>CM046880.1:94465729-95072734 GCA_025667525.1 Glebionis coronaria
TATAATAACAATGATCTCGTTTTTAATCTTAGTTTGGGGAACGTGAAACCTGAGGTTGATGAATCTTCGTAGCACCGAAGCCCTAATGTAAGTCTTAGATCTCTTTGCAAGTTATTTCCATGTAGCTATTTTCAAGTGAAAATGGTTTTCTATCCTTTTGTTTCCTTTAAAGTTTTAATTTCTCTTAGTACTCTAATTTTTGTTTTAGTAGTATGTTAATAAGGACAAGGATGATTTATTATGAGAAAAGTGTAAACTTGCTTTATCACTATGCATTGCATGAGGGCATGGCAATGGTTAAGTGTAGGTGATTTGATAGGTGTGCAAACACCCATCCTTTTACCACTTATTTCTTGCTAAACAAGACCAAAACGCGTATTTAATTTCATTTGTTTGGAAGTATGCGTGGTTTGTGTGTTTGTTGTGTTTTCAGAGTCAACCAGATAAATATTGAAGAAAACATGGGATTGCACGGGTTTTATCGAATAAAAAGACTCAAGACGAAGTCTATTGTCCAAGAGATGAAAAATATTTGAATTCAATGGGCCTATTTGAATATTTATCGAAGAAAAGGACCAAAGATGGAAGATTTACATATGTCGAAAGAACTCAAGTCTATTAAACAAAGAAATTAAAAGACGAGTTGAATTTATTCGTCGACAAATCCCGAATCAAAATCGAAAACGTCAACTTTTCTGAATAGACGAGAAGACAAAAAGAACAGGAGAAAGCCCACTCACCAACCAAAGACAAGGCCTATATAAAGAGATCCTTTCACACATTTTGAGCTAGTTTTTCATTCCAGTCTTTTCTTTTCTTTGTTTTCGTAGAAAGCCAACACCATTAAGGTGTTGGTGATTTTTCATTTTTGTTAAATCTTTAATCTTGTAAGTTTTTAATCTTTCCTTTTGTTTACTCTACCTTAATCAATCAATATAATCCTTCCATTAATCTTGTTCATCTTCATCTTTTTGATTTAAAGTTTAAAGTTCTTATTTGGTTGATTTTAATCTTCAAAAGTAAGTGGGTTTTGTGTTTTTGTTGTTGGGATTTGATGTTTATGGTTAGCAAATGATTATTGGTTAGTTTGTTTTAAATCTTTTGGTTTAATTTGGCCGATTTTGTAAAAAAAACATATTTTTTGTTTAACTACTGTTCTTCGTTCTTCATTTACCCAGATTCCGGATCAACAGCAAGTATTCCGAATCAAGGGTTTTAGAAATTTATTCCGAATCAGTGCCTTTATCCGGAATAATCAATATTCCAGATGAAGGTATATTCCGAATAAAGGTTTTTAGTATTTTGTTCCGAGTCAGAGTTATTCCGAATCAAAGATATTCCAGATCAAGCAAATGTTCCGGATGAACAAATGTTCCGGATGAACAAAAGTTCTGAATGAAGGCTTGTTATAAAATGTTCCGAATGAAGGTTTTTACTAAATATTCCGAATCAAGGTTTTCCCAAAAACGTTCCGAATCAGTTTAATGTTCCGAATAAAGCTTTTTAGTTGATTATTCCGAGTCAGTGCACTTTATTCCGCACGAAGCATTTTTGTTAGATATTCCGAATCAAAGGAATTATTCCGGATCAGTATTATTCCGGATGAGTTCAGTTCTCTTAGATTATTCCGCATGAGCATAATTGTTCCGAATGAAGCTTCTTCATTGAGTATTCCGAATGAATCTTTTGTGTTATATTCCGAATCAAGCAATTTTTCAGTAAGGTTATTCTACTGTTTTTAATTTATTGTTTAATTGTTAATTTTAATTCAATCTTTATTTTATTAACTACTTTTAATAAATTGCTTGCTTTTAGTTTATCTTTATTTTCTTCACGCATTTACCTTTTTAGTAAATTAGAAAACCAACCCCCTTTTCGTAACCAAGAACAACTATTCCACTTTGAACCGTGATCGATTCGAGAAGATACCAAGAATAAAATTGAACCCAAGCAAAATCTCTAGTAGCAATGTCCAAACCACAACATGCTCCCCGTTACGTTGATTGATACTTTCTACAACGGTTTAACTTTTCATGATCGTCATACGATTAATGCAGCCGCCGGTGGCACATTTATGAAAAGAAGACCCGAGGAGTGTAGAGAGCTTATTGAGAACATGACTACTGATGAGATGGCATTTATACATGATCTCATCGTTCTTTTCGGGCATTAAATGCACTGAAATGTCATAAAATACCATATATATGCTTATGTTTGTTTACTTGTGTATTTTAGGTATGGATATCGTGAAAAAGAAAAAAGATCACAAGAAACAAGGAAATACGGACACGAGAAACGAAGCCGTACAAAGAACCAGGCCCTAGTACAAGAATTATCCATGATTAACCCTTGAAGACTTGAAGTAATACAAGATTGATCCTCAATGAATGAAGAAATGACACTTAAAACCCTTGTATATTCATAATTACAAGTTTGGTCCCTTAAGTTTGTCAAAATTACAAAATGGTCCTTTAACTTTGAAGAAATGACAAGTTTAGTCCCTCAACAATTCTAAATTGCCAAATATGGTCCCTCATGAAGTCAAAGATACATTGAAGACCTTTGAAGATCAAGAATGTCCAAAATCAGTCCCTCAAATATTCAAACATGGCAAAAATAACCCTTGAAATCTTTTTGGAAAAGTTTTGTGCCAAAAGTGTGAAATATGAAACTTAAATAACAAAGGAAAGTAAGTTTTGTTGGCTGAAAACGTTTAATACCCATTTCACCAAAACACAAGGGCCAAAGGTGTTCATTTGAAACATTCAAACTCAAAAATGCGCCAAACACTTTGCAACTCCTACAAAAACGGATCAAAAGTGTTACTATTCACCTTTCACCACCAGTTACCATACCACTTAAACCAAAGGGTAAATCCCAATTACCCACACACATGTGTGATTCACACATGCAGAATCCCATCCCAAACACAAAACCCTCATCTCCACTCACCAAAGGGACCCACCCATTCACACGTCAACCAATCAACATCCAACTTAGCCTCCAAGGAATGCCAGGTGTCAAAATCAACAGCCCACACTCCTTGCTTGGTTTCAAAGCTAAAATGAACGATTTGGATGAATTTGGACAGCTCAAACAACAAATGCGTCTAGAAGATTCAAGGGCAATTTTGAGAATTCAGTGCTAGGGTTTATGAATAGTGTTTTGTATGCATTTGCCTATAAAAGGAGACCTCAACCTGTGAGAGTCCCTTTGTTCCAGATTTTGGCTATTATCTTTGTAATTCCTTTTTATTTAAATAAAATTTAAATTTTTTAAGTTTGTGAAATCTCTTTTGTGTTTATTAAAAGTTGGTGTTAGAATAGCTGAAATTTGAGTTCCATTTGATCTTTTAGACATTCCTTAATCTTGTGGTTATGCCACGTCTATGTTTGATAGGTTTTCAAAGGTTCAAAAAAACCTTGAAATCCTAGTTTCTGTTTTGCTTATTTTATTGTACTAACCCTTAGCCAAAAGCCTTAAGCTCCTTCAAGCTTGTTGACACCAAGCCTGAGAAGATATTTAAGCTCTTGGTTGAGTTGTTTGTTCATTTGTGTTGAAGAATCATCATCATCAAAACCTTGTTCTACTTTGAACATCAACAGGTTTTGATCTTCTTTTTGAAGAACCTTGGTCTTGTTCTAGTTGTTGAACAAGGTCCAAGGAGCATAGCTGGTCCTCCTAGGATGTTGTGGAGGACAGGTATAATCCCTTGTTTAAGTTTCCCCTAAAAATTTCATGTTATTGCTGATTTTTTTATTTTGGACTGTGATTTTGTGTTCTTGTGTTTAGGGTTGTGATTTTTGTGTTTGAATCTGTTAGTTGTCATCTAGGAAGTGTGTTTGAATCATAAAATCAGTAGGTTGTTAGTTAGAATCACAAGTTGCTTTGAAAAGTTGTGGATTAGGGGTTGTTTGTGTTTGCTGGTTCAAAGGCCTTAAGGCCTTGGAGCTTGGCTCCTTTTGGTTTATATCTATTTGTTTGCTGATATAAAAGTGGTTTCAAATGTTGGATAGGTCTAAAACAAGGTATAACTAAAAATCATAGGTTGCTAGTTTTTGAACACTTTTTCAGTCAAACACATCAGCATGTCTAATTTGTTTGTTTTTTGAATTAAGGTGTGAAACTTGGTTTGCTTATAGATTTGTTGGTTGTGCAACTCTGCATCATCTGGTTTTAGAGTTTGGTTGCTTATTGAGTAGTCTATAGCTTATTGAATTTCAGCTTTTGGTCATTTAGATCAGCAAATGCATGCTATGAGATTTTTGATGCTATTGGTTTGATTCCTGTTGTTTTATGCTAGTATTTGGTTCCATGTGCATTACTTGGTTTGTGCTTTTGTTTGCTGCTTATCTCACAAGCTAATAAGCCTACTGGCTTATTGGCTTTTTTGTGCCAAAACTCATCAAGTCTACCCAACCGGTAGGCCTTGATTCACATGGTTTGCACTCAAGCCTTGACCAGCAGGGTGAAAAACAAAGTCTCAACACTTCATTAAGTCTGTCAACGTCCAAATTGTGCTTGTCAGCGTTTGATTTTTGGTCAAACTTGGTCTTATAGCTTATTGAATCTCTTTTGCTTATTGGTACATGCAACAACTTGGTTTTTGTAAAATACGAACTATAAGGTGGGTATAAGGCGGGTATTACAAAATATACCCTAAGGAAAAAGGATCTTAAGTGCTTTGCTCCGCCTCGTTTCCCCGCTTGCTTGTGAGTATTTTGAGATTGAATGCTAATCGAGGGTTTTGCCGTCCAAAGTATTATTACGTATAATATATTTGCTTGGTTTTCTTTGTGATTAAACCCTCTTGAACAATTTGGTTTTCACCAAAGTTCTAAAGTCATTTGAAGGCGTTCACTCCACGTGATCGTTTTCATTCTTTTGAGGCTTCTTTAATCAAGAGTTTGATTCAAGGAGAGATTTGGTAGATTGTTGTCTACGGAGATACACAAAAATCCCAAAAAAAATAAAAACAATCAAAAACACAAAAAAAATAATTGAAAATTCACAAAACACCCAAAAAGAATCTTCTTTTCTCACCTCCCATTCTTCGTGAAGTTTATGATCACTCGTAATCAAGCTAAACGAGCTCGTAAACATCGTCAAAATCAAGGAAATCAAGAGACGTTGATTGAAGAACAAACTCCAATTGTTGAACCTATTGTAGAACAAGAAGTCGTCATGGCTAATCGTACTATAATGGAGTTGCTACAATCACCCACCGAGGGTTTTGGAGAGGCCATTGTGATTCCCGCTATCCTTGCGGAGAATTCGATATTAAGACGGGTTTAATGTTGATGTTGCAAGCAAATAAGTTTAGAGGTCATGAGAAAGACAACCCGCACTATCACATAAGGAATTTTAATCGTCTTACCGCTACTAGCAAGTTTAAGGATGTTCCACATGACGCCATTAAGATGTTGTTGTTTCCATACTCGTTAGATGGACCCGCTAAAAATTTGGCTTGAGAAAGAACCGCCAAATTCGATTTTGATATGGGGTTATCTCATTTCTAAGTTTGTGAACAAATTTTTTCCACCATCTAAAACAACACATTTGAAAAATGATCAAGATTTGTGCAACGTAATAATGAAAGTTTTTCAATGGCATGGGAACGCTTTAAAGAAATGTTACATGAATGTCCACACCATGATTTTTCGGAATTACATCAAGTTGATACTTTTTATAATGGGCTTAATGATCATGAACGAGATTACTTGTATGCCGCCGTGGGTGGTAATTTTTGGTGCAAAACGACTGATGAAGCTTTAAAGATTATCGAGAATAGATCTAAGGTTTATAGCCCTCGTAACACACCGAGTGTTTCCAATATGGGTTCATCATCGTCGTCATCGTCTCGTAGCATTAATTCCTTACATGATGAAGCTAATGAGGAAAATCGGTTTTTCGATAGATTTGCTAATCTTATGACTCATTGGAAAGCACAAGAGGCTTTGAATTCCGCTTCGGTTAAAGAGGTTGAAAAGAGTTGTTTGTCTTGTGGTGGAGCTCATGATCTTTCCGAGTGCATTACCGCCGGTGGTAACACTTCGAGTGCTTACGTAGCAACGGGAACTTATAACCAAAACGGCCAAGGTTCCCGCCCAAATCAAGCTCCACCAAATCAAAATGCTAATAACTATCGAAACAACAACCAAGGTGGTAATTATCAAGGCAATTCACGTAACTACAACAAAGGGAATTATCTAAGTGGGAATGGACAAGTTACTAATCAAAACCAAAACCGTGATTTTCAAAACACTACACAAGGTTTTCAAAATGCTCACACTAAAAATATTCAAGGAGAATTTTTGGATTATGCTAAAGCAAGTGATGCTAAATTTGATAACATGCAATGTGAGATGATTAGCTTAAGATCCGAGTTGAAAAACGAGCTTAAAACAAACTTGCTAATGAACTTAAAACTCAAGCTAATAAAATGGAAGGAAATGTTCAACGTCTTCAACAAAACCAACAAAAGATGGAACAAGGACAACAGTAGATTAAGCAAGAATTGTTTAAAGCGGATTTAAGGCAATCAAAATTTGAAGACCGAATGGCAAAAATGTTTGAAGCAATCATGTGTAAACCCTCTTCCTCGGGTGGTCTTCCTAGTGATACCATTGCAAACCCGAAGGGAGAAATGAAGGTTATTACTACACGAAGTGGTAAAACTTTCAAGGAACCAATCTCTCGTCCAAGTACTTCTACGGAGAAGGAAATCGAGAAAGAACCCGAGGTGATGGTCGAAAAGGAGCATATTACAATCCCACGAAGTACCGCTCAAACCACGCCTACAGTTGAACCAATACCAATTATGGAACCCGAGATTCCAAGGCCGTTGCCTAATGTCCAACCCACACCACCCTTACCTTACCCTTCGAGACGTGACAAGGAAAAGGCACAAGAACGGAATAATTATCAATTTGAGCTTTTTATGAAAATGTTTCGTGACGTACATTTTAACATAAGTTTTGCCGATGCTCTTATCATGATGCCTCGATTCGCCGTAAACTTCAAAAGTATGATAAACAACAAAGAGAAGTTACAACAATCGTCTAGTTGTTCATCGGTTTTTCTTAGCCGCATACCACAAAAAGTCGGTGATCCCGGTAAATTTTTGATTCCGTGTGTAATTCAAGATATGGAGGAATGCTACGCCTTGGCCAATCTTGGTGCTAGTATTAATTTAATGCCTCTTGAGATTTTCAAATCGCTTTCGCTTCCGGCTCTTACTCCTTCTAACATGTATATCGAGATGGCCGATCATTCTACGATTTTAGCATGTGGAGTAGCCTAGGACGTTTTCGTTAAAGTCGGAAAGTTTTACTATCCCGTTGACTTTATCGTTGTAGACATTCCTATCGATCGAAAAGTTCCTTTCATTCTGGGTCGTTCATTTTTTGATACATCAAGAGCACTTATTGATGTTCATGCTCGAAAAATCAACCTTCGTTTCAATGAGGAGGAACTTGTCATCAGTGCAACACAAAACTCCAATCTTTCTGATGTCTATTCTATTGCAACATTAGACCATGGTGATTCAACTAATGTCGTTTGCAAAGAATTTTCACCAAGAGTTTTAGGAAATGTCGCCAAAAACAATTTACCATTTCCTCCGTCGGTGGAGGTTATGAGTGTAAAGCCTACAAAGAAAAAACCGTCAATACTTGAATCGAAAAATCCTTCGCCTCACCTCGAATATTCATTCTTGAAAAGTGTTGATAAGTCGCCGGTTTCTACGGAAGATATTTCGGATGACGAATATGTTGACCCCGATGGGGAGGTTTTCTTTGTCGATAAACGTTTTGAGAACTTACCCCCACCAAAACGGTTTCGAATGTGAGAATTTTTAGTGTGACTAACATCGTCTTAGAAACACAAAATATTTTTGCCATAATAAAAAAGGGTTTTCATAAGGAGAGTTTAAAAGGTAAAAAAGGAAAAGATTTTAAATGTGATTTAATTGATTTTTCTACAAATCTAACTCCGTCATCACCACGTGTTTTGAGTGCTACAAGCTCGTCTACTCCTTTTGACGATGCTTTATGTGGTTTTAGTATGGGGGAAGCCCCTTATTTTCCCTCATCCGTGTCCACCGAGGACGAGATATTCGATCCCGGAATCTATTATAAAGGGAAATCTCGGTCTTCCACCGATTCAATAAATGGAAACTACATCTATTTGCTTGGTGCGAGTCTACCTCGAGTAGCTCAAAAGTTTGTCTTACCTACTGTCCCACCCTTCTACTTCTCATCTCTTTTCTTAAAACTCTTTGAGTTTATGGCACGTGTGGAAGTGGAGTTGAATTGTTTATCCAATGAAAACGAAGATGCCATCTTCGATCCCGGTAATTTGTATCATTAAAGGATTTAGTCCTTAATATCGGTTGCTTTTTGGGCCTTGTTTATCATTTAAGCCCCATCAAAAAATTGACCATACCATGATTTTCCCTAAATGTTCACATTTTGAGGGGATCGAGTCGAGCTCATGACTCGGTAATCAAAAACGAGGCGCCTCGTGGGGGAGATCCCATGCTTATCCTTTTATGCTTTCTAATAACTAAGAGAGGGGTTTTGTGCCCTTCCAACTCGTTGTCTCGTGGTTGTTTGTGATTGTGTTATCTAGATCATCATCATCATCTACGATTGAAGATTCTCATGTTCGTTTACGTGAGCCTCCATCGTTTGCTTGAAGAAGTTTTTCATGAATCCATGGACATATCCTTTATTGTTCTAACAATTATCTCTTAGCATAATTCATAAACGGCTTTAGATATATTGTTGATCACCCTTTCCATGCTAGATCCTAAGCATTCGATTCTTCATCTCTAGTATGGGGGTGATCCACCTTTAGACTCGAAACATTGAGGACAATGTTTACTTTTAGTATGGGGGGGTGAATAGATACTTGCTTTGCTACGCCATCACGTTTTCCAACTTTCAATGTTTTGTTATTGTTGCTAATAAGGCTAAAAATGGCCAAATTTTAAAAATTTTCTTAGTTTTCATAAGTGTTTTTAAGACACGAATGTATATTTTCCGAAGGGTAGAATAAGAGCTAATTTTTGACTTGATGGGCATTTGGAGCCCTTTACATTCCTTAACCCGCTCATTTCAAGTTTTGCTAGACTTTTATATAGGGAACTTTAAAACGCGAAAGTCTTAGCTCATTCGGGTTAAGAACAAGAACTTTTCGCAAGTTCCTATAATTGATCCTAGAATGTCACTTATCAAGGGAACTATAAAATGCATTCTCTAAACTTGAAAAAGTCCAAGAAAGTGCAAGATCCTATAGGTGGCTTGAAAACCCAAAACTTTGATTTGATATAGTCTTGATGAAAGCTAATCCAAATTTGGCTTAATTTTGACTTGCATGGATAAGTATTCACGAGTCTCTTTAATTAGAGGTCTTTATATAGTGAATAACGAGAAGTGATAGAGTTAGACAAGTGATCATGCTAAACATAGAACATGAAAATGTTCTTTCAAAAACTCATATGTTTTTAATTGTGGCTTTTTCTTCCCATAAGATCAATGCATTAGGAATAAAAATAATTGCAATAAGTAAGGTCGTACGATTTGAAAGGTTACTTAGCCTCTAGCGCAAGATCGTTTAAAAGTTGCTCGGGGTTGAATAGAGTTCATAGCCAAGGCATAACTTATTGAAGCGGGACGCGAAGATTGGTAAAGATCCAAAAAGGCCCTAACAAGGCATGAGGAGCTCTATTTTGTTGCTAAAGATCCAAGATGATGTGAAGTATCATTATTCCTAAATCAATATGAATGATCGAGACACACGATGAAAAGAAATCACTCCCTTAAAGATCATGGAGAAAGTCTATCCGAAAAGACCCTTACAAGGTATGAGGATAAATATATCCAAGTCTGAAAAGGAGGCGGATCGTTGTATATCAACGTCCAAAATAAAGATTGAAGAAAAATGATGAAGTCGTGGTCCAAATATGAAGAATCTCTCAAAAAACGAAGACCATAATTCAAGAACGTCTTCCCAAGATTTGAAGTATGAAGTACATGCCAAATATCGGTCCGAGAAAGGTCTCAAATCGTGAAACAAGTTACCCCAAGATATGAACTTAAGGAGATACACGAGAAGCCGTTTTAAAAGATTTTGTCCTTCGGCTAAATATCGATTAAATCGTGATACTTTTCTTTCGGACTAATAACTACTCAAATAAGTCAACATGAATCACTTGTGATCCATGACAAATAGTTAAAAAATGCTAGTAACCCATTTCCTTTTATAATAACTAGGATTGCGGGGAGAAAAAGTATTACACAATTTGGACGTATGAGTAGTGTTAGCATTATGACTTGTACCAACAATGATCTCGTTTTTGCACTTAGCATGGAATGTATGACATTCAAGGATGACGAAATTTACTCTAAGGGGCATTTACTTGTTTCTATTCTTTAACCCTAAAAGTCACATTCGTGATGAAAATCATACATTATGTCTTTACACATCTTCGTAGTATTGTTGCAAGTCTTTTACTTTTCAATAAAGGTAAATAAAATTGAATTTTGGTGATGCTTAGATACTTTATTCTAGCATTGCGTGAGGGCACGACAATGGCTTAGTATAGGGGAGTGATGAGATGGCATTTATACATGATCTCATCGTTCTTTTCGGGCTTTAAATGCACTAAAATGTCATAAAATACCATATATATACTTGTGTTTGTTTACTTGTGTATTATAGGTATGGATACCGTGAAAAAGACAAAAGATCACAAGAAACAAGGAAAAACGGACACGAGAAACGAAGCCGTACAAAGAACCGGGCCCTAGTACATGAATTATCCAAGATTAACCCTTGAAGACTTGAAGAAATACAAGATTGATCCGCAATGAATGAAGAAATGACACTTAAAACCCTTGTATATTCATAATTACAAGTTTGGTCCCTTAAGTTTGTCAAAATTACAAAATGGTCCTTCAACTTTGAAGAAATGACAAGTTTAGTCCCTCAACAGTTCTAAATTTCCAAATATGGTCCCTCATGAAGTCAAAGATACATTGAAGAACTTTGAAGATCAAGAATGTCCAAAATCAGTCCCTCAAATATTCAAACATGGCAAAAATAACCCTTGAAATCTTTTTGGAAAAGTTTTGTGCCAAAAGTGTGAAATATGAAACTTAAATAACAAAGGGAAGTAAGTTTTGTTGGCTGAAAACGTTTAATACCCATTTCACCAAAACACAAGGGCCAAAGGTGTTCAGTTGAAACATTCAAACTCAAAATACGCCAAACACTTTGCAACTCCTACAAAAACGGATCAAAAGTATTACTATTCACCTTTCACCACCAGTTACTATCCCACTTAAACCAAGGGTAAATCCCAATTACCCACACCCACGTGTGATTCACACATGCAGAATCCCATCCCACACACAAAACCCTTATCTCCACTCACCAAAGGGACCCACCCATTCACACGTCAACCAATCAACATCCAACTTAGCCTCCAAAAAAATGCCAGGTGTCAAAATCAACAGCCCACACTCCTTGCTTGGTTAAAAAGCTAAAATGAACGATTTGGATGAATTTGGACAGCTCAAATAACAAATGCGTCTAGAAGATTCAAGGGAAATTTTGAGAATTCAGTGCTAGGGTTTATGAATAGTGTTTTGTATGCATTTGCCTATAAAAGGAGACCTCAACCTGTGAGAGTCCCTTTGTTCCAGATTTTGGCTATTATCTTTGTAATTCCTTTTTATTTAAAATTTGGATTTCTTAAAGTTTGTGAAATCTCTTTTGTGTTTATTAAAAGTTGGTGTTAGAATAGCTGAAATCTGAGTTCCATTTGATCTTTTAGACCTTCCTTAATCTTGTGGTTAATGCACGTCTATGTTTGATAGGTTTTCAAAGCTTCAAAAAAACCTTGAAATCCTAGTTTCTGTTTTGCTTGTTATATTGTACTAACCTTAGCCAAAAGCCTTAAGCTCCTTCAAGCTTGTTGACACCAAGTGATGAGATGGCATTTATACATGATCTCATCATTCTTTTCGGGCTTTAAATGCATAAAAATGTCATAATATACCATATATATGCTTGTGTTTGTTTACTTGTGTATTTTAGGTATGGATATCGTGAAAAAGACAAAAGATCACAAGAAACAAGGAAAAACGGACACGAGAAACGAAGCCGTACAAAAAACAGGGCCCTAGTTCATGAATTATCCAAGATTTACCCTTGAAGACTTGAAGATATGCAAGATTGATCCTCAAACAATGAAGAAATGACACTTAAAACCCTTGTGAAATCATAAATGGTCCTTCAACTTTGAAGAATTGGCAAGATTAGTCCCTCATCAATTCAAATTTGTCAATTATGGTCCCTCACAAAGCCAAAGATACAATGAAGACCTTTGAAGATCAAGAAAGTCTAAAATCAGTCCCTCAATTATGGAAAAATGTCAAAAACTACCCTTGAAACACTTTTGCCAAAGTTTTGGGGCAAAAGTGTGAAATTCATAACTTCTAAAACAAAGGGACACGTTTATATTGGCTGAAAGACTTGTTATACAACTTTTCCCAAAAACAAAGAACCAAAGCTGCCAAGTTTAAAGTTCAAACTCCTAAAAACGCGGGAAACACTTACTGTAGCGATTTTACCATGAAGAACACCCCTTTTTACCCAGGATTAAAAAGAAGAAAACAAAGGGGAAAGTGAAACTGATTGTTCCCACGTGTAATTCACATCATGTCAATCACATCCCACACCAAAAACCACAATCTCCACTACCAGAAAGATACCCCCACTCCCACTCACATGACGACACCTGGCATAAGATCATCACATGGCAAGATCAACGAACCAAAGCTTTTCCTTACTCACCAAGTACTAAATAAATGTCCCTGATTCACCAATGCAAGCTGGCAACAAGCCTAGAAGATTCTCAAGGATAATTTAGGAATTTCAGTTCTAGGGTTTATGAATAGTGCTTTGTATCCATTTGCCTATAAAAGGAGACCTCAACCTGTGAGAGTCCCTTTGTTCCAGATTTTGGCTATCAATCTTTGTAATTCCTTTTTAAGTTAAATAAAATTTGAATTTCAGAAATTTTGTGAAATCTCTTTTATGTTTATTAAAAGTTGGTGTTAGAATAGCCTAAATCTGAGTTCCACTTACATGTTTTATTGGTTTTGAAAAAAGGTTTTAAGGATTAAAAAACTTGTTTTCAGAAATCAAAAGGTTTAGTCTGTTTTTGATCTCACTTGTTTGTTTGTTCATCTTAGCAGCTTGGAAGCTGGTACTTGTTTTGCTATTACCTCAGCTCAAACAATCCAGGGCCTGGATGTAGGTCTTGGAGGTTTGCACCCTTCTCCTTTTTCAATTTCTCTTTAATTTTCTGAATATTTATGATTTTGCATGATTATTGTGGAATTTGTGTTTTTATGGTTGAATCTTGTTTAACTATGCTTGTTTGATGTTATTGAGTTGTTATTAACTTGATTTGTGGTTAAAATCTTAAATATCCTTTGAATATTTGTAAAATCAGATAGTTAAAGGGTGTTTGGGTTAACTGCATAAGCAGCTTTTGTGGTTTGTTAAGTGGTTGTTTTGAGTTTGTGATTGTTGGTATCTGTTTATCTGATATACTTGTTCATTTATTTATAGGTTTTGTGGTTTGAAACACCTAGATCCTAAATTAGGCTCTAAAATCAGATTTACTTGTTGAATGTGGCTGTGGTTTAAGGGACACCTAGATCTAATCATAGACTAGGGTTAACAAGTGATTAAACCTAGTTAATTACACCAGGGAAGTAGGATTTGAAGCTTGAAATTGGATTTGTGGTCAATTAGATCAGCAAAGTGTGCATGTGTTCTTGACATTCATAACAGTGACTATAATCTGCTTTGATCTTGTTCCTTACTTTGATTTAGTGACTAATTTAAGTTTGTTTATGCTTAATCATAGTTTATATAGCTTGTTTATGCATCTTGTTGAATTTGGAGTGCTTATTCTGGCTTAAAACTGCTTAAGTGTTCATAACTGATTAATATCTAGGTCTGTGCAATATCTGTGGACTGTTTGCTTAATCTGGGCTTATTGTGTGAACCAATTTGTGATTTCTTTGTTGATATAGACTCCTTGTGATTCACTGATCACAAGGGTGCCCTTGTTTCCATTTTAATCCAACTGGATCTCTCTAAAATGCTTGGTCAAATAGTCAAAGCAGTAGGAACTCCTTTCCCCTGCTGCTAGCCACTGCTAGTGTATTTTTGTGTTCAGCTTATCTATAAGCTATTAATGCTTATTTTAACCAGCAACAACTTGGATTTTGTAATAGGTGCTCATTATTTGACCCATTTGTTCACACTGGAGCAATTGATGGGTTGACTTTAGGGTTTGACTAGAAAACCAACTTAATTGACTTTTTCATAAGTGCTTATTGGCTTATTCTGGCTTAATGGTGTTGCTTATTGGATTTTTGTTGATTGATTTGGCTTATTGAAGTCATTTGTGACATTTTGCAAGTTGAATCAAGTCCTGAGGTGCCCTAAATCTCAAACCCGACTATTTTGTCTTTTAGTGGATTTATACTTTGCTTATTTTTGGCTTATTGAGTGTGCTTTTTAAAAATTTATTTTTACAGATCTCTTTAGTATCCAACAAGAAGGTTGTGTGTCAAATTAGAGCTTATGGCATTAGCTTATTGCTTAATGGGCTTAATGCCCCAATAAGGATAAGCTGATTGATCATTAAGCTGTGATAAGCTCACTTTCAGCTTTTGGGCCTTCAGAGTTTTGTGTTTAGTTTAATTTTTATAGGATTTTTGCAACTCTTATATTAATTTTATCATTTTTAGATTAATTTTTATAATTATTTTAAGTTTTAATAGTTTTTAAATCATTTTAAATAGTTTTTATTAGTTTAAAATTTTCTAAAAATAGTTTTTAATCTTTTTAGGTCATTTTAGAGTTTTACCAATTGAAAAATCTTTATTTGGGCTTTTTGATAATTAATTTGATTTTTAGGGCTTTAATTAGCATTTAAAAATTAAATATTTAATTAATTGAAAGGTTTGAAAAAGTTTTGATCATTGGTAAACTCTTAGTTTATTTATTTTGATTTTTGGTGAATTTTTTGTAATTTTTAGAATTAATTTTTATTTTAGCTTATTTTACGGTTTTACGTGTAGTCGTAGTAGTAATTAATTTCACGTCTTCGTCATCCTCTTTTCTCACCCCCTTCTTTCAAATATTAATCTCAAACCTTGCTACATTTTAGTCACACACATATACCTCCTTAGGAAACGAACTTTCACATCATAAGGGTCATTAGTGTTGATTTTCCTAAATCATCACTTAATACTTACCGCTCATTTACGCTCTTTTGTTTTCCTAAACAACAGGTGTAATTTACCACAATCAATTTTGGTGCCGCTGCCGGGGAGGTGTGTCGTGATTAATTTGTCTTGTTGTATTTAATATTAACCATAAATAGTATTTTTATTAGTAGAAATCTACTAATAGGTATTATCGGTTTTTTGGTTTTTCTTGTGAAATTATTATTATTACTATATTGTATTAAGTATCACAATCAATACAAAATATCTCCAAAAGTGTGGAAACACAACCTTAATTGGGATTTGATCTCCTAATTATTGTATTCGAATCTCAAACAAAAAGAAAAAGGCAAAAATAGATAAATACTTTCGTGAAGCTCGATTTTTAAAAATATGAACTATAAGGTGGGTATAAGGCGGTATTATAAAATATACCCTAAGGAAAAAGGCTCTTAAGTGCTTCGCGCCGCCTCGTTTCCCCGCTTGCTTGTGAGTATTTTGAGATTGAAGGCTAATCGAGGGTTTTGCCGCCCAAAGTATTATTACGTATAATATATTTGCTTGGTTTTCTTTGTGATTAAACCCTCTTGAACAATTTGGTTTTCACCAAAGTTCTAAAGTCATTCGAAGGCGTTCACTCCACGTGATCGTTTTCATTCTTTTGAGGCTTCTTTAATCAAGAGTTTGATTCGAGGGGAGGTTTGGTAGATTGTTGTCTACGAAGATACACCAAAATCCAAAAAAAATTAAAAACAATCAAAAACACAAAAAAATTGAAAATTCACAAAACACCCAAAAAGAATCTTCTTTGCTCACCTCCCATTCTTCGTGAAGTTTATGATCACTTGTAATCAAGCAAAACGAGCTCGTAAACGTCTTCAAAAGGAAGCAAATCAAGAGACGTTGATTGAAGAACAAACTCCAATTGTTGAACCTATTGTAGAACAAGAAGTCGTCATGGCTAATCGTACTATGATGGAATTGCTACAAGCACCCACCGAGGGTTTTGGAGAAGCCATTATGATTCCCGCTATCCTTGCGGAGAATTTCGAAATTAAGACGGGTTTAATGTCGATGTTGCAAGCTAATAAGTTTAGAGGTCATGAGAAAGATAACCCGCATTACCACATAAGGAATTTTAATCGTCTCACCGCAACTAGCAAGTTTAAAGATGTTCCACATGACGCCATTAAGATGATGTTGTTTCCATACTCGTTAGATGGACCCGTAAAAATTTGGCTTGAGAAAGAACCGCCAAATTCAATTTTGACATGGGGTGATCTCGTTTCTAAGTTTGTGAACAAATTTTTTCCACCATCTAAAATAACACATTTGAAAAATGAGATTTCAAGATTTGTGCAAAGAAATAATGAAAGTTTTTCAATGGCATGGGAACAATTTAAAGAAATGTTACATGAATGTCCACACCATGATTTTTCGGAATTGCATCAAATTGATACTTTTTATAATGGGCTTAATGATCATGAACGAGATTACTTGAATGCCGCCGCGGGTGGTAATTTTTTGTGCAAAACAACCGATGAAGCTTAAAAGATTATCGAGAATAGATCTAAGGTTTATAGCCCTCGTAACACACCGAGTGTTGCCAATTTGGGTTTGTCATCGTCGTCATCGTCTCGTAGCATTAATGCCTTACATGATGAAGCTAATGAGGAAAATCGGTTTTTCGATAGATTTGCTAATCTTATGACTCATTGGAAAGCTCAAGAGGCTTTGAATTCCGCTTCGGTTAAAGCGGTTGCTAAGAGTTGTTTGTCTTGTGGTGGAGCTCATGATCTTTCCAAGTGCATTACCGCGGATGGTAACACTTCGAGTGCTTACGTAGCAACGGGAACTTAAAACCAAAACGGCCATGGTTCCCGCCCAAATCAAGCTCCACAAATCAAAATGCTAATAACTATCGAAAAAACAACCAAGGTGGTAATTATCAAGGTAATTCACGTAACTACAACAAAGGGGATTATCAAAGTGGGAATGGACAAGTTACTAATCAAAACCAAAACCGTGATTTTCAAAACACTACACAAGGTTTTCAAAATGCTCACACTAAAAATCTTCAAGGAGATTTTTTGGATTATGCTAAAGCAAATGATGCTAAGTTTGATAACATGCAACGTGAGATGATTAGCTTAAGATCCGAGTTGAAAAACGAGCTTAAAACGAACTTGCTAATGAACTTAAAACTCATGCAAATAAAATGGAAGGAAATGTTCAACGTCTTCAACAAAATCAACAAAAGATGGAACAAGGACAACATGAGATTAAGAAAGAATTGTTAAAAGCGGATTTAAGGCAATCAAAATTTTAAGACCGAATGGCAAAAATGTTTGAAGCAATCATGTGTAAACCCTCTTCCTCGGGTGGTCTTCCTAGTGATACCATTGCAAACCCGAAGGGAGAAATGAAGGTTATTACTACACGAAGTGGTAAAACTTTCAAGGAACCAATCTCTCGTCCAAGTACTTCTACGGAAAAGAAACTCGAGAAAGAACCCGAGGTGATGGTCGAAAAGGAGTATATCACTATCCCACGAAGTACCGCTCATACCACACCTACGGTTGAACCAATACCAATTGTGGAACCCGAGTTTCCAAGGCCGTTTCCTAATATCCAACCCACACCACCCTTACCTTACCCTTCGAGACGAAACAAAGAGAAATTGCAAGAACGTAACAAACAACAAATCGAGCTTTTTATAAAAATGTTTCAACATGTGCATTTTGATGTGAGTTTAGCCGACGCGTTGTTATATATGCCTCGTTTCGCTTCCACTTTTAAAAGTATGATGAGCGATAAGGAAAAGCTTTCAAAGCTTGCTAATTGTTCTTCGGTTTATCTTAACCGCATACCAGAAAAAGTTGGTGACCCCGGAAAGTTTCTCATTCCTTGTGACATATAAGATATGAAAGAATGCCTCGCCTTGGCCGATCTTGGTGCGAGCATTAATTTGATGCCATTTTCCATTTGGAAATCGCTTTCGCTTCCGGCTCTTACTCCTTCGAACATGTCTATCGAGATGGCCGATCATTCTACGATTTTAGCATGTGGAGTAGCCGAAGATGTTTTCGTGAAAGTGGGAAAGTTCTACTATCCCGTTGATTTTATAGTAGTTGACATCCCCGCGGATCCTCAAGTTCCTCTAATTTTAGGTCGTCCATTTTTAGACACCTCAAGATCGCTTATCGACGTTCATGCAAGAACTATCACTTTGAGATTCAACGAAGAGGAACTTGTTATAAACGGTACTCAAAACTCGAAGCCTTCTCATGTTTATGCAATCGCTACCATCAATCACATTGATTTATTTGATGTGGTTTGCGATGAGTTTTCATAAGAAGTGTTAGGTTTTTCCGATAGCTCGTCAAGTGGCAATCCCACTATTTTGGATCCGATTCTTGCTAATTCTACACCAAATCTCACTCCATTCCAAGGAGGCGATTTCACGTCAAATGATATCAACAATGAAGAAGAGGTTTTGATTAGTGATGATATTTCTATTCCACCATTTCTTTCGCCGATGGAAGTTATGGGCGTTGAACCAAAATCTTCAATCGAGGAATCACCTATCCTTGAATTGAAAGATCTTTCTTCTCACCTTGAATACGCATTCTTGGAAGGTGATGACAAGTTGCCGGTTATTATTGCAAGAGGTCTTGCTAATGATGAAAAAACCGAGCTCTTGAAAGTTCTTAAAGCTCATAAAGTGGCAATTGCGTGGAAAATTTCCGACATTAAGGGTATTGACCCAAAATTTTGTACTCACAAGATTTTAATGGAGGAGGACTAAAAACCCGCAATTCAAAGTCAAAGAAGGGTGAATCCCAAAATTCACGATGTCATTAAAAAGGAAGTTTTAAACTCCTAAACGCGGGAATGATTTATCCTATCTCCGATAGCCCATGGGTGTGCCCAATCCATTGTGTCCCTAAAACGAGAGGAATGACCGTTGTGCCTAATGAAAACAACGAGTTAATTCCCACTCGTGTTGTGACCGTTTGGAGGGTGTGTATTGACTACCGAAAGTTAAATGACGCCACTCGTAAAGACCACTTTCCTTTGCCCTTCATGGACCAAATGTTAGAGCGACTCGCGGGAAATGAATTCTATTTCTTTTTAGATGGTTTTTCCGGTTACTTTCAAATCCCTATCGACCCTCGTGATCAAGAGACTACTACGTTTATGTGTCCTTATTGAACGTTTGCTTATCGTAGGATGCCTTTCGTACTTTGTAATGCACCGGGTACGTTCCAACGGTGTATGATGGCAATTTTTCACGATATGATCGAGAAGTCGATGGAAGTGTTTATGGATGACTTTTCGGTGTTTGGCAATTCGTTCACGTCGTGATTATCTAATTTCGAGCAAATGTTAAAACGTTGTGAAGAAACCAATCTTGTGCTTAATTGGGAAAAATGTCATTTTATGTGTAAACAAGGAATCGTCTTAGGACATAAGGTCTCGAAAGCGGGGATTGAGGTCGATAAAGCTAAGGTAGACGTCATCGCCAAGTTACCTCATCCCAAAACCGTTAAGGGAGTTAGGAGTTTCCTAGGCCACGCGGGCTTTTATCGTCGTTTCATCAAAGACTTTTCGAAAATCTCTCGACCTATGACACACCTTCTCGAGAAGGATACTCCTTTTAATTTCAATGACGATTGTGTTAGAGCTTTCGAAACTCTTAGAAGGAAACTTACCGAAGCTCCCATTCTTGTTGTTCCTAATTGGGAATTACCCTTTGAAATCATGTGTGATGCAAGTGATTATGCTATAGGGGCCGTCTTAGGGCAACGTTATGAAAAGCATTTCCGTCCTATCCATTATGCTAGTAAGACGATGACCGAGGCTTAATTAAAGTACACCACAACGGAAAAGGAATTCCTTGCCGTGGTCTATGCTTTTGAGAAATTCCGACCTTATCTCGTCTTAACTAAACGCATAGTGTATACCGACCATTCGGCTATCAGATATCTCTTAGCTAAGCAAGATGCTAAGCCGAGATTGCTTCGTTGGATGATCCTCCTCCAAGAATTTGATGTCACCGTGCTTGACAAAAAAGGAGCCGATAATCTAGCGGCCGATCATCTCTCTCGTCTAGAAGATCCTCACAAAGATGTTTTCGAGAACAAGGAAATCACCGAAACATTTCTTCTCGAGACTCTCGATGTAGTGAATTCTAAAGACACCACCCCATGGTTTGCCGACATTGCAAATTACCATGCGGGGAATTTCATAATCAAGGGTATGACGACACAACAAAAGCAAAAATTCTTTCGTGACGTCAAGTTCTATTTTAGGGACGACCCTTATCTCTTTCGGGTTTGTGCGGATCAACTCGTTCGACGTTGTGTTTTTGGTGCCGAAGCTTCTAATATCCTTAGAGATTGTCATGAGGGACCCACGGGTGGTCACCACGATGCTAATCTCACGTCTAAGAAAGTGTTCGATGCTGGCTTCTTTTGGCCTTCTATCTATCGTGATGCACACGCACTTGTGAAGTCGTGTGATTCGTGCCAACGTCAAGGAAAATCGTCTCAACGTGATGAAATGCCGCAAAACATAATTCAAGTGTGTGAGATTTTTGACATTTGGGGCATAGACTTTATGGGGTCGTTCCCATCGTCTCATGGTAACAAGTATATCCTCGTCGCGGTGGACTACCTTTCTAAGTGGGTGGAAGCTAAGGATTTACCTACTAATGATGCCCGTGTGGTAGTGAAGTTTTTGAACAACTATTCTCTCGGTTCGGAACCCCTCGTGCTATTATGAGCGATCGTGGAACCCATTTTTGTAATGACCAATTCGAGTAGGTCTTAAAGAAATATGGAGTTACTCATCGACTTTCTACGGCTTATCACCCGCAAACGAGTGGGCAAATCGAGGTTTCGAATCGAGCTTTGAAGAGGATTTTAGAAAGGTCGATTGGAGAAAACCGTGCTTCATGGTCCGACAAACTCGATGACGCTTTATGGGCCTTTAGGACCGCTTATAAGACACCTATCGGTTTTACTCCTTATAAGTTATTCTATGGGAAGAATTGTCATTTTCCCATTGAATTGGAGCACAAGGCATATTGGGCCCTTAAGCATGCAAACTTTGACTTAAAGACCGCAGGAAATCACCGCAAAATACAATTGAATGAATTGGATGAACTAAGAGATAATGCTTATGAAAATTCATTGATTTTCAAAGAAAAGACTAAAAAGTTTCATGATGCAAAGATTAAAAACCGGGTTTTTAACGTTGGTGATCAAGTGTTACTTTTTAACTCTCTACTTAAGATATTTTCCGGGAAATTGAAATCTCGTTGGTCGGATCCTTTCACCGTTACACAAGTGTTTCCTTATGGGACCATCGAGCTAGCTCAAGATGATGGTCCTAACTTTAAGGTGAATGGACATAGGCTTAAGCACTACTTTGGTGGGGAAATTCCTTCAATGGTTGACCTCAACCAAATCACCTTCCCTAATGATAATTAACATTGAGGGGATCGAGTCGAGCTCATGACTCGTTAATAAAAAACGAGGTGCCTCGTGGGGGAGATCCCATGCTTATCCTTTTATGCTTACTAATAACTAATGAGGGGATTTGTGCCCTTCCAACTCGTTTTCTCATGGTTGTTTGTGATTGTGTTATCTAGATCATCATCATCTACGATTGAAGACTCTCGTGTTCGTTTACGTGAGCCTCCATCATTTGCTTGAAGAAGTTTTTCACGAATCCATGACATATCCTTTATTGTTCTAATAATTATCTCTTAGCATACTTAATAAACAGCTTTAGATATATTGTTGATCACCCTTTTCATGCTAGATCCTAAGCATTCGATTCTTCGTCTCTAGTATGGGGGTGCTCCACCTTTAGACTCGAAACATTGAGGAAAATGTTTACTTTTAGTATGGGGGGTGAATAGATACTTGCTTTGCTACGCCCTCACGTTTTCCAACTTTCAATGTTTTGTTTTGTTGCTAATAAGGCTAAAAATGGCCAAATTTTAAAATATTTCTTAGTTTTCATAAGTCTTTTTAAGACACGAATGTATATTTTCCGATGGGTAGAATAAGAGCTAATTTTTGACTTGATGGGCATTTGGAGCCATTTACATTCCTTAACCCGCTCAATTCAAGTTTTATATAGGGAACTTTAAAACGCGAAAGTCTTAGCTCATTCGGGTTAAGAACAAGAACTTCTCGCAAGTTCCTATAATTGATCCTAGAAAGTCACTTATCAAGGGAACTATAAAATGCATTCTCTAAACTTGAAAAGGTCCAAGAAAGTGCAAGATCCTATAGGTGGCTTGAAAACCCAAAACTTTAATTTGATATAGTCTCAATGAAAGCTAATCCAAATTTGGCTTAATATTGACTTGCATGGCTAAGTATTCACGAGTCTCTTTAATTAGAGGTCTTTATATAGTGAAACCGAGAAGTGATAGAGTTAGACAAGTGATCATGCTAAATCTAGAACATGCAAATGTTCTTTAAAAAACTCATATGTTTTTAATTGTGGCTTTTTCTTCCCATAAGATCAATGCATTAGGAACAAATATAATTGCAATAAGTAAGGTCGTACGATTTGAAAGGTTACTTAGCCTCTAGCGCAAGATCGTTTAAAAGTTGCTTGGGGTTGAATAGAGTTCATAGCCAAGGCATATCTTATTGAAGCGGGATGCGAAGATTGGTGATTATCCAAAAAGGCCCTAACAAGGCATGAGGAGCTCTATTTTTTGCAAAAGATCCAAGATGATGTGAAGTATCATTATTCCTAAATCAATATGAAGGATCGAGACACACGACGAAAAGCAATTACTCCCCTAAAGATCATGGAGAAAATATATCCAAAAAGACCCTTACAAGGTATGAGGATAAATATATCCATGTCCGAAAAGGAGGCGGATCGTTGTATATCAAATTCCAAAATAAAGATTGAAGAAAATGATGAAGTCGTTGTCCAAATATGAAGAATCTCTCAATAACGTCAAGTGAAGAAATTCCAATATATGAAGAGAAGACCATAATTTCTAGAACGTCTTACCAAGATTTCAAGTATGAAGTACATACCAAATATCGGTCCGAGAAAGGTCTCAAATCGTGAAACGAGTTATGCCAAGATATGAACTTAAGGAGATACACGAGAAGCCGTTTTAAAAGATTTTGTCCTTCGGCTAACTATCGATTAAATCGTGCTATTTTGCTTTCGGACTAATAACTACTTAAATAAGTCAATTATGAATCACTTGTGATCCATGACAAATAGTTAAAAAAATGCTAGTAACCCATTTCTTTTTATAATAACTAGGATTGCTGGGAGAAAAAGTATTACACAATTTGGACGTATGAGTAGTGTTAGCAATGTGACTTGTACCAACAATGATCTAATTTTTGCACTTAGCATGGAATGTATGACAATCAAGGATGACAAAATTTACTCTAAGGGACAATTACATGTTTCTATTCTTTAACCCTAAAAGTCACATTCGTGATGAAAATCATACATTATGTCTTTACAGATCTTCGTAGTATTGTTGCAAGTCTTTTACTTTTCAAAAAAGGGTTAATAAAATTGAATTTTGGTGATGCTTAGATACTTTATTCTAGCATTGCGTGAGGGCACGACAATGGCTTAGTATGGGGGAGTGATGAGATGGTATTTATACATGATCTCATCGTTCTTTTCGGGCTTTAAATGCATAAAAATGTCATAATATACCATATATATGCTGTGTTTGTTTACTTGTGTATTTTAGGTATGGATATTGTGAAAAAGACAAAATATCACAAGAAACAAGGAAAAACGGACACGAGAAACGAAGCCGTACAAAGAACAGGGCCCTAGTTCATGAATTATCCAAGATTTACCCTTGAAGACTTGAAGATATGCAAGATTGATCCTCAAACAATGAAGAAATGACACTTAAAACCCTTGTGAAATCATAATTACAAGTTTGGTCCCTTAAGTTTGTAAAAATTACACAAATGGTCCTTCAACTTTGAATAATTGGCAAGATTAGTCCCTCAACAATTCTAATTTGTCAATTATGGTCCCTCAAAAAGCCAAAGATGCAATGAAACCTTTGAAGATCAAGAAAGTCCAAAATCAGTCCCTCAATTATGGAAAAATGTAAAAAACTACCCTTGAAACACTTTTGCCAAAGTTTTGGGCAAAAGTGTGAAATCCATAACTTCTAAAACAAAGGGACACGTTTATATTGGCTAAAATACTTGTTATATAACTTTTCCCAAAAACAAAGGACCAAAGCTGCCAAGTTTAAAGTTCAAACTCCTAAAAACACGGGCAACACTTACTGTAGCGATTTTACCATGAAGAACACCCCTTTTCACATCATGTCAATCACATCCCACACCAAAAACCTCAATCCCCACTACCAGAAAGATACCCCCACTCCCACTCACATGACGACACCTGGCATAATATCATCACATGGCAAGATCAACGAACCAAAGCTTTTCCTTACTCACCAAGTACTAAATAAACGTCCCTGATTCACCAATGCAAGCTGGCAACAAGCCTAGAAGATTCTCAAGGATAATTTAGGAATTTCAGTTCTAGGGTTTATGAATAGTGCTTTGTATCCATTTGCCTATTAAAGGAGACCTCAACCTGTGAGAGTCCCTTTGTTCCAGATTTTGGCTATCAATCTTTGTAATTCCTTTTTAAGTTAAATAAAATTTGAATTTCAGAAATTTTGTCAAATCTATTTTATCTTTATTAATAGTTGGTGTTAGAATAGCCTAAATCATAGTTCCACTTACATGTTTTATTGGTTTTGAAAAAAGGTTTTAAGGATTAAAACACTTGTTTTTAGAAATCAAAAGTTTTAGTCTGTTTTTGATCTCACTTGTTTGTTTGTTCATCTTAGCAGCTTGGAAACTGGTACTTGTTTTGCTAGTAGCTCAGCTCAAACAATCCAGGGCCTGGATGTAGGTCTTGGAGGTTTGCACCCTTCTCCTTTTTCAATTTCTCTTTAATTTTCTGAATATTTATGATTTTGCCTGATTATTGTGGAATCTGTGTTTTTATGGTTGAATCTTGTTTAACTATGCTTGTTTGATGTTATTGAGTTGTTATTAACTTGATTTGTGGTTAAATCTTAAATATCCTTTGAAAATTTGTAAAATCAGATAGTTAAGGGGTGTTTGGGTTAACTGCATAAGCAGATTTTGTGGTTTGTTAAGTGGTTGTTTTGAGTTTGTGATTGTTGGTATCTGTTTATCTGATATACTTGGTCATTTATTTGCAGGTTTTGTGGTTTGAAACACCTAGATCCTAAATTAGGCTCTAAAATCAGATTTACTTGTTGAATTTGGCTGTGGTTTAAGGGACACCTAGATCTAATCATAGACTAGGGTTAACAAGTGATTAAACCTAGTTAATTACACCAGGGAAGTAGGATTTGAAGCTTGAAATTGGATTTGTGGTCAATTAGATCAGCAAAGTATGCATGTGTTCTTGACATTCATAACAGTGACTATAATCTGCTTTGATCTTGTTCCTTACTTTGATTTAGTGACTGATTTAAGTTTGTTTATGCTTAATCATAGTTTATATAGCTTGTGTATGCATCTTGTTGAATTTGGAGTGCTTATTCTGGCTTAAAACTGCTTAAGTGTTCATAACTGCTTAATATCTAGTTCTGTGCAATATATGTGGACTGTTTTCTTAATATGGGCTTATTGTGTGAACCAATTTGTGATTTCTTTGTTGATATAGACTCCTTGTGATTCACTGATCACAAGGGTGCCCTTGTTTCCATTTGAATCCAACTGGATCTCTCTAAAAAGCTTGGTCAACTAGTCAAAGCAATGGGAACTCCTTTCCCCTGCTGCTAGCCACTACTAGTGTATTTTTGTGTTCAGCTTATCTATAAGTATTATAGCTTATTTTAACCAGCAACAACTTGGATTTTGTAATAGGTGCTCATTATTTGACCCATTTGTTCATACTGGAGCAATTGGTGGGTTGACTTTAGGGTTTGACTAGAAAACCAACTTAATTGACTTTTTCATAATTGCTTATTGGCTTATTCTGGCTTATTGGTGTTGCTTATTGGATTTTTGTTGACTGATTTGTTTTATTGAAGTCATTTGTGACATTTTGCAAGTTGAATCAAGTCCTGAGGTGCCCTAAATCTCAAACCCGACTATTTTGTCTTTTAGTGGATTTGTACTTTGCTTATTTCTGGCTTATTGTGTATGATTTTTCAAAATTTCTTTTTACAAATCTCTTTAGTATCCCAAAAGAAGGTTGTGTGTCAAATTAGAGCTTATGGCATTAGCTTATTGCTTAATGGCCTTAATGGCCCAATAAGGATAAGCTGTTTGATCATTAAGCAGTGATAAGCTCACTTTCAGCTTTTGGGCCTCCAAAGTTTTGTGTTTAGAATTAAATTTTGAGTCAGATAGGGCTTTTCCAAGTCATTTGGGCTTATTTTGACTTTTTGAGCTAAAAAGCCCAATAAGCTTGACTGTTTTAGGTTTTGGCCCATTTGGAGGCCCAATAGGGGTATTCTGGTCTTTTCACTTTCATTTTTTCTGTTTAATTAGGTCAAAATAAACTAGTTTGCAAGTTTTTAGAATTTTTTTTAATTTTTGGATTTTTAATATTATTTTAATATTATTTTTTTATTATTTTTCAAATTTCACATTTTTGCACTTTTTATATTTTTCTTAGCTTAAATACATTAAAATAGGTTTTTTGCAACTCTTAGATTAATTTTATCATCTTTAGATTAATTTTTATAATTATTTTAAGTTTTAATAGTTTTTAAATCATTTTAAATAGTTTTTATTAGTTTAAAAATTTCTAAAAATAATTCTTAATCTTTTTAGGTCATTTTAGAGGTTTACCAATTGAATAATCTTTATTTGGGCTTTTTGATAATTAATTTGATTTTTAGGGCTTTAATTAGCATTTAAAAATTAAATATTTAATTAATTAAAAGGTTTGAAAAAGTTTTGATCATTGGTAAACTCTTAGTTTATTTATTTTGATTGTTAGTGAATTTTTGGTAATTTTTAGAATTAATTTTTATTTTAGCTTATTTTACGGTTTTACGTGTAGTCGTAGTAGTAATTAATTTCACGTCTTCGTCATCCTCTTTTCTAACCCCTTTCTTTCAAATATTAATCTCAAACCTTGCTACATTTTAGTCACACACATATACCTCCTTGGGAAACGAACATTCACATCATAAGGGTCATTAGTGTTGATTTTCCTAAATCATCACTTAATACTTACCGCTCATTTACGCTCTTTTGTTTTCCTAAACAATAGGTGTAATTTACCACAATCACCAAGCCTGAGAAGAGATTTAAGCTCTTGGTTGAGTTGTTTATTCATTTGTCTTGAAGAATCATCATCATCAAAACCTTGTTCTACTTTGAACATCAGTAGGTTTTGATCTTCTTTTTGAAGAACCTTGGTCTTGTTCTAGTTGTTGAACAAGGTCCAAGGAGCACAGCTGGTCCTCCTAGGATGTTGTAGAGGACGGGTATAAGCCCTTGTTTAAGTTTCCCCTAAAAATTTCATGTTATTGCCTGTTTTTGATTTTGGACTGTGATTTTGTGTTCTTGTGTTTAGGGTTGTGATTTTTGTGTTTGAATCTGTTAGTTGTCATCTAGGAAATGTGTTTGAATAATAAAATCGGTAGGTTGTTAGTTAGAATCACAAGTTGCTTTGAAAAGTTGTGGATTAAGGGTTGTTTGTGTTTGTTGGTCAAAGGCCTTAAGGCCTTGGAGCTTGGCTCCTTTTGGTTTATATCTATTTGTTTGCTGATATACAAGTGGTTTCAAGTGTTGGATAGGTCTAAAACAAGGTATAACTAAAAATCATAGGTTGTTAGTTTTTCGACACTTTTTCAGTCAAACACATCAGTAGGTCTAATTTGTTTGTTTGTTTGAATTAAGGTGTGAAACTTGGTTTGTAATACAAAGGATTTCCACGTATCAAAATTCGTTGTTCCAAATCTCTTCGAATTGATTTTCAGTCTAAAGTGCGACTCAATTGACTTTTGGTGAACAAGAGAATGTTTTGGTTTGGTTTTCTAATTTAAACTAAAAGCAAGTATGAAAATTTCGTTGAGTGAAATTAAAGCGTTTAAATATTAAACTAAAAGCTATTTAGAAAAACTTTATGTAAAACTTTAAAACTTAAAAACATGTTCTATCGGAATATTGGAAATCATTTCTATGGGAATGCAACTAAAACAAGCCATCGGAATAATCCAAGTGCAGGTCCATCGGAATGCTAAGCTGAATACCCATCGGAATGTCAAATACAATTATGTCGGAATATGGTCTATCGCAATGATCACAATCGGAATGTCTTAGATCGCAATGTCAGATCGGAATAATCCAATTACCTTTGTCGCAATGTCCAGATCAGAAAGTTGTAAACTAGAATTGGGCAGAGTTTCGTCTTAAAAAAGACCTTAGTCCCGTCGGAATATGCGATCGCAATGAGCGATCGCAATCCTAGATCGGAATAAGGGGGAATGACCAACTATCGCAAAGTAAAACCACAATGGGTTATTGCGATAAGCACAAGCAGCCGTCGGAATGTCTGAATCACTTGTATTGAGATGGAATGCAATATTAATCCGAAATTGGTGGCAAGCTTAAGATTCAATAAGCACGTATAATAGGCTATCTTATTCGAATGTTAAACAACTCAAAAAGCTTAAATTTGACAACTTCTTAAACATAAAAGATCATAAACTTTATGAAAGGAACTTTAAAGTGACTAAAAACATATAAGTAATCCGAAAAGCAAAGCAAATAAGCTGAATATAGGAAATAAGACAATAAGCATAAAGAGCTTAAAGCTTAACCCAAATAAAACCTTAACAAGTAGTAAAAAGATTAACCTTTTAACCACTTAAACATCAAACAAACACAATCCGTATGGATTAGGATTTTCGGATCAAAGAAAAATGAAACCAAGAAATGTAGAAGGAGATTACAAAAGCTTAAACTTTAACTTGATTGATGAAATTGAAATACACAAAGCTTAAACTTGAAAGATTAATGGAAATAAAATATGAAAGACTTAGTGAGAGAAAGTTTAGAACTTTCTCTCTCTAAAAACTAGAAAGGAAAAATTAATAATACAACTAGCTAACCACCCTCCTAATGTGATTAGGAGGGTATTTATAGGCTAAGTGGGAAGTGCATGTGTAGTGTGCTTCCTTCTTTCTTTTCTTCTCGACTCGATTTAAATCGTTGTTTTTTCTCGACGTCGTCTCGAGATTTGAACTTGTCTTAATAATTTTCTTCTTTTATTTAGACTTAAGTTCTTCGACTTCATTAAACTTCCGTCTTTAGACTTTTTCTTCGATAAATCTTCGGAATAGGTCTTGGACATCCGTTCTTTAAGCACTCTTGATCTCTTGACTTCGTCTTTTCTGTCGTTTCTTCGATAAAAGCCCGTGAAAGCCCGTGTTTTCTTCCTTTTTCATCTTTTGGTCCTAGAACATAATAAAAACACAAACCACGCATAATTCCGACTTTTACGACATCAAATACACGTTTTGGTCATGTTATTATTGGAAATAAGTGGTAAAAGGATAAGTGTTTTCACACTTATTAAATCCCCTACACTTGACCATTACAATGCCCTCATGCAATGCATTAATTCTAAAGCACGGTTTACATTATTCATCATAAATAACCCACCTTGGCCTTTATTAAATACTAAACATTTAAGGAAAATAAGAAGATAGAAAACAAGTAAAGAAATCAAAGATTTACATTGGTTTTAGGCGGCCATGAACGTTTATCATCCTCAAGTTTCACGTTACCCATACCAAGCTTAAAAACGAGATCATTGTTATTATAAGTTAGCAAACTAACACGAATTCATGTGGGCCAATTATTCACTTAGAATCCCTTATTCCTAGGTGTATCTCTTATATTTTATTTTTTTGTCTTGAATGATCACGAGGATGCATTGTTTGACTTATTTTGATAGTTATTTAGGCCGAAAATAAAGTGGACGAATTAATCAATATTTAGTTAAGGACAAAATCTTTTAAAACTGCTTCTCGGGACCTCATAAAGTTCATATCTTGGCATAACTTGCTTCGCTATTTGAGACCTTTCTCGGACCGATATTTGGCAGCGACTTCATACTTCAAATCTTTGAGAGACGTTTTTGAAATTATGGTCTTCTCTTCATAATAGGAATTTCTTCACTTGAAGTTTTTAGAGATTCTTCATACTTGGACCACGACTTCTTCATTTTTCTCCAATCTTTATTTTGGACTTTGTTATACAACGATCCGCCTCCTTTTAGGAATTGGATCTATTTATCCTCATACCTTGCTAGGGTCTTTTCGGATAGACTTCTCCATGATCTTTAGGGGAGTATTTGCTTTTCGTCGTGTGTCTTGATCCTTCATATTGATTTTCGATAAATGATTCTTCACATCACTTTTGGATCTTTAGCAACAAAATGTAGCCCTCATGCCTTGTTAGGGCCTTGTCGGACTCGCCAATCTTCACATCCCGCTTCAATAAGTTATACCTTGGCTATGAACTCTAATTAATACCGAGCAACTTTTAAACGATCTTGTGCTAGAAGCTAAGTAACTTTTCAAATCGTACAACCTTATTTATTGCAGATAAATTTATTAACAAGCGATGGGAGAATAGGCTCATAATTAACTCACATAAATTCACGAAAGAATACCAAACTTATAATTGACTCTATCATCTCTCGTCCTCCACAGTTTAAAATCTCAAGGAATGAGACTCGTGGATGCTTAGCCTATTAAATCAAAGTTTTGGGTTTTCGAGTCGCCTATAGGATCTTGCAAATTCTTACTTTTTCAAGTTTAGAAATCGCATTTTAAAGTTCCCTTGATAAACAACTCTCTAGGATCAATTATAGGAACTTGCGAAAAGTTCTTGTTCTTAACCCGTGAGAGTTAAGACTTTCGCGTTTTAAAGTTCCCTATATAAAAGCCTAGCAAAACTTGACTTAAACACGTTTAGGATACTAGCTAGAGTAAACTTAGATAAGTAAACTCGGGTTGAGTCAAAATATTCACGACTTTGAAAAATTTAAAACCACTTTATTAAAGTTTATTTTAGCAAGGAAAGAAAATAACCATAACAAAGGAAAATACAACTATACAACTAGGCCAAAATAGATTAAAAATTTTGAAAAATGTCGAAAAATTAGATTTTCCGGTTAAAATGAGGGAAATTTCATGGAAAACACCACTTACTTCGATAGAAGTCCCCCCTACACTTGATATAAACATTGTCCTCAATGTTTAAGCATGTGGGAGTAAACTCCCCTACACTTAGGACATTGTGCATGTTGTTTAAATCTTGCTAAGGAAAGGATAACTATAGTGATTTCAATGTGAACATAGAAGATATGAAAAATTGAATCACAAGAGTTTAGGATAGAACCGGGAAGATGGGTACACAGGATCACGGTTCGTCCAAAGTAATCGAGGTGCTCTTTGAAGCTTGAATCCCTGCACAAAATAAGAAACAAGACAACCAACACATACGGGGCTCCCCTACACTTATTATGAAAACAGTAAAGGATAGATCACGGGTTGCCTCCCGAGAAGCGCTTGTTTTTGATAACCGAGTCACGAGCCTTACTCGACCCAAATTTAGTTCATGGGAAACGTGGTGAGGGATTGGATCATCTCATGAGAGATGTCCTCACCAAAGTACAGCTTCAAGCGCTGGCCATTCACCTTAAAATTAGGCCTATTTGGCTGAGAAAGCTCAATGGTGCCATATGGAAAGACTTTGGTGACGGTGAATGGACCAGACCAGCGGCTCTTCAACTTGCCAGAGATGATCTTTAACCGAGAGTTAAAGAGTAAAACTTGATCACCAACGTGGAACTCTCGGTTCTTAATCCTTGCGTCATGGATGATCTTGGTCTTCTCCTTGTAGATCAGTGAGTTCTCGTAAGCTTCATTCCTCAGTTCGTTGAGCTCGTTGAGTTGAATCTTGCGAAGATCACCGGCTTTGTTGATGTCGAAGTTAGCCCACTTCAAGGCCCAGTACGCCTTATGTTCCAGCTCGATGGGGAGGTGGCATGCTTTCCCGTACACAAGACGATAAGGTGTACAACCAATCGGTGTCTTATATGCGGTACGGAAAGCCCACAAAGCATCATCTAACTTATCGGCCCACGCGGCACGATGCTCTCCTACAATACGTTCCAGAATTCGCTTCAATCCACAGTTGGAGATCTCGGCTTGCCCATTGGTTTGGGGATGACAGGCGGTGGAAAGACGGTGATTGACACCATACTTAGCCATGACTCTTGAAAATTGATCATTGCAAAAATGAGTCCCACGGTCACTGATTATAGCACGAGGAACACCGAATCGAGCAAACAGCTGCTTCAAAAAGTTCACAACCACCCTCGCATCGTTCGTTGGGAGAGCCTTAGCTTCAACCCATTTAGAAACGTAGTCAACGACTACGAGGATGAACTTGTTCCCTTTGGATGATGGAAATGGCCCCATAAAGTCGATGCCCCATACATCAAAGATTTCACATTCTTGTATGAAATTTTGAGGCATCTCATCTTTATGAGTGATCTTGCCTTGTCTTTGGCAAGCATCACAATGCTTAACCATTTTGTGAGCGTCACGATAAATGGTGGGCCAATAGAATCCTGAGTCAAACACTTTATTAGCGGTGTAGTTGGGACCAAAGTGACCACCGGTGGGTCCTTTATGGCAAGCATCAAGGATTTGTAAAGCTGCCGGTCCATCAACACATCGACGAATGATCTGATCAGCAAATTGTTTGAATAGATAAGGATCATCCCAGAAGTAAGTCTTAACATCTTTAAAGAACTTCTTCTTTTCTTGGGATGTTAACCCTTTGATGAGAATACCACCCGCTAAGTAGTTTGCAATGTCCGTAAACCACGGGGTGTCATCAAGATTGGACTGAATAGACATCAAGGTCTCAAGGGGAAAAAGAGTCATTAATCTCTTGGTTCGTATGATCCCCTTGATATGGATCCTCAAGTCTACTCAGATGATCCGCTGCTAGGTTTTCGGCTCCCTTTTTGTCATAAATTTCAATGTTGAATTCTTGAAGGAGTAAAACCCAACGAAGAAGTCTTGGCTTAGAGTCTTGCTTAGTCAACAAGTACTTCAACGCGGAATGGTCGGTATACACGAGAGTGGTGGAAAGGACAAGATAGGGGCGAAATTTTTCAAAAGCAAACACTACAGCTAAAAGCTCTTTTTCGGTAGTGGTATAATGCAATTGAGCCCCCGTCATTGTCTTGCTAGCAAAATGGATTGGTTGGAAGTGTTTATTCACTCTTTGGCCCAAAACCGCTCCAATAGCAAATTCTCTAGCATCGCACATCAACTCAAAAGGTAGCTCCGAATTAGGGGTAACCAAGACCGGTGCCTTAGTTAGCTTATCCTTGAGAATATTGAAGGCTTCAATACACACTTTGGAAAAAATAAAAGGAGTATCTTTTTCCAAGAGGTGGGTCATCGGGCGAGCGATTTTAGAAGAATCCTGAATGAAACGACGATAGAAGCCCGCATGACCCAGAAAACTTCTCACACCCTTCACGGTTGAAGGTGGAGGTAATTTGGCTATGACATCAACTTTAGCACGGTCCACTTCGAGACCGGCTTTAGATATTTTGTGTCCTAGCTCAATGCCTTCTTTTACCATAAAATTGCATTTTTCCCAATTTAGAACAAGGCGAGTGTCTTCGCACCGCTTAAGCATACGTTCTAAATTGGCAAGGCAATAAGAGAATGAATCACCATATAAGAAATCATCCATGAAGACTTCCATGGTTTCTTCAACCATGTCATGGAAGATAGCCATCATACACCTTTGGAATGTCCCAGGAGCATTGCACAAGCCGAAAGGCATTCTTTTGTAAGCAAATGTTCCATAAGGACAAGTGAATGTGGTTTTCTCTTGGTCTTGGGGATCGATGGGTATTTGAAAATAACCCGAGAAACCGTCTAAGAAGCAGTAATAATCATTACCCGCTAGACGTTCAAGCATTTGGTCCATGAAAGGAAGGGGAAAATGATCCTTTCTCGTAGCATCATTGAGTTTGTGATAATCTATACAAACTCTCCACCCTGTAATGAGACGAGTAGGAATCAACTCGTTGTTTTCGTTGGGAACAACGGTGATTCCGCCTTTCTTAGGCACACAATGGACTGGACTAACCCACGGTGAATCCGAGATAGGATAGATTATGCCCGCATCAAGAAGTTTGATAACCTCTTTTTTTATAACGTCATGGATCTTAGGATTCACCCGTCGTTGGCTTTGAATAGTGGGTTTAAAGTCGTCCTCCATGAGAACTTTATGTGTGCAAAAGTGAGGATCAATTCCACGGATATCAGAGATCTTCCACGCAATCACTTTCTTATGATTCTTCAGCACGGCGATAAGTCTGGATTTTTCTTCTTCTTTCAGGTCGTTTGCGATGATGACTGGTAACTTCTTGTTGTCTTCAAGGAAAACGTACTCGAGATGAGGAGGTAGGTCCTTAAGCTCAAGAGTAGGAGGATCCTCAATAGATGGTGTAACTAACGATGGATCATCATTAGTCACCTCTATAGGAGAAGGAGGAGAAAACGGGTCTTCATTGAGAAGTTTCTCAATTGTACGAATGTCTTCATCCCAATCGGTGGGAGAATCATCATACTTAAGATCGAGAGGACCCAAGCTAGCTTCAAAATCATCCAAGTCACTTTCTCCAAATGGAGTTAATGACGGATCAATTGAGGCAACGGTCTCAACATTGGGTAGAGAAGAGAGATTACTTTTGCAAGCATCATGAAAGTGTTCTTCACAAGCCTCATCGAGAACATCAATAGCATTAACACTCTCATATGAATAAGGTTGCTTAGAAATCTTACCCATGTTGAAGACAATTTTATCGTCACCAACTCTCATGATTATTTCGCCTGCGGCTACATCAATGAGAGTGCGACCGGTCCTCAAGAAGGGACGTCCAACGATTAATGGAACACGAGGATCCATCTCGTAGTCAACGACAATAAAATCCGCCGGGAAGGTGAATTTGTCAACGCCAACGAAGACGTCTTCGGCTATCCGCACTGGATAAGCAACCGTACGGTTAGCTAATTCCAAAGTCATTTTAGTGGGGACTAGCTCGGGGAGAGATAATTGCTTCCAAACACTTAAAGGCATTAAGTTTATACTAGCACCTAGATCGGCTAGGGCCATGCAATTCTCTACTCCCGGGAAGTTGCAAGGAATCAAGAAGCGACCCGGATCACCAAGTTTGGTGGACAATTTCCTTAAGAGAACGGAAGAGCAATTCTCATTAAGTTGGGTCTGAGCAATGTCAAGAAGCTTCTCCTTGTCACTAAGAAGATCTTTAAACATCTTCGCGTATTTAGGCATGTGAGCGAGAGCCTCAACAAAGGAGATGTTAAAATTCAATTGTTTAAACATTTTGAGAAAGTTTGAAACCTGAATATCATACTTGCTCTTTTGCTTCTCTTTCCTCAACCTTGAAGGATAAGGTATATCGAAAGAAGAGGAAGGCTTTAGGGGAGTAGGATCACTCACAACCGCGGGTGGTGGGGGAATGGGGGTAGAAGGCAAAGGAGGTGAGGCAAGTTGCTCTTTTTCCTTGTTCACAATCACGGGTGGAGGTGTAGGAAGCTCGGGTTCCGTATAACCTTTTCCACTACGAGTGGTGATTGATTTCATCTCCCCTCTTGGATTCGCTACTGTGTTACTCGGAAGAGTACCCGAAGAAGAGGGTAGATTACCTTGGAAGAGCGAACCTAAAATATCACGTAAATTATCCGCTTGGGTGCTGAAAGAGTCTCTCATGTCGGCACGAATATCATTGCTTTGTTTCACCATGTCATTCCTTAGTTCGGCTCGAATATCGCTACCTTGTTTCGCCATTTCTCCCTTCAAGTTGATGAATTGACTCTGAAGATTCGTCACCATCTCTCTATTAGTCCTTATAAACGTCTCGACGTCTTGATTCAATGCCATCAGTTGATTGAGAGGTGGAGCTTGGTAAGCTTGAGAATGTCCTTGAGGTAGGTATGGGTTTCTTTGGGATTGATATTGATTGTTAGCACGAGGTTGAGATTGGTTATTTCGGTTATAGCTTTGTTGTTGGGTTTGGTCTGGAGGAGTAAAACCGGGTGGAGCAAGATAGTTGTTGGAACGATAACTTAGCAAGTTACGGTCTCCTTGAGGACGAGCTTGATAGCCTCCCGTGGGATAAGTACCGTATGCCGCGTTAACGTTTTTAGAAAAATTGCCTTGAGTAGAAGGACAATCATTGTAAGAATGAGGACCACCGCATGTGTCACAAGAAATAGCAACGGCTTTAGCTTGTTGAGTTTGGTTAGAGGCCAAAATTTGCATACTTTTGCTTATTTCAAGAATAGCACTTCCATGGCGGACATGTCGGTGGTGGAAGAAGTAGATGAAACATTGATTCTCGGATTAGATCTTGAGGATGCGGATGAATCCCAATTCTTGTGGTGAGTAGTCATGTTTTCAATCAACTCTCTACACTCCTCCGGTCTCCTTTTCATAAAGGTACCACCGGCGGCGGCGTTGATCGTGTCACGATCACGAAAAGTGAGACCATTGTAGAAAGTATCAATGAGAGTGACGGGGAGCATGTTGTGATTTGGACAACGATCGATCAAATCCTTGTATCGTTCCCAAGCATCAAAGAGCGATTCATCATTGTCTTGCATGAATCCACTAATTTGGTTACGAAGGCTTGTGACCATGGATGGTGGGAAGTAGCGCGACAAAAAGCGTTGAGTCATGTCATTCCAAGTATGAATAGAATTCTTTGGGAGACGGTCAAACCATATTTCGGCATGATGAGAAAGCGAGTGGGGAAATAGTTGAAGGCGAAGGTCATCCATAGAAACACCGGGTGACTTCATGCTTTGGGTGATGGTAATGAATTTGTCAAGGTGTTTGTTGGCATCATCATCCGGAATTCCGCGAAATGGATTAGTTTGCACTTGTTTGATCATGTGATGCTTCAACGAAAACTCCTGAGCCGTGATGTGCATCAGCGCAATCGGGCCTCCGCGTCCGTTCATGGTGGGTTGACACAATTCCTCCATTGTTCGTAAATCAGGTAGGGGAACATTGTTGTTGTTATTATTGTTATTTAAATTGGGTAGAGGTGGGTTATTATTGTTGTTATGCACACCAGCCATATCTAAATCTTCACGAGTCTCGGGCTCAGAATAGTTTGATGATCTAGTACGCATACACCTGCAGAAGAAAAATACATAGAGAGAATTTCTATATAATATTTTTGGTGCCAACCTTTGGAAAAGAATTGCTTTTTATATTTTTTCAATGTTTTTGTATTTTTGAAGAATTTTATATTTTTTAGGATTTTTGTAAAAATTTTAAAACAAGGAAAATAACGTTCAAAGAACGGATCCCAAAATTCAATGCGTCTCTCACTAGAAACCGTTAATCTTAACGAAAAGAGCTGGCAGCGGCGCCATTTAATAGAAAGGATTTCCACGTATCAAAAATCGTTATTCCAAATCTCTTCGAATTGATTTCCAGTCTAAAGTGCGACTCAATTGTCTTTTGGTGAACAAGAGAATGTTTTGGTTTGGTTTTCTAATTTAAACTAAAAGCAAGTATGAAAATGTCGTTGAGTGAAATTAAAGCGTTTAAATATTAAACTAAAAGCTATTTAGAAAAACTTTATGTAAAACTTTAAAACTTTAAAACATGTTCTATCAGAATATTGCAAATCATTTCTATCGGAATGCAACTAAAACAAGCCATCGGAATAATCCATGTGCAGGTCCATCGGAATGCTAAGCTGAATACCCATCAGAATGTCAAATACAATTATGTCGGAATATGGTCTATCGCAATGATCACAATCGGAATCTCTTAGATCGCAATGTCAGATCGGAATAATCCAATTACCTTTGTCGCAATGTCCAGATCAGAAAGTTGTAAACTAGAATTGGGCAGAGTTTCGTCTTAAAAAAGACCTTAGTCCCGTCGGAATATGCGATCGCAATGAGCGATCGCAATCCCAGATCGGATTTAGGGGGAATGACCAACTATAGCAAAGTAAAACCACAATGGGTTATTGCGATAAGCACAAGCAGCCGTCGGAATGTCTGAATCCCTTGTATTGCGATGGAATGCAATATTAATCTGAAATTGGTGGCAAGATTAAAATTCAATAAGCACGTATAATAAGCTATCTTATCCGAATGTTAAACAACTCAAAAAGCTTAAATTTGACAACTTCTTAAACATAAAAGATCATAAACTTTATGAAAGGAACTTTAAAGTGACTAAAACTTTTAAGTAATCCGAAAAGCAAAGCAAATAAGCTAAATATAGGAAATAAGCCAATAAGCATAAAGAGCTTAAAGATTAACCAAATAAAATATTAACAAGTAGTAAAAAGATTAACCTTTTAACCACTTAAACATCAAACAAACACAATCCGTATGGATTAGGATTTTCGAATCAAAGAAAAATGAAACCAAGAAATGTAGAAGGAGATTAAAGAACAAAAGCTTAAGCTTTAACTTGATTGATGAAATTGAAAAACACAAAGCTTAAACTTGAAATATTAAAGGAAAGAAAAGATGAAAGACTTAGTGAGAGAAAGTTTAGAACTTTCTCTCTCTAAAAACTAGAAAGGAAAAATTAAAAATACAACTAGCTAACCACCCTCCTAATGTGATTAGGATGGTATTTATAGGCTAAGTGGGAAGTGCATGTGTAGTGTGCTTCCTTCTTTCTTTTCTTCTCAACTCGATTTAAATCGTTGTCTTTTCTCGACGTCGTCTCGGGATTTGAACTTGTCTTAATAATTTTCTTCTTTAATTTAGACTTAAGTTCTTCGACTTTATTAAACTTCCGTCTTTAGACTTTTTCTTCGATAAATATTCGGAATAGGTCTTGGACATCCGTTCTTTAAGCACTCTTGATCTCTTGACTTCGTCTTTTCTTGTTTTCTTCGATAAAAGCCCGTGAAAGCCCTTGTTTTCTTCCTTTTTCATCTTTTGGTCCTAAAACACAATAAAAACACAAACCACGTATAATTCCGACTTTTACGATATCAAATACACGTTTTGGTCATGTTATTAATGGAAATAAGTGGTAAAAGGATAAGTGTTTTCACACTTATTAGTTTGCTTATAGATTTGTTGGTTGTGCAACTCTGCATCATCTGGTTTTAGAGTTTGGTTGCTTATTGAGTAGTCTATAGCTTATTGAATTTCAGCTTTTGGTCATTTAGATCAGCAAATGCATGCTATGAGTTTTTTTGATCCTATTGGTTTGATTCCTGTTGTTTTATGCTAGTATTTGGTTCCTTGTGCATTACTTGGTTTGTGCTTTTGTTTGCTGCTTATCTCACAAGCTAATAAGCCCACTGGCTTATTGGCTTTTTTGTGCCAAAAATCATCAAGTCTACCCAACTGGTAGGCCTTGATTCACAAGTTTTGCACTCAAGCCTTGACCTGCAGGGTGAAAAACAAAGTCTCAACACTTCATTAAGTCTATCAACGTCCAAATTGTGCTTGTCAGCGTTTGATTTTTGGTCAAACTTGGTCTTATAGCTTATTGAATCTGTTTTGCTTATTGGTACATGCAACAACTTGGTTTTTGTAATAGAACTCATTTTTCTCAGCTTAATAACAAGTCTGGAAGGTTACAAGTCTTTTGGTTAAGCTTTTGCTAGAAAACTAGCTTATTTGGCTTTTTCAGCCAGCTTATTGGTTCTTACATCTTTTTCTATTTGGCTTTTTGTTATTTTCTTGATTGATTATTCTTATTTAAGCTATTTGTGAGCTTTTGCAACAAACTAGAGCTTCTGAAACAGCCTAGAACTCTATCCCGACTATTTTGTCGTTTTGTGGAATTGTTCTTTGCTTATTTCTGGCTTATTGAGTGTGCTTTTTCAAAATTTCTTTTTACAGATCTCTTTAGCATCCCAAAAGAAGGTTGTGTGTCAAATTAGAGCTTATGGCATTGGCTTTGTTTAATGGGCTTAGTGGCCCAATAAGGATAAGCGGTTTGTTCATTAAGCTGTGATAAGCTCACTTTCAGCTTTTGGGCCTTCAGAGTTTTGTGTTTAGAATTGAATTGTAAGTCAGATAGGGCTTTTTCAAATCAATTGAGCCAAGTTTGACTTTTTGGGCCCATTAAGCCCATTTGTGTTGACTGTTTTGGGTTTTGGCCCATTTGAGGGCCCAATAGGGGTATTCTGGTCTTTTCACTTTCATTTTCTGTTTTATTAGGTCAAAATAAACTAGTTTGCAAGTTTTTAGAATTTTTTATAATTTTTGGATATTTAATATTATTTTATTATTATTTTACAAATTTCACATTTTTGCACTTTTGATATTTTTCTTAGCTTAAATACATTAAAATAGGATTTTTGCAACTCTTAGATTAATTTTATCATCTTTAGATTAATATTTTAATTATTTTAAGTTTTAATACTTTTTAAATCATTTTAAATAGTTTTTCTTAGTTTAAAAATTTATAAAAATAGTTTTTAATCTTTTTAGGACATTTTAGTGGTTTATCAATTGAAAAATCTTTATTTGGGATTTTTGATAATTAATTTGATTTTTAGGGCTTTAACTAGCATTTAAAAATTAATATTTAATTAATTAAAAGGTTTGGAAGATCATTGGTAAACTCTTAGTTTATTTATTTTGATTTTTGGTGAATTTTTGGTAATTTTTAGAATTAATTTTTATTTTTGCTCATTTTACGGTTTTACGTTTAGTCGTAGTAGTAATTAATTTCACGTCTTCGTCATTCTCTTTTCTCATCCCCTTCTAACCAATATTAATCTCAAATCAATTACAAATGACAAGGATCCTTCTCTCAATCCAAATAGGCGGGGACAGGATTCGAACCTGCAATCTTCAGATCATGAGCCTGATGAGTTGACCATTCCTCTACCCCGCTTCATCCATTCCCATTCCAAAAAGTCCTTCGATCTGAAGGTGTGTTAAGCATATTGTCATTGTGGTTACAGACGGGTTCTGTTTCTGATTAGACTAAGAACCTTCCGTCTAAGAAACCTGCTTCACTTCTCCCCCTGTCATGTATTGGCTCTCTCTTTCCGCTGATAGAGCAGTTTGCTAGTTTGCATTCCTCTATCTGAATCTCTAACACTAACAGGCGACAATCACCAACTTCATTACTGCCTTCTTGTGACACATCGATTGGGTTCCCACCCCAGCTCTGAGTTAACTATTTCAGAGCTCTATCCCTTTCTTTCTCCCAACGCCGTTTAGCCGGGTCTAGTTTTCCTCTGACCCGGAAGGTGGCTAACTCCTTCCTTGGTCTTACGAGCCGCTTACGCTAACTTAAGCAGGTACCGGGAGGGACATCTTAGGCAGTAGAATCGAGCGGTGCCGTTCAGTGACTACATACGAGTTTATGAATCAATGAAATTTCCTCTTCTATTGTAGCGATACGAACTCAGAAGCAATAGTAAAAGAAGCTATCATCTCCGGGGGGGAGTCAGATGATTGTCTGGACTGGTTCTTTTGAGGGAGGCCTATCAATTGCACGGGTCCAAGCTTGATTGATTGATTCTTTTAAAACTAGCTCCTGTAATCAATCTCACCATTAGCATTTTGACCATTATAATGGAAACTCAATTCTGTGGATTAAAGCCCTTCTTTAAAGAAGTCCTCTATATGCTATCTAACTAAGATTTTCAGTCTTAAGCTAATCAGTATTGGTAAGACGGGTACGTAGACGCACAAGAGAGGTTTTCTAGTCTTTTAATTGAATATAGGGGGCAGGGGAATATAGTAAGAAAGAAAGAGAAAAAGGATAGAAGTCTTACAGGAATTCGATCCAGCCCCGGTTTGAGCATCTCCCTAGCCTACCTACTTTCGAAGCTATCCTATTCCGACGAAAAACAGCCCCTTTTCTTTTTGTTTAGCCTGTTCCTATTAGAAAAATGACGATTTCAGAGAAGAGGAAAAAAGTCCTCTTTTTATATCTCCAAAAAAGAAAGGCGAAAGGTTGCTTGCTTGACTTTGAGAAAGAAGTAGAAAGAAGGTATTATATAATAAAAAAAAGTAAAGGCGTGTTAGCGCTTTTTTTTCAATAAGGGTCGGAGCTTGAAGAAGCGAGCCTATCAGAGAAAAAAGTGCTAGTTGTAGCGCGCTAGCGCGCATTTGACTAAAAACATGGAAAGTCAAGGCTCTGGGCAACGAGTGGGAGGGAGCCTTGACTTGAAGCATTGTACAAGTGCTTAAGGCTCCTTCGGGCCATGGCCACAACTATCATATAAGGCAAGGCTTGGAAGCAAGCTACCTGCGCCTATCGGCGGGAACTGGGCTTGGCTTGGTTAGTAGTGCCCACCCATTCTGTCTCGCCCGCCTGCCGACCCATGAATTCTCCAGAGCGGGCCGGCAGGCCGGGCGTACGGGAACCGCCGACATATACCTCCTTGGGAAACGAACTTTTCACCTTTGGGTCATTAGTGCTTGATTTTCCTAAATCATCACTTAATACTTACCGCTTTTACGCCTTTTTCCTAAAAGTTTGTATTTTACCACAATCATCTACTCATCACAATATTTGGGATTCCTCCGCTTCTTCAAGGAACAACCCGAGATTCAATGTTTCTTCTACTTCAGAAAACCCCGATATGACCGAATTCACCCGCATGATGGCCGAAATGAACAAAAATATCTTGCTCATCGCTACTAACCAACAACAACAAGTTAAAGTTGTAGCAATTTCTTGTGAGACATGCGGTGGTCCTCACTCATACACTGATTGTCCTTCTACTCAAGGCAATCCGGAAAACGTGTATGCGGCTTATGGTAACTATTCACCGGAAAATTACCAAGCCCGACCTCAAGGGGATCGAAATTTGCTAAGTTACCGGTCGAACAACTATCTTTCACCCTGTTTTTCTCCTCAAAACCACAACCCCAACAACAATTACAATAGAAGCAACCAAATCCCACCTCGAGCTTCTAATCCTTATCACCCACCCGCTCAACAAGCCCCACCCATTAATCAAGATGTTAAAGATTTAATGAGAACCCAAGGAGAGCAAATCAAGAATCTACAAAGCCAAATTATCAATTTGAAAGAGGATATCACTAAGCAAGGGAATGACATTAGATCCGAGCCTCGACATGATAGACAAACCTCTTTTAGCACTCAAACTAATGATTTGAAGAATATGCTGGCTAGTTTGTTACCAGCCACTCAACCCTCTACTTCGGACTCTCTACCTTCAAACACCGTCACTAACCCCAGAGCAAATGTGAGTGCTATTACTACCCGTAGTGGAGTAACTTTAGTAGGACCATCTACCCCTTCCCCAGTTACTCCATCTACACCTCCTCCGCCACCATTTATCCCTACTACTCCCACATCTAGTATTAGTTCACCATTACCGTCTCCGCCTTGTCATGAAGAAGTACCCAAGAAGAACCCTTCACCAACCCTACCTTCTAACTATAAACCCAGCATTCCTTACCCTTCTCGACTCAACAAGGCTAGAATTTTGACTAAGAATGACGTTCAAGTCTCTAACTTTTTGAACAAGAGTGCCGGCATGATTGTCACCTTTACCCTTGTTGAAGCTCTTGCCCAAATGCCACAATTTGTCAAGATGTTTAAGGAATTGCTTAATAAGAAGGAGAAGATGGCCGAGTTTATTAATACTCGCTTGAATGAAAATTCCTCTGTAATCCTTCTTAAGGAACTTCCAGAAAAACTTGGAGATCCCGTTCGTTTTGTGCTACCTAGTAATTTTAACCAAACCGACGAATTTACTGCCTTAGCCGATCTCGGGGCAAGTATAAATTTGATGCCTTTCAGCGTTTGGAAAAAGTTATCATTGCCCGACCTTACACCCACCAAGACGACTCTGGAGCTAGCCAATCGAACTCTCGCGTACCCCCTTTGTATCGCCGAAGATGTATTTTTTAAAGTTGGCACATTCACTTTTCCGGTCGACTTCGTCGTTGTTGATTATGAAATGGGGAAGCTTACAAGCAAATATAATGGAAGAGAATCGGTGAATATGATTAATGTGCTTGATGATTTTGTCGTCTACAACAATCCTCTATTCGATTCTTGCAATGATAATCCACTGTTTCAAGATGATGTGGATGATTCTCTCTCCAATTTGGAACCTCCACCCATATATGATTCTCCACCAATCTTTGATGCTTATGATGATGATTCTAGTTCCAATGGAGATGACTATGATGATTAACTTCTGAGTATCCAGACATGCCCACTTATGATGATTTTGATGAGGCTGATACTCTCTCGAGTAATTCTTCACATGATGAAGATCCTCCACCAACCATGATTGATCCTACTTTGGATGACTACTCATTTGAGGAAGACTTTGCTACTTTTCTCAATACATACTTCCCAAATGAGAGTGATGCTCCTCCTTTAGACTTTGATGATTATGGTCTTCATCCTTCTACAGATATGAAGAAAATTCTTTCAAAGGAGACGACACCGGACAACACCAACATCCACAACACGTATGTTTTGACACCACTTTGTCCACCTTCTGAGGACGAGGTTGTGCGTATTCTTAGCGGATGTTCTTCATATTCTGCTGAGCCTGAGTGCTATTTTCCCCTAAAGGAAAAGGTGTTCGACCCCGGTATTGAAATTTTTAAGCCATCTCAGTATCTGTCTGATGAAATAAAAGGAAAGATTTTTGGAACTACTGGAGATATGCTTGCACCCCATCATCCTTGCTACCACCGTGCTCAATTTATGCTTAAGGGAACCTTGCCTACTCTTCTTTGGCTTGCCTTGTTCGCCTTAAGCTTGTGTTACTTGATGGATGAAAACCATGTATTTGATCCTGGTGGATGCTATTCAAGGTTCTTTCCATGATAATCAAGGTCGAGTCAGGCTCACGACTCGGTGAACAAAAATCAAGCGCTTCTTGGGAGGCAACCCACGTATCTATCTTTTAGCTATTTCTATCCTAAGTGTAGGGGAGACCCGTTGGTGTTTGCTATTTTCTCTCTTCTCATACTCAGGGATTCGAGCGTTCAACGATCCACTCTTGATGATTTTTGACGACCGTGATTCCGTGTTCCCGTCTTCCTGGTTCTATCCTAAACTCTTTTCAATTCACTATTTTATATTTTCCAATATTAAAATAGGAATCTCGTTAGTTGTCTTTTCCTTAGCAAGATTTAAATAACGTGCACAATGTCCTAAGTGTAGGGGAGTTTACTCCCAAATGCTTAAACATTGAGGACAATGTTTATATCAAGTGTAGGGGGACTTCTATCGAAGTTAAGTGGCCTTTTCCTTGTATTTGTCCTTATTTTAACCGAAAAATTGATTTTTCGACATTTTTCGAAATTTTTGATCTATTTTGGCCTAGTAGTTTTACCTTTGTATAGTTATTTTCTTTCTTTACTAGAATAAATTTTAATAAAGTGGTTTTAATTTTCAACATTGTGAATCTTTTGACCCAAACCGAGTTTACTAATCTAAGTTTAATCTAGCTAGTATCCTTAACGTGTTTAAGTCAAGTTTTTCTAGGCTTTTATATAGGGAGCTTTAAAACGCGAAAGTCTTAACTCTCACGGGTTAAGAACAAGAACTTTTCGCAAGTTCCTATAATTTATCCTAGAGAGTCGTTTATCAAGGGAACTTTAAAATGCGAATTCTAAACTTGAAAAAGTCTAAGAATTTGCAAGAACCTATAGATGACTCGAAAACCCAAAACTTTGATTTAATTGGCTAAGCATCCACGAGTCTCATTCCTTGAGATTTTAAATTGTGGAGAATGAGAGATCATAGAGTCAATTATAAGTTTGGTATTCTTTCTTGAATTTATGTGAGTTGATTATAAGCCTATTCTCCCATCGCTTGTTAATAAATTTATCTGCAATAAGTAAGTTCGTACGATTTGAAAAGTTACTTAGCCTCTAGCCCATGATCGTTTAAAAGTTGCTCGGTATTAATTAGAGTTCATAGCCAAGGCATAACTTATTGAAGCGGGACGCGAAGATTGGCGAGTCCGAAAAGGCCCTAACAAGGCATGAGGGTTACATTTTGTTGCTAAAGATCCTAAGTGATGTGAAGAATCATTAATCAAGAATCAATATGAAGTATCAAGACACACGACGAAAAGCAAATACTCCCCTAAAGATCATGGAGAAGTCTATCCAAAAAGACCCTAACAAGGTATGAGGATAAATAGATCCAAGTCCTAAAAGGAGGCGGATCGTTTTATATCAAAATCCCAAATAAAGATTGGAGAAAAATGAAGAAGTCGTGGTCCAAGTATGAAGAATCTCTCAAAACATCAAGTGAAGAAATTCCTATTATGAAGAGAAGACCATTATTTCATGAACGTCTCTCAAGATTTGAAGTATGAATTCACTGCCAAATATCGGTCCGAGAAAGGTCTCAAATCGTGAAGCGAGTTATGACAAGATATGAACTTTATGAGGTCCCGAGAAGCAGTTTTAACATATTTTGTCCTTTAGCTAACTATTGATTAAATCGTCCCATTTTATTTTCAGCCTTAATAACTATCAAAATAAGTTAACAATGCATCCTCGTGATCATTCAAGACAATAATAAAATATAAGAGATACACCTAGGAATAAGGGAGTCTAAGTAAATAATTGGCCCACATGAGTTCATGTTAGTTTGCTAACTTATAATAACAATGATCTCGTTTTTAAGCTTGGTATGGGGAACGTGAAACTTGAGGATGATAATCATTCATGACATTCCAAAACCCTAAGGTAAGTCTTTGATTTCTTTACTTGTTTTGTTATTTTCTATCTCTTTAATAAAGGCCAATGTGGATTGATGGTGATGAAAAGTGTAATCTTGCTTTGTAATTAATGCATTGCATGAGGACATTGCAATGGTCAAGTGTAGGGGAATTGATAGGTGTGAAAACACCCATCCTTTTACCACTTAATTATAATGAAAACAAGACCATAACGTGTATTTTATGTCGTAAATGTCGGAATTATGCGTGGTTTGTGTTTTTGTTGTGATTTTAGGATCAAAATGTAAAAAGGGAAGAAAACACTGGCTTTCACGGGCTTTTATCAAAGAAAAAGACAAAAGACGAAGTCAAGAATTCAAGAGTGTAAAAAGAACGGAAGTCCAAGGCCTATTCTGAAGATTTATCGAAGAAAAAGTCCAAAGACGGTAGTTTAATAAAGCCGAAGATCTCAAGTCTAATTTATGAAGAAATCACAAGACGAGTTTAAAGTAATCCCGAGACAAAAGTCGAAAAAGTCGAAGAATTAAGAAGACTAAGGACTAAACGAGAAAGAAAGAAAGAAGAAAGAGAGGAGGAAGCTTCCAACCTCTCCTCCTCTTATAAATAGGACCATTAGTTCATTTTTCATTGTTGTTAGCTAATTTTGACAAATTAGCTTTCCACCATTTTCATTCCTTGCAAATTTACTTTCATGTCATTTTAAATACTTGTCTTGCACTTTAATTCCTTTAATCCAAGTAAGTTTTATTTTTATATTATTGAATCTTTACCTTTATTGTTAATCTCTCATCTACTCTTCTTGTTTGGATTTAATCTTCATCTTTATGTTTATGTTCTTGAATTTTTATTGATCTGATCAAGTGGGTTTTGATTATTTTGGTTATTATTGTTAGTTTTATTGATTTGGATTAATTTGTTATTGTTAGTTAATCATTTGTTGTTATTTTGGTTTAATCTTTAGGTTGATTATGGTAGTTTTTGTTTAGATTTGTCCGTCTTTTGTTTCCCTTGTTCTTCGTCATTATATTGTTTCCCAGATTCCGAACCAGCTTGTTCTTCATATATTCCGAACGAAGACTTTTTCTTTGATTATTCCGAACGAGCTTCACATTCCGAATCAACTTGTTTCTCATTTATTCCGAACCAACCTTATATTCCGAATCAGGCATTATTCCGGATCAAGGAGTTATTCCGCATAAGTGATTTTTCCGGATCAACCATTCATTCCGGATGAATGTTTATTCCGAATGAGTGCATATTCTGAATGAGGGTGTTATTCCACATGAATCTTTTATTCCGAGTCAAGCATTATTCCGCATGAACCAATTTATTCCGCATGAGTCTTATGAGTCTTATTCCGCATGAAGCTAATTTTTCCGGATAAGCATTTATTCCGAGTCAACTTATTATTCCGGATCAGTCTTTTATTTCGAGTCAAGCTTGTTTTAATTTTATTCCGAATGAGTATTTTTGGTTTCTTTTAAGTTTCTGTTTTTTAAGTTTAAAGTTTTAAACTTTATTTTTCCCGCCATTTTACTTAGTCGCATTTTTAGTTTACTTGCCTTTAGTTTATGTTTAAGTTTGCCTTTTTATTTCCCGTCACGTTTTTATCTCCCGTCATTTATTTTCAATTAGGTTTAGATTTAATTACCTGCCATTTTCTTTAAAGTTTGTGCATTTACTTTACTACAACGACCAAACTATTGTTTTCCACCAAAAGACGATTGAGTCGCACATTTTTCCCTTTCTCAATTCGAAGAGGTCGGACGATAACTTTTTATACTAGGCAAAAGCCGAGTATCAGGGATAATGAAATCTTTTGTGTTGGGTTTTACATTTCTCTTGGTCGGTATATATTGAAAAAAGAGACATGGAAATCTACTATAGAGTTAGATAGTTGGATGTATTCGGTAAAATAAGGGTAAGCTGTTGGAGTCGTGTTTGAAACAAGATGTAACATAAGATTTTTTTTAATCAACACTTATTTATTTCAAATTCTAAAAGACTTTCTTTAAAATAAAGCGAAATAAAATTTCTTTCTACTTAAATAGTTTATATAAGTGAGCTTAATCAATATACGTCATTTATAATTATTTATGCAAGGCTAAACAAAGTTCATGAAAATTTCACATACATTTATTTCTTTTCATTTAAAAAGGATTGCGTTAATTACAAAGAGGATTCTTTAGTTTTTAAAAAAAAAAAAACAACTAGTATAAAACTGTTTTTGTCATAACTTGTTCGTTTTTAAAGCTTTTTGGGTGATTCAAAAACCTAAAATTATGTACTCGGTGTGTACTTCTCAAATATTTGGTATGTATAGTCATGGGGTGTCAGTAGCTTGATCTAAATTTCGGTACAAGTGACGGGTTCAAGGTTGAGTTTTGAATAGTAGTTCTTTTTATGATTTGGGATGCACGGGATACCTAGTCTTTGAGTTGAGTTTTGAGATCGTTTAGAAGGTTGTTTGTAGATTGTTTGAGTCACATAGATGTGGTAAGGAAAGAAAAAAAATATTATTTTGGAAAAGTCGATCTTGTGCACGGTTTAAATAATATGTCGCGGGGCATAAGATGTTTTGGTTGCCATTAAGTGTTTCTTGGATCATTTTTCGTTGTCATGAGTCATTTGAATTGGTACATGTTTGCGTTTTCCTTTTGAGTTTTCGTGGTTTTGGTCTGTTTTAACTCGTGCACGTGAAATGTCGTTAGTTATCTGTGGGTTTGATTCGTTGATCGTATCTAGTGGATTCAGGATGTAGTTTTGGGTTCGTATTGATTGGGAGCGTTGAGGTAGATATATGAAAGACTTGGTCGCGCCTATACGATTATGTAGATGGCCTTGAGAGAATGGTCAGAATGCCCTTAGTGGGGATGAAAGAGTTAAAAGTTCGTAGACGAACTAATGTGGTCATGAGGTCTCTTAGGAGTGCCAAGGGAGATGAATGGAGATTTGTATAATGTATGGATATTGGCACAAGTAACGCGCCATAGAGAGTGTTGTAAGGGGATACAATACCTCAAAGGTATTTATGATTGTTCGTAAGGCATGTAAGTTTTTCGAAAATTTCCTGAGATTTAGTAGGTTTGCCTATTACTGTGAGGTAGAACCATAAATAGAGCAAGTAGGACAAGTGAGAGGAGTTGTAGTTAGTGCCTTTCCAAGGAAATTGTTGATGGAATGATTTTAAGAGCAAGCGTTGTTAGAAATTACAATGGATGCAAGGTAAATTCTGAGTTGCTTAGTAGTAGATTGGCTGTGAAAAGCGGTTGAGTGGTCTGATAAGAGGAAGTATTGGTCTTTTAGAATACGTGTAGATTTTCGCGAGTAGAACGAGGTAGCAATTTATTCGTATTGCTTCTAAGAGAGGGTGCAAGGAGTATGTAGTTGAAACTGCTAAGGATGTTGTATGAACACTTTGGGTTTACGGTTATGATTTTGGCTTCGCCAAGGCGCTAGCAGTTTTCATGGAGTCAATGAACCGGGGGTGCATGACAATATATAAACGAGTTGTCATCGGGAGCATCGATGACATCTTGATCTACTCAAATCTAAGAAGGAGAGTGAGGCGAATTATGAGTTGGTTTTGGAGTTGTTAGGAAAGGGAATTATACGTGAGATTTTCAAGTGTGAGTTTTAGGATTAAGTTGACCAGGATGAGTAGTTAGAGATGATGGTATATCATGAAACCAGCAAGGGGCGAAGTAAAGAGGGATGAGGAAGCGTTTTTTTAGGCTGAAGAGGTGATTGGATAAAGATCCGGTCTTGGCATTGTCGGAAGGACTAGATGAATTCGCGAAGCATGACGATACGTGGAGCAAGGATTTGGAGGTGTACGAGAACGACAAAGAAAGGCGATTGCTTATACGATGCAGGAACTGAAGATTTGGAAGAACTAGATAAGACTTAGTCAGTGGAGTTGGACTGTTATATTTTCCTAGAATGCTAGAGGCATTTGGGGTACTAGACGTAGAGAATGATCTATACGGATCATGAATGTCTCTAACACATATTCAATCATTTTGATAGAACATTTGGCAAAGGTGATGAGTGGATTTAAGTGATGAAAGACAATTGCAAGGCTAAGTACCATCTGGGAAAGGCAAGCATGGTTGATGAGACATGGAATAAAAATAATGAAGTGAAGCTGAGACGAACTTGAACTATATGGATGACGTATTAGGGTGGTTTGGATGCAGGATGTAGGTTGCACGAGTTGAGTTGTCTAAAGCAGAGAACGCGCCAACATTTATGTTGCGTGGCTTGGACAATCATATGGAGAAAAGGGACGTAGACTATAACTCCTACATAGATAGGAGTGGCTTAGAAGGGCAATGAAAGGACGAATTTGGTGGAAGGGATATATAATGCGGTGGAGGAATAAGTACGATGAGAGTTGGGTGATAGTCGATAGACGGACTAATTCATCCCATATTTCAAGAGGAATGAGAAGTCACATAGTTGAGAAGTTGGAAGGATTGCGCACAAATGCGATGGAATATGAGGTTTTGTGTAAAAGTTAACCTAATAGGTATGGAATGCCTTATGAAGGATTATGGCAAGGGAAGAAACGAGGCGAAGCAAGCGTAGTATATCGTTGATAGACTAATGGTTGGTATGAGCATACTATAGAGGTAATTGAGAAAGACGCCTAGAGCGTTCTCGTGAGATTTGGAGATAGTTGGAGAACGCGTTATATTAGGAAGAATTCTCCTACAAAGAGAGAGTCACCGGTGATAGGGGCATGTTCCCCATTGATGAGGATGTAGGGAATAAAGAAGGAAACGCCTAAATTATAGGCTGAAGACGGGATATAAGATGGTATGGAAATTAAGATTGTGGAAATACAAGCGAAAAGTAGTATGGAGGAAGAATGATAAGAGGGAGCAAGAGGTTGTCAAGATGGTGGAATGATATTGAAGGGAAAACCGTTATAGCAAGAGGTTAGTAGTCACGAACAATGGAACGTTCACCTAAAGAAAAGGTGTAACACCTGTTAGTATGAAGGATTGTTAGTTACTTTCTTCCGAGCATGGGAAAGCAAGGATGAGGTGGTGGTTATGACATGTTTCTTGTGAATATTATGGGAAGCTTTTGGTTATGCAATCCTGCATATACCATTGGATGTGTTTAAGGTTGGGAGAACTTCCGAATTATGGATAATCCGTAGAGGATAGAAGCCGTTAGGTATGGTGATAGGAATTATAGTAGAAAATGCTGGAGTTAATTCATAGGAGATGAGGTGGATCACCGTTACAATGGGATGAAGTTAGAAGCGGCCAACGTATTGGACCGGAGGTGGATCAGAAAACTATGGAGGTGGTGGCAGTGACTAAGTAGAGGTTGAAAATAGAAAAGAACCGACAAGAGAGCTATGCGGACAAGAGGCGTAAGCCGTTGAGATTTGAGATAAAGTTATGCTAAAGGTTTCAACATGGAAAGGGGTGATGCGGTTTGGAAAGAAAAGGGAAGTTAGCACCTAGATTTGTGGGTCCATTTGAAATTCTAGAAAGGATTGGGCTAGTGGCGTATAGGTTGAGATTACCGGAGGAATTGAGTAGTGTGTATGACGTATTTCATGTATCAAACTGAGGAAATGCTTAGCAAGAACTGACTTGCAAGTACCGTTAGATGATATTAGTATGGATTCGAGTCTTCGTTTATCGAAGAGCCGATAGAGATTTTGGGTCGTGAAGCTAGGACGTTGGAAAAAAAGGGTAATATACCGTAGTTATGGGTAGATGGAATTTGGAACGTGGACTAGAGTTCAGGTGGGAACGGGAAGGATTTATGAGGAGCAAGTATGAATGTGGACTAGAGTTCACGTGAGAACGAGAAGGATTTATGAAGAGCAAGTATCCTTAGCTAATTGATAATGACGATCCTAAGGAGTAAATCTCGGGACGAGATTTCTATTAGGAGGGAGTGATGTGACAACCGTGGTTTTGAGGTTCGTCACTCGGTCTTATTTTTAGGTTATTTTATGTGTGACTATGTGCTTTGTGTGTTTACATGTTATTTTGCGTGAACGAGGTTGGTGTGGACATCGTTTATGGGTATATGGTACTCATAAGTAAATCGAGGAACGGTTATTTCATGTTCACGAGGTCACAAATTGGTGACTATGAAATGAAATGGTGTTATTTTGGTGTTTACGTATACGTATAAGTATTATAGTAAATTGTATTTTTTTAGGATTTGGGGTTTAGCATTTAGAGGTGTCGGGTAAGGTGTTTAGTCATGTGAGTATTTTCGGGATGGTTTTAAGTCATTTAGGACTTAGTTATAAAGTTTATTTCAAAATTTAAGATTTTTTTAAAACTGTATATTTTACGCCTTTTACGGTAAACGCGTAAATTTGACTGTTTTTACGGTTTTGAGGTTTTAGGAGCTGAAATAAATTAAGGTAACTTAAGGTATTATTAATAATATATTAATAAGTCTTAAAAAGCAAATATATATATATATATATATATATAAATATATATATATATATATATATATATATATATATATATATATATATATATATATATATATATATATATATATATATATATATATATATATATATATATATATATATATATATATATATATATATATGAATCGGGTTTTAAACCGACTAGAAAAGAAAAAGAAAGGATAATGGGCCAAAAGACCCAACTTGAGCCCAATTTGGAAAAGCCTTTTTAATAAAACATATAAATACCATGTTTATATCACAGAAATCAGTTATTCATTAATTTTCTTCCCTTTTGGCCGAATTTTTATAAGCCCTAATTTAGGGATTCATCAAAAATAATTTTCTTAATGATTTGAGGTAAAAATCTTGATTTAATTCTTATAGTTTTCTTGTTTTATAGCATTAAGGCTTCAAGTTTTATGTAATCAATTTATATGATGGATTAGAGTTCTTAATAGATCTGTAATTAGGGGTTTATAAACAATTAACATTATTAGGATAATGATTGGTGATTATTAGTGATGTTAATTAGGGTTTAATCATGTTTAAATTTGTTTTTAAAAACTGGGCAGATTTTTGAGTCACTTGTTTTGATCATATCTAGATTTATACAAACTCTTATTTTGCGATCCAAGCATCCCTGAATAGGTAATTGAAGTGGCTTTCAAATGCAAGAAATGCGAACTAAATTGGAGGTGGGAGGTGGGTCAAAAACAGGTTACAACAGTCGGAGCTCAAAACAGTTTTGAAATCAGTCAGGTTGAATTTGACGTTTTAAGGTGATTGGGGTACTTAGGAGTACACTTGAGCCCTCTAATGAGCATGGGTGTTGGTTTTTATATTAAATAAGAGACCTGAAGGGTGGCTAATCAAATGGGTTAGGGTAAGATCCCCTAATCATAACAAACTTTTTATATGTTCAAAATCAATAAAATGCGGATAGGCAGAAGTGAATATATATATATATATATATATATATATATATATATATATATATATATATATATATATATATATATATATATATATATATATATATACATATATATAAATATATATATATATATATATATATATATATATATATATATATATATATATATATATATATATACATATATATATATACATATATATATATATATATATATATATATATATATATATATATATATATATATATATATATATATATATATATATATATATATATATATATATATATATATATATATATATATATATATATATATATATATATATATATATATATATATATATATATATATATATATATAGGCTCCGGTTCCATTGAGAAGGTTTTTATTTTGAGAAATTTGAGAAATCTTCGTTTGAGCCATTGATTCGAAAAATTTTCATTGATTCACTAGTTATCATCATTTAATAGTGAATCAAAACTATAAATCATAAGTTTGATTCATAAAACTTTGTAAAAATCGAGTTATGAAATGATTCAATAAATTTGTGTAGTAAATTCAATATTTTACAAATATCGTAAAATCGAGAGTTTTTTAATGTTGATTCAAATTTTTTTTGACTCATTTTGTATTATTATCATATTAAAATGAATCAACACTTGAAAAACATGAATCAAAGTTAACAAGCTATGGTTTTTGAAAAACCTTCTCAATTGAGAAGGTTTTTTTCCTTCTCAATCGATCCAGATTCTATATATATATATATATATATATATATATATATATATATATATATATATATATATATATATATATATATATATATATATATATATATATATATATATATATATATATATATATATATATATATATATATATCGAGGCCTTAACAATATCTTTAAGGTTGGGGCAAAAGGGAGGAGTTAGCTAACATATGTAAGGGAATAGGGTTTCCTTTAAAGAGATCATGGGTATGTTTAGGTGGGCGTTTGGCTTATAGTTTGGAGACCTAAAAACCGGGACTGTTTTGGGTAAAATGTTAACGAGACGGGATATGAAGTAAACTAAGTTAAGGGCTTTATAGAGGGGTGTAATGAGATGCTTAGAGAATATAAATAAGGTATATATATGGGAGAAGGTTAGATGTCCATCATAGGTTGATGAGCCATTTTAGTGTTTGGTTCATGTTTTGATTGTGTGCTTTTGTTTGTTAGCTTTTTGCTAGTGCGCGGACTTTTGGAGAAGCTCAATCAGGTGAGTTTCATAGTCCCATATCTTTTTATGATTTGATTTCCAGATGGGATGGAAGAGACACTTTTTGGTTTTATAACTTATGCTGTGAATGTTTTATGATTGATAATGGACTTGTGTGTACACTTATGTGATTAATTGCTACGTGATTCTTGATTGTGTTAATGATTTGGATCGGGGGACACGTACCGTCTCAGTTATTGTGGTTTGACTTGGTAACAAGGGGATGTTTACAAGGCGGGGCCTTGGGGAGGTACATAGATGTGTGAGCATCTATGGAACCAATGGATAATGACAAGGTGAGGACTTGGGATTGGTTCATAGGTGTATGGGCACCTATGGGACCATGGTGTTTGGTAAGGCTGGGAGCCTTGGATTTGGATTGGGTTTGGAATGATTGATCTTGAATGTTAGTTGTTAGTGCATACTTGTAGCACATTGTCCATATGTTTAGTGGTTTATGGTTGTTCACAGCTTATTATAATATGTTTTCGGTTGGAGTCTAAACCTATGACTCTCACCAACATTATGTTGACGTGTTTTAGTGACTCTTTCAGGTGATAAAGTGGTTAAGCGTGAGAACATATGTGGCTAGGATTGGAGTCGCGTAGGAATGCATTTAGAAGGAGATCCCTGTTCCTTCTTAGTTTATTTTTCTGTTTGTTTCAATAAGTGATACTATGAACCTATATGTTGATTTGTTTGTGTTATTTGTTTGTCTTAGGTAAGAGGTAGGACTGTTACCTACTTACCTAGACTCCTGCATTGATGAGATATTGTCATGACATTTGTGTCACCTTTTATGACATTTCTAATTCATATAGTTTTCTCTACAAACACGCTATTGTTGTGATGATATCCATGCGTCGCGCCCCATATTCCGCCATGTTGGGGTGTGACACTAATAGACCAATGAAGGACTACATGGTTAAGGATACTAGCTAGAGAGTGCTAAGATAAGCAAACTCGGGTTGAGTCAAAATATCCATGGCGGGCCTAATATGTTAAAGAAGTCTAAATTTGTTAAACCATGTTTTTATTATTTTTTTTTCCTTTTTATATATCTTTGATGAAAAATAAAAGAAGAAATATATACAATGCAAATGTGTTATGCATATGAAAAATGATTAGTTCAAAAATTATGAATGCATATTTTTGGTGGCCAAAGTGGATCAAAAATTTGAAAAATGTTTGAAAAATTAATTTTCCTAGTTATCATGAAGGTCAATGACAATGTCTAGGTAAGGTTACTTCGATAGAATACCCCCTACACTTAAGCTAAACATTGTCCTCAATGTTTAAGAGCATGGAAGTATAAAACTTCCCTTACACTTATGACAATGAATAAACTTTGCGTAACCCAAGGTAAGGAAAGATCAACTATAGTGAATTCATTTTTAAAGAACAATGTGTCTATGAAAAATCCGAATAGTAACAAAGTGAACCGGATACAAGGGCCTCCTCCATAAGCTCCAAAGCACGTGATGAGTGAGCAACCCTACAAACAACTTGAAGACAAAAGAAGGTCTCCCCTACACTTCTCATCAACTTGCTATCCTTATTTCTAACCTACAACACTCTAGATCTAAAAATTTCTAAACCTAGTTATTCAAGCTTGATTTAAGGAGTCTCTAGCTCGACTCTTCCCACAATGAATTAATTCTTGGGGAAAATGGGGATCTCTTAGACCATTTCCACGGAAATGTCCTCCCCAAAATAGTGCTTCACACGGTGACCATACACTTTAAAATTGGGACCATCGGGTTTTGACTACTCAATAGTTCTATATGGAAGTACTTGAGCAATAGTGAATGAACTGGACCATCTCGACTTAAGCTTGCCCGCAAAAAGTTTCAACCTTGAGTTAAAGAGAAGAACCGGCTCTCCAACTTTAAACTCGCGGTTCGTGATCTTAGCATCATGCAATTTCTTAGTCTTCTCCTTATAAAGCAAAGAGTTCTCATAGGCATTGGCTCTCAATTCATCCATTTCATTAAGTTGATCCTTTCTATGTGAGTTGGCTTGGTTTAAATCAAAGCTAGCCCACTTGAGAGCCCAAGAAGCCTTATGTTCTAACTTGAATGGGAGGTGGCATGCTTTTCCATAGACAAGCCTATATGGAGTACAACCAATTGCTGTCTTAAAAGCCGTCCTAAAAGCCCACAAAGCATCATCAAGCTTATCCGACCAAGAAGCTCGATGCTCTCCCACCGTTCTCTCCAAATTTCTCTTTAAACAACGATATGTGACCTCGGTTTGACCATTGGTTTGAGGGTGATACACGGTAGAAAGTCTATGATTAACTCCATGTTTCTTCATAACTCTCGTGAATTGATCATTAAAAAAGTGTGTACCACGATCACTTATGATGGCCCGAGGTACACCAAATCTAGCAAATAATTGCTTCAAAAATTTCACAACAACTCGAGGATCATTAGTAGGCAAGGCTTTAGCCTCAACCCATTTTGACACATAATCCACCGCTACGAGTATATACTTATTTCCCTTGGAAGATGGAAAAGGTCCCATAAAATCTATTCCCCACACATCAAAAATCTCACACTCTTGAATGAAGTTTTGTGCCATCTCATCACGTTGTGTAATTTTTCCTTGTCTTTGACATACATCACAAAATTTCACCATCTCTTGGGCATCTTTATAAATGGAAGGCCAATAGTAACCCGAATCAAAGACTTTCTTGGCGGTATAGTTGGGCCCAAAATGTCCACCCGTAGGTCCCTTATGACAAGCTTCTAAAATCTTAAATGCCTCGGGCCCATCTACACATCGTCTAATGATTTGGTCCGCACATTGCCTAAAGAGGTAAGGATCATCCCAAAAATAATACTTCGCTTCCTTGAGAAATTTCTTCTTTTGTTGGGAAGTAAGACCCTCTATAAGCACATTCCCCACAAGATAGTTTGCAATATCCGCAAACCAAGGGTTGGCATCCTCTTGAGAAGAGATAGACATGAGCTCCTCTAATGGAAAGGATTCATTTATTTCTTTATTAGGAAAATCTCCTTGAAAAGGATGCTCAATTCTACTCAAGTGATCCGCCACTAAATTCTTACCTTTCTTATCTCGAATCTCTATCTTAAACTCTTGAAGCAATAAAACCCATCTAAAAACCCTAGGCTTAGAATCTTGCTTTGTTATGAGATACTTGAGAGCGGAATGATCCGTATACACTATGATTTTAGATAGCACAAGGTATGGTCTAAATTTCTCAAAGGCATAAACTATAGCAAGCTGTTGGAAATACGTTTTACGTATTAAGAAGGATCGGTCACTCCAACGATACTCCATGTAATAGCTCGTAGTTTAGTTAACACTCTTTATTTATCAAACAAGTCCAAGCCAAGCCTACAACTTGTGTAGGCCGGCCCAAACGTGTAAGCCCAAGCCCATTACAAGGCTTGGGTATATAAACCCTCTCCTTTGATGGAGAGGGTGTGGTTTTTCATAATTTACACATAGTTGTTCTTAACTTTCTCTCTCTAGAAGTGTGAAATCCACCATCTTTCTATCTCTTTCTCTCTCTAAAAACATAAGCATAGATTTACAAATCTACAAATGGTATCAAGAGCTTGGGATGAAATATAGGTTTGTTTGTGTGATTCGTATGTTCTTATAAGCATTTCGTGGCTTTTTGAGTTCATTTTGCCGAATCATCAAAATTTTTTTGTGTTTGTTCGTGATTTCAAGAAGCATAACGTATTCAGTAGGATTGTAGTGTTTTTTGGTGTCTTGATTTTGGTTAAAACATCAATTTTTTGGATCAAAAGTGCAAAAAGGTTGTGTTCTATCATTCCGAAATTTAAGCAGAAACATTCATCGGAAAGTACAAATTGTACTTGGGCTTCCATCGCAATAACCTTCCATCGGAAAGGGATTGGTTTCTACATTGCGATCGTGGGATTTTTATCACTTATTCCGATCTGAATCATTCCGATAGCTATTGCGATCTAAGATTCCGACGGGTATAAGGAAGTATTTTAAGTCGTTACTCTGCTCGAATTTTGTCAGCCACTTTGCGATCTGAACATTCCGATAGGGCTTTGCGATCTGAACATTCCGATACCAACAACATTTCGACAGGGCTATATTTCGATCTGGTATTACGATCTGACATTCCGATCTGGTGTTACGATCTGACATTCCGATCTGGTTTTACGATCTGACATTCCGATCAAGTATTACGATCTGACATTCCGATCTGGCATTCCGATAATCACAATTTTTTTTTCCATAAAAAATTTCGAGAACATATTTTAGGGGATTTTAACATTGTTTCTCGGTTTTAACTCACAACAACACAAAAATACTTAACCTTATTTCATTGTTCGATCAACTTTGTAAATCTTAACTTATTGAAATGGAGTATACATCTCTTACGGATAAGTCCATCCTCTCGGGTACGGATAATCGTCCACCAATGTTGGTGAAGACTATGTATGAGGAATGGGCTTCCCGAATGGAACTTTATATGTTGAACAAGGAGAATGGACATCTAATTTGGGCATCGGTGCTCAATGGACCATTAGATTATGGTACTGTGATGGAAGGTACGACCACTCGTCCTCGCACAACGGGTGAGTTGACTGGAGATATGAAGATTCAAGATAAATGTGATAAGTATGCTACAAACATCATTCTCCAAGCTCTTCCTCCAGATGTCTACAAACTCGTCAGCAAACATAAAGTTGCCAAAGAGTTATGGGATAGAATTCGTGTTCTAATGCAAGGCACCTCGTTAACTAAACAAGAACGAGAGTGTAAGCTTTATGATACTTTTGATAAGTTTGCCTATGTGCCAGGGGAGACTCTCAATGATTACTATCTGAGATTTACCCTATTGTTGAATGAGCTTAATATCTATGGCATGGCAATCCCTACCTTTCAATTGAACACCAAGTATTTGAACACTCTTCCTTCAGAATGGAAAAAATACGTGACGGATGTTAAATTGGCTAAGGACTTGCATAACACCAATGTGGATCAACTTCAAGCCTTTCTTCAACAACACGAATGCTATGTGATCGAGGCTCGGTTGTCTACACCTCAAGTTCATGATCCACTTGCAATGTATGCTTCTCAACAAAACATGGCTTATACTTATCAACAACCATCATACTTGCAGCAGCCACCACCACACATCTATCAGCAACCACAGCAACCATCTTATCAACCACCAATGATGCCACAGCAAGAATATCAACAAAGTGTTCATCAACAAGCTTTTCAACATCAACCACCATATCAAACATCACCATCACAAGCCAACACTTCTCCATTGGGCTATACTCCTCAGCAAGGATATTTTCCAATTGAAGCACAACCAGCACAAGCTTTCTACTCTAATGAACTTCCACCAATCCAGGCACCGGTCTTTACTCCAAATGATACGCCAGCTGATGTTCTAAACCATCTCACCGCCTACTTGTCAAAACTTGTTGCAACTAGAGGATTTCCACCAACAAACAATCAGCTCCGCACCTCATCAAATCCTCGACAACAAGCCACTGTTCAAGATGGTCAAGTGACGGTGCAACCTATTCAGGGAAGGCAAAATTCATATGGACCTCCTACAAGGACTGGGAACAATCAAGCTGTGAATTCTCAAGCTAATGGAAATGGGAGTCCTATTGGTCCTAAGAAGGTTGTGACTTGCTACAATTGCCGAGGACAAGGTCATATGGCTAGGGAATGCACTCAGCCGAAAAGAAGAAGGGATGATGCATGGTTTCGTGAGAAGATGTATTTGGTTGATGCTCAGTCTAAGGGGAAGATTTTGGATTCAAAGGAATTAGCATTTCTTGCAGACCCAGGGGCAGCAGATACCGAAGGCATTGCAGTCGTTTCCACTTCTAATGCAGCTTATCAAGCGGATGATCTTGATGCATACGATTCAGATTGTGATGACATTCACTCTACCCAAGCTGCTCTCGTTGCTAATCTCTCTCACTACGGTTCTGATGTCATCAGTGAGGTACCAACCACATCTAATAATATTAATGATAACCAACATCAAGTTGGGCATGAAAATGACAACCTCGAACAGCATTCGGGATCTAGTAACTCAAATGATGTGGTACCCAATCCAACACATTTGAGTGAACCTCAACCAAATGCTACGACGGGTATGGAATCTTATGCTCAACATGATTTGGTCATGGTGCCTAAACATATTATTGATCAAATGCATATGGCCCTCAGACAATCCGTAGATACGAATTCCACCCTAACTGCTGAGCTTGCGTTGCATAAAGAAAAGGTCAAAACTTTTGAAATGGTCCCTCAAGAAGAGAAAATAACATGTTCTGAATTTGACCAATTTCGTTTTGAAAAGATTGAACACTTGAAAGAAATAGAATCATTAAAAGCTAATCTTTCCAATGAATTAAAAGAAAAGGAGTCGGTTGTCAATGATTTTCAGAAACTTAAAATGGATTTCGAAACTCTCGAGTCTAAAAAGGTTGAATCGGAAATTAATGCTACCAAACTTCTTAAATTCAAAGAACAACAGCTTTTAAAACAGTACGCTTCTACAGAAAAGGTTCATCTTTTAACTAAATCATTTAAAGAATTCAAACTTAAACGTCTTCAAGATTTACCACCTAATCCCGGTTATGCAAAACAAGCTCAGGAATATATTCCCGGTCTTTATGATATGACCATAATTGGAAAATCGAAAGAAGCACCTTTTGTTCGTAGTACTGAGGAGACACAATCACTTGGGGATGAAACTCATTCTAAAATGCTTTCAAAATTCCATACAATTGATTATGATCAACATAACAAAGATCAATTTTCGAAAAAGACACGCATTCGCTTACAAAAGGAATTAGCAGAATTAACAGTTCTTGTGCCCCAAAGTTTGTCAAATGAAAACCTTCCTAGTACGTCTCCTACACTCGTCAAAAAGGATTTAACGAAGTTAATTCCACCGGTAAGTAAGGCGTCCGTTAACTTAAATACGGTTCACCAACACTTAGCCGATTTTGACAAGGTCATTTTGGAACATACGACGGCCACGGCCATAACGGAAGGTGAATGGAACTTTGAGCACACTAGAGCTGCGTTTCGAGATGAAATTGTTCCGTTTGTAAAGAATGTTAAAGCTTGTCTTCGTAATATTGATCAAAATTTGTTTTTGGAAATAGAAGAAGTTAGACGTGTTTTCAATGAAATGGAAGATGCTTATGAAAACAGTTTACTTGAAATAGAACGGGTTTCACGCCATAATGATCTGCTTCTGAAACAAGTGATGTCTCATGATATAGTTTCTGTCTGTGTGAATACAAGTGTTGATAATGATTCTATTGTGCATAATGTTGAATCTGTGGATACTGTGGTAGATAGTACTTGTCATGAATCTGACGCTGAATTTTTAAAGCTTCAAGATTCATATTCTTCGCTTTCAAAAAGTTTTGATAAGATTCAAACACACTGTATTTCGCTTGAATGCAAGCAACAATTTATTCAAGAAATCTTTGAAACGTCATTCGAAGGTGTTAATATCGATGATGCAAATTTTGAAAAGATTTTTCGATTGAATTTACAATCAAAACAGCGTCAGCCAAGTGACAAAGTTGCTAACTCTTTGCCGATAGAAATAGAGAAATCTAAGGAGCTTAACTGTGTGAACGTACTTGAGGCCGCTGAGAATTTTAAACTTGATCTAGATAATCGAGTTTCCAAGATTTTGTCCAAAGTTGATAACTTAAAACAGAAAAATACACGACTCTTCGATTCAGTACAGCCCACATGTGTGGATACCACTGCACAGAATCAATCATTGATTGAACAATTGAATCGAAAGTCGATGGAAATATCTGATTTGAGGGAACAAATTTGCGATAAGAATCTGGTCTTGGCTGAGTTAAAGGAAACACTTCGTACTCTAAAAGGTAAGAATGTTGTGGATAACGCAGCCACTATCTCAGCATCGTCCTCTAGTGCAATCAAAAGAACCCTTATTGCCGTCACACCACTTAACAAGGGCCCTAGGACTAAACCATCTCAAACTTTGGTCACTAAAGATAAGGCGGAATCAAAACCAGCTTCTAATATTCCCGTGTTGCCTTCTACAGGAGTAAGCACCACTACTAAGGCTCAAAGATCTAAGCTTAACAGAAACAAGAAGAATGATAGGATCTTGCCCCCATCTAGTAGTCAAGTGAAGAAGAAAGTAGAAGCCCATCCTAGGAATGTTATTTCTGTTTTGAATAAAAAGAATCATGTAGCTAAACCTAAAGGCTCTGCGGTTGTGCAGCGTTCTAAGCCTACTGTGAATTCTAATTTAAAATGTTGGAATTGAAATGAATGTATGTTTTCTAGTCTTCATGATTCTTGCCTTATTGACCATGTGAATGAGATGCATGCCCGGAAAAATAGATTAGAATGGAAACCGACTGGGAAAGTGTTAACCCAAGTTGGCTGGATGTGGCGCCCCACTGGTAGAACTTTCACTATAGTAGGAAATATGTGCCCTTTGACTAGGATCACTCCCACTACAGTGAAGAAAGCGTGCCCTTTAACTAGGAGTACCAAGGCTACCAAAACACAAGCGTGTCCTTTAACTAGGAACACTGACACTACTGTAGGAACCAAGTGCCCTTTAAATAGGTCTACTCCCACTGTAGTGCCCGCGAATAATCCAAAACCTAAGAAAGTTGGAACAGTAAAACCTGTTAGTGCTAAAACCATCATTAGAAAACGCAGGAAATCTAAGGGTCTCAAAAATGTTAGCAATTCTGATAATTCTATATCTGTATCTGCTAACACTCCGGAACCAATAGTTTCCAATGCATTGTCTACTGTTGTTATTGAAAACAGGTGGTCCAAATTGTTCTCTGGTATTTGGACTCTGGTTGCTCCAAGCATATGACCGGAGATCGCTCTCAGCTCAGAAATTTCGTCAGCAAGTTTCTTGGTACGGTTCGATTTGGTAATGATCATATTGCAAAGATAATGGGTTATGGTGAATATCATATTGGGAATGTTATAATTTCAAGAGTGTATTACGTGGAAGGTCTTGGTCACAACTTATTTTCTGTGGGACAATTTTGTGATGCAAACCTAGGAGTTGCTTTTCGAGAGCATACCTGCTTCATTCGTAATTTGGAAGGGGTTGATTTATTGAAAGGTACTCGAGGGAATAATTTGTATACTTTGTCTCTACAAGACATGATGGCCGCTTCTCCCATATGTCTTCTCTCCAAAGCATCGAAGACTAAGTCTTGGTTATGGCATCGACGGTTATCTCATCTCAACTTTGACGCTATTAATCACTTGGCGAAAAACGAACTTGTTCGTGGTCTTCCTAAACTTTCATTTCACAAGGATCATTTGTGTTCTGCGTGTACAATGGGGAAAAGCACTAAGAAATCTTACAAACCCAAGACGGAAGACACCGACCAAGAGAAACTTTATCTTTTGCATATGGATCTTTGTGGGCCAATGCGTGTTGAAAGTCTTAGTGGCAAAAAGTACATCCTCGTCATTGTCGATGATTACTCTCGGTTTACATGGGTGAAATTTCTTAAAGCAAAAAATGAGGCACCTAAATTCATCATCAAATTTCTCAAGATGATTCAAGTGCGTCTCAACACTACTATCCGACGCATTCGTACAGATAATGGAACCGAATTTGTGAACCAAATATTGCGTGATTATTATGAAGAAGTTGGCATATCTCATGAAACATCAGTTGCACGCACTCCACAACAAAACGGTGTCGTTGAAAGGCGAAATCGCACACTTATGGAAGCTGCACGAACAATGTTAATCTACGCAAAGGCTCCATTGTTTTTATGGGCAGAAGCAGTATCTACCGCAGTGTACACCCAAAACCGGTCACTAATTCGTAAACGCCATGGTAAAACACCTTATGAGCTTCTCCATGGAAAAGTACCAGATTTATCATATCTCCATGTATTTGGTTCTCTTTGCTATCCAAACAATGATGGTGACAATTTGGGAAAACTTCAACCAAAGGCTGATATTGGTATTTTCATTGGTTACGCACCCGCAAAGAAGGCATTCCGAATCTACAACCGTAACTCTCGCAAAATCCTTGAAACTATGAATGTTGATTTTGATGAGCTGACAGCAATGGCTTCTGAGCAAAGCAGCTCTGAACCCGCACTTCATGAAATGGGACCCAGTAACATTAGTTCTGGTCTTGTCCCAAACAACCCTACTTCATCATTTATACCACCTACCAGGAATGAATGGGATACGTTGTTTCAACCGTTCTTTGATGAATTCTTTACTCCTCCAAGTATTGTTGCTCCAGAACCTGAGGTAATAGCTCCGGTAACCGAAGTTGTCGCTCCAGCAACCGTTGCACAATCAGATACATCTGCACCAACAATTGGTCAAGATATACCTTCAACAAGTAATTCTCAACCAACACATGTTTCAACTACCCATGTCATGCCTATTGATGATGAAGAGGATGATGATGATCACGATTTGGAATTCGCTCAAATGCGTGAACTTCCATTCTTTGGTGTATCTATTCCCGACCCTAATCAAGCCGGGTCGTCCACCTCAGAGGAAGCTCCTTCTACAGTTTACTCCAATCCACGGATTCGTGAACATGATAGCAAGTGGACAAAGGATCATCCTATAGATTCTATTATTGGTGACCCTAATCGTCCGGTATCCACACGAAGTCAGTTACAAGAAAGTGCAATGTTTTGTCACTTTGATGCTTTTCTCACTGAAGTTGAACCTAAGACATGGAAAGAAGCTTTTACTCAATCCTGTTGGATAGAAGCTATGCAAGAAGAACTTAATAAGTTTATACGTCTTGAAGTATGGGAACTTGTCCCATGCCCGGATCAAGTGCAGTTACTCACTTTGAAATGGGTTTACAAGGTGAAACTCGATGAGTTAGGCGGAATATTGAAAAACAAAGCTTGACTAGTAGCTCGTGGATACAAGCAATTATTGGGCGTCGACTTTATGGAATCCTTTGCACCTGTTGCCCGTTTGGAAGCTATTAGACTATTCCTCGCTTATGCAGCCCATATGAATATGATCGTCTATCAGATGGATGTGAAGACGGCATTTCTTAATGGTGAAATCAAGGAAGAAGTCTATGTTCAACAGCCGGATGGTTTTGTGAATCCTAATTATCCTAATCATGTGTACAAGCTTAAGAAGGCTCTCTATGGGTTGAAGCAAGCTCCACGCGCATGGTATGATCTATTGTCACAATTCCTCATTACGCAAGGCTTCGCTAAAGGCAAGGTGGATGCTACGCTGTTCATTCAGAAACGAGGTAAAGATATGATTATGGTACAAATATATGTTGATGATATTATATTTGCAGCCTCGACCCAAACCTTATCAGATGAGTTTGGGACACTCATGTCTTCCAAGTTTAAGATGTCAATGATGGGCAAGGTATCATTCTTCTTAGGTCTTCAGATATCTCAGAGTCCCAGAGGCATCTTTATTAATCAATCCAAATATGCCCTTGAATCGCTTAAGAAATATAAGATGGAATCTTGCGACCCCGTGGACACTCCAATGGTGGAAAAATCTAAGCTTGATGCAGATCCACATGGAATTGCCGTTGATCCGACACTTTATCGTGGAATGATCGGTACTCTTCTGTATATCACAGCCAGTCGACCTGATCTTCAGTTTGCTATATGTATGTGTGCCAGGTATCAAACTAGGCCTACTAAGTTACACTTAGCTACTGTTAAAAGGATCTTTCGATATCTTAAAGGAACCATTAATCAGGGAATTTGGTATTCAAAGGACTCTTCTATTGCACTAATGGCATATGCAGATGCGGATCACGCGGGTTGTCAAGATACAAGGCGTAGTACGAGTGGAACTTTGCAACTATTAGGAGATCGACTAATCAGTTGGGCATCGAAAAGGCAGAAAAGCGCTGCAATTTCAAGTACGGAAGCAGAATACATAGCTATGTCCGGTTGCTGTGCTCAAATTCTTTGGATGAGATCGCAATTAACCGACTATGGTCTAGGTTTCAACAAGATTCCGATGTACTGTGACAACAAGAGTGCAATTGCCTTATGCTGCAACAACGTTCAATTCTCCCGGTCAAAGCATATTGACATTCGCTACCATTTCATCAAGGAGCAAGTAGAAAATGGAGTAATCGAGCTTTACTTTGTCCGATCTGAGTATCAATTGGCGGATATTTTCACGAAGGCTTTAGATCGCGCTCGAATTGAATTTTTGGCCGACAAGCTAGGAATGAGAACTTTCTCGCCTGAGACTCTTAAGGAACTAGCAGATGAAGCGAAAGAATAGTGGTGGTAAAACTATTCTCCGTATCCTTGGTGATCATCTGTATATATTGTTTATATTTTTATCCACAAAAGCAAAATACAAAAATATAAAACCATATAAAAACCATAAAAATTGAAAAATTCAGAAAAATCCAAAAATATTTTTAACTTTATTTTTCAAAGGCATGTCTTTTGGTACGATAATATTTACGGCCTTAGAAATGTTGATTAATATCGACACGGCGCCATAAATAGAGTTCGTACAAAAGTTGTAAATATTTCATAAAACATGCCTATATGGCTTGTAGTTATTTCAGACTACAACCCGGTTTTCACATTAAAGTCAGGTATTTCTTATGAAAACTTTGGCTAACAACGGGAATTAATTTTCTCGGGCAAGGTTTACTTTAAAACCTTGTAAGGGATCAAGTTTACTTTATAACTTGGTCTAACACAAATCTATGTACGTTTCAGTGCATTTATTTGTTAAAACAAGAGAAGTCTTGTTTTTATGAAGCTATCATCTCTACAACCATGCTATCTACAATTGGTATCTACATACTCGACGATGCAACTACTCAACCAACGACTACAACTCTTTTGATAGAACACGGGTCAACAATTGAGGGGGAGCAACTGTCAAGCATTCAGAATCTTCGATGCCGAACGTGCCAAGTTCACAAGTTGGTGTCAAGACAACAATACCAATCGTACATGTGGTGTCAAGAGATGACTTCAGACGTGACGAGGCGACCAACATATGCTGACAAGAACCATTTGATCTTACCATATGATGTTCTCATCTATCAGGTCCAACCTTGTCAATTCTTTTTAATATGGTGAATATGTGATCATGTTACAAATCGGTATCATATCTCATGCGTTTGATATCATGAAGGTAAAACGGACTTGCATTTTTCATCCCAAAACCTTTGTTAAAACTTCATTAAATCAATTGATATTAAAAACATCGATTGGGTTAATATTTTTAATATGGGGGAGAAAATGTGATTTAATATGGGATATCATCACAAATGTTTGACTTAATGTGCTGGCTCATCCCGACATGTGCGAAACGTTTTCGAATATCGTGGCATATGTTAAGGGGGAGCAAAATGGATTTGCATATCAAAATGGATTTTCATGGTGACATATACTTACCCAAAACCCATGTATTTCACGACGATGAAGATTGTGGTGACATAAGGATGGTAGGATAGGTTAAGTCCTATGATTTTTCCAGAACCGGAGGAATCTTCCCAAGGACATTCCATAGCTAGAAATAGTAGTCCTTAGGAAAGTTGGAAAAAGATTGTGAACGTAGCTGAATGCCGACCAAGTACTTAAGTTAGCACTGGAACAATCACAACAAGGTGCTAGTTATGACGTATTGGTAAGCATTGAAGGGGTTGAAGAATGAAAAAGAATTGTAAAGATAAAGGGTGTAAAGAAAGAAGCCCTCCTTACAACTTTAGGCAGAAACCGGGTCAATACATATGCTATTGAGATAATTTTAATGATTCTCGATATTGAAGACAGACATCATGGACCCAGTGATGCAATGCACAACCCATCCCAGCTAACTCAGATATCTCTCAAAAGGTATTTGTTTTAATCACACGGAGACAACACATTATCTATTGATTTATTCACTCCGAATAAATTGGTATTGAAAAGGTGGCACTCCTCTCCAGCCTCCGATCACTAAAATCCAAAATGCACGAACGAGTCTAGAGCCATTTGAGATCATCAAATATCTCATTAGGACACACTTTCATATTTCCTTGCTTCTTCACACACTGTGAAAAGTAAGAAAGATTCAAGAGTCCTACGCAAAATCTTCATGATCTTGCCTGAACATCCGAGTAATACGAAAGTATTTACAATGAAGATGGAAATCCTTCTTGAGCGAATATCAAAAAGCTCATGGTAGGTGACTTGTGCGATTCTTTATGAATCAAACTTGTGATAACTGGAAAGCAACAGCTGTTTAATTCTTAACTGAATTTAAACACGTTCCAGGCCTCTACGCAAAATCTCAGTGATCTTGCCAGAACACTCAGAGTGATACCTTAGTGTTCACGGTGATGAGTGGAAATCCTTCTAGTGTTAACCTCAAACAGCACTTGGTAGGTAACTTGCAAGATTCTATACGAATCAAGCTAGTGACAACTGGAAAGCAATGATGGTGCGGTTCTTAATTGAATTTCACTTGTTCCAGGAACATGAATTGACGGCTTCCAATCATGAGGATATTATTATCCAAATGATTCACTCTTTATGTTCGCAGTCAGCTTTGGACGGTCGAATAAAGAGAACGGGTTTACCCGCGAAAACCTGTCAGGAAGTTACTTAATTGAAACTATCCGTCACGGGTACGATATCTAATATCGTCCAACGGTCTTCACCGACCGGAGGTAAAATGCTACCGATTTAGAATGAAATGTTCAAAGCCATTTCGTTCGTGTCTACTTATGTTGCGGCATTTTAAGACGGTGGCGTTGCGGGATCCAAGAAGAAGTCGTCGCCGCATGCTTATACTTTATGCACTTAATATCTCATCTAATTCAAGAAAGCCTAAAAGTTAAGTCTTCCGCTGTTTCAAACTCTGAAGCTTTCAAGAATTACGAAGGTATAAGTATGTGGGACGTGAGGTCACGAAGAGACGAAGATCACAAGTGATGGATGCACGAGATCAAGGCAAGAGATTGATGCTCAAAGATTGATATCAAAGATCACATCAGCATGTTCACCAGAAAAGAAAAAGAAAAAGAAAGACGAAGACTACGAGCTCAAGACAAGCATAGTATGCTAGGTTTATTTTATTATTGTAACTTGGGTAACGCCCTTGTTTGGAGTGACCTCCCTTAGGGGGAGATTGTTGGAAATACGTTTTACGTATTAAGAAGGATCGGTCACTCCAACGATACTCCATGTAATAGCTCGTAGTTTAGTTAACACTCTTTATTTATCAAACAAGTCCAAGCCAAGCCTACAACTTGTGTAGGCCGGCCCAAACGTGTAAGCCCAAGCCCATTACAAGGCTTGGGTATATAAACCCTCTCCTTTGATGGAGAGGGTGTGGTTTTTCATAATTTACACATAGTTGTTCTTAACTTTCTCTCTCTAGAAGTGTGAAATCCACCATCTTTCTATCTCTTTCTCTCTCTAAAAACATAAGCATAGATTTACAAATCTACACAAGCAACGCTTTTTCTGTGGTAGTATAATGAAGTTGTGCACCGGTCATGGTTTTACTAGCATAGTGTATAGGTTGAAAATGCTTATTCACTCTTTGTCCTAACACGACCCCCACCGCATGATCACTAGCATCACATATAAGCTCAAAAGGTAATTCCAATTTGGAGAAACCAAAACGGGATCCTTAGTCAATTTCTCCTTAAGAGTCTCAAAAGAATCCGAACACTCTTGATTGAAAATGAAAGGAGCCTCTTTTTCCAAGAGGTGGGTCATCGATCTTGCTATCTTAGAGAAATCTTTAATGAAGCGTCTATAAAACCCCGCATGACCTTGGAAACTCCTTACACCTTTAGCCGTAGTGGGTGGGGGGAGCTTAGCAATCACATCAATTTTAGCTCGATCCACTTCTAATCCCTTATTGGATATATTGTGTCACAAAACAATTCCCTCTTTCACCATAAAATGACATTTCTCCCAATTAAGAACTAAACGGGTTTACTCACACCGCTTAAGCATTCGTTCTAAATTGGTGAGACAAGAGGTAAATGAATCTCCAAAGACGGAGAAATCATCCATGAAAACCTCCATAGTTTGCTCAATCATATCATGGAAAATTGCCATCATATACCTTTGAAATGTCCCCGGTGCTATACACAAGCCAAAAGGCATCTCTTGTAAGCAAATGTATCTTAGGGACAAGTGAATGTGGTCTTTTCTTGATCCTTAGGGTCAATGGGTATTTGAAAATAACCCAAAAATCCATCAAGAAAGAAATAGTATTCATTTCCCGCTAAGCGTTCAAGCATTTGGTCCACAAAAGGTAATGGGAAATGATCTTTCCTAGTAGCCTCATTGAGCTTCCTATAATCAATACAAACTCTCCAACTCGTAACAAGTCTCGTAGGAATAAGCTCATCGTTCTCATTGGGTACTACGGTGATTCCACCATTCTTAGGAACACAATGTACCGGGCTAACCCATAGAGAGTCGGAAATGGGGTAAATCATGCCTGCATCAAGGAGTTTGATAACTTCCTTTTTAATGACCTCATGGATTTTAGGGTTAACCCTTCGTTGGCTTTGAATGGCGGGTTTATAATCATCCTCCATAAGGATTTTGTGTGTAAAAAATTGTGGATCAGTTCCCTTTATTTCGGATATTTTCCATGCTAAGGCTTGCTTATGTTTCTTAAGGACTTCTATGAGTTTCTCTTTCTCATCCTCTTTCAACTCTTTAGCAATGAGCACGGGTAATTGGTCTTTTCCCTCTAAGAAAGCATACTCTAGGTGGGATGGAAGGTCCTTAAGTTCAAGTAGAGGTGGACTCTCTATGGAAGGTTTAACAATGGATGGATCATCATTGGTTACTTCTTGTGGAATAGGTGAAGGAATGGGGTCCTCATTTAGCAACTTTTGGATAGTGAGAATATCTTCTTCCCAATTGATGGGAGAATCATCATTACCAAGAAAGTTGTACTCAAATTCCTCCAAGAGGAAATCACTCTCTTCAAAAGGTGTTAAGGAGGGAGCAATTGAGGCCACGGTTTCAACATGGGGCATATCCTCACTATTACTCTTGCAAGCGTCATGAAAATTCTCATCACACACCTCATCTAGCACATCAACTATGTTAATTGTCTCACAAGGTTTAGACTCCTTAATCTCTTTCTTATCACACACTTTACCTAACTTAAACACCACTTTCTCATCCTCAACTCTCATAATTAGTTCTCCCTCCGTCACATCTATTAAAGTACGATCCGTTCTCAAAAATGGTCTACCAACAATCAAAGGAACTCTAAGGTCCATGTCATAATCAACCACTACAAAGTCGGCCAGAAAGGTAAACTTATCCACACCTACAAACACATCTTCTGCGATACCTACGGGGTAAGCTATGGTTCGGTTGGCTAACTCAAGTGTCATCCTAGTGGGAGTGAGCTCGGGAAAAGAGAGTTGTTTTCCAAATCGATAAAGGCATGAGGTTTATGCTTGCCCCTAGATCCGCCAAAGCCATGCAATTTTCCACCCCGGGAAAATTACAAGGTATCAAAAAACGCCCCGGATCTCCAAGTTTAGTTGGTAATGTTTTGAGTATCACGGCGGAACAATTTTCATTAAGGGATGTGTTGGGTAAATCAACCAATTTTTCCTTGTTGGAGAGTAGATCCTTGAACATCTTAGCAAATGTGGGCATGTAAGCAAGAGCTTCCGCAAAGGAGGTGTTTGATGGTAAAGCCCCTTGTTGTCTTTGATTAAATGCTATCAAAAGCCTATTAGTTTGCTCCTCCATTGAAAGTTTCATTTGCTCATTCATTATTTTTTCACTTTCACGAATTCTCCTCTCAACATACTCATGAGTTTCATGTAGCCCATATCCTTGATTTTGAAGTTGAGGGTATCCTTGATTTGGAAGTTGAGGGTATCCTTGATTTGGGAAGGGTGGAGGTGGTGGATTAAATCCTTGATTTGGTGGATAAAAGTTATTTCCTTGATTTTGAAAATCGTTAGGTTCCTTGTAGTTGTTCCCTTGGTTTTGTGGTCTTGGACCTTGGTTCCTTTGTAACAATTGAGGGGATTTTATTGAAGTTGGGTGGGTGGTTGGGGTGGGAATCCCGGTGGAGTAAGGTAATTTTGGGACTTATAAGAAAGGTTATTTTGATTGATGTTGGGCTTGAAATGTTCTCTATGTTCCTCTTGGTATGCATAGCACTCCCTTGATATCCTTGCACCTTATCACATTGTTGATATGAATGGGGACCTCCACATGTCTCACATGAAAGAGTAATAACATGCACATCATTTGTGGAATTATTTCCCAAAGAAAGTTTCATAAAGTCATTCATCATGGTCTGTTGCATCTTTTGGGTGTTTTGCATAATTGTTTGACTTTCCTTTTGAGCTTGAGTCAATTCTTGGATGCATGAAATGAGTTGAGACTTCAATGGTTTAGATCCTCCTTCTTGAATGACATGTACTCTCTCATCAAATTGTGTGTTAGTTTGAACCATTGCTTTGGTCTCAATAATATCTCAAGCTTCTTGAATGGATTTAAGAAGAATATTTCCTCCCACGGAAGCATTGAGTGAATCTTGGTGATGAAGTTTAAGGCCATTGTAGAAAGTATTGATTTGGTGAACTTCATCCAATCCATGGTTAGGGAATCTCCTCAATAACTCTCTATACTCCTCCCAAGCATCACTAAATGTTTGACTAGGTTTTTGTTGAAAGCTGATGAGACTGCTTTTATACATGGCCTCATCGTCCAAATCGGGCTTAAAATGCATAAAATATCATTAAAAATACCAAATATATGCTCGTGTTTGTTACTTGTGTATTTTTAGGTACGGATATTAAGGAAATGGCAAAAGATCACAAGAATCATTCAAAAACGAACACAGGAAACGAAGCCGCACAATGAACCGGGCCCAAGTTTGGAATTTTGCAAAAAGACCCTTGAAGAATTGAAGATTGGCAACTTTAGTCCCTCATCTTTGAAGAACTTGTCACAAATGACCCTCCAATTGTCAATTGTACAAGAATGGTCCTTAAGGAATGAAGACTATACAAGAAAAGCCCTTGGAAAATGAAGAATATCCATTAAAGGTCGTTATTACAAGCTTGAAAACAATATGTGCCAAAAATGTAAATCTGCCAAAGTTGTTATCAAAGGGAAATGAAGAATTTGCTATTTATTACAAAGTGGAAGAAAGTGAAAACTTGGGGGCCAATTCTGCCAGACAGGCAAACCTACACACCCACTCTCATCTTGCCACGTCACAATACCCACCCAAATACCCAATAACCCTACCCAAACCCATAACGCAACCCGTCCAAAACCCACCAGGTTTATTAAACTTGGTCAAAGGGTCAACTTTCCATATTTCCCACCAAACAACAAATTTAAAATTAACCTTTTCCCTTTTTGGATTAAACCCCCCTTAATTACCCTTAAACCCTAACTTAATCCCAGGATGAACATCACTCAAAACAAGGGGTTTTTACCCAATTCCCTCCATATCCTTGATTCCCCACTTTCTCACCCCAACCCACATCACAAAACGCCACAAGATACACCCATGTGTCTTGTGGGACCCTCCCCTGCACACGTCTCTTTCCCCCAAACCCTATAACCCGACCAATTGAACGACTGGATGAATCCCCTTGGTCCCCAAGTCCAAATTAACGTCCAAGATACACTCTCCACAGCTGGCTACAATCACATGATCACATGAAGCCAAACAAGACAAATTTTCAGTCAAAATCTCAAGGGTAGATTAGGCATTTCAAGCAACTAGGGTTTTAGTTCTAGTTTGTTCTTTAGACTAGTATATAAGGAGTCGACTTGTGACCCTTATCTTTGTTCCAGTTTTTAGCAATTCACATTTGTAATTCCTTTTTTATTAATTATAAAGTTGGTGTTTATGTTATAAAGTAATTCCTTTTATTGAATTTTAAAAAGTTGGTGTGTGTTTGAATTGCTAGACTGAGTTCCATTATCATATTGCAAAACATTTTGTGTGTTTTGATGTTTTTCAGAAAGTTTCTGAATTTGGTTTTTCTTGGATAAGTTTGTTTTGAGAATTGGATATATTGGTTATAACTGGATTTGTTAAGGTTATTTGACAGGAAGATTGTTTGAGGAAAAGTTTTTGAAAAGGTTTAAGAAGTTTTCAAAAAAGTCAGAAAGTGTTATATTTGTGCTTGTGTATTTTTCATTTTCTTTCTTAGCAGGTTGTTTGAGCTTGATTGATTCAAGGTTCAGCACAAACCCATGTTTGTGGGAGGTGACATACAGTCACTGAGGGACTTGGATGTAAGTCCCTCAAGGTAAAACCCTTTTATCCCTTTTCAGTTTCCTGATTTTGTGTTATTTATGTGTTGCATGAATTTTGCATGAAAAATGGGATAAATGTTGTTTAACCTGTTGATTTGAGTTCATTTGGTTATTATATGCATGTTGTAGGTGATTAGAGTCAATTTGGTTTGGATTTAAACAGATCTGCTTTGAAAACTTGAATTTCAGTCAGTTTAAGGTGTGTTTGGGATTAGGGTTTAACATAGGTTTGTTGAAGTAATCTTGTGTATTAATCTGTCTTATGCACTTATTAGGATATTGTTAGGTTATTTGTGAGCTTTGGTTTCAGTTTAAGTAGGTTTCAAGCACTTTTGCATGTTTAATAATTGGTAAACATAGCTTAAACAGTCAACTGCCTTGTTCCTGCTTATTTTGTGAATTTTGCCATAAAAAATTGATAATCTGCTAGGACATAGGCTTGGGAAGGGTTTACATTTGCTTGTTAGTCATCTAGTTGGATTGTATGCAAGATTTGGGAGCTTAAAATTCACTTTTTGTGCATCTAAGTCAGCAAAATTCCCCCTAGAACTGCATAAGTCATATCAGTGACTTATTTTGAACTTTTGTGCTTGATACTTGTGTGCAACTTGCTTATTATCTGTTTGATTTGACCCCTTATACTCCAAAGAGTATAAGGGTGCCATTGTCCATCAAATTCATCGACAAAAACCATCACAATCAAGCTCCTCTTGATTATCTTCATCAGTGAAGATTTACATTTGCTTTGTGTTTTTCAAAAGCCTAACTGGGCACGTTTTTGCTCAAATCTTGCTTGAATCTTGATAATTTGGATTGTTATTTGTGTTTTTAAGCTTAAATAGGTCACAGCTTGGGTTTTTAAAAGTTAAAAAGTAAAAAAAAAAACACCAAAAAGGACGTGGCCAGGACTCGAACCTGCGCCACTCCTCTCACAACACACACTCCTTACCGTTGCCCTAGGGTCTTTGACTGGTAAGAGTGTGAAACATCTAATACTTAAGGTGTGTCTGTTTTTGAGCTTATTTAGTTATCAGCTTTTTAATAAGCTGATTTCAGCTTATTTCTTTAAGCTTTTGACTGTTTATCAAATTTCCTAGGATTGTATTAGGTTCAGGGACTTTTCTATCCAAAAAGTATATTTTTCCCTTTATTTATTTATTTTTTTGGATTATTTTTAGTTTAATTTTTAGAAAGTAAATTAAAAATAGTAAAAAGCATTTTAAAAATCCAGAAAAATAGTTTTTAGTTTTTATTTAAGTTATTTGAGGTTTATATTTCAAAAAGTTTTCAAAGAGTCTTATTTTTAATTTTATAGGATTTTAGGGTTTTTTATCAACTTTAAAATTTAATATAAAATTAATAAAAAGGTTTTAGGAACTTTAATTTGCATTTTTATTTTGGTTACATTATTTAGGATTTTTGGTAATTTTTTAGAATTATTTTATAAACTTTTTATTTTTTTGATTATTTTATTATTAAAAATTCAAAGTTGGTTTTTTCTAATTTTTTCATTTTTCCTAGGTTAAGGACACATAATTAGGAGTTTTGTCACTTTCCAAATCTTTTTAGGACTTTTCAATTAGTTTCTAGAATTAATTTAAGTTTTAAAAGATTTTAATAGTTTTTAAGTGCTTAAAAATAGTTTTATTAGGTTTTAAAATTTTAAAAAATACTTTTTAGCTTAATTAGGTTATTTTTGAGGTTTACAAACTATTAGATCTTGTTTAGGGCTTTTTAATAATTAATTGTGATTTTTAGGGCTTTAATTAGCATTAAAAAGTCATTAACTAATTAATTAAAAGGTTTTAGCAAGTTTGGATTTTTTTTGTAAACTCTTAGAATTTAATTGTGGATTTTTAGTAATTTTTAGGAATTTTTAGGTTAAAATTTTAATTTTTGTAGTTTTACGGTTTTACGTTTACGCCTTTTTCGTCTTAGTTTTAATTCGTCTTCGTAACCGTCTTTTCTTTCCTTTCCCATTTCTTTTCTTCTTGTTAATAATCACAAACATCATTAATCAATTCATTACACAACACACGTGCCTCCTTGGAAAACGAACTTGTTTGGTCATTAGTGCTCGGTTTTCCTAAACCGACACTTAATACTACCACTACTTTGTCATCCTTTTCCTAAAGGGTACAAAAACACTATATCAATTTTTGGCGCCGCTGCCGGGGAGGCGTGTTGTGTTTTGATTGAACCATTGTTGTTTTTTATATTAGCCATAATAGTATTTGTATTAGTAGCACTCTACTAATACGTATTATCGTTTTTTGGTTTTTGTGTGAATATTATTACTATATTGTATACGTAAAACAATAAATTCACAAGTACTCCAAATACGTGAGCAATCACAACCTTGACTTGGGAGGTCATTACCCAATCATTGTATTCGAATCTCAAACCAAAGAAAAAGGCAAAAATAGATAAATACTTTCGTGAAGCTTAATCTTGAAAATACAAACTATAAGGTGGGTATAAGGCGGTTGTATTTCACGACCTAAAGGAAAAAGGCTCTTAAGTGCTTCGCGCCGCCTCGTTTCCTCCGCTTGCTTGTGCGTATTTGATTTTGAGAGTGAATCGAGGGTTTTGCCGCCCAAAGTATTATTACATATCATATATATTTTCTTGGTTTCTATTGATTAAACCCTTTTGAACGATTTGGTGTTCCACCATCGTTCTAAAGTCATCGAAGGCGTTCACTCCACGTGATCGTTTTCATTCCTTGAGGCTTCTTTAATCAAGAGATTTGATTAAGGAGGAGATTTGTAGATTATTGTCTACTTAATACATTTCACCAATTTCCAAAAAAGTTAATACCATCAAAAACCACAAAAAAAAAATTGAAAAACACAAAATACCAAAAAGAACCTTCTTTACTCGTCTCCACGTTGTACGTGACGTTTATGCTCACTCGTAATCAAGCAAAACGTGCACGTAGACGAAAGAACAAAACTCCCACTCCAACTCATTCTAGTGAGGAGTCTCCTATTGACGAACCCATTGTACGAGAAGCACCAACCATGGCGAATCGAACTATGATGGAGTTACTTCAAGCACCCACCGAGGGTTATGGAGAAGCTATTGTGATTCCCGCAATCCTTGCGGAGAATTTTGAGGTGAAAACGGGTTTGTTGTCGATGATCCAAAACAACAAATTCCGTGGTGATGAGAAGGACAATCCCCACAACCATATCCGCCAATTCAATCGTCTTACCGCCACGTGCAAATTTAAGGATGTCTCGAATGACTCGATTAAGATGATGCTTTTTCCGTATTCCTTAGCGGGGCCCGCTAAAATTTGGTTAGAGAAAGAGCCACCCAATTCTATATTAACGTGGAAGGATCTCGTTTCAAAGTTCGTGAACCAATTTTTCCCGCCCTCTAAGACTACACATTTGAAAAATGAGATTTCTAAATTTTCACAAGAATCAAATGAAAGTTTTTCTACGACTTGGAATAGGTTTAAGGAGATGTTACATGAATGTCGTCATCACGGTTTTTACGACTTACACCAAATCGACACGTTTTACAATGGACTTAACGATCATGAAAGAGATTATTTGAATGCCGCCGCGGGTGGTAATTTTTTGTGTAAAACGGTTGAAGAAGCGTTGGTCATAATTGAGAATAGGTCTAAGGTTTATAGCCCTCGTAACACACCGAGTGTTGCCAAAATGGGCTCATCATCGTCTCGTAGCATTAATGCTTTACATGATGAAGCAAATGAAGAAAATCAATTTTTTGATAGATTTGCTAGCCTTATGTCCCATTGGAAAGCTCAAGAAGCTTCGAATTCCGCTTCGATTAAAGCGGTTTCTAAGAGTTGTTTGTCGTGTGGTGGAGCTCATGATCTTTCCGAGTGCATTACCGCGGATGGTAACACTTCGAATGCTTATGTAGCCACGGGAACTTACAACCAAATCGGTCAAGGTTCCCGCCAAAATCAAGCTCCACCAAATCAAAATGATAATAATTATCGAAACAACAACCTAGGTGGAAATTACCAAGGAAATCAAAGGAATTACAACAAGGGTAATTACCAAAGTGGAAATGGGCAAGTTTCAAACCAAAACCAAAACCGTGATTTTCAAAACAATGCCCAAGGTTTTCCAAATGATCACACCAAAAATCTTCAAGGAGAATTTTTGAATTATGCAAAGGCTAATGATGCTAAGTTTGACAATATGCAACGTTAAATGGTTAGCTTAAGGTCCGAGTTGAAAAATGAGCTTAAAAACGAACTTGCTAATGAACTTAAAACTCATGCTAATAAAATGGAAGGAAATGTCACACGACTCCAACAAAATCAACAAAAAATGGAGCAAGGTCAACATGAGATTAAGCAAGAATTGTTAAAAGCGGATGCTAGGCAATCTAAATTTGAAGACCGAATGGCTAAAATGTTTGAAGCTATCATGTGTAAGCCCTCTTCTTCGGGTGGTCTTCCTAGTGATACCATCGTGAACCCGAAAGGAGAATTGAAGGTCATTACTACTCGTAGTGGTAAAACTTTCAAAGAACCCATTTCTCGTCCAAGTACTTCTATGGAGAAGGAAAAAGAGAAAGAACCCGAAGTTGTGGTTGAAAAGGAGCAAATTACAAGCCCACGAAGTACCGCTCAAACCACACCTACGGTTGAACCCACACCAATCATGGAACCCGAGATTCCAAGGCCGATGCCTATGCCTACTATGCCCCAACCCACACCACCTTTACCCTACCCTTCAAGACGAGACAAGGAAAAGGCACAAGAACGAAATAATTATCAGTTTGAACTTTTTATGAAAATGTTTCGTGACTTGCATTTCAATATAAGTTTTGCCGATGCCTTAGTCATGATGCCTCGATTTGCCGCGAACTTCAAAAGTATGTTGAATAACAAAGAGAAATTGCAAAAATCGTCTAGTTGTTCTTCGGTTTTTCTAAGCCGCATACCTCAAAAAGTCGGTTATCCTGGAAAGTTTTTAATCCCATGTGCTATCCAAGACATGGAAGAATGCTACGCCTTGGCCGATCTTGGTGCTAGTATTAATTTGATGCCTCTTGAGATTTTTAAATCGCTCAATCTTCCAAATCTCACTCCTTCAAGAATGTCAATCGAAATGGCCGATCATTCTACGATTCTAGCTTGTGGAGTTGCCAAGGACGTCTTTGTGAAAGTTGGAAAGTTCTACTATCCTGTAGACTTTATTGTTGTTGATATTCCCATCGATCCTAAAGTTCCGTTAATTTTAGGTCGATCTTTTTTGGATACCTCGAGAGCACTTATCGATGTGCATGCAAGAAAAATCACTCTTCGTTTCAATGAGGAAGAACTCGTCATTAATGCAACCCAAAACTCCACTCTTTCTCATGTGTATTCTATCACATCTTTGTACAATGTCAATCCCATCAAAAGCATTTGCAAAAAGATTTCAAATAGAGTTTTAGGAGTTGTTGATAAAAATGAAGTTCCATCCCCTCCGCCGGTGGAGGTTAAGAGTGTTAAGCCTACAATTCCAATCTCGAGTGATTCTTCGGATGATGAATACGTTGATCCCGATGGGGAGGTTTTCTTTGTTGACAAAAGATTTGAAAACTTACCACCACCTAAACCAAAAAGATTTCAAAATATGAGAATTTTTAGTGTGACTAACATTGCTTTAGATACACCAAATATTTTTGACATAATCAAATCGGGTTTTCACAAGGAGAGTGTAAAAGATGAAAAAGGAAAAGATTTTGAATTAGATTTAAAAGATTTTTCTACAATTCTAACTCCGTCATCACCGCGTGTATTGAGTACTACAAGCTCGTCTTCTCCTTTTGACGATGCTTTGTGTGGACTTAGTGTGGGGGAATCCCCTTATGTTCCCTCCCCTTTCTCCACCGAGGACGAGATATTTGATCCTGGAATTGCTTATATAGGGAAATCTCGGTCTTCCACCGATGCAATAAATGGAAAATCTTTTCATTTGATTGGTGCGAGTCTACCTCGAGCAGCTCATGTTTTTAGAGACTTACCCATTGTCCCACCCTTCTATTTCTTCTCTCCTATTTTCTTGAAACTCTTTGTTTTTTTGTTGACCATTGATGAAGTGGCGTTGATTAGTTTTTCCAAAGAAAACGAGAACGCCATCTTCGATCCCGGTATTTTGCACCATCAAAGGACTTAGTCCTTTATACCGGTTGTTTTTGGGCCTTGTTTATCATGTAAGCCCCACCAAAAATTGACCACACCATGATTATCCCTAAATGATCACATTTATGGGGATTCGAGTCGAGCTTTTGACTCGGTTATCAAAAACAAGGTGCCTCGTGGGGGAGACCCATGCTTATCCATGTACATATTATTGCTTTCTAATGTAGTTTAATGTGAGGGGATTTGTGCCCTTCCAACCTTTGTTCCGTGGTTGTTTGTGAATTGTTGTTTTTAGATCATGATCTTCACGATTGGAGCCTCTCGTGTTCGTTTTATGGGAGCACTCGATCGTTAGCTTTGGAGATATTTCTCAATATCCACATGATATATCCTTTTGATGTTCTAACCTTAGGTTTTTAGCACTCTTCATAAACGGCTATTACTTATTGGTTACACCCTTTCCATGCTAGATTAGGCATTCGACTACGTCTCTAGTATGGGGGTGTGTGCACCCCTAGACTCGAAACATTGAGGACAATGTTTAACTTTAGTATGGGGGGTGAATAGATACTTGCCTTGCCAAACCTTCACGCTTTCCAAAGTTTATCTTTTTGTTTATCGTTTTGTTGCAAAATAAGGCTAAAAATAGCCAAATTTTAAAAATTTTCTCATGTTTCATAAGTGTTTGAAAACACGAATGTAGATTTTCCGATGGCGAGAATAAGAGTAATTTTTGACTCGACCGTGCGTGTTGAGCACTTAGCTTTTATTCCTTAACTACACATTAGGCTAAGTCTCTTTGATGAGGACGAGAAATGATAGAGTTAATTATAAGTTACTATGCTAAACGTAGAGTACTCGTATTCTTTCAAAAACTCATGTGTTCTCGTTGTTTGCTTATTCTCCCTTCGCTTGTAAATATTTTTGCTTAATAAATATTGACTTAGCGGTTTAGTTAGGATTGTTGGGTTTCTAGTCTTTTCTAGTAGCTTCCGTGTAATTAAATTGGGAAGACATTAAGGTATCGCCAGCGTCACGGTTTTGAAGTATTGGCACCCTAATAATCGAAAGCTTCACCCAATAATAAGATTTCAAGTGCTCACCTAAATCTAGCAAAAAAAAATTGAAGCCCCACAAGGCCTAAAATCTATGCAAAATTGAAAGTGAATCAAGCCTTAATCTTCGAAGCTTTAAAGATCCAAAATTCGCTTTAGCGTACGGATATACGTCTTTGGCTAATAAAACCACCGATGATGGCGGATAATAAAAGGAAAGGCAAGACCGAAGTCATAATAAAAGCTTCATGGCGAAGTTGAATAAAAGATGGAGGTAAACCAAAGATAATAAGGCCCTTCCGTTAGGGGGCGTATAAAAGTCTTGGTAATAAGTCTCATGTTCAAAACCGTTATAAAACCGTGTTTATCGATTCTTCTTGTCAACTTAATTTTTTGACATCGTTGTCTATTAGGAGGGGTTATTGATTTGATGGTCTTAGTTACACCGTTAGGACTCTATTTTTAGACCTAAATCTCTATTATCGCATAAGTCAATGATGTATCCTCGTGATCATTAAGACATAATAAAATATAAGAGATACAACTTAGGAATAATGGGAGAATAAGTACGTGATTAGGGCATATGAGTAGTGTTAGCATTACTAACTTATAATGACAATGATCTCGTTGCACGCTTGGCATGGAATTAAGGTGAAAATCGAGGACGATGAAATTATTTCTAACGAAGCATTCACGTGTTCTTATTCTAAGAACCTAAACGTCCCATTTTGCGATAAAAATCATACATTATGTCTAAAACGCAAGTAGTAGTAATAAAAGTAGTGTAGCTAGTATATCACTTCAATAAAGTAAATAAAATTGAATTTTGGAGGTGCTACGATACTTTATTCTAGCATTGCGTGAGCGCACGACAATGGTTTAGTATGGGGGAGTGATGAGACTGCTTTTATACATGGTCTCATCGTCCAAATCGGGCTTAAAATGCATAAAATATCATTAAAAATACCAAATATATGCTCGTGTTTGTTACTTTTGTATTTTTAGGTACGTATATTGAGGAAATGGCAAAAGATCACAAGAATCATTCAAAAACGAACACGGGAAACGAAGCCGCACAATGAACCGGGCCCAAGTTTGGAATTTTGCAAAAAGACCCTTGAAGAATTGAAGATTGGCAACTTTAGTCCCTCATCTTTGAAGAACTTGTCACAAATGACCCTCCAAATGTCAATTGTACAAGAATGGTCCTTAAGGAATGAAGACTATATAAGAAAAGCCCTTGGAAAATGAAGAATATGCATTAAAGGTCCTTATTAGAAGCTTGAAAACAATATGTGCCAAAATGTAAATCTACCAAAGTTGTTATCAAAGGGAAATGAAGAATTTGCTATTTATTACAAAGTGGAAGAAAGTGAAAACTTGGGGGCCAATTCTGCCAGACAAGCAAACCTACACACCCACTCACATCTTGCCACGTCACAATACCCACCCAAATACCCAATAACCCTACCTAAACCCATAACCCAACCCGTCCAAAACCCACCAGGTTTATTAAACTTGGTCAAAGGGTGAACTTTCCATATTTCCCACCAAACAACAAATTTAAAATTAACCTTTTCCCTTTTTGAATTAAACCCCCCTTAATTACCCTTAAACCCTAACTTAATCCCAGGATGAATGTCACACCCCACCATGGCGGAATATGGGGTACGACATATGGATATCATCACAACAATAGCGTGTCTATAGAGATAACTAAATGATATAAGAAATGTCATAAATGGCGACACAAATGTCATGACAATATCTCAACATGCAGGAGTCTTGGTAAGTAGGTAACAGTCCTACCTCTTACCTAAGACAAACAAGTAACACAAACAAAACAAACATATAGGTGCCAACAGTATCACTTATTCAAAACACATAAAAATAAACTAAGAAGGAACGGGGATCTCCTTCTATATTCAAATCCTAAGGCATCCAAGTCTAGCCACTTCTATCCACACGCTTAACCATATTCACACCTGAAAGAGACACTAAAACACGTCAACATAAAGTTGGTGAGAGTCATAGGTTTAGACTCCAACGCTAAATCAGTTACAAGCTGTGAATAACAATCCTCAACAAAAGAACATATGGACAATGTGTTACAATTATGTGTTAACAACTATCGATCAAGACCAATCATACCAAACCAATCCATGGCTCCTACCTTGCCAAACAACATCATGGTACCATAGATGATCACCCTATGTACCTATCCCAAGGCCACTACCTTGGCAAACCACAAGGCCACTACCTTGTCAAACCACAAGGCCACTACCTTGTCAAACCATAAGGCCACTACCTTGTCAAACCACAATAACAAATCAAGAATCACATAGAAGTTAATCACATAAGTGTACACACAAGTCCATCACAACCATAAAACATTCACAACAACAATTTAGAAATAACTCAACACAGTGTCTCTTCCATCCCATCTGGAAGTCAAAATCAATAGTAAACATGGGACTATGAAACTCACCTTATAGCTTCTTCACAAGTCCTCGCACTAGCAACAAGCTATCAAACCAAAAACACGCAATCAATACATGATCCAACCACTAAAACGGCTCATCAACCTATGATGTACATCTAGTCTATTCCCATATAAAAACCTCATTGATAAGCTCTAACCATCCCATTAACCTTCCCTAACAAGTCCTTAACTTGATTAAGTTTAATAACTATCCCGTTCATATTTTACACAAAACAGTCCCAGTTTTTAAGTCTCAAAACTTTAAGTCAAACGTCCACTTAAACATACCCATGGTTTCTGTAAATAGAATATTCATACCCTTACATATGTTGACTAACACCTCCCACTGGCCCTAACCTTAAAGATACTGTTAAGGCCCAGATATACATATATATACTTTTGTCACTCCAGATTTCCTGATTTTAAACATACTAAAAGTTTGTTACCATTAAGGGGTCTTACCCTAAACCACAACCTTAGCCCAAGTGCAGATACTTAATACAATATATAAATCATCTCTCACGTTCTTGAGAAGATCCCAATGCAACCCTAAGTACCCCAAACAACCCAAAACTTAAAAAGAAATCAGGCTGAATTCAAAACTGTTTTGACCTCCGACTGTTGTAACCTGTTTTTGACCCACTTCCCGACCTCCAATTTAGTTCTAGTTTCTTGCATTGGAAAGCCACTTCAATAGCTTTCCAGGGATACTTGGATCGCATCTTGAATGTTCCTATAACTCCCGGTATGATCAAAACAATTGACTCAAAATTCTGCCCAGTTTTTAAAAACGGGTTTAATCAAATTAATCTAATTAATTAACCCTAACCCCACTAATTACAAGCCCTAATTTATTTAATCATTATAATATGATTATTATACTGTTTTTAATTAAAACCTAACCTAAATCCATCATAATATGATCATAGAAACATTAAAAACAATTAATATGAAAAGGGTTTTGAAGATTTACCTTTAAATTAATGGAAGATGAGAAAACCCCAATTTTATGAAGAACCCTAATTGGCCACCATTGATGAATTTCGGCTAGAAGATGTTATGGAGGTTAAAAACCTGATTATTATGGTTATGAGTTGGGTTTGGTTAAGTCCTAAAGGCCCCCTAATCCCATTACAAGTCCAATGGGCCTGTTTTGGGCTTTTTCCTTCTTTCTTTCTTCTTTGGTGCGTCTAAACCGACCCAAACACCCCTAAATTCGTTTTTTTTTATTTTTATTATTTATATATGTATTAATAATATTACCTTAATTTTCCTTAATTTATTTCAGCTCCTAAAGCCTCCAAAACCTCAAAACCGTAAAACTAGTCTAATTTACGCGTTTTTACCGTAAAAGACGTAAAATATACACTTTTATAAAAAATCTCAAATTTTGAAATAAACTTTATAATTAAGTCCTAAATGACTCAAAACCATCCCGAAAAATATCCATATGGCTAATCACCTCATCCGAGACCTCTAAATGCTAAACCGTAAATCGTAAAAATACGATATTCTATAATACATATACGTATACATAAAACCACTAAATAACACCATCTCACTTCATAGTCACTATCATGTGAGCTCATGAACATGAAATCATCACACATTGTTTCACTCACAAGGTACCCCGTACCGGAAATGATACCAAACCACCATCTATACACACCAATAAGCACATAAACACGTAAAGACACGTAACTAGCACAAAATAAAACTAAGTGACGAACTTCAAAACCAGGGTTGTCACATCACTCCCTCCTAATAGAAATCTCGTCCCGAGATTTACTCCTTAGGATCAAACACATAAACAACAAATCACATGAGGATACTTGTTCTAAACGAACTCCTCTCATTTCCACGTGAACTTTAGTTCAAGTTTCAAAATACCACATATACAAACCAAAAACAATTAAACTCATTGCCAAACTCTTAACCTCACAGTCAATAAATCTCCTAGATGACTCTTTGATAAAACTAAGACTCTCATTAACACAAATCCCAAATAACCGTACATGCAAAATGCATTCTCAAATAACCTTTACCAATCTCAATACATGAAATGTATCATGTATACAACTCATTTCCCCCAGGAAATTCTATGCTCATAAGCTAATGGTCCGATCTTTCTAAAGATCATAAATGGACCTACAAAACTCTACATCAACTCTTCCATTTTACCAAATCATACCACCCGTTACTATGGGTGAAACTTCATACATAATTCTGTCACTAACTCTAGTGGTTTCCTCCTTTATATATAGCATCCCTTGTTGCACTCATCCTTTCCACAAACATCACTACCACATTAGTAGCCTCTTTTACCATATCTAGTCCACAATGGGGACATCTCACCCTATCCTTTCACATAGTGCCTCAAATGGCATTTATCGACTTCTAGTATGATAACTATCGTTATATGAAAACTCAGCCATCGCTAAAGAGTTTTCTAACTCCCTCTAAATCAATCACCCATGCCCTCAGTGTAACTCCTAAGGTTGTACAAATATCTCACTTGTCTATCCTTTTCCCAGTTAGCTGGATATACTCATATCCAATCATGTTCATCAACTCCCTTCAGTCCGTACTCCAAACTACTTAAAAATTCCAATTTCCTTACAAAGTGACCTACGACGGTCTTTCACAGATCCATTAGTTCTTCCAACTTCCCAACTACGTGACTTCTCATTCCTCTGGAAATAAGTGATGAATTAGTCAGTCTATCGACTATCACCCAACTCTCATCGTACTTAATCGTCCAACGCATTATGTATCCCTTCCACCAACTTCGTCCTTACATCGCCCCTTTCTAAGCTACTCCTATCTATGTAGGAAGTATAGTCTACGTCCTTTTCTCCATATGATTGTCCAAGCCACGCAACATACATGTTGACGCGTTCTCTTCTTTAGACAACTCAACTCGTGCAACCTACATCTTTCATCCAAGCCGCCCTAATACGTCATCCCTATAGTTCAAGTTCGTCTTAGCTTCACTTCATTCTTCTTATTCCATGTCTCATCAACCATGCTTTCCTTTCCCAGATGGTACTTGGCCTTTCAATTTTCTTCCATCAATTAACTCCACCCATCACCTTTGCCAAATGTTCAATCAAGATGATTAAATATGTGTTGGAGATGTTCATGATCCGTATAGATCATTCTCCACGTCTCGTACACCAAATGCCTCTAGCATTATAGGCAGATATAACAATCCAGCTCCACTAACTAATTCTTATCTAGTTCTTCCAAGTCTTCAGTTCTTGCAACGTATAAGCAATTGCCTTTCTTTGTCGTTCTCGTACACATCCAAATCCTTGCTCCACGTGTCGTCATGCTTCGCGAATTCATCCAGTCCTTCCGATAATGCCAAGATCTGCTCATCATTGAATCCACCTCTTCAGCCTCCAAAATGGTTCCTCGTCCTTCTTCACTTCGCCCCTTGCTGGTTCCACGATATGCCATCATCTCTGACTACTAGTCCTGGCCAACTTAATCCTAAAACTCACACTTGAAAATCTCACGTTTAACTCCACTCCAAAACCGACACATAATTCGCCTCACTCTCCTTCTTAGATTTGAGTAGATCAAGATGTCGTCGATACTCCCGATGACAACTCGTTTACATACGTTCATGCACACTCGGTTCGTTGACTCCATGAGAACCGCTAGTGCTTTGGCGAAGCCAAATGCATAACCGTAAACCCAAAGCGTTCATACAACATCCTTAGCAATTTCAACTATGTCCTCCTCACACCCTCTCTTAGCGGCAATACGAATAAATTTCTTGCAATTTCTAACAGCTCTTGTTTTTAAATCACTCCATCAACGATTTGCCTTGGAAAGGCACTAACTACAACTCTTCTCACCTCTCCTACTTGCTCTATTCATGGTTCTACCTCAAAGTAATAGGTAAACCTACTAAGTTTCAGGAAATTTTCAGAAAGCATACATGCCTTACGAACAATATCCCCTCCCAACACTCTCTATGACGCGTTACTTGTGCCAATAACCATACATTCTGCAAACCTCTATTCATCTCCCTTGACACTACTAAGAGACCTCATGACCACATTAGTTCGTCTACGAACTTCTTTCCTCCCCACTAAGGGCATTCCGACCGTTCTCTCATGGTCACCTACTTAAGCGTGTAGGCGCGACCAAGTCTTTCATACGACTACTTCAACGCTCTCGAACAATACGTAACCAAAACTACATCTTGAATCCACCAGATACGATCAACGAATCAAACCCACGGATAACTAACGACATTTCACGTGCACCAGTTAAAACAAGTCAAAACCACGAGACTCAAAAGAAAACTCAAACCCAGTACGTGTATCAATTCAAAATGACCCATGACAACGAAAAATAATCCAAGAAACACCCAATGGCAACCATACATATTACGCCCCGCGACATATTATTTAAACCGTGCAAAAGATCGAATTTTCCAAAAGAATATATATCTTTTTTTATTTACTATTACCTCCCACATCTATGTAACTCAAACAATCTACAAACAACCCTCTTGACGAACTCAAAACTCAACTCAAAAACTAGGTATCCCGTGCATCTCATATCAAAAAAATAAACTGCTATTCAACTCAACCTTGAACACTACACTTGTACAAAAATTTCGACCAGGATACTGACCTCCCATGACTATACATTCTGAATATTTGAAAAGTATGTTCCGGGTACATAATTTTTGGCTCTTGAATCACTGAAAAAGCTCTAAAACGAACAAGTTATGACCAAATCAGTTTTATACTAGTTGTTTTAAAAAGACTAAAGATTAAACTTAGTGATTAATGTAATCCTTTTAAATGACAGATATAATTGTATGTGAAATCTTCATAAACTCAATTTAACCTTGTATAAATAATTATAAATGACGTAAATCGGTCAAACCTAATTATATAAACTATGTAAGTAGAAAGAAATTTTTACTTCGCTTTATTTCAAAGAAAGTCTTTTAGAATTTGAAATAAATAAGTGCTGATTAAAAGAAATTATATGTTACATCTTGTTTCAAACACGACTCCAACACCTTACCCTTCTTTTACCGAATACAACCAACCATCTAACTCAATATATACCGACCAAAAGAAATGCAAGACCCAACACAAAAGATTTCATTATCTCAAAAGAAATCCCAAGTCATTTCAATAGGCTTGAATCCAAAAACACCATTTTAAAACGTACACGTGAAATACGAAACTCAAAGAATACGCTACAAGACACACTTCAAAAGACTCAAAACGTCGTTGGAACTCCATTAAACTCCAGCACCATAAAACACGAACAAACACAAGGTACGTTCAAGTTATAATAACTGGTTAACGACCATATACCATAACTTAACACATAGTAGTATACATACATCCGCATATATATATACCTATTAAATCTCCCAAAACATACTCGTTATCATACACGTAAGTCAATCGATCGCTTTATACGCTCGTTTTTCCATACGAGTAATCATCATCTCGCCGTGCCACAACAAAGCATAAAACCCACCTCTAAAACCAAACCATATCGTGTGACCCCAAAATCACACAACGCAACTAAAACCCAAAACATATAACACACTAATAAAAATAGCCATATCGTAGGCAGCCGTTACATAAACCCATATATAATACGTATACCCAAATTCTACATCTCACCGTATACAAGCATGTACTAACCCTCTTTCATGCAATCATACTTGAGAACCCATTGAAGTTGTGGTACTTGTATAACTATGTTGGCCACCATACTTATACAATTACCCTTTCCCCAATGCACTCCCTCCTATGATGACACTTATAAGAATCAATACAACATATAACACATAAATCCATCTACTCACATAAGCTCATAACCACATAAACAATAAGGTCAAAAACTCTATCTATTAAAATAACATAGTAATACTCTTGGAATACAAAAATCCATAGTCTAGCTAAAACAGCATAGACTAAATCCAAAACGAAAACATAATCAGTTATAAGTCATGTCGCCCGTAAGAGTGGAAACAGCTTAAAATCCTTCCTACCCGTGTACTCCTAGTAGCTCGAACCACCACACGATTCTTAGCAAACATGACTTAAACATCAAAAGAAAAGTAACATACCTCAGGTATGTAAAATAACTCGATAAAAGATAGAAACTACCTTGTACTAAATTATGTACTATAATGTACAACTTAAGCAAAATACAACAGTGACTAGCGTGGACGATTATGGTTCAACCCGCACTAGTCATAAACCCGAAAAGAAAATAACATGTGACTAAGTATGAACATACTACGGTTCAATTCATACTAGTCAAAACATCGCAATAAATAACATCCAAACACATCAATTATAATAAATGCACACATACTCCTATGACTCCTATATGCAGGGACCCTTAAGCTATAGACTAGGTTACGCGACTAGGCAACCTAATTCTCTATAACCATTGTCTCTGATACCATTCTGTCACACCCCACCATGGCGGAATATGGGGTACGACATATGGATATCATCACAACAATAGCGTGTCTATAGAGATAACTAAATGATATAAGAAATGTCATAAATGGCGACACAAATGTCATGACAATATCTCAACATGCAGGAGTCTAGGTAAGTAGGTAACAGTCCTACCTCTTACCTAAGACAAACAAGTAACAAAAACAAAACAAACATATAGGTGCCAACAGTATCACTTATTCAAAACACATAAAAATAAACTAAGAAGGAACGGCGATCTCCTTCTATATGCAAATCCTAAGGCATCCAAGTCTAGCCACTTCTATCCACACGCTTAACCACATTCACACCTGAAAGAGACACTAAAACACGTCAACATAAAGTTGGTGAGAGTCATAGGTTTAGACTCCAACGCTAAATCAGTTACAAGCTGTGAATAACAATCCTCAACAAAAGAACATATGGACAATGTGTTACAATTATGTGTTAACAACTATCGATCAAGACCAATCATACCAAACCAATCCATGGCTCCTACCTTGCCAAACAACATCATGGTACCATAGATGATCACCCTATGTACCTATCCCAAGGCCACTACCTTGGCAAACCACAAGGCCACTACCTTGTCAAACCACAAGGCCACTACCTTGTCAAACCACAAGGCCACTACCTTGTCAAACCACAATAACAAATCAAGAATCACATAGAAGTTAATCACATAAGTGTACACACAAGTCCATCACAACCATAAAACATTCACAACAACAATTTAGAAATAACTCAACACAGTGTCTCTTCCATCCCATCTGGAAGTCAAAATCAATAGTAAACATGGGACTATGAAACTCACCTGATAGCTTCTTCACAAGTCCTCGCACTAGCAACAAGCAATCAAACCAAAAACACGCAATCAATAGATGATCCAACCACTAAAACGGCTCATCAACCTATGATGTACATCTAGTCTATTCCCATATAAAAACCTCATTGATAAGCTCTAACCATCCCATTAACCTTCCCTAACAAGTCCTTAACTTGATTAAGTTTAATAACTATCCCGTTCATATTTTACACAAAACAGTCCCAGTTTTTAAGTCTCAAAACTTTAAGTCAAACGTCCACTTAAACATACCCATGGTTTCTGCAAATAGAATATTCATACCCTTACATATGTTGACTAACACCTCCCACTGGCCCTAACCTTAAAGATACTGTTAAGGCCCAGATATACATATATATACTTTTGTCACTCCAGATTTCCTGATTTTAAACATACTAAAAGTTTGTTACCATTAAGGGGTCTTACCCTAAACCACAACCTTAGCCCAAGTGCAGATACTTAATACAATATATAAAGCATATCTCACGTTCTTGAGAAGATCCCAATGCAACCCTAAGTACCCCAAACAACCCAAAACTTAAAAAGAAATCAGGCTGAATTCAAAACTGTTTTGACCTCCGACTGTTGTAACCTGTTTTTGACCCACTTCCCGACCTCCAATTTAGTTCTAGTTTCTTGCATTGGAAAGCCACTTCAAATATCTTTCCAGGGATACTTGGATCGCATCTTGAATGTTCCTATAACTCCCGGTATGATCAAAACAATTGACTCAAAATTCTGCCCAGTTTTTAAAAACGGGTTTAATCAAATTAATCTAATTAATTAACCCTAACCCCACTAATTACAAGCCCTAATTTATTTAATCATTATAATATGATTATTATACTGTTTTTAATTAAAACCTAACCTAAATCCATCATAATATGATCATAGAAACATTAAAAACAATTAATATGAAAAGGGTTTTGAAGATTTACCTTTAAATTAATGGAAGATGAGAAAACCCCAATTTTATGAAGAACCCTAATTGGCCACCATTGATGAATTTCGGCTAGAAGATGTTATGGAGGTTAAAAACCTGATTATTATGGTTATGAGTTGGGTTTGGTTAAGTCCTAAAGGCCCCCTAATCCCATTACAAGTCCAATGGGCCTGTTTTGGGCTTTTTCCTTCTTTCTTTCTTCTTTGGTGCGTCTAAACCGACCCAAACACCCCTAAATTCGTTTTTTTTTTTTATTATTTATATATTTATTAATAATATTACCTTAATTTTCCTTAATTTATTTCAGCTCCTAAAGCCTCCAAAACCTCAAAACCGTAAAACTAGTCAAATTTACGCGTTTTACCGTAAAAGACGTAAAATATACACTTATATAAAAAATCTCAAATTTTGAAATAAACTTTATAATTAAGTCCTAAATGACTCAAAACCATCCCGAAAAATATCCATATGGCTAATCACCTCATCCGAGACCTCTAAATGCTAAACCGTAAATCGTAAAAATACGATTTTCTATAATACATATACGTATACATAAAACCACTAAATAACACCATCTCACTTCATAGTCACTATCATGTGAGCTCATGAACATGAAATCATCACACATTGTTTCACTCACAAGGTACCCCGTACCGGAAACGATACCAAACCACCATCTATACACACCAATAAGCACATAAACACGTAAAGACACGTAACTAGCACAAAATAAAACTAAGTGACGAACCTCAAAACCAGGGTTGTCACAATGAACATCACTCAAAACAAGGGGTTTTTACCCAATTCCCTTCAGATCCTTGATTCCCCACTTTCTCACCCCAACCCACATCACAAAACGCCACAAGACACACCCATGTGTCTTGTGGGACCCTCCCCTGCACACGTCTCTTTCCCCCAAACCCTACAACCCGACCAGTTGAACGACTGGATGAATCCCCTTGGTCCCCAAGTCCAAATTAACGTCCAAGATACACTCTCCACAGCTGGCTACAATCACATGATCACATGAAGCCAAACAAGACCAATTTTCAGTCAAAATCTCAAGGGCGGATTAGGCATTTCAAGCAACTAGGGTTTTAGTTCTAGTTTGTTCCTTAGACTAGTATATAAGGAGTCAACTTGTGACCCTTATCTTTGTTCCAGTTTTTAGCAATTCACATTTGTAATTCCTTTTTTATAAATTATAAAGTTGGTGTTTATGTTATAAAGTAATTCCTTTTATTGAATTTTAAAAAGTTGGTGTGTGTTTAAATTGCTAGACTGAGTTCCATTATCATATTGCAAAACATTTTGTGTGTTTTGATGTTTTTCAGAAAGTTTCTGAATTTGGTTTTTCTTAGAAAAGTTTGTTTTGAGAATTGGATATATTGGTTATAACTGGATTGGTTAAGGTTATTTGACAGGAAGATTGTTTGAGGAAAAGTTTTTGAAAAGGTTTAAGAAGTTTTCAAAAAAGTCAGAAAGTGTTATATTTGTGCTTGTGTATTTTTCATTTTCTTTCTTAGAAGGTTGTTTGAGCTTGATTGATTCAAGGTTCAGAACAAACCCGTGTTTGTGGGAGGTGACATACAGTCACTGAGGGACTTGGATGTAAGTCCCTCAAGGTAAAACCCTTTTATCCCTTTTCAGTTTCCTGATTTTGTGTTATTTATGTGTTGCATGAATTTTGCATGAAAAATGGGATAAATGTTGTTTAACCTGTTGATTTGAGTTCATTTGGTTATTATATGCATGTTGTAGGTGATTAGAGTCAATTTGGTTTGGATTTAAACAGATCTGCTTTGAAAACTTGAATTTCAGTCAGTTTAAGGTGTGTTTGGGATTAGGTTTTAACATAGGTTTGTGGAAGTAATCTTGTGTTTTAATCTGTCTTATGCACTTATTAGGATATTGTTAGGTTATTTGTGAGCTTTGGTTTCAGTTTGAGTAGGTTTTAAGCACTTTTGCATGTTTAATAATTGGTAAACATAGCTTAATCAGTCAACTGCCTTGTTCCTGCTTATTTTGTGAATTTTGCCATCAAAAATTGATAATCTGCTAGGACATAGGCTTGGGAAGGGTTTGCATTTGCTTGTTAGTCATCTAGTTGGATTGTATGCAAGATTTGGGAGCTTAAAATTCACTTTTTGTGCATCTAAGTCAGCAAAATGCCCCCTAGAACTACATAAGTCATATCAGTGACTTATTTTGAACTTTTGTGCTTGATACTTGTGTGCAACTTGCTTATTATCTGTTTGATTTGACCCCTTATACTCCAAAGAGTATAAGGGTGCCATTGTCCATCAAATTCATCTACAAAAACCATCACATTCAAGCTCCTCTTGATTATCTTCAGCAGTGAAGATTTACATTTGCTTTGTGTTTTTCAAAAGCCTAACTGGGCACGTTTTTGCTCAAATCTTGCTTGAATCTTGATAATTTGGATTGTTATTTGTGTTTTTATGCTTAAATAGGTCACAGCTTGGGTTTTTAAAAGTTAAAAAGTAAAAAAAAAATAAACACCAAAAAGGACGTGGCTAGGACTCGAACCTGCGCCACTCCTCTCACAACACACACTCCTTACCGTTGCCCTAGGGTCTTTGACTCGTAAGAGTATGAAACATCTAATACTTAAGGTGTGTCTGTTTTTGAGCTTATTTAGTTATCAGCTATTTAATAAGCTGATTTCAGCTTATTTCTTTAAGCTTTTGACTCTTTATCAAATTTCCTAGGATTGTATTAGGTTCAGGGACTTTTCTGTCCAAAAAGTATATTTTTCCCTTTATTTATTTATTTTTTAGGATTATTTCTAGTTTAATTTTTAGAAAGTAAATTAAAAATAGTAAAAAGCATTTTAAAAATCCAGAAAAATTGTTTTTAGTTTTTATTTAAGTTATTTGAGGTTTACATTTCAAAAAGTTTTCAAAGAGTCTTATTTTTAATTTTATAGGATTTTAGGGTTTTTTATCAACTTTAAAATTTAATATAAAATTAATAAAAAGGTTTTAGGAACTTTAATTTGCATTTTTATTTTAGTTACATTATTTAGGATTTTTGGTAATTTTTTAGAATTATTTTATAAACTTTTTATTTTTTTGATTATTTTATTATTATTTTATTATTAAAAATTCAAACTTGGTTTTCTACTTTTTTCATTTTTCCCAGGTTAAGGACACATAATTAGGAGTTTTTTCACTTTCCAAATCTTTTTAGGACTTTTCAATTAATTTCTAGAATTAATTTAAGTTTTAAAAGATTTTAATAGTTTTTAAGTGCTTAAAAATAGTTTTATTAGGTTTTAAAATTTTAAAAAATACTTTTTAGCTGAATTAGGTTATTTTTGAGGTTTACAAACTATTAGATCTTGTTTAGGGCTTTTTAATAATTAATTGTGATTTTTAGGGCTTTAATTAGCATTAAAAAGTCATTAACTAATTAATTAAAAGGTTTTAGCAAGTTTGGATTTTTTTTGTAAACTCTTAGACTTTTATTGTGGATTTTTAGTAATTTTTAGGAATTTTTAGGTTAAAATTTTAATTTTTGTAGTTTTACGGTTTTACGTTTACGCCTTTTTCGTCTTAGTTTTAATTCGTCTTCGTAACCGTCTTTTCTTTCCTTTCCCATTTCTTTTCTTCTTGTTAATAATCACAAACATCATTAATCAATTCATTACACAACACACGTGCCTCTTTGGGAAACGAACTTGTTTGGTCATTAGTGCTCGGTTTTCCTAAACCGACACTTAATACTACCACTACTTTGTCATCCTTTTCCTAAAGGGTACAAAAACACTATATCAAAAGCCTATAATTAAGTTCCTTAAAGCCGTAGTCTTAGATGGGGGAACGAACTTGTTCAAAAATTTCTTAGTGAAACCATCCCATGTGGTAATGCTCTCGGGTGGTTGTGTATCTAACCAATGCTTAGCCGGACCCTCCAGTGAAAATTGCACCAATATCAACTTAATGGCATCATGGGAACTCCATTGTACTTAATGGTGTTTCATAGAGCAAGAAATTTCTTAAGGTGATCATGTGGATTATAATTCTTGTTCCCATAAAATGGTGTATTTGAAACCAATTTAATCATGGATGTTTTTAGCTCAAATGTGTTTGCGGGAATATCGGGTATCCTGATAGCATCAGCACATCCTTGTACATTGGATTTCAAGTGCTCCATCAAAGGTCGAGTATCAACTCCGGCCATGGCTTCTTGTTGTGTGTGCATTAAAGCACGATTCTCGGGATCGGGTTGATGGACGGTGGTGTTCCTACTCTTCCTTTTTTTCTTCCTTCTCGGAGGAAGGGGTTGTACACCAATCAGTATTTGTGCACGCCCGCGAGTGAGCATACAACTCAATACGAGGAATGAGAGAGAAGCTCTCGTTTTACTTTGAAGAGAAAAGGATTATCCCCTTAGAGTTTCAATATGAAATATCCACAAGAAAGTATAATATACGTAATTTAATATTTGGGTGCAAGACCTCCAATGAAGCCTTCCTTCTTAGAATACTCACTAGTGAACGGGGGGTTAGGTGGCCCGAAGCACTTAAGTACCTATTGACCCTTAGATGGCATTTTATAGCACATCGCCTTTCTATTCACTTTGTAGTTTGTATTCTTCGAATTATTGCTTATTGGAAGTATTTATCTATTCTTGCTTTATTGAATTTGATCGATACACGTGTCAAGGACCGGAACGCCCCTCAACACGGTGTATTGCCTTGGCAATACTTATGGAGAATATGTGAATTGGTTGTTCTTATACGTATACGTATTTACATATAATAATAAAGGGAAATTATCTATGTATTTATTGGGTTTTTTAAAGAAAATACTATATGTACATAAAAACCGAGGAATCCAATAATATATATTTTTTGGTGCAATCTCTTAGGAAAAAGATTGCTTTTTGATTTTTTAATTTTTTTTGTCAATTTTTAGGTAAAGAATTGTTTTTGTTATTTTTTATTTTTTTTATGTTTATATTATTGATTTTTTATTGTTTTTGATTTATGATACGTAAAAATAACGTTCACTAGGTGAACGGATCCCAAAAGCCAATAAAAACCGTCAATCGATAGTCACTCGTAAAGTCAAAGAACCGGCAGCGGCGCCATTTAAAATTGTGTATATTGAAGTTCGTTTCTCTCGATTCTTAACCAATTGAAAGTCCTAACAAAATCAGGTTTATTATCGTTTTTGGTTGATATGGTTATTTGGATTTTATATGTCTATTTAAGCAAGCACGTAAAATGTGGAAAATATTAACTACGTATCCGAAAAACAATTAGCACATACCAAGTTTTTATTCAATAAAAGGACAAAATTGTAAATCTATAGAAAGTAATGTGCTAAAAATGTAAGTAATTGAAACTAGAATGCTTAAAATGTAAGAATTAGGAAGTAAAAGGACTAATTATGCAAATTGTAACAAACTACTAACAAAATATAACAACTTGTAAAAACTATAACTGAAAATGACAAGTGATTAAAAGTTATGGAATAATACAAAGCAAACCCTAATAACATGGAAAATTAGCTGCTAATACAAATAGGAACAAAGTATAGGGACTAATATGCAATTAAATGGACTATTTAACCAAAAACGGGTTACTTGGACAAATAAGCTCGTATAAGCTCTAAAATGTACCAAATAAGCTCAAACCAATTTTAAACTGCTTAAAATCTTAAAATCACTTAGGCTAGTTTAAGGAAAAAGCTTGAAATGTAATAAAACTCAAATAAGCCAACTTCAATAAGCCACGATCAAGCTAACTGAAAAGCTAGACATGCACAAACAGATTTTTAAGCTAAATCTTGTTAATCAGTCTAAGGAGAGTCTGGAATGTCTTTTCTTATTGAAAATGATCAAGTAATAAAGCTGGAAATTGTAAATAAGCTGAAACTAGCTTATTGACCAAGTTTGACCAAAAAATTGAAAAAGCTAAAAACTTCCAGATCTACTCAAGACAAGTTCCTAAACAAGATTGTGAAAGAAAATAACAAGATTTATGAAATGGATTTGCCAAAATAAGAAATCAGTATGCACTTTGATTATAGAAACTTGTAGTTGCTTAAGTGCTTATGAAAACGCTAATTTCCTACTTGAAACAAGATACTGTATGATTTCCTTTTAAGCACTCAAACTTCAGATGTTAAATGACAAGTAGAAACTGGTTTGACTAAATGTCATCAAGTAATGAATCAATGACATGAATTTGAAATGTGCTACTTTTATGATGAAATTTGTTCACAAAGCTGACCCAAACATTTTAACAACCAATTTCCTGTTTGACCTTCTTTTTGACTTGAAAACTACTAAAACTTGATTACAATGACTGAAGAATGGTAAATGAGCAAAGATTAACCAATTAACTACACTTGAACTAAAGATTGACAACAAATCCAAACACTAGTTTACTGAACTTTGAACAACTTTTGTAAAGAGAATATGAGCAAGTGATTGTTCTGAACTAAGACTAATATCTACTCAAACTTAATGATCAAAATGGAGCACAAATGAACCAAATATAAGCAAGATAACAGGTTAATACTCAAAATTCTAAGTCAAGCTAAGTAACCGATGAAATGAATAACAGTAACAAGTATAAGCTATCAAATGACTATAAAACTAAAAAGTATCTATCTAAACAATCAGAATCAATCCAAAAACATGTAAATCACACTTGATCAGAGCAACAAGTAGAATTTACACTAGAATGTAACATGCATTTGACTGTTTAGTGGAATAAAACTTAAGAACTTGAAACCTTTTAGCAATGTGCCTCCACTGATGGAGTATGTAGGCGCTGAGCCTCCTAAACAGTGCTAAACCACCACCTTAGCACTATTAACAACTAATCAACCATCTACATTCATCATCATCACCATATCTACCCAAAATTTGCTTCTATCAACAATTCAGCTACTGGATCAACAGGAACAGGAATGAACAACTACAATTCTTCACAATGAACTCCTTATGATCAAGTGTAATCACAAGCAACTCATAACAACACAAGATCAACAGGTATGCAAGAACTGATAAGGAGATTGAAGGAAAAATGAGGTAATTTTATTGCTATGAACGTGAAAATTTGTTACAGAGTTAGGTAGTAGGTTACAACTAACTATAACTAACTCAAGAGTTTGTCAAGCTCTTCAGTTTGTTACACTAACAACTAACTAGCTAGATTGAGAGAGAAAAAGGAAAGTGTGTGAAATTTTCACACTTAGCTACATACATCAAATGAGAGATCTATTCCCTATTTATAGACAATAGATGAGAAGTTATTGGAGTTGTTGACGTATCCCCACCAATATATTGCTACCAGGTGTCATGAATTGGCTAACTGAAAAATCTTGTATTCTTCATGAATTGGGGATTTTTGATTCCTTGAGTTTGAGCTTGATTATGTGTTACCAATGTATTCCTCACTTGAAAACGAGTAAGATTCATGTAGAAATCATTCCGTGAAATTCAGTGTAGTTAAAAATCGTTCCTGGGTTTCTTTGTTGAAGAAGACGCCACGTGGCAAGCTTTGTATTTTTATTGTGTTTTAGGACCAAAAGAGGAAAAGGGAAGAAAACACGGGCTTTCACGAGCTTTTATCGAAGAAAACGAGAAAAGACGAAGTCAAAAGATCAAGATTGCAAAAAGAACGGAAGTCCAAGGCCTATTCTGAAGATTTATCGAAGAAAAAGTCAAAAGACGGAAGTTTAATGAAGTCGAAGAACTCAAGTTTAATTATTGAAGAAATTATAAGACAAGTTCCATTTATATCAACAAATCCCGAGACGACGTCGAGAAAGAGAAATAATTAAAGACGAGAACGAGAAAGAGAAAGAAAGAAGGAAGCAAAACATGCACTCCCCACTTCCTATATATACCCTCCTAATGACACATTAGGAGGGTGTTAGTCATTTAGGAGTAGTTAGATTAGTTTAGGAGTAGGTAATTTTCTCTCTCTAGTTTTTTTCACTTTCTCTCTCTAGTTTTTCTTTCAAGTTTTAATCTTTAATCTGTAATCTTGTACTTTTGGATCTTTAATCTTAATCTTATTTCAAGCTTTTTACAATCTTTCTCATTCTACATTTCTTGATCTTTTGCTTATCTTTAATCCGAAAGTTTTATACTTTTTGCTTAATTTCGATGTTTGATTAAAAAGTTCATCTTTTTGTTTCCATCTAGGCTTGTATACGATTTAAGTTATAAGTTTGACAATCTTATTGGCGTATTTTGTATGTAGCTAATTTGTTTTAAAGTTTTCTTAAAAGTTTATCTTTTTAAAGTTTATTTTATAAAGTTATTTATTTTGTGTCTTGAAAGTCTTCAAATTTGTGTCTTATTGTATCCATATTATTATTGATTTGGTGAAGTTTTGATTTGTGCTTATTCAAGTTAGCTTATTGGTTTTGCTTATTGCGAATTTCAGTCCATCGGAATGAGGTATTAGGATTCCGGCTGCTTGTTATGATCGCAAAAACCACAAGGGTTTCTACATTGCGATCGGTATTGTGATACTCCCCCTTATTCGGGTTTGGGATTCGCATATGGGATTCGGATCTGGGATTCGGATCTAGGATTCGGATCTGGGATTCGGATCTAGGATTCGGATCTAGGATTCGGATCTAGGATTCCGATCTGGGATTCGGATCTGGGATTCGGATCTGGGATTCGGATCTGGGATTCGGATCTGGGATTCCGATCTAGGATTCCGATCTGGGATTCGGATCTAGGATTTGGATCTGGGATTCGGATCTGGGATTCGGATCTGGGATTCGGATCTGGGATTTAAATCTAGGATTCGGATCTGGGATTCGGATCTGGGATTCGGATCTGGGATTCGGATCTGGGATTCCGATCTTGGATTCCGATCTTGGATTTCGATGGAGTCTAAGTTTTTATGTCTTGTCTTTATTTTCAAATCAAAATTTTATATTTCCCGCCATTTTCTTAAACTTTATTTTAAATTGTTTTTATTTTAGTTTTATTTTAAGATTGCATTCTATTTAAGTGTTTTTCTAGTAATTTTCTAGTTTAATTTTTCACTTTGTTTTACTTTTATTATTTGTACCTGTCTTTAGTTTGCTTTTAAATACTTTCCGCATTTACTTTTTAATTAGTTATAGATAATCAACTTTGTTTTTGTTAACCAAAAACGACCGAGTCACACTTTGAACCGGAAATCAATTCGTTAAGACACCAAGAAAAAGAAAATTTTAATCTAGTAAAAACAAAGTTATTAAATGGCGCCGCTGCCGGCTCTTTTCGTGAAGATTAACGTTTTTTTGTGAGAGACGCGCTGGATTTTGGGATCCGTCAACTTTTGAACGTTATTTATCTTGCCAAAAAAATTTTCAAAAATCCAAAAAATAAAATAAAAAAATTTCAAAAAACCAAAAACATTTGAAAAATCATAAAAGCATTTCTTTTTCGAAAGTTTTGCACTAAAAATAATCTTCTTGCTTATCTATTGTTCTTCATGGATTCTTATGTCCATTGTGTAGGGTGTGGGAGACGATTATATGGGTGCGAATCATGTCAATGGTGTTCATGCGAGCAATGCGGAAAAGACCTTCCTCCTATTTAAATCGATTCACAATTGGGATTTTGTCCATCGTGCAACTCGACTAATTCGTCCTTTTCTAATCCACCTCATATTCCCCCTTGCATATATTGTGGAAGCGATTCTTATTGGCATGTTTTGTGTCCAAATCGATACTCTCCTCATGGCGAGCAAGAACTGGGTTACAATTATGACAATGGTAATAGCTATCTACAAGAAGCACCGGGTTTTTCTCCATACCCATGTTGCCAAAATTGTGGGGGCCCTCACTATACTTCTTATTGTCAGCCAATGAATTATTATGAGCAAAATCCGTGTCCTCAGTTTTCTTCACCAATGGATTATTATGAACCAAATCCGTGTTCTAATTCTTCTCAACCGATGAACTACTATGAGCCACACCCATGCTATAATTCAGGTTTTCAATATTTTGAGCCCCCACAACACTTCCTCGATCATCAACCCTCTTTTCCATTTCCTCCTGAGCAAATTGCCACTCTTATTGACAACTTTCAAAAAGTTCAAGAAGCTTGCAACAAGATCATCGAAAAATGTCAAGAGGATCAACGACATGAGCAAATATCGAAAAATGTCATCCCTTCTCTCGATATCCCAAACGCGTCTAAGTATTGTGATACATTTAGTGAGATTAGTGATTTTGGTCTTGATAATTCTTTGATGAAGTTTGTGATGGATCGAATTTTGTGGAGCCTACGGACGAGGTCGCTCTTAATGATGATGATTTTTCTCCATGCTATGAGAATTTCACTTTTGAAATTTCTCCTTCTCCTCCGGGCGATGAAGGCGATGTTGATTTATTCTCTCCGACTTATGAGAAGTTCTCCCCTGAACTTGGTCTTTTAGATGAGGTGGAAGACGTTGTTCTTCGGGACAAATTACTGAAAGTTAATCTTCTTATTGCTAAGATTGAAGCGTTGAATTCTGCTCCTATTTCCGAGTCTTTAACTCCGTCTATTACTTCAATTGAGAATAATGATACAGCTATGGAGGACATCGACATTCTCTCAATACCTCTGGGTATTGATGATGATGACACGGAGGGGGATATTATTTTTGATAATTTGCTGCAGGAACATATTGTCCCAGGTCCCCCCTCCCGAGCACCTTTCATCCACTCCTTTAGAGACCATTACGGAGGATGAGTGCTTTGACCCGGGAGGTGCAATTGATTATTTTATGATTGATAACCTTACGGATTTCCCGCTTTCTTAGCATCAATTGTCTTTGGGAGATGACAATATGCTTACTTTACCCACCCCGCCTCCCATGGATCATGATTTCACATACTTTTCGTATGTTGAAAGGACTTTTCTACCCTTCAAGACTTATCCTCCAGCCTCACCTATTGTATTTTCCTCCGAGAACGAGGACAAGGTCTTTGATCCCGGTATTAAATTTGAGGCTTCCCCATGGACTATTTAATTCAGGGTCGAGTCAGGCTCGTGACTCGGTTAACAAAAACAAGCGCTTTTTGGGAGGCAACCCGATTATCTATCTATCTTTATATGGTTTTTTAATAAGTGTAGGGGGAGACCCTTGTATGTGTTTGTTGTTTTCTTTCTTATCATGTGCAGGGATTCGAGCTTTCAAAGATACATTCTTGATGACTTTTGACGACCCGTGATTCTGTGTACCCATCTTCCCGGTTCTATCCTAAACTCTTTTGATTCACTATTTTATATTTTTCCCTATTAAAATAGGAATCACTTTAGTTGTCTATTCCTTAGCAAGATTTAAACAAAATGCACAATTTCCTAAGTGTAGGGGAGTTTACTCCTATATTCTTAAGCATTGAGGACGATGTTTATATTAAGTGTAGGGGGACTTCTATCGAAGTTAAGTGGTCTTTTCCATGAATTTGCCCTCATTTTAACCGGAAAAATTGATTTTTGGACATTTTTCAAAATTTTTAATCTATTTTGGCCTAGTAGTATAGTAGTATTCTCCTTTGTTATCGTTATTTACTTTCCTTGCTTAAATAAAAGCTTAATAAAGTGGTTTTAAATTTTTTAGTCATGAATATTTTGACTCAACCCGAGTTTACTTATCCAAGTTTACTCTAGCTAGTATCCTTAACGTGTTTAAGTCAAGTTTTGCTAGGCTTTTATATATGGAACTTTAAAACGCGAAAGTCTTAACTCTCACGGGTTAAGAACAATAACTTTTCGCAAGTTCCTATAATTGATCCTAGAAAGTTATTTATCAAGGGAACTTTAAAATGCGAACTCTAAACTTGAAAGAGTCTAAGAGTTTGCAAGATCCTATAGATGACTTGAAAACCCAAAACCTTGATTTAATTGGCTAAGCATCCACGATTCTCATTCCTTGAGATTTTAAATTGTGGAGAACGAGAGATGATAGAGTCAATTATAAGTTTGGTATTCTTTTATGCATTTATGTGAGTTGATTATAAGCTTTTTCTTCCATCGCTTGCTAATAAATTGAATTGCGATAAATAAGCTTGTACGATTTGAAAAATTACTTAGCTTCTAGCACAAGATCGTTTAAAAGTTGCTCGGTATTAATTAGAGTTCATAGCCAAGACATAACTTATTGAAGCGGGATGCGAAGATTGGCGAGTCCAAAAAGGCCCTAACAAGGCATGAGGACTACAATTTGTTGCTAACATCCAAAAGTGATGTGAAGAATCATTTATCGAAAATGAATATGAAGGATCGAGACACACGACAAAAAGTAAAAACTCCCCAAAAGATCATGGAGAAGTCTATCCAAAAAGGCCCTAACAAGGTATGAGGATAATAGATCCAAGTCCTAAAAGGAAGCGGATCGTTGTATATCAAAATCGCAAATAAAGATTGCAGAAAAATGAAGAAGTCGTGGTCCAAATATGAAGAATCTCTCAAAAAGTTCAAGTGAAGAAATTCCTATTATGAAGAGAAGACCATTATTTCATGAACGTCTCTCAAAGATTTGAAGTATGAAGTCACTGCCAAATATCGGTCCGAGAAAGGTCTCAAATCATGAAGCGAGTTATGCCAAGATATGAACTTTATGAGGTCCCGAGAAGCAGTTTTAAAAGATTTTGTCCTTTAGCTAACTATTGATTAAATCGTCCTACTTTATTTTCGACCTAATAAACTATCAAAATAAGTCAACAATGCATCCTCGTGATCATTCAAGACAACAATAAAATATAAGAGATACACTTAGGAATAAGGGAGTCTAAGTGAATAATTGGGCCACATGAGTTCGTGTCAGTTTGCTAACTTATAATAACAATGATCTCGTTTTTATGCTTGGTATGGGGAACGTGAAACTTGAGGGTGATAAACATTCATGACAATCCAAAACCCCAAGGTAAGTCTTTAATTTGTTTCTCTACTTTTAATTATGTCTTATGTTTAATAAAGGCTAATGTGGATTGATCATGATGGAAAATGTTAAACTTGCTTTGTAATTAATGCATTGCATGAGGACATTGCAATGGCCAAGTGTAGGGGATTTGATAGGTGTGAAAACACCCATCCTTTTACCACTGAATTATAATAATAACCAAGCCAAAACGTGTATTTTATGTCGTAAATGTCAGAATTATGCGTGGTTTGTGTTTTATTGTGTTTTAGGACCAAAAGAGGAAAAGGGAAGAAAACACGGGCTTGCACGCACTTTTATCGATGAAAACGAGAAAAGACGAAGTCAAAAGATCAAGACTGCAAGAAGAACGAAAGTCCAAGGCCTATTCTGAAGATTTATCGAAGAAAAAGTCTAAAGACGGAAGTTTAATGAAGTCAAAGAACTCAAGTCAAATTATTGAAAAAATTATAAGACAAGTTCAATTTATATCAACAAATCCCGAGACGACGTCAAGAAAGACAAAGAATTAAAGACGAGAATGAGAAGGGGAAAGAAAGAAGGAAGCAACACATGCACTCCCCACATCCTATATATACTCTCCTAATGACACATTAGGAGGGTGTTAGTCATTTAGGATTAGTTAGATTAGTTTAGGAGTAGGTAATTTTCTCTCTCTAGTTTTTTTCACTTTCTCTCTCTAGTTTTTCTTTCAAGTTTTAATCTTTAATCTTTAATCTTGTACTTTTGAATCTTTAATCTTAATCTTATTTCAAGCTTTTTACAATATTTCTCATTCTACATTTCTTGATCTTTTGCTTATCTTTAATCCGAAAGTTTTATACTTTTTTCTTAATTTTGATGTTTGATTAAAAAGTTCATCTTTTTGTTTCCATCTAGGATTGTATACGATTTAAGCTAAAAGTCTGACAATCTTATTGGCTTATTTTGTATGTAGCTTATTTGTTTTAAAGTTTTCTTAAAAGTTTATCTTTTTAAAGTTTATTTTATAAAGTTATTTATTTTGTGTCTTGAAAGTCTTCAAATTTGTGTCTTATTTTATCCGTATTATTATTGATTTGGTACTGTTTTGATTTGTGCTTATTCAAGTTAGCTTATTGGTTTTGCTTATTGCGAATTTCAGTCCATCGGAATGAGGTATTAGGATTTCGGCTGCTTGTTACGATCGCAAAAACCACAAGGGTTTCTACATTGCGATCGGTATTGTGATACTCCCCCTTATTCGGATCTGGGATTCGGATCTGGGATTTGGATCTAGGATTCGGATCTGGGATTCGGATCCGGGATTCGGATCTGGGATTCGGATCTGGGATTCCGATCTGGGATTCGGATTTGGGATTCGGATCTGGGATTCGGATCTGAGATTCGAGTCTGGGATTCCGATCTGGGATTCGGATCTGGGATTCGGATCTGGGATTTGGATCTTTGATTCAGATCAGGGATTCGGATCTGGGATTTAGATCTGGGATACGGATCTGGGATTCGGATCTGGGATTCGGATATGGGATTCTGATCTGGGATTCGGATCTGGGATTCCGATCTGGGATTCCGATCTTGGATTCCGATGGAGTCTTAGTTTTTATGTCTTGTCTTTATTTTCAAATCAAAATTTTATATTTCCCGCCATTTTCTTAAACTTTATTTTAAATTGTTTTTATTTTAGTTTTATTTTAAGATTGCATTCTATTTAATTGTTTTTCTAGTAATTTTCTAGTTTAATTTTTAACCTTGTTTTACTTTTATTATTTGTACCTGTCTTTAGTTTGCTTTTAAATACTTTCCGCATTTACTTTTTAATTAGTTATAGATAATCAACTTTCTTTTTGTTAACCAAAAACGACTGAGTCACACTTTGAATCGGAAATCAATTCGTTAAGACACCGAGAAAACAAAATTTTTAATCTAGCAAAAACATAGTTATTAATATCCAAAATGGATATAATGAATATTGAGTGTCGTAGTGGGGTTGACTGTAGCTGGACGGTGCATTTATTTCTTTGCTGATGTGGCTATCTGGCTGGCAATCCGTGTCACATAAACCTTGCACTCTCATTGGATGAAAACTCCTTCACACGGATTGCTCCCAAACTTGGATAATTTTTAGCACTTTTAACCCTTAGACTTAGGTAGATTTTCCAAATGGTCTAAAAACTTCATTTTATGGGCATTTTTGGTCCTTCCACTTGCATACTTGTCTAATTTGACCCTTTGACTCAGTTGACTGAAGAGTTGACCATGTTTGACTTGAATCTTGACTTTGAAAAATTTACACTTTGAGTCCTTCAACTTTGGAGTGTTGTCAAGATAGGTCCTTGATCTTCAAAGTCTTGTCGTCTTTGATCTTTCTTTGTCTTTTTCATCCAAATAAGCTTGATTTCTTCTTGTTTGCTTGAAAATGTATCCTCCTATTTAAAACATAAACACAAAACATACCACATAATTCTGCTTTATAGCACAAAATTTAGGTATTTTCCTTGTGTTTTTGGGTTATTTTTTGATTAATTGATATGAGTTTTTGCTCATATTAGGAATCGATTAGTATATCATGCTGCAGACGTGTCATAGACTTACTACCAATCATTCCTTTTACTGTCGAGACATACATTGTAATTGGAGCACTAGCAACATATTTAACCCAATGACTTTACTTATGTCACTAACATGTCTGGAAATTACTACATTTGACAAATTTTTCCCTTGAACTTTAAGTTCATAATCATTATCGTGAGGATCAAATTCATAATTCATTCCAAATGTATTGCTGCTCATTCTTCCCGTGAACAAATAATCATTTCTAAAATCTTATGTCACTATAAATGTCGCATTCGTACAATATTTCTTATGATAAATATATAGTTTGTGACAAAAAACCTTTAGAATAGGGGAGAATTTATTATCAATTGTTGGCAAGATGTGAATTCAAATGTTATAACATGCCCCATAAGTCAACTTCATTCTCAATTATTGGCTTTGCAATCAACTGAATACGTTTTTTTAAACGTTTAAACAAAAGCAATTCGCGTATGAACATGGGCTAGCTTTTTGTTCAACACTTATTCTAATAATTGCCTAAACTTAGAAGTACCCACCACCATTCTCAATAATATTATTTGGAAAACCGTGCTCACATTGAGCCGCTAATCACGCCAACTTTAAGTTGCATCTTTCATGATATTTTGACGATGCATCGATTTATAATTCAAAATAATCCTCATGGCACATGTATAGGCCTACATACATGTCCTTTTAAATTATTTCCAAAACTTTATAGGACATAGTTCTTCTTTAATTTAATGGTGATAAAGGAATAATTCACTTCCATTGAGAACAATAAAAACTAAACTTTGACGAACTCAATGTTCTTTTATGTATTTCACATCATCATTGACTCAGAATGGTCTAACCGGTCATGCCAATTAACAAAATTAATTTGGCTCATAAACTTATATATTATGACCACATATATTTCAAATGCACTTCTTATACAAAAACCAAAAAACAAGCTTAATACACTATATCATTTATCATACATAACCATATCAAAATATACCATATTCTCCTACTAAAGGAATCTAGATATATGGCATATGTGTGATTAAAGGCAACGATATATTATAATTGCTAATCCTACAAATATTAAAACTATCGCATATAATATATAAATTAACTTTACTCAACATTTTCAAAAGTTGAACACTTACTATATCCTAATATGTCTACTTCTTGCTATAAGTCTGCCACGTATTTTTTATTCACTGTATATACTTTCACCTCTATTATGCATCATAAAATAACTTATATATGTTATATATTTTATATATACTTACTAGACAAAACTTATTTTTAAAGGGTATACTACTATTAGTTTTATCTTTATGAATTGATTGTCGAACATAACTTATTTTTAAACAATATATATTTGAATTGTAAAACCCGCATATAAATAACATAAACAGTATACCACGTAAATATACGAACAAATTAAAACTTTTCATTTATATAATATAACACGTGTCACGAACATTAATTACCGGTAACTACGTATATTATTAACGCATGTTAAATATTATGTATAATATTTAATTCACGAACAATAAACAACGAGCGTACACGAACAATATTTAAACATGAAAAACATTGGTTTTGTGTGTTTGGGCTTGTGTACCCGTGGCCAAGGAAGGAAGAAAGGGGGGCCCGGCCCATTTTGGAAATTAACTAGCAAAAACAAAACACAGGGAATTCACTTCACATAATTTTTAGAAAAAAATAAAACCCTAGCCTCCCTTTTTCTCTTGGTAGCCGCGACATCCAACAAGGACGATTCGGTGTTTGATCTTGGTTTATTACGTTGTTATTTTCGTGATTCAGTTCTACACTCATCACGTGTTTGGTACAATCAAAACCTTCATTTTTTTATTATTTTAATTATGTTCATAAGTGTTTGATCTTCTAAAACATAATTAAACATGTTATGGAACAATTAAAAAGAAGTCATAAGGGTTCGTTTGGTTTTGTGTTGGGTTCGGCACACAAACCCGGTGGTTGCTTTTGGTCCACAACCGAGACACCATATGGGCTCGGTGTTGGTTTTGTTCGGAGGCAGGAAGACAACGCCCCCAACGGGTACCTTGGTCCGAGCAGTGGCAACACTGGGCGAGACTCGGGGAACCACCGGCTTAAGCCGGTGGGAACTTCGGCTTGGCAGGGGAAGCCGCGTCGCAGCAGCAATCAAGGTTGTCACCGTTGGCTGCGCAGACACTGGCCGCCACCACAGTCGCGGTTGTTGGTGGTGGTTGGTGTTCGGGTTTTTGTGTTTCGGGTTTCGGGCTCGAGATAGTTTTTTTTAATTATTTTATAAGTTAATTAAATTAAATTACATGACTAACTATTTAATTTAATTAAAACCATGAAATTAGGTTATATTATTTAGATTAATAATACATGTTTAACCTAAGTATTTTTATTTAGACAATTGTGTAAATTAATTAATTATTTTACTTAAGATACATGAACTAGTAATTGATTAATTAATACATGACTTAGGTTATTTTTATTAAATTAATAAAGCATGTATAACTTAAGTATTTTATTAGATTTAATTAAATTAAACATGACATAATTTGATTAAACATTATAAGGTAAAGTTTATTAATATATCGTGACATATTATTAATTATTAAACTATGCATTTCATTAATAATTAATAATCACTTTAACCTATAGTATTATTTAATAAACTTTATTAATAATTTATCATGACTAATAAGCTCTAGCTTATATTTTTAGACTTATTAATCTAGCTTATTTCTATTTATGGAAACTTTCTATTTCAGGAAACTTACTATTTTTAGAAACTTTCTATTTTTAGAAACTTACTATTTTTTAAAACTCTCTATTTTTGGAAACTTTCTATTTTTGGAAACTTTCTATTTTTGGAAACCTGCTATTTTTAGAAAGTTACTTATTATTACACTACAAGTATAATAACACAAGAATACATAGAAATACTAATACTGGCTTTTACCTAGTAAGAAAATTAAAGTTCGTTGAAGTGGTCTAATCGAATTGATTTTCGGTTTAAGTGCGACTCAGCTGTCTTTTGGTGGAAACAAATGTTGTGTCGTTGTAGTAAAAGGAAAGTGCAAAACTTTAAAGTAAATGGCGGTATTTTAAATCTAAATCTAAGTGAAAATATATGACAAGAAATTAAAGCGTGACAAAAAATTAAAAGGGCAATTAAAGTAAATAACGCAAACTTAAAACTATCCTAAAGGCAAACTTAAACTTAAACTAAGGCAAGCTTAAAATAAATCTAAGGCAAGTTAACTAAAAGTGCGACTAAGGAAAAAGGCGGGAAAAGTAAAGTATAAAACTTAAAAACTAAAAACAGCTCATTCGGAATAAACCTTCGTTCGGAATAATCACTCGTTCGGAATGTCACCTTCGTTCGGAATAATTTTTCTTCACTCGGAATATTTACCTCATGCGGAATAAATCTTCATCCGGAATACTTGCTAATTCGGAGTAATCAAAAGAATAACCTTCATCCGGAATAAAGTCTTCGTTCGGAATAATCAAGATAAAACACTCATCCGGAATAAATACTCATCCGGAATAAATACTCATCCGGAATGTTTACTTCATCCGGAATAAAGGTTTCATCCGGAATAAATGCTCATGCGGAATAAAAGCTTCGTTCGGAATATAGGGTTCATCGGGGATAACTCTTCATCTGGAATAAGTTGCTCATCCGGAATATTGGTTCATCCGGAATAACCACTTGATCCGGAATAAAGACTTGGTTCGGAATAAATCATTTATCCGGAATAAACCTTCACTCGGAATAAAACACTTATTCGGAATAAACTGCTGATGCGGAATAATCACAACAAATCCTTCATCCGGAATATCACTTCATCCGGAATAACAAGATGATCCGGAATAAATCCTTTATTCGGAATATATCACTGATCCGGAATAAACTAGAATAAACCCTTCATTCGGAATATTACCTTTATTCGGAATGTTTGGTTCATCCGGAATAATTGTCTGATCCGGAATAACGGCCTTGATCCGGAATAACCTGGGCAAATAAACAGCGAAGAACAAGGGAAACAAAGAAGCTACGAATCTAAACAAAATCAATCAAAATCAACCAAAAGATTAAACCAAATTAAACACAAATGATTAACTAAACATAACCTATCAATCCAAATCAACAAAACTAACAATAATAATCAAAATAATCAAAACCCACTTGATTAAATCAATAAAAACTTCATGAACATAAACATAAAAATAAATATTAAGAACAAACAAGAAAGGTAGATAAGAGATTAACATGAAAAGTAAAGATTCAATAACATAAAAAGGAAACTTACTTGAATTTAAAGGTGCAAGGTAATTAAATGTGCAATTAAAGTAAATGACATGAAAATTAAATGTGCAAATATTAAAGATGGAAGACTAATTGTCACTATTAGCCAACAAAAATAAATGAAATCCTAATGACTCTATTTATAGGGGAGGAGGTGATTAGTGGAAGGAAGCTTCCTCCTCTCTTTCTTCTTTCTTTAATTATCATTTAATCCTTCGTCTTTAGTCTTTAATCTTTTAAATTCTTCGACCTTTCAGACTTTGTCTCGGGATTACTTTAAACTCGTCTTGTGATTTCTTCATAAATTAGACTTGAGTTCTTCGGCTTTATTAAACTTCCGTTTTTGGACTTTTTCTTCGATAAATCTTTAGAATAGGCCTTGGACTTCCGTTCTTTTTGCACTCTTGATTTTTTGACTTCGTCTTTTGTCTTTTTCTTCGATAAAAGCCCGTGAAAGCCATGTTTTTTCTTCCCTTTTAACATTTTGATCCTAAAATCACAACAAAAACACAAACCACGCATAATTCTGACATTTACGACATAAAATACACGTTTTGGCCTAGTTATTATTGTAATTAAGTGGTAAAAGGATGGGTGTTTACACACCTATCAAATCCCCTACACTTGACCATTGCAATGTCCTCATGCAATGCATTAGTTACAAAGCACGTTTTACATTTTCCATCATAATCAATCCATATTGGCCTTTATTAAAGAGATAGAAAATTATAAACATTCAAAGGAAGAAAGTAAGTAAAGAAATCAAAGACATACCTTAGGGTTTTGGAAATGTCATGAATGATCATCATCCTCAAGTTTTCACATTCTCCAAACCAAGCTTAAAAACGAGATCATTGTTATTATAAGTTAGCAAACTAACTCAAACTCATGTGGGCCAATTATTTACTTAGACTCCCTTATTCCTAGGTGTATCTCTTATATTTTATTGTTGTCTTAAATGATCACGAGGATGCATTGTTGACTTATTTCGATAGTTATTTAGGCTGAAAATAAAGTGGGACGATTTAATCAATAGTTAGCTAAAGGACAAAATCTTTTAAAACTGCTTCTCGGGACCTCATAAAGTTCATATCTTGGGATAACTCGCTTCACGATTTGAGACCTTTCTCGGACCGATATTTGGCAGCGACTTCATACTTCAAATCTTGAGAGACGTTCATGAAATAATGGTCTTCTCTTCATAATAGGAATTTTTTCACTTGAAGTTTTGAGAGATTCTTAATCTTTGGACCACGACTTCTTCATTTTTATCCAATCTATATTTTGTACTTTGATATACAACGATCCGCTTCCTTTAAGGACTTAGATCTATTTATCCTCATACCTTCTTAGGGCCTTTTTGGATAGACTTTTCCATGATCTTTACGGGAGTATTTGCTTTTCGTCGTGTGTCTCGATCCTTCATATTGATTTTTGATAAATGATTCTTCACATCACTTGGGATCTTTAGCAACAAAATGTAGACCTCATGCCTTGTTAGGGCCTTTTCGGACTCGCCAATCTTCGCATCCCGCTTCAATAAGTTATGCCTTGGCTATGAACTCTAATCAATACCGAGCAACTTTTAAACGATCTTGGGCTAGAAGCTATGTAGCTTTTCAAATCATACAACCTTATTTATTGCAGATAAATTTATTAGCAAGCGATGGGAGAATAGGCTTATAATTAACTCACATAAATTCACGAAAGAATATCAAACTTATAATTGACTCTATCATCTCTCGTTCTCCACAATTTAAAATCTCAAGGAATGAGACTCGTGGATGCTTAGCTAATTAAATCAAAGTTTTGGGTTTTCGAGTCATCTATAGGATCTTGCAAATTCTTAGACTTTTTCATGTTTAGAAATCGCATTTTAAAGTTCCCTTGATAAACGACAATCTAGGATCAATTATAGGAACTTACAAAAAGTTCTTGTTCTTAACCCGTGAGAGTTAAGACTTTCGCGTTTTAAAGCTCCCTATATAAAAGTCTAGCAAAACTTGACTTAAACACGTTAAGGATACTAGCTAGAGTAAACTTAGATAAGTAAACTCGGGTTGAGTCAAAAGATTCACAACGTTGAAAATTAAAACCACTTTATTAAAATTTATTCTAGTAAAGAAAGAAAATAACTATACAAAGGGAAAAACTAATAGGCCAAAATAGATCAAAATTTTTGAAAAATGTCGAAAAAATTGATTTTCAGGTTAAAATGAGGACAAATACAAGGAAAAGACCACTTAACTTCAATAGAAATCCCCCCTACACTTGATATAAACATTGTCCTTAATGTTTAAGCATGTGGGAGTAAACTCCCCTACACTTAGGACATTGTGCACGTTATTTAAATCTTGCTAAGGAAAAGACAACTAACGAGATTCCTATTTTAATATTGAGAAATATAAAATAGTGAATCGAAAAGAGTTTAGGATAGAATCGGGAAGACGGAAACACGGAATCACGGATCGTCAAAAATCATCAAGAGTGGATCATTGAACACTCGAATCCCTGAATATGAGAAGAGAGGAAATAGCAAACACCAACGGGTCTCCCCTACACTTAGGATAAAGATAGCTAAAAGATAGATACTTAGGTTGCCTCCCAAGAAGCGCTTGATTTTTGTTCACCGAGTCGTGAGCCTGACTCGACCTTGATTATCATGGAAAGAAGCATGAAAAACATCCACCGGGATCAAAGACATAGTTTTCGTCCATCAAATAGCACAAGCTTAAGGCGAACAAGGCAAGCCAAAGAAGAGTAGGCAAGGTTCCCTTAAGCAAAGATGGAGCACGGTGGAAGCAAGGGTGAAGAGGTGCAATCATATCTCCAGTAGTTCCAAAAATCTTTCCTTTTATTTCATCAGATGGATACTGAGATGGCTGAAGAATATCGATACCAGTGTCGAACACCTTTTCCATTAGGGGAAAATAGCACTCAGGCTCAGCAGAAATTGAAGAAGATCCGCTAAGAAAATGCACAACCTCGTTCTCAGAAGGTGGACAAAGAGGTGTCAAAACATACGTGTTGCGGATGTTGGTGTCGTCCGGTGTTGTCTCCTTTGAAAGAATTTTCTTCAAATCCGTAGAAGGATGAAGACCATAATCATCAATGTCCAAAGGAGGGGCATCACTCTCATGAGGGAAGTAAGTATTGAGAAAAGTAGAAAAGTCTTCCTCAAATGAGTAGTCATCCAAAGTAGGATCAAGTATGGATGGCGGAGGATCTTCATCATGTGAAGAATCACTCGAGAGAGTATCGACCTCATCAAAATCATCATAAGTGGGCATGTCGGGATTCTCGGAAGTAAAAGCATCATAATCATCCCCATCGGAGCTAGAATCATCATCATAAGCATCATAGATCGATGGAGAATCATATATGGGTGAAGGTTCCAAATTGGAGAGAGAATCATCCACATCATCTTGAAACAGTGGATTATCATTGCAAGAATCGAATAGAGGATTGTTGTAGAAGACAAAATCATCGAGCACATTAATCATATTCGCTGATTCTCTTCCATAGGATTTGCTTGTAAGCTTCCCCATTTAAAAAACTTGTGCATCATCCCTGACTCTTATGATGAGTTCACACTAATCCACATCTATTAAAGCTCTACCGGTTCTCAAAAATGGGCGTCCAAGTATTAACGGAATACGAGGTTCCATTTCATAATCAACAACGACGAAGTCGACCGGAAAAGTAAATGTGCCAACTTTAATGAACACATCTTCGGCAATACCAACGGGGTAAGCGAGAGTGCAATTGGCTAGCTCAAGAGTTATCTTGGTGGGTGTAAGGTCGGGCAATGATAACTTTTTCTAAACGCTGAAAGGCATCAAATTTATATTGGCCCCGAGATCGGCTAAGGCAGTAAATTTGTCGGTTTGGTTAAAAGTACAAGGTAGCACAAAACGACCGGTATCTCCAAGTTTTTCCGGAAGTTCTTTAAGAAGGATTGTAGAGCAATTTTCATTCAAGTGAGTATTAAAAAACTCAACCATCTTCTCCTTCTTACTAAGCAATTCCTTAAACATCTTGACAAATTGTGGCATTTGGGCAAGAGCTTCAACAAGGGTAAAGGTGACTTTCATGCCGGCAATCTTTTCCAAAAAGTTAGCGACTTGAATGTCATTCTTAGTCAAAATTCTATCCTTGTTGAGTCGAGAAGGGTAAGGAATGTTGGGGTTATAGGTTGAAGGTGGGGTTGTTGGAGGATTCTTCTTTGGTAATTCTTCATGACGAGGCGGAGACGGTAATGGTGAACTAATACTAGGTGTGGGATTAGTAGGGATAAATGGTGGTGGAGGAGATGTAGATGGTGTAACTGGGGGTGAGATAGATGGTCCTACTAAAGTAACTCCACTACGGGTAATAATAGCACTCACATTCGCTCTCAAGTTGGTGACGGTGTTTGAAGGTAGAGAGCCCGAAGTAGAGGGTTGAGTTGTGGGTAAGAAACTAGCCAACATATATTCTTCAAATCAATCGTTTGATTGCTGAAGGAGGATTGTATATCATTTCGAAGCTCGGATCTAATGTCATTACCTTACTTAGTGATATCCCCTTTCAAATTGATAATTTGGCTTTGTAGATTCTTCATTTGTCTCCTTGGGTTCTCATCAAAGCTTCAACATCTTGATTGATGGGTGGGGCTTGTTGAGCGGGTGGGTGATAAGGATTAGAAGCTAGAGGTGGGATTTGGTTGCTTCTAGTGTAGTTGTTGTTGGGATTGTGGTTTTGAGGAGAAAAACCGGGTGAAAGGTAGTTGTTCGATCGGTAACATAGCAAATGTCGATCCCCTTGAGGTCGGGCTTGGTAATCAGTGTATGAGTGAGGACCGCCGCATGTCTCACAAGGATTGGCTATCGCTTTAACTTGTTGTTGTTGTTGGTTTGAAGCGATGAGCAAGATATTTTTGTTCATTTCGGCCATCATGCGGGTGAATTCGTTCATGTCGGGGTTTGCGGAAGTAGAAGAAACATTGACTCTCGGGTTATTCCTTGAAGAAGCGGAAGAATCCCAATTTTTGTGATGAGTAGTAATGTTCTCAATAAGCTCTCTACACTCCTCGGGTCTTCTTTTCATAAATGTGCCACCGGCGGCTGCATTAATCGTATCACGATCACGAAAAGTCAAACCGTTGTAGAAAGTATCAATTAAGGTAACGGGGAGCATGTTGTGGTTTGGACATCGATCGATCTAAACATTATATCTTTCCCAAGCATCAAAGAGAGATTCATCGGGTTCTTGCATGAAACCGCTGATTTGATTTTGAAGGCTCGTGACAATGGATGGTGGAAAGTAGCGCGACAAAAAGCGTTGAGTCATGTCGTCCCAAGTATGAATGGAATTCTTCGGGAGACGATCAAACCATTTCTTGGCGTAGTGTGATAAAGTATGTGGAAAGAGTTGAAGGCGAAGAACATCCATAGTAGCACCGGCAACTTCATGCTTTGGGTAATAGTAATGAATTTGTCGAGGTGTTTGTTGGCATCATCATCAGGCAATCCGCGGAATGGATCAGTTTGCACTTGTTGGATCATGTGATGCTTCAACGAAAACTCTGGAGTCGTGATTTTCATCGGCGTAATCGGTCCTCCTTGTCCAAACATGGTGGGTTGACAAAGCTCATCCATTGTCCGAAGATCGGGCTGTGGAAGAACATTGTTGTTGTTATTTTTGAGGTGCGGTGGATTATTGTTGTTGTTCACACTTGCCATAGCTAAATCTTCACGAGTCTCGGGCTCTGGATAAGTTCAAGATCTAGTACGCATACACCTACAAAACCAAAAGCAAAAGAAAACAATACCAAAGAAATAGACAATATATATACACTATAAAAATAAAATCTTTTTGGATTTTTGAAATTTTTTAATTTTTATGGATTTTTTAACAATTTTTAATTTTTTATGGATTTTTGAAAATATTTGAGCAAGAAAAATAATGCTCACGTATGAACGGATCCCAAAAAAGCAACGCGTCACTCACTGAAAACCGTTAATCTTTACAAAAAGAGCCGGCAGCGGCGCCATTTTAATACTTGCTTTTACCTAGTAAGAAAATTAAAGTTCGTTGAAGTGGTCTAATCGAATTGATTTCCGGTTTAAGTGCGACTCAGCTGTCTTTTGGTGGAAACAAATGTTGTGTCGATGTAGTAAAAGGAAAGTGCAAAACTTTAAAGTAAATGGCGGTATTTTAAATCTAAATCTAAGTGAAAATAAATGACAAGAAATTAAAGCGTGACAAAAAATTAAAAGGGCAATTAAAGTAAATAACGCAAACTTAAAACTCTCCTAAAGGCAAACTTAAACTTAAACTAAGGCAAGCTTAAAATTAATCTAAGGCAAGTTAACTAAAAGTGCGACTAAGGAAAAAGGCGGGAAAAGTAAAGTTTAAAACTTAAAAACTAAAAACAGCTCATTCGGAATAAACCTTCGTTCGGAATAATCACTCGTTCGGAATGTCACCTTCGTTCGGAATAATTCTTCTTCACTCGGAATATTTACCTCATGCGAAATAAAAGCTTCATCCGGAATACTTGCTTATTCGGAATAATCAAAAGAATAACCTTCATCTGGAATAAAGTCTTCGTTCGGAATAATCAAGATAATACACTCATCCGGAATAAATAGTCATCCGGAATAAATACTCATCCGGAATGTTTACTTCATCCAGAATAAATGGTTTCATCCGGAATAAATGCTCATGCGGAATAAAAGCTTCGTTCGGAATAAAAGCTCATGCGGAATAGGGTTCATCCGGAATAACTCTTCATCCAGAATAAGTTGCTCATCCGGAATGTTGGTTCATCCTGAATAACCACTTGATCCGGAATAAAGACTTGGTTCGAAATAAATCATTTATCCGGAATAAACCTTCACTAGGAATAAAACACTGATTCGGAATAAACTGCTGATGCGGAATAATCACAACAAATCCTTCATCCGGAATATCACTTCATCCGGAATAACAAGCTGATCCAGAATAAATCCTTTATTCGGAATATATCACTGATCCGGAATAAACTAGAATAAACCCTTCATTCGGAATATTACCTTTATTCGGAATGTTTGGTTCATCCGGAATAACTGTCTGATCTTGAATAACGGCCTTGATCCGGAATAACCTGGGCAAACAAACAGCGAAGAACAAGGGAAACAAAGAAGCTACGAATCTAAACAAAATCAATCAAAATCAACCAAAAGATTAAACCAAATTAAACACAAATGATTAACTAAACATAACCTATCAATCCAAATCAATAAAACTAACAATAAAAATCAAAATAATCAAAACCCACTTGATTAAATCAATAAAAACTTCAAGAACATAAACATAAACATAAACATAAAGATTAAGATCAAACAAGAAAGGTAGATAATAGATTAACAAGAAAAGTAAAGATTCAATAACATAAAAAGGAAACTTACTTGAATTTAGGTGCAAGGTAATTAAATGTGCAATTAAAGTAAATGACATGAAAATTAAATGAGCAAATATTAAAGATGGAAGACTAATTGTCACTATTAGCCAATAAAAATAAATTAAATTCTAATGACTCTATTTATATGGGAGGAGGTGATTAGTGGAAGGAAGCTTTGATGAGATGACATTTATACATGATCTCATCGTTCTTTTCGGGCTTTAAATGCACAAAAATGTCATAAAATACCATATATATGCTTGTGTTTGTTTACTTGTGTATTTTAGGTATGGATATCATGAAAAAGACAAAAGATCACAAGAAACAAGGAAAAACGGACACGAGAAACGAAGCCGTACAAAGAACCGGGCCCTAATTCATGAATTATTCAACAATTACCCTTGAAGACTTGAAGATATGCAACATTGATCCTCAAACAATGAAGAAACGACACTTAAAACCCTTGTGAAATCATAATTACAAGTTTGGTCCCTTAAGTTTGTCAAAATTGCAAAAAGGTCCTTCAACTTTGAAGAAATGACAAGATTAGTCTCTCATCAATTCTAATTTGTCATTAATGGTCCCTCATGAAGTCAAAGATACATTTAAGACCTTTGAAGATCAAGAAAGTCCAAATTCAGTCCCTCAATTATGGAAAAATGGCAAAAAAAAACAACCCTTTAAACCTTTTCACCAAAGTTTTTTCGCAAAAGTATAAACTTGGAAAGTTTATTAACAAAGGAAAACGGATTTGAAGGCTTAAAAACTTGTTTTACCACCTTTCTGAAAAAACAAGGGCCAAAGGTGTTAACTTGAAAGATTCAAACTCAAAATGCGCCAAACACCTTGCAACTCCTACAAAACGGATCAAAAAGGTTACTATTCACCTTTCACCACCAGTTACCATTCAACTTAAAATAAAGGGTAAATCTCAATTACCCACACCCACGTGTGATTCACACATGCAGAATCCCATCCCACACACAAAACCCTCAATCCCATTACCCAAAGGACCCCACACTCAACCTCCTCAACCAATGAAAACGCAACTTACTCCCCAAGGCAAATGACGTGGCCAAATCAACAACCTAGACTCTCTACTTAACTAGCAAGCTAAAATGAACGTCCAAGATGCATTTGGACAGCTCATCCTTCAAATGATCAAGAAGACTTCAAGGGCATTTTTGAGAATTCAGTCATAGGGTTTGTAAATAGTGTTAGCTTAGCATTTGCCTATAAAAGGAGACCTCAACCTGTGAGAGTCCCTTTGTTCCAGTTTTACCTTTTAAACTTGTAATTCCTTTTTGAAATTTATGAAAGTTGGTATTTTTAGAAAATTGTAATTCCTTTTTAAGTTTTTGAAAGTTGGTGTTGTTTAAAGGTGATTCTGAGTTCCATTTGTTGTTATAAGTGTGCTTGAATCATTTGGTTCAAGGACGTTTATGTTTGTTAAGGTTTTTCAAGTTTGAAAAAGCTTGAAAAGAGGTTTCTGAATTTGCTTATTTTTGTGTACTAATCCTTAACCAAAAGCTATAAGCTCTTGCAAACTTGTTGACACCAAGCTTGTGAAGGGATTAGGGCCTTTGGTTGGGCTGTTTGTTCATTGTGTTGAAGAAATCAAGCCCTTGAGTTTCTGCTTTGAAACATCAACCAAGGCATTCATCATCTTTGTTATTGAAGTACCTTGGTCTTGTTCTAGTTATTGAACAAGGTCCAAGAGCATAGCTGGCCCTCCTAGGATGTTGTGGAGGGCAGGTATAATCTCTTGTTTAAGATTCCTCTAAAAAGTTCATGTTTTGCATTTTGATATAAGATTTGGTGATTCTGTGTTTATACTTTGTTTTTTATGGTTACAATCTGTTAGTTGTCACCTAGTGTAGCTGTTTGAATGATAAAATTAGTAGGTTGTTTTTAAAAATCACAAGTTGCTTTGAAAAGTGGTTGATTAAGGACTATTTGGGATTACTGGTTCATAAGGCCTTGTGGCCTTGTGCCCTTGGTCCTTAGGGTTTGGGAAGTCTAAACAAGTCATTTTGAACAAATTTTAGTCATTTTTTAAGTCTCAGAAAGTTTGGAAAAAGGATTGGAAGTTTTGCTAAATATCTGATAAAGGTATTTTTGAGATTGGTCAAACACATCAGATCCAATAACTTCTTTGTTAGTTGGATCTAAGGTCTGAAATCAGGTTTGGGAATAGTTTGGGTGATAAGCTTTCTATTGGTTATCTGGTTGTTGAATTTGGTGGCTTATTGTGTTGGTTATAACTTATCAAAATTGGCTAAAGTGGTCATTTTCATCAGCAAAGTGACCACCTCATTTGGTGTCTGCCTTGTGATTTCTAGTATAAGGATAGTTGTTTTGTTGCTTGGACTCTATTTATGTGCTGCTTGTGAGGTTATTTGGCTACTTGGATTTATCTATTGATAGCTTATAAGCTTACCGGCTTATTGGCTTATTTGTGCCAAAACTTGTCAAGACTACTCAACTGGTAGGCTTTGATTCACAAGGTTTGCACTCAAACCTTGACCAGCAGGGTGAAAAACAAGTCTAAACACTTCATTAAGTCTGTCAACGTCCATTTTGTTCCTGTCAGCGTTTGATTTTCACTTGTCAGCGTTTGACTTTTGGTCAAACTTTGTCACTTAGCTTATTGAATCTGTTTTGCTTATTGGTACATGCAACAACTTAGTTTTTGTAATAGAACTCATTTTTCTCAGCTTAATATCAAGTCTGGAAGGTTACAAGTCTTTTGGTTAAGCTTTTGCTAGGAAACTAGCTTATTTGGCTTTTTCAGAGTGCTTATTGGTTCTCACAGCTTATTCTACTTGGCTTTTTGTGATTTTCTTGATTGATTATTCTTAGTTAAGCTTTTTGTGAACTTTTGCAACAAACTAGAGCTTCTGAGGTGCCCTAAATCTCAAACCCGACTATTTTGTCTTTTTGTGGATTTGAACTTTGCTTATTTCTGGCTTATTGAGTGTGCTTTTTCAAAATTTCTTTTTACAGATCTCTTTAGTATCCCAAGATAAGGTTGTGTGTTAAATTAGAGCTTATGACATTATCTTATTGCTTAATGGGCTAAAAAGCCCAATAAGGATAAGCTGTTTATTTAATAAGCTGTGATAAGCTTACTTTTAGCTTTTGGGCATATAGAGTTTTGTGTTTAGATTTAAATTTTGAGTCAGATTGGGTTTTTCCAAGTCAATTGGGCCAAGTTTGACTTTTTGGGCTAAAAAGCCCATTAGTGTTGACTGTTTATGTTTTTGGCCCATTTGAGGGCCCAATAAGGGTATTCTGGTCACTTCACTTTCATTTTCTGTTTATTTAGGTTAAAATAAACTAGTTTGCAAGTTTTTAGAATTTTTAATAATTTTTGGATTTTTAATATTATTTTAATATTATTTTAATATTATTTTATTATTATTTTTCAAATTTCACATTTTTGCACTTTTTACATTTTTCGTAGCTTAAATACATTAAAATAGGAATTTTGCAACTTTTAGATTAATTTTATCACTTTTAGATTAATTTTTATAATTATTTTAATTTTTAATAGTTTTTAAATCATTTTAAATAGTTTTTCTTAGTTTAAAAATTTCTAAAAATAGTTTTTCATATTTTTAGGTCATTTTAGAGGTTTACCAATCGAAAAATCTTTATTTGGGCTTTTTGATAATTTATTTGATTTTTAGGGCTTTAATTAGCATTTAAAAATTGAATATTTAATTAATTAAAAGGTTTGAAAAAGTTTTGATCATTGGTAAACTCTTAGTTTATTTATTTTGATTTTTGGTAATTTTTAGAATTAATTTTTATTTTAGCTTATTTTACGGTTTTACGTTAAGTCTTAGTAGTAATTAATTTCACGTCTTCGTCATTCTCTTTTCTCATCCCTTTCTAACCAATATTAATCTCAAACCAATTACGGATTACTCACACACATATACCTCCTTGGGAAACGAACTTGGAACTTCACCTTAAGGTCATTAGTACACGGTTTTCCTAAACCGTCGTATTTAATACTTTTACCCTATTTACCCTCCTTTTCCTAAAGGTGTGGTAAAACACTAGAATCATTTTGGCGCCGCTGCCGGGGAGGTGTGTCGTGATTAATTTTTCTTGTTGTTTTTAATATTAACCATAAATAGTATTTGTATTAGTAGAACTCTACTAATACGTATTATGGTTTTTTTTTTGTTTTTCTTGTGAAATTATTATTACTATATTGTATTAAGTATCACAATAAATACAAAATCTATACTACATTATAAAGGGTGTATCCATTTGGTTGAAAGTTGAAAATGTTGAATGGTTGAAAAATGTGGGTCCCACTAATCTATATCTATACTACATTATAAATGGTGTATCCTTTTGGTTGAAAGTTGAAAATGTTGAATGCTTGAAAAATGTGGGTCCCACTAAAAACTACTACATGCAAATCTTATTCATTAAAAAAGATATAAACTTTGGTTAATTAAACAAATGGCACCCTTTCATCCAATTGAAACATACTTATAAGATATTTTGAATTATAACATGTTACAACGCTTTGCAATAAAAGTTTAAACTTTTGACGTTATATTTTGAACGTCACCGAAACACTTACCACAATATCGCATCGTGTTAATTATCTGTTGCTAGACAATTTCCGCCGCTATGCGCGGGTACTCGTCTAGTATCTCCAAAAGTGTGAAAACACAACCTTAATTGGGATTTGATCTCCTAATTATTGTATTCGAATCTCAAACAAAAAGAAAAAGGCAAAAATAGATAAATACTTTCGTGAAGCTCGATTTTGAAAAGTACAAACTATAAGGTAGGTATAAGGCGGGTATTATAAAATATACCCTAAGGAAAAAGGCTCTTAAGTGCTTCGTGCCGCCTCGTTTCCCCTCTTGCTTGTGATTATTTTGATATTGAAGGCTAATCGAGGGTTTTGCCGCCCAAAGTATTATTACGTATAATATATTTGCTTGGTTTCTTTGTGATTAAACCCTCTTGAACAATTTGGTTTTCACCAAAGTTCTAAAGTCATTCGAAGGCCTTCACTCCACGTGATCGTTTTCATTCCTTTGAGGTTTCTTTAATCAAGAGTTTGATTCGAGGAGAGATTTGGTAGATTGTTGTCTACGAAGATACACCAAAATCCAAAAAATTAAAAACAATTAAAAACACAAAAAAAATTGAAAATTCACAAAACATCCAAAAAGAATCTTCTTTGCTCACCTCCCATCCTTCGTGAAGTTTATGATCACTCGTAACCAAGCAAAACGAGCTCGTAAACGTCTTCAAAAGCAAGCCAATCAAGAGACGTTGATTGAAGAACAAACTCCAATTGTTGAATTTATTGTAGAACAAGAAGTCGTCATGGCTAATCGTACTATGATGGAGTTGCTACAAGCACCCACCGAGGGTTTTGGAGAGGCCATTGTGATTCCCGCTATCCTTGCGGAGAATTTCGAGATTAAGACGGGTTTAATGTCGATGTTGCAAGCAAATAAGTTTAGAGGTCATGAGAAAGACAGCCCGCATTACCACATAAGGAATTTTAATCATCTCACCGCCACTAGCAAGTTTAAGGATATTCCACATGACGCCATTTAGATGATGTTGTTTCCATACTCGTTAGATGGACCTGCTAAAATTTGGCTTGAGAAAGAACCGCCAAATTCAATTTTGATATGGGGTGATCTCGTTTCTAAGTTTGTGAACAAGTTTTTTCCACCATCTAAAACAACACATTTTAAAAATGAGATTTCGAGATTTGTTCAAAGAAATAATGAAAGTTTTACAATGGAATGGGAACGCTTTAAAGAAATGTTACATGAATGTCCACACCATGATTTTTCAGAATTGCATCAAATTGATACTTTTTATAATGGGCTTAATGATCATGAACGAGATTACTTGAATGCCGCCGCGGGTGGTAAATTTTTGTGCAAAACGACCGATGAAGCTTTAAAGATTATCGAGAATAGATCTAAGGGTTATAGCCCTTGTAGCACACCGAGTGTTGCCAATTTGGGTTCGTCATCGTCGTCATCGTCTCGTAGCATTAATGCCTTACATGATGAAGCTAATGAGAAAAATCGGTTTTTCGATAGATTTGCTAATCTTATGACTCATTGGAAAGCTCAAGAAGCTTCAAACTCCGCTTCGGTTAAAGTGGTTGCTAAGAGTTGTTTGTCTTGTGGTGGAGATCATGATCTTTCCGAGTGCATTACCGCGGATGGTAACACTTCGAGTGCTTATGTAGCAACGGGAACTTATAACCAAAACGACCAAGGTTCTCGCCCAAATCAAGCTCCACCAAATCAAAATGATAATAACTATCGAAACAACAACCAAGGTGGTAATTACCAAGGCAATTCACGTACCTACAAAAAAGGGAACTATCAAAGTGGAAATGGACAAGTTACTAATCAAAACAAAAACTGTGATTTTCAAAACACTACACAAGGTTTTCAAAATGCTCACACTAAAAATCTTCAAGGAGAATTTTTGGATTATGCTAAAGCAAATTATGCTAAATTTGATAACATGCAACGTGAGATGATTAGCTTAAGATCCGAGTTGAAAAACGAGCTTAAAAACGAACTTGCTAATGAACTTAAAACTCATGCAAATAAAATGGAAGGAAATGTCCAACGTCTTCAACAAAATTAACAAAAGATGGAACAAGGACAACATGAGATTAAGCAAGAATTATTAAAAGTGGATGCTAGGCAATCAAAATTTGAGGACCGAATGGCAAAAATGTTTGAAGCAATCATGTGTAAACCCTCTTCCTCGGGTGGTCTTCCTAGTGATACCATTGCAAACCCGAAGGGAGAAATGAAGGTTATTACTACACGAAGTGGTAAAACTTTCAAGGAACCAATCTCTCGTCCAAGTACTTCTACGGAGAAGGAAATCGAGAAAGAGCCCGAGGTGGTGGTCGAAAAGGAGCATATTACTATCCCACGAAGTACCGCTCATATCACACCTACGGTTGAACCAATACCAATTGTGGAACCCGAGATTCCAAGGCCGTTGCCTAATGTCCAACCCACACCACCCTTACCTTACCCTTCGAGACGAAACAAAGAGAAATTTCAAGAACGTAACAAACAACAAATCGATCTTTTTATAAAAATGTTTCAACAAGTGCATTTTGATGTGAGTTTAGCTGACGCGTTGTTGTATATGCCTCGTTTCGCTTCCACTTTTAAAAGTATGATGAGCGATAAGGAAAAGCTTTCAAAGCTTGCTAATTGTTCTTCGGTTTATCTTAACCGCATACCGGAAAAAGTTGGTGACCCCAGAAAGTTTCTCATTCCTTGTGACATACAAGATATGAAAGAATGCCTCGCCTTGGCCGATCTTGGTGCGAGCATTAATTTGATGCCATTTTCCATTTGGAAATCGCTTTCGCTTCTGGCTCTTATTCCTTCGAACATGTCTATCGAGATGGCCGATCATTCTACAATTTTAGCATGTGGAGTAGCCGAAGATGTTTTCGTAAAAGTGGGGAAGTTCTACTATCCCGTTGATTTTATAGTAGTTTACATCCCCGCGGATCCTCAAGATCCTCTAATTTTAGGTCGTTCATTTTTAGACACCTCGAGATCGCTTATCGACGTTCATGCAAGAACTATCACTTTGAGATTCAACGAAGAGGAACTTGTTATAAACGCTACTCAAAACTCAAAACCTTCTCATGTTTATGCAATCGCTACCATTAATCACATTGACTTAGTTGATGTGGTTTGCGAAGAGTTTTCACAAGAAGTGTTAGGTTTTTCTGATAGCTCGTCAAGTGGCAATCCCACTATTTTGGATCCGATTCTTGCTAATTCTACACCAAATCTCACTCCATTCCAAGGAGGCGATCTCACTTCAAATGAAATCGACAATGAAGATGAGGTGTTGATTAGTGATGATACTTCTATTCCACCATATCTTCCGCCGATGGAAGTTATGAGTGTTAAACCAAAATCTTCAATCGAGGAACCGCCTATCCTTGAATTGAAAGATCTTCCTTCTCACCTTGAATACGCATTCTTGGAAGGTGATGACAAGTTGCCGGTTATTATTGCAAGAGGTCTTGCTAATGATGAAAAAACCGAGCTCTTGAATGTTCTTAAAGCTCATAAAGGGGCAATTGCGTGGAAAATTTCCGACATTAAGGGTATTGACCCAAAATTTTGTACTCACAAGATTTTAATGGAGGAGGACTATAAACCCGCAATTCAAAGTCAAAGAAGGGTGAATCCCAAAATTCACGATGTCATTAAAAAGGAGGTTCTTAAACTCCTTGACGCAAACCGATTCCCGAAATGCCTTTATGGATATTCCTCAATGTCCCGGCTATTCACGGGAATGATTTATCCTATCTCCGATAGCCCATGGGTGAGCCCAATCGATTGTGTCCCTAAAAAGGGAGGAATGACCATTGTGCCTAATGAAAACAACGAGTTAATTCCCACTCGTGTTGTGACCGGTTGGAGGGTGTGTATTGACTACCGAAAGTTAAATAACGACACTCGTAAAGACCACTTTCCTTTTCCTTTCATGGATCAAATGTTGGAGCGACTCGCATGAAATGAATTCTATTGCTTTTTAGATGGTTTTTCTGGTTACTTTCAAATCCCTATCGACCCTCGTGATCAAGAGAAGACTACGTTTACGTGTCCTTATGGAACGTTTGCTTATCGTAGGATGCCTTTCGGACTTTGTAATGCACCGGGTACGTTTCAACGGTGTATGATGGAAATTTTTCACGATATGATCGAGAAGTCGATGGAAGTGTTTATGGATGACTTCTCGGTGTTGGCAATTCATTCACGTCGTGTTTATCTAATCTCGAGCAAATGTTAAAATGTTGTGAAGAAATCAATCTTGTGCTTAATTGGGAAAAATGTCATTTTATGTGTAAACAAGGAATCGTCTTAGGACATAAGGTCTCGAAAGCGGGGATTGAGGTCGATAAAGCTAAGGTAGACGTCATCGCCAAGTTACCTCATCCCAAAACCGTTAAGGGAGTTAGGAGTTTCCTAGGCCACGCGGGCTTTTGTCTTCGTTTCATCAAAGACTTTTCGAAAATCTCTCGGCCTATGACACACCTTCTCGAGAAGGATGCTCCTTTTAATTTCAATGAGGATTGTGTTAGAGCTTTCGAAACTCTTAAAAGGAAACTTACCGAAGCTCCCATTCTTGTTGCTCCTAATTGGGAATTACCCTTTGAAATCATGTGCGATGCAAGTGATTGTGCTATAGGGGACGTCTTAGGGCAACGTTATGACAAGCATTTCCGTCCTATCCACTATGCTAGTAAGACGATGACCGAGGCTCAATTAAAGTACACCACAACGGAAAAGGAATTCCTTGTCGTGGTCTATGCTTTTGAGAAATTCTGACCTTATATCGTCTTAACTAAAAGCAACGTGTATACCGACCATTCGGCTATCAAGTATCTCTTAGCTAAGAAAGATTCTAAGCCGAGATTGCTTCGTTGGATGCTCCTCCTTCAAGAATTTGATGTCACCGTGCTTGACAAAAAAGGAGCCGAGAATCTAGCGGCCGATCATCTCTCTCGTCTAGAAGATCCTCATAAAGATGTTTTCGAGAACAAGGAAATCACTGAAACATTTCCTCTCGAGACTCTCGGTGTAGTGAATTCTAAAGACACCACCCCATGGTTTGCCGACATTGCAAATTACCATGCGGGGAATTTCATAATCAAGGGTATGAGGACACAACAAAAGCAAAAATTCTTTCGTGACGTCAAGTTCTATTTTTGGGACGACCCTTATCTCTTTCGGGTTTGTGCGGATCAACTCGTTCAACGTATTGTTTTTGGTGCCGAAGCTTCTAACATCCTTAGAGCTTGTCACGAGGGGCCCACGGGTGGTCACCATGGTGCTAATCTCACGGCTAAGAAAGTGTTCGATGCCGGCTTCTTTTGGCCTTCTATCTATCGTGATGCACACACACTTGTAAAGTCGTGTGATTCGTGCCAACGTCAAGGAAAATCGTCTCAACGTGATGAAATGCCGCAAAACATAATTCAAGTGTGTGAGATTTTCGACATTTGGGGCATAGACTTTATGGGGCCGTTCCCATCGTCTCATGGTAACAAGTATATCCTCGTCGCGGTGGACTACCTTTCTAAGTGGGTGGAAGCTAAGGCTTTACCTACTAATGATGCTCGTGTGGTAGTGAAGTTTTTGAAACAACTATTCTCTCGGTTCGGAACCCCTCGTGCTATTATAAGCGATCGTGGAACCGATTTTTGTAATGACCAATTCGAGAAGGTCTTAAAGAAATATGGAGTTACTCATCATCTTTCTACGGCTTATCACCCACAAACGAGTGGGCAAGTCGAGGTTTCAAACCGAGCTTTGAAGAGGATTTTAGAGAGGTCGATTGGAGAAAACCGTGCTTCATGGTCCGACAAACTCGATGACGCTTTATGGGCCTTTAGGACCGCTTATAAGACACCTATCGGTTGCACTCCTTATAAGTTAGTCTATGGGAAGAATTGTCATTTGCCCATTGAATTGGAGAACAAGGCATATTTGGCCCTTAAGCATGCAAACTTTGACTTGAAGACCGCGGGAGATCACTGGAAAATACAATTGAATGAATTGGATGAATTAAGAGATAATGCGTATGAAAATTCATTAATTTTCAAAGAAAAGACTAAAAAGTTTCATGATGCAAAGATTAAAAACCGGGTTTTTAACGTTGGTGATAAAGTGTTACTTTTTAACTCTAGACTTAAGATATTTTCCGAGAAACTGAAATCTCGTTGGTCGGGTCCTTTCACCGTTACACAAGTGTTTCCTTATGGGACCATCGAGCTAGCTCAAGATGATGGTCCTAACTTCAAGGTGAATGGACATAGGCTTAAGCACTACTTTGGTGGGGAAATTCCTTCAATGGTTGACCTCGACCAAGTCACTTTCCCCATTGATAATTAGCATTGAGGGGATCGAGTCGAGCTCATGACTCGGTAATCAAAAACGAGGTGCCTCGTGGGGGAGATCCCATGTTTATCCTTTTATGCTTACTAATCACTAATAAGGGGATTTGTACCCTTCCAACTCGTTGCCTCGTGGTTGTTTGTGATTGTGTTATCTAGATCATCATCATCATCTACGATTGAAGACTCTTGTGTTCGTTTACGTGAGCCTCCATCGTTTGCTTGAAGAAGTTTTTCACGAATCTATGACATATCCTTTATTGTTCTAACAATTATCTTTTAGCATACTTAATAAACGGCTTTAGATATATTGTTGATCACCCTTTCCATGCTAGATCCTAAGCATTCGATTCTTCGTCTCTAGTATGGGGGTGCTCCACCTTTAGACTCGAAACATTGAGGACAATGTTTACTTTTAGTATGGGGGGGTGAATAGGTACTTGCTTTGCTACGCCCTCACGCTTTCTAATTTTCAGTGTTTTGTTTTTGTTGCTAATAAGGCTAAAAATGGCCAAATTTTAAAATTTTTCGTAGTTTTCATAAGTGTTTTTAAGACACGAATGTATATTTTCCGATGTGTAGAATAAGAGCTAATTTTTTACTTGATGGGCATTTGGAGCCATTTACATTCCTTAACCCGCTCAATTCAAATTTTGCTAGAATTTTATATAGGGAGCTTTAAAACACGAAAGTCTTAGCTCATTCGGGTTAAGAACAAGAACTTTTCGCAAGTTCCTATAATTGATCCTAGAAAGTCACTTATCAAGGGAACTATAAAATGCATTCTCTAAACCTGAAAAAGTCCAAGAAAGTGCAAGATCCTATAGGTGGCTTGAAAACCTAAAACTTTGATTTGATATAGTCTTAATGAAAGCTAATCCAAATTTGGCTTAATTTTGACTTGTAAGGCTAAGTATGCACGAGTCTCTTTAATTAGAGGTCTTTATATAGTGAAGAACGAGAGATGATAGAGTTAGACAAGTGATCATGCTAAACGTAGAACATGAAAATGTTCTTTCAAAAACTCATATATTTTTAATTGTGGCTTTTTCTTCCCATATGATCAATGCACTAGGAATAAAAATAATTGCAATAAGTAAGGTCGTACGATTTGAAAGGTTACTTAGCCTCTAGCGCAAGATCATTTAAAAGTTTCTCAGGGTTGAATAGAGTTCATAACCAAGGCATAACTTATTGAAGCGGGACGCGAAGATTGGTGATCATCCAAAAAGGCCCTAACAAGGCATGAGGAGCCCTATTTTGTTGCTAAAGATCCAAGATGATGTGAAGTATCATTATTCCTAAATCAATACGAAGGAGCGAGACACACGACGAAAAGCAATTACTCCCCAAAAGATCATGGAGAAAGTCTATCCAAAAAGACCCTTACAAGGTATGAGGATAAATATATCCAAGTTCGAAAAGGAGGCGGATCGTTGTATATCAAATTCCAAAATAAAGATTGAAGAAAAATGATGAAGTCGTGGTCCAAATATGAAGAATCTCCCAAAAACGTCAAGTGAAGAAATTCCAAATATATGAAGAGAAGACCATAATTTCAAGAACGTCTTCCCAAGATTTGAAGTATGAAGTACATGCCAAATATCGGTCCGAGAAAGGTCTCAAATTGTGAAACGAGTTATGCCAAGATATGAACTTAAGGAGATACACGAGAAGCCGTTTTAAAAGATTTTGTTCTTCGGCTAACTACCGATTAAATCGTGCTACTTTGCTTTCGGACTAATAACTACTCAAATAAGTCAATATGAATCACTTGTGATCCATGACAAATAGTTAAAAAATGCTAGTAACCCATTTCCTTTTATAATAACTAGGATTGCGGGGAGAAAAAGTATTACACAATTTGGACGTATGAGTAGTGTTAGCATTGTGACTTGTACCAACAATGATCTCGTTTTTGCACTTAGCATGGAATGTATGACAATCAAGGATGACGAAATTTACTCTAAGGGACATTTACTTGTTTCTATTCTTTAACCCTAAAAGTCACATTCGTGATGAAAATCATACATTATGTCTTTACACATCTTATTAGTATTGTTGCATGTCTTTTACTTTTCAATAAAGGGTAATAAAATTGAGTTTTGGCGGTGCTTAGATAATTTATTTCAGCATTGCGTGAGGGCACGACAATGGCTTAGTATGGGGGAGTGATGAGATGGAATTTATACATGATCTTATCATTCTTTTCGGGCTTTAAATGCACAAAAATGTCATAAAATACCATATATATTCTTGTGTTTGTTTACTTGTGTATTTTAGGTATGGATATCGTGAAAAAGATAAAAGATCACAAGAAACAAGGAAAAACAGACACGAGAAACGAAGCCGTACAAAGAACCGGGCCCTAATTCATGAATTATTCAACAATTACACTTGAAGAATTGAAGATATGCAAGATTGATCCTCAAAGAATGAATAAATGACACTTAAAACCCTTGTGAAATCATAATTACAAGTTTGGTCCCTTAAGTTTGTCAAAATTGCAAAAAGGTCCTTCAACTTTGAAGAAATGACAAGATTAGTCCCTCATCAATTCTAATTTGTCATTAATGGTCCCTCATGAAGTCAAAGATACATTGAAGACCTTTGAAGATCAAGAAAGTCCAAATTAAGTCCCTCAATTATGGAAAAATGGCAAAAAAACAACCCTTTAAACCTTTTCACCAAAGTTTTGTGGCAAAAGTATAAACTTGGAAAGTTTATTAACAAAGGAAAATGGATTTGAAGGCTTAAAAACTTGTTTTACCACCTTTCTGAAAACACAAGGGCCAAAGGTGTTAACTTGAAAGATTCAAACTCAAAATGCGCCAAACACCTTGCAACTCCTACAAAAACAGATAAAAAGGTTACTATTCACCTTTCACCACCAGTTACCATTCCACTTAAAACAAAGGGTAAATCCCAATTACCCACACCCACGTGTGATTCACACATGCAGAATCCCATCCCACACACAAAACCCTCAACCCCATTACCCAAAGGACCTCACACTCAACCTCCTCAACCAATGAAAACGCAACTTACTCCCCAAGGCCAATGACGTGGCCAAATCAATAGCCTAGACTCTCTGCTTAACTAGCAAGCTAAAATGAACGTCCAAGATGCATTTGGACAGCTCATTCCATCAAATGATCTAGAAGACTTCAAGGGCATTTTTGAGAATTCAGTTCTAGGGTTTGTGAATAGTGTTAGCTTAGCATTTGCCTATAAAAGGAGACCTCAACATGTGAGAGTCCCTTTGTTCCACTTTTACCTTTTAAACTTGTAATTCCTTTTTGAAATTTATAAAAGTTGGTATTTTGAGAAAATTGTAATTCCTTTTTATATTTTTGAAAGTTGGTGTTGTTTAAAGGTGATTCTGAGTTCCATTTGTTGTTATAAGTGTGCTTGAATCATTTGGTTCAAGGACGTTTATGTTTGGTAAGGTTTTTCAAGTTTAAAAAAGCTTGAAAAGTGGTTTCTGAATTTGCTTATTTTTGTGTACTAATCCTTATCCAAAAGCTATAATCTCTTGCAAGCTTGTTGACACCAAGCTTGTGAAGGGATTAGGGCCTTTGGTTGGGTTGTTTGTTCATTGTGTTGAAGAAATCAAGCCCTTGAGTTTATGCTTTAAACATCAACCAAGGCATTCATCATCTTTGTTATTGAAGTACCTTGGTCTTGTTCTAGTTGTTGAACAAGGTCCAAGGAACATAGCTGGCCCTCCTAGGATGTTGTGGAGGGCAGGTATAATCCCTTGTTTAAGATTCCTCTAAAAAGTTCATGTTACTGCCTGTTTTGCATTTTGATATGTGATTTGGTGATTCTGTGTTTATACTTTGTGTTTTATGGTTGCAATCTGTTAGTTGTCACCTAGTGTAGCTGTTTGAATGATAAAATTAGTAGGTTGTGTTTAAAAATCACAAGTTGCTTTGAAAAGTGGTTGATTAAGGACTGTTTGGGATTACTGGTTCATAAGGCCTTGTGGCCTTGTGCCCTTGGTTCTTAGGGTTTGGGAAGTCTAAACAACTCATTTTGAACAAGTTTTAGTCATTGGTTAAGTCTCAGAAAGTTTAGAAAAAGGATTGGAAGTTTTGCTAAAAATCTGATAAAAGTGTTTTTGAGATTGGTCAAACACATCAGATCCAATAACTTCTTTGTTAGTTGGATCTAAGGTCTGAAATCAGGTTTGGGAATAGTTTGGGTGATAAGCTATCTATTGGTTATCTGGTTGTTGAATTTGGTGGCTTATTGTGTTGGTTATAGCTTATCAAAATTGGCTAAAGTGGTCATTTGCATCAGCAAAGTGACCACCTCATTTGGTGTCTGCATTGTGATTTATAGTATAAGGATAGTTGTTTTGTTGCTTGGACTCTATTTGTGTACTGCTTGTGAGGTTATTTGGCTACTTGGATTTATCTGTTGATAGCTTATAAGATTACTGGCTTATTGGTTTATTTGTGCCAAAACATGTCAAGACTACTCAACTGGTAGGCTTTGATTCACAAGGTTTGCACACAAGCCTTGACCAGCAGGGTGAAAAACAAGTCTAAACACTTCATTAAGTCTATCAATGTCCATTTTGTTCCTATCAGCGTTTGATTTTCACTTGTCAGCGTTTGACTTTTGGTCAAACTTGGTCACTTAGCTTATTGAATCTGTTTTCCTTATTGGTACATGCAACAACTTAGTTTTTGTAATAGAACTCATTTTTCTCAGCTTAATATCAAGTCCGGAAGGTTACAAGTCTTTTGGTTAAGCTTTTGCTAGGAAACTAGCTTATTTGGCTTTTTCAGAGTGCTTATTGGTTCTCACAGCTTATTCTACTTGGCTTTTTGTGATTTTCTTGATTGATTATTCTTAGTTAAGCTTTTTGTGAACTTTTGCAACAAACTAGAGCTTCTGAGGTGCCCTAAATCTCAAACCCGACTATTTTGTCGTTTTGTGGATTTGAACTTTGCTTATTTCTTGCTTATTGAGTGTGCTTTTTCAAAATTTCTTTTTACAGATCTCTTTAGTATCCCAAGAGAAGGTTGTGTGTTAAATTAGAGCTTATGGCATTAGCTTATTGCTTAATGGGCTAAAAAGCCCAATAAGGATAAGCTGTTTGTTTAATAAGCTGTGATAAGCTCACTTTCAGCTTTTGGGCCTTTAGAGTTTTGTGTTTAGAATTAAATTTTGAGTCAGATTGGGTTTTTCCAAGTCAATTGGGCCAAGTTTGACTATTGGGGTAACAAGCCCATTAGTGTTGACTGTTTTTGGTTTTGGCCCATTTGAGGGCCCAATAGGGGTATTCTGGTCATTTCACTTTCATTTTCTGTTTATTTAGGTTAAAATAAACTAGTTTGCAAGTTTTTAGAATTTTTTATAATTTTTGGATTTCTAATATTATTTTAATATTATTTAATTATTATTTTTCAAATTTCACATTTTTGCACTTTTTACATTTTTCTTAGCTTAAATACATTAAAATAGGAATTTTGCAACTTTTAGATTAATTTTATCACTTTTAGATTAATTTTTATAATTATTTTAAGTTTTAATAGTTTTCAAATCATTTAAATAGTTTTTCTTAGTTTAAAAATTTCTAAAAATAGTTTTTAATCTTTTTAGGTCATTTTAGATGTTTACCAATTGAAAAATCTTTATTTGGGTTTTTTGATAATTTATTTGATTTTTAGGGCTTTAATTAGCATTTAAAAATTGAATATTTAACTAATTAAAAGGTTTGAAAAAGTTTTGATCATTGGTAAACTCTTAGTTTATTTATTTTGATTTTTGGTGAATTTTTGGAAATTTTTAGAATTAATTTCTATTTTAGCTTATTTTACGGTTTTACGTTAAGTCTTAGTAGTAATTAATTTCACGTCTTCGTCATTCTCTTTTCTCATCCCTTTCTAACCAATATTAATCTCAAACCAATTACGAATTACTCACACACATATACCTCCTTGGGAAACGAACTTGGAGCTTCACCTTAAGGTCAGTTGTACACGGTTTTCCTAAACCGCCGTATTTAATACTTTTACCCTATTTACCCTCCTTTCCCTAAAGGTGTGGTAAAACACTACAATCAAGCTTCCTCCTCTCATTCTTCTTTCTTTAATTATCATTTAATCCTTCGTCTTTAGTCTTTAATCTTTTAAATTCTTCGACCTTTCAGACTTTGTCTCGGGATTACTTTAAACTCGTCTTGTGATTTCTTCATAAATTAGACTTGAGTTCTTCGGCTTTATTAAACTTCCATTTTTGGACTTTTTCTTTGATAAATCTTTAGAATAGGCCTTGGAATTCCGTTCTTTTTGCACTCTTGATTTCTTGACTTCGTCTTTTGTCTTTTTCTTCGATAAAAGCCCGTGAAAGCCGTGTTTTCTTCCCTTTTAACATTTTGATCCTAAAATCACAACAAAAACACAAACCACGCATAATTCCGACCTTTATGACATAAAATACACGTTTTGGCCTGGTTATTAATGTAATTAAGTGGTAAAAGGATGGGTGTTTACACACCTATCAAATAAATAATCAGAATACATACAAAACATGATAAAATACCAGATAACATTTAAAACAGTAGAACATAAAAAGAACGAAAAAAATGAACTAAGAACATACAAAACCAGTGACATACTCTGTAATCAGCCAACTCATACAGGTCCCTTATTTATGTAGCACTAGTGAGGTCGGAGTAGGACTTTTCATCCTTTCATCTTTCCTCGTTCGCTGGACATAAGGTACGGATATTCCGTCCTTCAGTATGGATATTCTCTTTCCTTATTAGGATTCCCCGTTTGCAGCCAACTGTTTTCCCCAAGTATTGTTTTATATGTTTTGATTGCTTATGTTTAGTTTTTAAATGCCTAATCCATATACATGCATGCCATGTCATCTAGTTATGGAGGTACCATAACCATAACACTGGAGGCACCAGTGTTATGACTTCCCCACTGCGGAGTGATTGCTCGTGGCATCCCTTACAGTTTTGGCAATTTATTTATGTTATCATGTGGGGTGTATGGGTGCATCCTAGTTACATGTTTTTTTTACAGGATTTACATGGTGAATGTGGTGTTTTCCTTGCATCGTTCACAAGGAGTTGAACCCTCTTACCCAGACTAATTTAATTAGAGGCATCCCCTCTAAATGCATGATGAGGTCACCCCTCTATGTATTCATGCACGGTGAACCTAATGACCTATATGGGCTATTGGCTAACTAAAATACAGTTTTCATATAAAAAATAAGTCATTTCAAACTATAAAACCAGTTTATAAACATGTTCCAAGTTGTCTAAGACTTATACATTTCTGATGCTATTAGTCTTATTATGCTTATGTCATTTCATACTATGATTGTATATCTGTTCACTGGGCGTTTTTCTCAGCCGTTTTCCTTTTCATGTTCCCAAACGGCAGGTACTTAGGGACGTACGTAGGACTTTGAGAGTATGTGCATTCGGATGGAAGCTATCTAACCATCATTACTTTATGCCTTTCAATACATTACATTACTTCATTTCTTTTGGACATTGTTTAGTCACTTCCTTTCAGTACTTATATTCATGTGTGTGAGCTTATATTGGACTACCGATGTTTGATTATGGTATTTCCTTCTATGGTCATTTAATGTTTTAGACATTTACCTTACATGTTTTGATGACACGCCATAATTATCCTGTGATATTCCATTTGTCAAAATGAGGTGTCACAATTATGGTATCAGAGCCAAGGTTTCGACCTGTAGGCTCTAAAACCTTGACCTATGACTAGTTGGTAGTCATCAGTGTCTTCCTAAAACTGACAATTTGTTTTCATGCATTTGTTTCATGTATCATTGTTGCATGATTTTTGACTAAGTAATGGTTGGTACAGGACTGGCCATATTTAGTCGCATGTGCTTTTATTCGAATCATTTTGCTTGGTGAACCGACCCATAGGCGTTCACATTAGCTCATGTCATTTTTTTATAAACCGACCTATAGGCGTTCATCCTCGTCATGTCAATTTTGTTTTGGTGGACCGACCCAGAGGCGTTCACCCAAACTCATGTCATTATTTTGTTGGCTATGTCTTCATACACTGTTTCATGCATAAATTTTTTTTCCTGTTTATATTATGTCCTAATCAGATTAATCATTGCATTTTGTTTTATACTGTCACATGGTTCTCACACATGAGCAAGAACAACTTAATGCAGCAGTCCAAGCTGCTCTTCAAGCTCTACTTCCTCAACTGAGGAATGAGATTCGGGCCGAGGTGCAAGCCAACCACAATCATCATTCTCACTAGAATCAGAATCCTCCTCCTCCACCTCTAGCTACCCTGATCACATGGCTGGAAAGGTTCAATAAGCAGCGTCCGAAATCATTCGAGCAGACTGACAGCCCATCTGAGGCTGAGAGCTGGATCACTCACATTGAGAAGATTTTCGACGCTATCGGGTGCGACCCTGTCTTTTAGGGGAGGTTAGCTTGTAACAAGTTCGAGGGAGACGTTCTATCATGGTGGAAAGCACTTAAGTAGTCGAACAGAGGCGACGACTGGGTTACTGGCTTGACTTGGGCACAGTTTAAGGAGTTGGTTCTGGGTCAGTTTTTCCCGAAGGCTGAGTAGGATCGGCTCAAGAGGGATTATCATGGTATTAGACAGAAAGCAGGGTGAAATAGCACCGAATTTATGCAGAGGTTCCTTTGACTGGCTAGATTCCTTGGCGCAGCAGCCGGAACTGCAGAAGAGCGAGCGTACCACTTTCACTGGGCTCTTCGTACTTGAGTCTCCAACAATCTTGTGTGTGCTACATTTAATACTGTGGCGCAGGTGGCAGATGCAGCTCGCAAGTTAGAGATGCTGCAGGAGAGAGATGAGTTTGGAGAAGCAGAAAGACATGATAAGAGGTATACTTAGTCATCAAAAAAGTGATCATTTCATTCAATTAAGTACTGTCCAAAAATATAGCATTCTCTATACAATTGCATCTTTCAGGCAGAAGACTGGGGACCGGTTCCAACCGGCCACTCAGCAATAGAACCATCGGATATGCGTGGTGGTAATGACAATTATCGTAACAACGCCAACAACTCCAGCAACAGCAGGTCCCTAAATTACTCATTCTATGTTATGTTGCTTTGTGATTCGTAAATTCTGACACTTCAGCATCTATTACCAGGAACACTGGCAACGGACGGGATCAGGACTGCAGAGGTTCACAGCCCAACCGTGCAGCTTCATCTGGTATTACATCTTAAATTTTTTGCGTAGTCCTTTTTGTACCCAATAATCATGTCTCATGGATACTTTCTAGAACAGGCTCTAATAAGTGTGAAAACACTTATCCTTTTACCACTTATTTCCAATAATCACAAGGCCAAAACGTGTATTTTATGTCGTAAAAGTCAGAATTATGCGTGGTTTGTGTTTTTATTGTGTTTCAGGATAAAAATTTGAAAAAGGAAGAAAACACGGGCTATCACGGGCTTTTATCGAAGAAAATGAGAAAAGACGAAGTCAAAAGATCAAGAATGTAAAAAGAACGGAAGTCCAAGGCCTATTCTGAAGATTTATCGAAGAAAAAGTCTAAAGACGGAAGTTTAATGAAATCGAAGAACTCAAGTCTAATAGAAGAAGTAAATTATAAGACAAGTTCAATTTTGTATCAACAAATCCTGAGACGACGTCGAGAAAGACAGAATTTAAATCAAGTCGAGACGAGAAGAAAGAAAGAAGGAAGCAACACATGCACTCCCCACCTCCTATATATACCCTCCTAATGACACATTAGGAGAGTGTTAGTTAGTTAATTGTTAGCTAGTTCATTTTCCTTTTGTAGTTTTCATTCTTAGAGAGAGAAAGTGATTAACTTTCTCTCACTAGAATTTCATCTTTTCATTCTTTCATGTTTAAGCTTTAATTCACTCTTGTATTTTGGAATCATTAATCTACAAGTTCAAGTTAAGTTTTTCATATTCAATCTCTTTCTACCTTTCTTGATTTTTACTTATATTTGATCCGAAATCATTTTTGATTTTGTTTAATCTTGATGTTTATGAGATCAAAAAGTTTATCTTTTGGTTTCTATCTAAGCTTTATACGGATTAAGCTTTGAGCTTATCATGCTTATTGGCTTATTTTGTGTTTAGCTTATTTACTTTTTAGTTTTCTTAAAAAGTTTAGTCTTTTTCTTAAAAGTTTGATTCATAATGTTTGCTTATTTCATGTTTTAAAAGTTTTTAAATTTATGCTTGTTTTCATTTGGTTGAGATTTAAATAAGTGCTTATTCGTCTTTGCTTATTAGTGCTTATTCGGGTTTAAGCTTATTGAATTCCATTAAAATACCTTTTGTTTTTCCATCAAAATATCATTAGGGTTTACATATTGCGACAGTCATTCCGTTTCAGCTTTACGATTGCAATAATCATTAGGGTTTCACTTTGCGATCGATTATTCCGATCATTTATTCCGATTGTATATTGCGATTGCTTCTAGCATCGTACATTGCGATCGGGTATAAGGCTTATTGCGACAATACGCTGCCAAAAGTTTTACAGCCATATTCCGACATATTTCACATTCAGATAGAACTTTGCGATCAGTATTGCGATGGCCTAAACATTGCGACAGTTTGCATAACATTCCGATAGAATTGGGTTACAATTATTCCGAAAGAATTTCTTTTTACACATTCCGATGGGATTCCGATTTAGACATTCCGATGAGGTAAAGTGTTTATTTTTACAAAGTTTTAAGTTTTAAATTTACTTTTATGTTTTTAAGTTTCTAAACATTTATTTTTAACTAGTAATTTTAGTTTAAATTTTAAAGCTTTATTTTTACTTAACGACATTTTCATATTTGCTTTTAGTTTAATCAAACCATTTTATTTTCCACCAAGAAAGAATGAGTCGCACTAATAACTAGTAATCAATTCGAAAAGATTGGAATAACGAAAAAATTTTATACTTGGCTAAATCTCTTGTATTAAATGGCGCCGCTGCCGGCTCTTTTCGTTAAGGTTAACGGTTTTTAGTGAGAGATGCGTTGGATTTTGGTATCCGTTCATTTTTGAACGTTATTTTTCTTGCTTAAAAATTTTCAAAAATCCATAAAAAATAGAAAGTTTCAAAAAAAAAAAAAATAGAAAAACATAAAAAACCAAAAATATTTCTTGTCTATCTTTCTTTTCTTTTTTGTAGGTGTGTATGCGTACCCGTGCTCGTAAGAAGAAAGCACTTCCAGCCGAAGTAAAAAATCCACCTATTGTCACCATGGACAATCGACCCATGATCGAGCTTTTGCAATCGCAAGTAGAGGGCAACACCGATGCTATTGTCATACCCGAGATCGGAGACAACAACTTTGAGCTCAAATCCGGCTTCATTCAAATGGTCTCTGCTCAACCATTCTTGGGGCGTACACTTGATGATCCTCATGACCATATCAAAAGGTTCCTTCAACTCACTAATACGGTCATGTATAATGGGGTTTCACAAGAGGTGATTCGCTTGCAACTTTTTCCTTTCTCCTTAGAGGGACAAGCCCGCCATTGGCTTGATAAGGAACCGCCACAAAGTATTCTTACGTGGTCGGATTTAGAGACCAAATTCATCAACTACTTCTTCCCACCCTCACGTACTACCGCTTTGCGGAATGAAATCATTAACTTTGAAAAAAAGTACGGTGAGACATTTAGTGAATTTTGGGACCGTTTTAAGGAACTTTTAAGGAAGTGTCAACAACATGGTTTCACAAAGGTACATCAAATTAATACTTTTTACAAGGGGTTAAGCATGAATGACCGAGATTCACTAAATAGTGCCTCGGGGGGTAATAATTTGGTTAAGTCTTCTAATGCCGCATGGGATATTATTGAGAATAAATCTAGAGTGCAAACTAAGAGTGTTCGGACTAATGTGGCTAGTGCTAGTACTAGAGACGCCGACAAGAGAATCGGTAAGATTACTTCGTTTGTTGAAACACTTACTCTACAAACCGCTAACAATACCAAAAGCATCAATGCGCAAGTTAATGCTATGAGTCAGTCATGTGAAATATGCGGGGGGTCTCATTCATACACCGATTGTCCTTCGACTCATGACAATCCGGAAAATGTGTATGCCGCTAATGGTAACTTTTCTACGGGAGGCTATCAAGCACGTCCACAAGGTGACCGCAATTTGCTCAGTTATCGTTCAAACAACTTCCTTTCACCACCCGGTTTTCCACCTCAAAACTAAAACAACCTCAATCGCAACAATAAAAACCAACCACGAGCTCCAAATCAATATCAAACCCAAATAAACCCATATCCACCTCAAGGAAACAATCAAGTTCACCAACCACCCGCTTATCAACCACCTGCCTACCATGCTCTTCCTCCCACCCAACCCACCGCATTTAATCACGAGGTTGACACTTACATGAGGACTAATGACGCAATAGTGTAGAATCTTCAACGGAAAATCATCAACATGAAAGGAGATATGGCGAAACAAGGGAATGATCTTCGAGCCGATATGCGAAACTCTTTGAGCAGTCAAACGAATGACTTAAGGGATATGATGGCTAGTTTCTTCCAAAGTAATCAAGCCTCTAGTTCGGGTTCTCTTCCGAGTAACACTGTTGCCAATACAAGAGGGGAGATGAAAGCAATCACCACTCGAAGTGGAAAAGGTTTAAAGGAACCATAGCTTCCTACACCTACACCGGTGATCATGACAAAGGAAAACGAGTCCCCTTCTCCAATTCCTCCACCTTCTATTTCATTAATTCCTCCACCTTCTACTTCCACCCCTTCACCACCCAAGGATGTGGGTGAGAATTCCATTCCAAAGCCTTCATCTAAACCCAGTATACTTTATCCCTCAAGGTTGAGGAAAGAGAAGTTGAAGAACAAGGATGATATTCAGGTTTCTAACTTTCTTAAAATGTTTAAACAATTGAATCTCAACATCTCCTTTGCCGAGGCTCTCGCTCACATGCCGAAATATGTTAAAATGTTTAAAGATCTTCTCAGTTGTAAGGAGAAACTTCTTGATATCGCTCAGACCCAACTTAATGAGAATAGCTCCGCAGGGCTCTTAAGGAAATTACCCACCAAACTTGGTGATCCGAGTCGTTTTCTCATTCCTTGCAACTTCCCCAGGGTAGAGAATTGTATGGCCCTAGCCGATCTAGGTGCTAGTATAAATTTAATGCCATTAAGTGTTTGGAAACAATTATCTCTACCCGAGCTATTCCCCACACGAATGAAATTGGAATTATCTAACCGTACGGTTGCTTATCCAGTGGGGATAGCCGAAGATGTCTTCGTCGGTGTCGACAAATTCACCTTTCCGGTGGATTTTGTTGTCGTTGACTACGAGATGGATCCCCGTGTTCCATTAATCACTGGACATCCATTCTTGAGGACCGGTCGCACTCTCATTGATGTAGCCGCGGGCGAATTAATCATGAGAGTTGTTAACGATAAAATCGTCTTCAACATGGGTAAACTTTCTAAGCAGCCTTCTGAAAACGAGAGTGTTAATTTCATTGACGTTCTTGATGAGCCTTGTGAAAAAGATTTTAAAGACGCTTGTAAAAGTGGTTCTTCTTCTCTACCCATTGTTGAGACCGTTGCCTCTATTGCTCCCTCACTAACTCCATTTGGAGAAAGTGATTTCCTTTTGAAAGAATTTGAAGCAACTTTGGGAGATGTGGACTTACAATATGACGACTCTCCCTCCAATTGGGATGAAGACATTCGTACCATTGAGAAACTTCTCAATGAGGACCATATTTCTCCACCATTTCCTAAGGAAATCTCTATCGATGATCCGAATTTGACTACGCCTTCCATCAATACCGTCTCATCTCGAGTATGTTTTCCTTGAAGACTATAAGAAGTTACCCGTCATCATCGCTAAGGACTTGAAAGAAGAAGAAAAATCTCGACTTATCGACGTGCTGAAGAATCATAAGAAGGCAATTGCTTGGAAAATTTTTGATATCCGCGGAATTGATCTGAAGCAAAAGAAGGGTTAATCCTCGAATTCATGACGTCATCAAGAAAGAGGTTATTAAACTTCTAGATGCCGTAATGATTTACCCTATTTTGGATTCGCCATGGGTTAGTCCCGTCCATTGTGTGCCTAAGAAAGGCGGAATAACCGTTGTTCCCAATGAAAACAACGAGTTGATTCCTACTCGACTTGTCACAGGTTGGCGAGTTTGCATAGACTATCGCAAGCTCAATGATGCAACTCTCAAGGATCATTTTTCTCTTCCTTTCATGGATCAAATGCTCGAGCTGTGGAGTCCTATTGATCGTTGGGCTCAATGGTTATGAACCATATATCTAGGTTTGATCATCATTCATATGATAACATAGCGGAAAAGAACAATGATCATGACAAGGTGTTTGGACACAAAAGAACACAAATTAAAACAAATGGGATGTTCATTATATTAATAACAAACATCCCCTAGACGTGTATACATTGAATCCCACGTCTAGTGCGACACATACTTTAGGTTTACATTGTGAATGAATGATATTTTTTTTTTTAATAAAACCTATGACCCTTGGTTCCTTTTATAGTGTAAGGAATTAGGGTTTACAAGAGATAAGAATGAATAAACAAGTAAATCTTCTATTTAAATAAACTTATGCAGAATATCTTTTGCATGTTTATCTAAATAGAAGCTTCCATTAGCTTCTTTTGTCTACGTTTTGTCAATGCTTGAATTACATGTGACAATGCTTGGATTGCTCTTGACAATGCTTGATTCCATCAACGCCTAAATAACTCTTGTCAACGCTTGGAATGCTCTTGTCAACGCCTAGACAAATACTTCACGTTTTCTTCATTTTTGAGTTTCTGCCACATCAACTTTTTGACCCAACAATCTTCCCCTAGTTGATAGTGGCAAAACTCTATGTGTATCTCTTGTAAGTTGTACATGATCTTCAGATTGCTTCCCCTCAAGTGTAGCATATATTCTTCCCCTTTTTGACATATCAATAGGGAATATGTGAAAGTATGCAACCTTGAAAATTCTCCAAAAGTAGGCTCTATGTAATGATCCTGAAGAAAAATAAATAAAGTAGTCTTGATGCAGAAGTAGAATACCACAAACCTATGTTCCATGTCTTGTTTATCCATGTGATGAAGAACTTATACCAGATTGAAAAATATAAGTAGACCTCGATCCCTTGTCAATATTCTCATCCTTTGTGAGACACTGAGCACGATAATGTAACTCCTTCAAGTGTTTATGACAAGTCTTCGTCACCAACTATGTAAGCACGAACAAGTTACCTTTAAACCAATGTTACCCAGCCATTATTTAAAGATATGATGAAACATAAATTCGCAAAAATCTTCTTCAATCATCACTCTTACCATAAGAATTCTTCCCCTTAAGCTAACACCTCTTCATGAAGAAACTTAATCTTCATATCATATGTAAAAGTGATAAGACGGATAACTCTTTTACAAGGCTACCCCGATTACATAATCAAATCCAATAAATTACCTCACGAATAATTGCTAACTCGCTTTAAAATCATTAATTCCTTTCAAAATATCCGAGCCATAAATATCATCATGATATTCTAAATTATAACGGAGATTCCATGTACCTTTGTGTGTATTTTCCTCCTTTTTGTGTGCTTAAAACGTACTAGTTTTCTCAAACAGCAGCTATCCATGTGTTGTCCAATATCTCTTCTGTCCAATATCTTGGTCAGATGTATTGTCCGATATCTGACAATACTTATCAGCGTTGAAACACATATATCGGACGACACTGTCAACTCCATCAGTGTTGACTTATTCTGTCAGCGTCGAAACTCTTCCTGTCAGCGCTTGAATTACACACGTCAGCGCCAACCTAAAATCCTGTCAGCGTCCATTCTTATCAGCGTTTAAAACTTTGTCAACGTCCAAAATACGAACGTCAGCGTCTACATAATAACCTTGCACCATGTGAATGTCAACGTGTGAATATCCAATCAGAATCCTCCCATCGTGTGAACACATAAATTCTGACCAATGAGGAACGAGCCCCACGAGAACAAACCTAGACCAGCATGTAGAGGATACACGTTTATAACAAATATTAGGTCTTTCGTTTTGGCCGTGTGAATGCAAAAACCTTATCCAATCAGGAAGCTCAAACCGTGTGAACACTCCAAACTTCAACCAATAGAAACAAGAGGCTTATGGTAATACAATGTACTAGCACTCATGGGATCAAATCTAGATAACAACTTAGGGTTTAAGCCATGTGAATGCACGCAGCTCGTGTGAACAGAAACTGAAACCCTTCGTCGTCACTTGCAGACATGCGTATTAATCCTTTGTTTAATATTGGAATCTTTTTCGAGTATACGGCTGAATAAATACCATGGGAATCAGCAAGATCCAAGCGTGTATACCATCTTCATGATTCACGAACCACCAGATGCTGCTACGTTACAAGCCTCGATCTAGGGTTTTAAAAACTTTAAACATTGAAACCCTAACTTAGGGTTTGTAGATTTAACCATAGATCCTGAATTTAACAGCCACCAATTTCAATTCTTCCTGCTTTTTAAGTAGATCTAGGGTTTGAGAAACCCTAGTTCATGATTTCATGTGAAAGCAGAAAAACTGAAAATCTTCCATCAGCCAACTTCGACACTTAATAACTTTTGCCTGGGGATAAAACTCGACAATCCCTCCGGTGGATGTTTAGATCTATGTATGTAGAACACACATCTAAAATTTCGTGACGATCCAACGGTTAGATCAAAAGTTATGACCTTCTGAATACTGCTGCGCACACAAAAACGTCCAGAAAAATTCAATACGAATTTTTCTTCTTCACCATACACGAACACCTCGTCGGACCTAGATATCAAGAGCCTTAGGCTCTGATACCAATTGATGAGTCCTATTGATCGTTCGACTCAATGGTTATGAACCATATATCTAGGTTTGATCATCGTTCATATGATAACATAACGGAAAAGAACAATGATCATGACAAGGTGTTTAAACACAAAGAACACGAATTAAAACACAATTGGGATGTTCATTATATTAATAACAAACATCCACTAGACGTGTATACATTGAATCCCACGTCTAGTGCGACACACACTTTAGGTTTACATTGTGAATGAATGATATTTTTTTTTTAATAAAACCTATGACCCTTGGTTCCTTTTATAGTGTAAGGAATTAGGGTTTACAAGAGATAAGAATGAATAAACAAGTAAATCTTCTATTTAAATAAACTTATGCAGAATATCTTTTGCATGTTTATCTAAATAGAAGCTTCCATTAGCTTCTTTTGTCTACGTTTTGTCAATGCTTGAATTGCATGTGACAATGCTTGGATTGCTCTTGACAATGCTTGATTCCATCAACGCCTAAATAACTCTTGTCAACGCTTGGAATGCTCTTGTCAACGCCTAGACAAATACTTCACGTTTTCTTCATTTTTGAGTTTCTGCCACATCAACTTTTTGACCCAACACGAGCGTCTAGCGGGTAATGATTATTATTGCTTCTTAGACGGTTTCTCAAGGTATTTTCAAATTCCCATCGATCCTAAAGACCAAGAGAAAACCACATTCACTTGTCCTTATGGAACATTTGCTTACAAAAGAATGCCTTTCGGCTTATGCAATGCTCTCGGGACTTTCCAAAGGTGTATGATGGCTATCTTCTATGACATGGTTGAAGAAACTATGGAAGTCTTCATGGATGATTTCTCGGTCTATGGTGATTCTTTCTCTACTTGCCTTGCCAATTTAGAACGTATGCTCAAACGGTGTGAAGAAACTCGTCTCGTTCTTAATTGGCAAAAATGCCATTTCATGGTAAAAGAAGGTATTGTGCTTGGTCATAAAATCTACAAATCCGGTCTTGAAGTCGACCGTGCTAAAGTTGAAGTGATTGCTAAATTACCTCCACCTTCAACCGTGAAGGGTGTGAGAAGTTTCCTTGGTCATGCGGGCTTCTATCGTCGATTCATTCAAGATTTTTCTAAAATCGCTTGCCCAATGACCCACCTCTTGGAAAAAGATACTCCTTTTATCTTTTCTAAAGAGTGTATCTAATATTTCAATCTTCTTAAGGATAAACTAACTAAGGCACTGGTCTTTGTTACCCCTAATTGGGAGTTACCTTTTCAATTGATGTGTGATGTTAGCGACTTTGCTATTGGAGCGGTTTTAGGCCAAAGAGTGAACAAACACTTCCAACCAATCCATTATGCTAGCAAGACAATGACGGGGGCTCAATTGCATTATACCACTACTGAAAAAGAGCTTTTAGCTGTAGTGTATGCTTTTGAGAAGTTCCGCCCCTATCTTGTTCTTTCCACCACCATTGTCTATACCGACCATTCCGCGTTGAAGTACTTGTTAACAAAGCAAGATTCTAAGCCAAGACTTCTTCGTTGGGTTTTGAACCTTCAAGAATTTAAAATTGAAATTCGTGATAAAAAGGGAGCGGAAAACCTAGCCGCTGATCATCTAAGTAGACTTGAGGATCCTTACCAAGGGGATCATCTGAATCAAGAGATCAATGACTCTTTTCCCCTTGAGGCCTTAATGTCTATCAATTTTAATCTTGATGACACATCGTGGTTTGTAGACATTGCAAACTACTTGGCGGGAGGAATTCTCAAGGAAGGGTTAACGTCACAACAAAAGAAAAAGTTCTTTAAAGACATTGAAAACTATTTTTGGGACGACCCTTACCTTTTCAAACAATGTGCGGATCTTGTCATTCGTTGATGTGTTAATGGGCCGACAGCGTTACTAATCCTTGAAGCTTGTCATAAAGGACCAACCGGTGGTCACTTTGGTCCTAATTACACCGCGAAGAAAGTTTTCGACTCTGGATTTCATTGGCCCGCCATTTATCATGATGCTCATGAAATGGTTAAACATTGTGATGCTTGCCAAATACAAGGCAAGATCATACATAAATATGAGATTCCTCAAAATTTCATACAAGAATGTGAAATCTTTGACGTATGGGGCATCGACTTTATGCGGCCATTTCCATCATCTAAAGGGAACACGTAAATCCTCGTAGTCGTTGACTACGTATCTAAATGGGTTGAAGCCAAGGCTCTCCCTACGAACGATGCGAGGATGGTTGTGAACTTTCTAAAGCAGCTTTTTGCTCGATTCGGTGTTCCTCGTGCTATCATCAGTGACCGCGGGACTCATTTTTGCAATGATCAATTTGCACGAGTCATGGTTAAGTACGGTGTCAATCACTGTCTTTCCACCGCTTATCATCCTCAAACAAATGGTCAAGCCGAGATATCCAACCGTAGATTGAAGCGAATTCTTGAGCGTACTATGGGAGAGCATCGTGCCTCATGGGCCGATAAGTTAGATAATGGTTTGTGAGCTTTCCGTACCGCATATAAGACTCTGATTGGTTGCACTCCATATCATCTTGTGTACGGGAAGGCTTGCCACCTCCATATTGAGCGGGAACATAAGGCGTACTGGGCCTTGAAGTGGGCCAATTTTGACATCAAAAAGCCAGTGATCTTTGGAAGATTCAACTCAACGAGCTAAATGAACTAAGGAATGAAGCTTATGAGAATTCATTTATCTATACGGAGAAGACCAAGATCATTCATGATTCAAGGATTAAGAACCGAGAGTTTCACGTTGGTGATCAAGTTTTACTTTTTAACTCTCGGTTGAATATTTTCTCGGGCAAGCTGAAGAGCCGTTGGTCTGGTCCATTCACCGTCGCCAAAGTCTTCCCTTACGGCACTATTGAACTTTCTCAACCAAATGGTCCCAATTGCAAAGTGAATGGCCAGCGTGTGAAGTTGTACTTTGGTGAGGACATCACCCATGAGATGATTCCATCCCTCACCACGTTTCCCTTGAATTAGTTCTGGGTCGAGTCAAGCTCGTGACTCGGTTAACAAAAACAAGCGCTTCTCGGGAGGCAACCCGTGGATCTATTCTTTACCGTTTTCATAATAAGTGTAGGGGAAGCCCCGTATGTGTTTGTTGTCTTGTTTCTTATGATGTGCAGGGATTAAAGCTTCAAAGAACACTTTTGATGACATTTGACGATCGTGATCCCGTGTACATGTCTTCACGGTTCTATCCTAAACTGTCGTGATTCAATATTTCATATCTTATATGTTCACACTGAAATCACTATAGTTGTCTCTTCCTTAGCAAGATTTAAACAACGTGCACAATGTCCTAAGTGTAGGGGAGTTTACTCCCACATGCTTAAACATTGAGGACAATGTTTATATCAAGTGTAGGGAGGACTTATATCGAAGTAAGTGGGCTTTTCCATGAATTTGTCTTCATTTTAACCGGAATATTTGATTTTTCGACATTTTTACAAATTTTTAATCTATTTTGGCCTAGTAGTTTTTCCTTTGCTATCCTTATTTACTTTCTTTGTTAGAACAAAGTTTTAATAAAGTGGTTTTAATTTTCAAACGTTGTGAATCTTTTGACTCAACCCGAGTTTACTTATCTAAGTTTACTCTAGCTAGTATCCTTAACGTGTTTAAGTCAAGTTTTGTTAGGCTTTTATATAGGGAACTTTTAAACGCGAAAGTCTTAACTCATACGGGTTAAGAACAAGAACTTTTCACAATTTCCTATAATTGATCCTATAAAGTCGTTTTTCAAGGGAACTTTAAAATGCGAATTCTAAACTTGAAAGAGTCTAAGAATTTGCAAGATCCTACAGATGACTTGAAAACCCAAAACTTTGATTTAATTGGCTAAGCATCCACGAGTCTCATTCCTTGAGATTTTAAATTGTGGAGAACGAGAGATTATAGAGTCAATAATAAGTTTGGTATTCTTTCGTGGATTTATGTGAGTTGATTATAAGCTTCTTCTCCCATCGCTTATTAATAAATATATTTGCAATAAATAAGGTTGTACGATTTGAAAAGTTACTTAGCTTCTAGCACAAGATCGTTTAAAAGTTGCTCGGTATTAATTAGAGTTCATAGCCAAGGCATAACTTATTGAAGCGGGATGCGAAGACTGGCGAGTCCGAAAAGGTCCTAACAAGGAATGAGGGCTACATTTTGTTGCTAAATATCCCAAGTGTTATGAAGAATCATTTATCAAAAATCAATATAAAGGATCGAGACACACGACGAAAAGCAAATACTCCTTAAAAGATCATGGAGAAGTCTATCCGAAAAGACCCTAGCAAGGTATGAGGATAAATATATCCAAGTCCTAAAAGGAGGCGGATCGTTGTATATCAAAGTCCAAAATAAAGATTGGAGAAAAATGAAGAAGTCGTGGTCAAAGTATGAAGAACCTCTCAAAAACTTCAAGTGAAAAAATTCCTGTTATGAAGAGAAGACCATAATTTCAAGAACGTCTCTCAAAGATTTAAAGTATGAAGTCGCTGTCAAAAATCGGTCCGAGAAAGGTCTCAAATCGTGAAGCGAGTTATGCCAAGATATGAACTTCATGAGGTTCCGAGAAGCACTTTTAAAAGATTTTGTCCTTTAGCTAACTATTGATTAAATCGTCCCACTTTATTTTTAGCCTAAATAAACTATTGAAATAAGTCAAACAATGCATCCTCGTGATCATTCAAGACAATTATAAAATATATGAGATACACCTAGGAATAAGGGAGTCTAAGTAAATAATTGGGCCACATGAGTTCGTGTTAGTTTGCTAACTTATAATAACAATGATCTCGTTTTTAAGCTTGGTATGGGGAACGTGAAACTTGAGGATGATGAAGATTCATGATAGCCAAAACCCCAATGTAAGCCTTTGATTTCTATCTTTCTACTTTCCTTAAAGTTTAGTATTAAATAAAGGCCAAGGTGAGTTATTTATGATGAAAAATGTAATTTGTGCTTTGAAATTAATGCATTCCATGAGGGCATTGCAATGGTCAAGTGTAGGGGATTTAGTAAGTGTGAAAACACTTATTCTTTTACCACTTATTTCCAATAATCACAAGGCCAAAACGTATATTTTATGTCGTAAAAGTCGGAATTATGCGTAGTTTGTGTTTTTATTGTGTTTTAGGATAAAAATATGAAAAAGGAAGAAAACACGGGCTATCACGGGCTTTTATCGAAGAAAACGAGAAAAGACGAAGTCAAAAGATCAAGAGTGTAAAAAGAACGGAAGTCCAAGGCCTATTCTGAAGATTTATCGAAGAAAAAGTCTAAATAAGGAAGTTTAATGAAGTCGAAGAACTCAAGTCCAATAGAAGAAGGAAATTATAAGACAAGTTCAATTTATATCGACAAATCCCGAGACGACGTCAAGAAAGACAAAGAATTTAAATCAAGTCGAGACGAGAAGAAAGAAAGAAGGAAGCAACACATGCACTCCCCACCTCCTATATATACCCTCATAATGACACATTAGGAGGGTGTTAGTTAGTTAATTGTTAGCTAGTTAATTTTCCTTTTGTAGTTTTCATTTTTAGAGAGAGAAAGTGTTTAACTTTCTCTCACTAGAATTTCATATTTTCTTTATTTCATGTTTAAGCTTTAATTCACTCTTGTATTTTGGAATCATTAATCTACAAGTTCAAGTTAAGTTTTTAATCTTCAATCTCTTTCTACCTTTCTTGATTTTTACTTATATTTGATCCGAAATCATTTTTGATTTTGTTTAATCTTGATGTTTATGAGATCAAAAAGTTTATCTTTTGGTTTCTATCTAAGCTTTATACGGATTAAGCTTTGAGCTTATCATGCTTATTGTCTTATTTTGTGTTTAGCGTATTTGCTTTTTAGTTTTCTTAAAAAGTTTAGTCTTTTTTTTAAAAGTTTGATTCATAAAGTTTGCTTATTTTGTGTTTTAAAAGTTTTTAAATTTATGCTAGTTTTTATTTAGTTTAGATTTAAATAAGTGCTTATTCGTCTTTGCTTATTAGTGCTTATCCGGGTTTAAGCTTATTGAATTCCATCCAAATACCTTTTGTTTTTCCATCACAATATCATTAGGGTTTACATATTGCGACAGTCATTTCGTTTCAGCTTTGCGATCGCAATAACCATTAGGGTTTTACTTTGCGATCGATTATTCCGATCATTTATTTCGATCGTATATTGCGATTGCTCCTAGCATCGTACATTGCGATCGGGTATAAGGCTTATTGCGACGAAACACTGTCAAATTTTCAACAGCCATATTCCGACAGATTTCACATTCAGATAGAACTTTGCGATCTGTATTGCGATGGCCTAAACATTGCGACAGTTTGCATTACATTCCGATAGAATGGGGTTAAAATTATTCCGACATAATTTCTTTTTACACATTCCGATGGGATTCCAATTTAGACATTCCGATGAGTTAAAGTGTTTATTTTTACAAAGTTTTAAGTTTTAAATTCACTTTTAAGTTTTTAAGTTTTTAATCATTTATTTTTAACTAGTAATTTTTAGTTTAATTTTTAAAGCTTTATTTTTACTCAACGACATTTTCATATTTGCTTTTAGTTTAATCAAACCATTTTATTTTCCACCAAGAACGATTGAGTCACACTAATAACTAGTAATCAAATCGAAAAGATTGGAATAACGAAACAATTTTATACTTGGCTAAATCTCTTGTATTAGGCTCCCAACCAGCTAGGGCACCTGTTGGAGGGTACACTCTCCCTCTTTTCACCACGTGCAACCGCAAACACCCAGGGTCGTACCACCGTGCTAGTGGTGTTTGCTTCAAATGTGGCCGACGATGCCACCAGATGAAGGATTGCCGAAAGGGTGAAATTGAGGGTACTTCTGGGCATGCTGACACCAAGCCACCTCCGACTACTGGACGCGTGTACACATCCACGCGTGACCAAGCTAACAAGTCATCAGGTACCATCACTAGAATCTTGTTTATGTACGGGCAAGATGTTTGCGTTTTGTTTGACACGGGTGCGACTCATTCGGTAATATCCACTGCTTATGCCAATCGTGTTAGGATATCCCCTATGTCACTAGAAAATGTCTTAAACATTTCTACGCCCCTGAGAGAATCTGTACGCATCACACATGGGTACAAAGATCTTCCCCTTAAGTTTGACGACAAAATTCGTTCAGTTGGCGCACTTCCATTGGACATGTGCGAATTTGACATGATATTAGGCATGCACTGGTTATCCAAACACCACGTCACCATAGATTGCCATTCATATTAGGTTATTTTCGGTAATGTCAACGCACTAGATTACATCCACAATGGTTTTATACAAGGAAGGTTTGTACAAATTATTTCAGCCTTGCTGGCACGTGCCTTACTATCACATGGCTATGAGGGTTTCTTAGCTACTGTTCATGATGTGGAGGCTGAATCTCCATCCATTCAGGATCAGCCTATCATGTTAGAATTTACCAACGTGTTTCCTAAAGAACTTTCGGGCATACCACCTGCTCGTGAGGTAGAGTTTAATATTGAGCTCATTCCAGGAGCTGAGCCAATTTCCAAGGCTCCTTACCGTATGGATCCCATTGAGCTTAAGGAGTTAAAGCAACAGATGCAGGAACTTTTTGAGCGAGGTTTCATCCACCCTAGTGTATCTCCACGGGGTGCACCGGTGTTGTTTATGAAGAAGAAGGATGGCAGTATGCGACTATGCATCAATAACCGTGAGCTTAATAAGATCACCATCAGAAACCGATATCCTTTGCCACGCAATGATAATCTGTTTGACCAACTTCAAGGCGCCAAACATTTCTCTAAGATCGATATGAGGTCTGGCTACCATCAGCAATGGGTGAAAGAGCGGGATATCGCCAAGACAGTTTTCCGTACACACTATGGACAATACAAATTTGTAGTCAAGCCTTTTAGACTTACCACTGCTCCAACAGCTTTCATGGATTTGATGAACCGTGTCTTCCATGAGTTTTTGGATAAATTTGTAATTGTCTTTGTAGAAACTAGAAGGGGAGGTTGAATAGTTTCTTATATTTACTTGTTAAAAGATTGTTTTCAAAAAATCCTTTTTCAAAAACTTATGCTTGAGGAAATATGTGAAATCTTCTTATGCACAATATGAACAATGATAGTGTAACTAAACTAATGCTAACTAATATATATGCAAAAAGAATAAAGAATGTAAAGAGTTAAGGGTAAAGAAAGATCAAACCAAACACCAAGGATTTATAGTGGTTCGGCAACAAAGCTCACTCCTCGTTCCTACTCCACTCATCGAGTACTCCTTACTCGAGAGTTCACTACACAACAAGCTCCTTATGGTGGAGAAAACCGTACACGTCGCTTAACCAATTTCCGACTCTAAGCTAAAAGTCGAGCCATAATCGTAGCTAGGACCAATCTACACAACTATACTTAGTACATACACAACTTCCAAATAGACACAACTACTTGGATCTTCACAACTATGACACAACAACAAATGTATAAGATTTGATCTTCAAAGGATCTTTGGTGGTGGACTCAACACTTCACAAGGATAGTGTTCTTCTCTTTGCACATGGAGAGGAAGGGATGGATAGAATAGATTCACTTTTAAACAAGTAGTAATCAATCAAATGATCAAGGATTTGAGTGATTTAAGAAGTATGTTTGAATCTAGAAATTTATTTGCAAAAGAGGTGAAGAGAAAATCTGAGAATGGTCCACTATTTATAGGACAAAGGGCCAACGGCTATATTTGCCCGCGGTTCCTTATCTCAGTCGGCGGTACCTTATCGATAAGGAACCGCATAGGCACTAGGGAACCCCCGCAGTAGACTCCGCTCCCTTTTTGTCCTTTAGTGGTGGAGGTTTTATCTGATTATAAAATATCCTAAAAGAAAATTCCAAATCAAAAAGGAATATGCCATTTTAAAATTTTCAAATATTTAATTTAATAAAACATTTTCTTAAAAAGAAAGTTTAATAAAAAAACTTGTCACACTTAATAAAAAGTGAGTTTTAAGAAAAGATTAAATCACTTGATCACTTGATTAAGGTTAGTACTTGTTTATTCATACCTTAAATGAAAATGGGTAAAATGAAAAATACTTGCACTCAAGAATTCGTTTTTTGTTGTTTTCGTAAATGCTTGTTTTTAGATATTGTCGTAATCAAAACTAAGCGAGACCGAAAAATACAAGTAACGTTTTTAGGCATTATTGCATTAACAATCTCCCCCTTTTTGATTCCGACAAGACATAAACTCAATCACACAAAAACAAGATTTTTGAAGACGAGTTTATTCATTTCTCCCCCTTTGTAGAAGAAAAAAGGTGCACAAGTCGGTGTTGAAGAGACGGACTTTGCAAATACTCCCCCTTGGTACTTACTCCCCCTTGCTTGGGGCACTGAGGAATCGAGATATGGTGACAAGCTACATAGAAGGGTTAGTTGAACAAAAGAGACAACCAACAAGAGATAGCTATAGGTCACAACAAACAACCAAAAAAAAAGAGAAGAAAACACAAAGACTAAGATCCAAGTAAAGTCATATAAATTAAAAATCATACAAAGATGTATGAAAAAGGAAACAAGCCTAAAGCATAAATCTAATCCTAGTTAATCTAGAATTCTAAGATTTGCTTGAATTGGGTGTCTTGTGGATAAGCTACCAATGCTTATATGAAAGACAAGGTAGTGGCGGAAAGCGGTGGTGGTGGCTTGGTGGAGATCTCATAATCAAAGAGAAGAGGAGGCTTGATTAAGAGACTCTTGATGTAGCTCAACTCCTCATAAATGTGTGCCATAGCAAGATGTTGATATTGACAACAATGGCAATATGTCCCATGGTGCATGAAATTATCATGAGAAGGAGGAAGAACACTAAAGGGTGGTGGTGGAAGAAAAGATGTTCCACAATCAACATTCTTTGTAGGAGAAATGTGATTAAGAGTGTTCTTGGGTGAATTTGGATTGAAAGTGTTCTTGGGTGAGTTGGGATTGAGAGTGTTCTTGGATGAGTTGGGATTGAAAGCAACTGGGGAAAATGGAGGAGAATCAAGGCTTTCATTAGGAGAATACGACATTTTGGGATGTGAATGTTGATCCCAAACATAGATCGATTTAGCTTGTGTAAACAAGATTAAATCAAGTTAAACACGTAGAGAAACTTTATTGTGTAGAAAATAATTTGAGTACTATGCGGAATTAATACTCAAACAAGAACACACAACAATGTAAACCAAACTTTCACTTGATTGATTAGAACAAACTTGCTTACAATGAAAGTGTTAAACGTATGAAAACTTATATTGCAACAAAACCTAAAGGCCTCCTTTTATAGACATAAGGAGCCTTGTACAAGAGTCTACGTATCAGCTATTATAGGTAATGATAAATATAGAAAATACATTATTGATCATATCTTTACTTGAAACAAACTAGAAACATAATACGCTTAGACTAAATCTTCTATCAGTGCTTGACGTCATCCTTTCAACGCTTGACATATTCCTGTCAACACTTGTTCTGTCAACGCTTGTTTTCTTCTTATCAACGCTTGTTTTCTTCCTTTCAGCGTCCAAGTGTACTGGCTACATTTTATTCCCAACAATCCTCCCCTAAACTTGATATCTACTTAAGCAATCAAGTTTCAGAATAAAAACTAACAACTAGGAGGATTCTTACGAATCTTATCATATTGGTAATAAACATGCCTAATCAAATCTTTGGCCACGTCACTTGAATAGTCAATCTCCATCTGTGTTGTCTTCATCTTTTCCAAAACTTCTTTGGACATGGGATACTAAGCATCTACAAGAAGATACTCAGCAAACTTTGTAGAACTTAAATAATACACACCAGCAGCTGAATACAAACGCCATTGAAGTCCACTGATATCATCCTCAAGATCCTTCCAAACAGAATCTTCATCTTCTGGTGCACACATTCTCTTGAATGTTGACCAAAGCTTTACTCCATTGACTGAAGTAAGTGCTTCAGTCTCATACTTGGCCATCAACAACCTCCAAAGGTCTGCCAAGTCTTCCCTATCCATACTTGCAAAGAGAGACATAAGAGTAGTAAATGTATGTACCTCTTTCCCATATCTGTCAATCATCCAAAACCCACTTGCATCTTCTTCATAGCTAATGATAGGGTTTCTGGCATCAAGAGGTAACATTTGTACCATATCTGAAGCTTCCATGGGTGAGAGCTTAATGCTCCTTCTAATAACAGCTTCACTGGGATTCAATTTATCCATATCTTTAGGGAACTCAAGTGGAACTCCCTTCTTCAAAGGCCTTGGAACAATCATTGCCTTTTGAATCTCCATCTCTTCTGGAAGTTCTTCTCTCCTTTCATCTGAGAGAAGTCTAATAGTATTCATTTCCTGCACTGTTGCCCAAATGGGATAAGCCTTATAGTTCAACTTTCAAAGGTTAATCCTTGCAATTTCTGGAATGTCCATCCTGTTTGATGACACCTGAGCAACAGGTAATAAAGCTCCCTTCTATCTCTTTTCAGTAGTGAGAAAACATTGCTAGCCTTATGCTTCAGAATCACCTTGCAGTCTCTTTGAACTCTTAAAAGAATCTCCAAACCCCAAATTTGATCTTAAATTGTCATTTCTGGATTCTCCATAACCTTATCTTCCCAAGCATGGTACATCTGAGCAACTTCTAGCATATCATAATCTACCTGTAACTCTAACTCTCTATGTTTATCCCTTGGCAACTCATCACCATATTCAAGTCTTTCTGGTTGTTCAATTATCATAACACTTGAATCTGAACTTTCACCATCACTTCCTTCTTGTTCCTTAGAAGTAACAGCAAATGGTGATTCACCAACCTTCTTTATTTCTTGTTCCACAAGTTGTGCAGCCAACTTTGAATGAAACTCTACTTGAGCTACATCCTTTGGAACTTCTGTTTCTACCATGATTCCTTTACCCTTATCTAATGGATCAATGATGGGTAAAGATGATGATGGTACCTGTGAAGACACTTCCTTGATGATAGCTGATGACTGGAATACATCAACCATATCTGCAAGTCTTTCAACGTTTAAATCATGTGTGTCAGCGCCTAACTTACTCTTGTCAGTGCTTGGTGTGTCAGCGTCCAAAATCTGCTTGTCAACGCCTACCTTACTTGTCTCAACGCCTCTTGTGAACTGCTCCATCATTGCTGTAAAGGATAAGTTCAAGTTTGTAGGAGTAATCAAAGAGACATCAAAACCTGGTTGCTTCTTCAATTCAGTAAGAGCTTCAGCCACACCCGACGATTCTCCATCATGTGAACCTTTGCCACTCAAATCAACAGGCTCTGTAGCAGCTTCATTTGAGCCTTTATCACTCAAATTAACAGGCTCTGTAGCAGCTTCCTCCCTTTTGTAAGAATCCTCCCCTGATAAAAGGACTCTTGTCTGCCTTCGCCTAGATTTAGTAGTTTCTAAAACAACAATCATTTCCCTCAATTGCTTGAGTTCAAGGCCTTCTATACTGACTGTTTGTACCAGGTCTACATTTTGCTTTTGCAAGCTAATGCAGACAGCCGTCAATTCCAACATTGTGTATGTTTCCAATCTGCCCTCCTCTAGAATAGGTATTTGACCTCCCAAAGTAGAGTCATGGGGCGTGGATTAGGTCTTAAAGATGTTAGGAATGGCTTGGCCTGTATCTAAGCGAGTACCAATAGTACCAGCCTCATCCATAGCACCAACCACACTTGTGGTGGTGGTTCTCTCTGCAACATGGCTAGGACCACCAGAGGAGAACACTCCAATGGTCCTTTGGCGTTTTTCCATCCTATAGTCTGGGGGTGGAGAAGATGATGTGTATCGGGTGGTAGTTTGAAGGTTAAGGGGTGTTTGGGTCTGTGATGGAAAGGTGTCAACGTTTGGATTAGTAGTGTCAACGCCAACATTTAATGTGTCAGCGTTGAAGGATTCCAGGTCAAGTTCCATGTGTTGAGAGGAAGGTAAGGGGTCTGGTATTGGGTCTAGTTGTGGTTGTGGATCAGGTTGAGGTTGTGTTGCTGTAATAACAGCAAGCATAGCTTGGGTGAGGGGTAGGTCTCTATGAGGGGGTGAGTTCATCTTACTAAAAATAGCTTTCTTTTTCACAGGGATCTTATAAAAATCATCATGATCCCTTGTGCAGTACCTTTGCTCATCAAAAACCATTTGAAAAAATCTGGGATAAGCCAAAGTCATCTTCTTACCCTTGTTTTTACACATGCCATCAAAAATCAGTTTAGAAAAATTATACTTTTCCCATTTGTAATGCACACAATTGCACTACCAATTGATCTGTTAATTTCATTATGTGCGGTACATTTGGGACTTAAACATTGAAGAATGACATGTATTAAGTACTTCCAGGATGGGGGGGGGAATTCTTGTTTATGATATTTATTAAATGTACCCTCTTCAGGGAAAGGATACCCCAAAGCCTGAAGTCCTTGTTCTATCTCATTAATGGGAAGAGTAGTTATACCATCTGCATCATTAAGATGCAAAGCCTGGCGAACCAAGGCTTCAGTAACCACCCAAGAACACCCATGAACAATAGCTGTTAATGTAGTCACATTATTAAGCGTTGAGGAACTAACAATGTTCCAAAACTGTTTAATATGAGTGACAGGGATGAGAGGAGCATCAGAAAGAGCATACCTAAGTGGAGATACATTCAAATACGCCACCATCTGAGTGTATTGTGAAAACAGAGCATCATCAGCCTCCAAATAAGCAATCATATTATGCTGACTTCTGAATCCCAATACCAAGTCACTTGGTTTAAACTTAGGCGCCATTGATATAGAAAGCTGTTTGTGAAAGATTATCAAAGATGAATTATAGGAGAAAGGTTGATAGAAAAGAATATAAAAGTACCCTGTTTAAAAAGTAGGAGCCAAATATATAGGAGTGATAGGCACATGTGATTGGTCAAGTATTTTCAAAATATAATGATGAAAGTATTGAAAAGAAAATAAGTTATCTTGTGCATTAATTAAAAGTTATCTACTCCCAAAACTACGGCCCCAATTTTTGTCAAAAATAACAACTAGGTAGAACCTATTGAGTGTCAACGGTAAAAAATAACCCATCAACGCCCAACGGCTATAAACGTTGGTAAAAGCCATATCAACGTCTAAATTGGTCCCAACAACGCTTGGAAATATATCTGTCAACGTCCAAAAATAAAAATAATAAAAATGAAAAAGAACCTTAACAAAGTAATTTATCCTAGTGAAGATAACCTATAAACTGAAAATTATTTTAGGGCGGCAAGCACTGTCCAATTATGCACACTTGCTTATGCAAGATAGACATAATAGTCCTCTAGTGTCCCTTGCTAACCAAAATTCTTAACAGTTAAGTTATCTCATAAAATACCTTGTAACTCCCAGGTAAATCCAATATAAATCATACCCAAGGCTCCCAACATACCACATCCAATTCTAGGCCAAAAAGCTCTTGGCAACATGCATAGTGTATCAACTTTGCATGCTACAGTGCCTCATGAGATCGAAAACTAACTCATACTCACCAGTGGACACAATTTAGAATTGTGATAAGAGTATTATAAGAACACCCAAAATGTCCTAAAAGGTTCCTAAAACGTCCCCTTAAACTATGATACATAAGTTGCCAAATAATATGCATGTAAATAAAAATTTATGTCGAGATAGGAATGTAAATATTCCAACCATCATCCATAAATTGAAACATGCTCCAATGATTCTCCAAGGATCCATAAGCAAATCTGTATCCAATGGTACAATGCTAACAACGCCTGCACACTTAGATTAAAAACCACAAAACTAACATGTTGCTGACAACGTCACGATAACACTTATCAGCGTTCAGATAACCTTTGTCAGCGTTAGACAAATAAAGTGGAAAATCTAACTTCAAAAAAGACCAATAACAATGCATATCCTGTACATACTTTTACAAAAGGATCCCAAAACACATATTAAGTGAGATTGATCATTCCAATACTTGTTACCAAGTATTGAAATCTTCCAGTATCAAAAGGTTTAGTAGATAAATCAGACACATTTTCTTCTGTGTCAACCCTATCTGGTTGTATTAAACCCTTTTCAAAACAGTCTCTTATAAAATGATGTCTAATATCTATTTGTTTTGTTTTAGAGTGATGTACAGGATTTTTAATAATGCATAAAGTGTTGTTATTGTCTACAAAAATCTTGGTATGCATGAAATTATACCCATAATCCAACAGCTGGTTCTGAATCCATAAGACTTGTCCACAACAAGCAGCTGCTGCAACATACTCTTCTTCAGTTGTAGAATTGGCCACCACTGTTTGTTTTTTGCATTGCCAAGATATCAATCTACTCCCAAGAAACTGACGTCCACCAGTTGTGGATTTTCTATCAAATTTTTCACCACCATAGTCACTGTCTGAATATGCAATAAGCTCCAATGGTGAATCTTTTGGATACCATAATCCCAGGTCTGGATAACATCTAAGGTATCTAAATATTCTCTTGACAACATGAAGATGACATTCTTTGGGAGTCACTTGATGGCATGCACATGCACACACAACAAACATAATGTCAGGTCTTGAAGCTGTGAGATACATCAATGAACCAATCATTGATCTATAGTGCCTGACATCCACATCTTTTCCATCTCCAACTTTTCCCCAAGGGTGTTCTCTATCCATAGGAGTGCTGGCCCTTTTCTCATGTGGAGAAAAGACAAATTTCTTCAAAATATCTGCTACATATGTATCCTGAGAGATGAAGATACCATCTTCTTTCTGCTGAACTTGTAACCCTAGAAAGATGTTCATCTCCCCCATTGCACTCATCTTGAATTTGTTTGTCATAAGCTTGGAAAATTCTTCACTCATCTTTGGACTTGAATATCCAAAGATGATATCATCCACATAAACCTGGACAAGTAAGAAATCCTTACCAGTCTTCTTTGTAAATAAGGTCTAGTCTATGGTGCCCCTTTTGAATCCATTTTCCACCAGATAGGTCGACAATGTGCCATACCATGCTCTTGGGGCTTGATGAATCCATACATAGCTTTCTTGACTCTATACACCTTGTCTGGATGTTCTGAGTCTTCAAAACCAGGAGGCTGCATTACATAAACCTCCTCTACAATTATGCCATAAAGAAAGGCACTCTTCACATCCATTTGATAGACTGTAAAGCCCATGTAGGAAGCATAGGCTAGAAAAATCCTTATAGCCTCAATCCTTGCAACTGGTGCAAAAACCTCCTCATAGTCTATGCCTTCCTCTTGTGTATAACATTGAGCCACTAAATGTGCCTTGTTTCTGACCACAATGCCTCTTTCATCCTTCTTGTTTCTAAGAACCCATCTTGTCCTAGTAGGTCTAACATGTCTGGGACAATCAACCAACTCCCAAACATCCTGGATAGCAAATTGGTGAAGCTCATCTTGCATTGCTTCCACCCAACTTGGTTCTTTGAGAGCATCAAAAATCTTGTTGTGACAGAAAACAGGCAAACAAACATGCTTGAACAAGAGGGGTATCAACCTTCTTGTGAATATTGGCAATAAATCCTCCAAGATTCTGATGAGATCTTCTAGTTTGAACAGGAGACATCATGTTAGCCTCAAAATATTGAGTCAAACAAGAATGCTCGGTCATAGGTTATTATTGTAACATTAGTTAGAACGTTGTAATAGGTAGTTAATTAGTCGTGGTTTACGGGCTTGGATTTAAACTAATTAAAGTCAAAAAGACAAGCCCGGCCCAATATATAGCCCATTAAAGCCCGCATGTGGGTGGACTATATATACTACCCTCCTAGCATGTTAGGAGGGTTGGTTGTTCAATTTGTAACTAATCATTTTCTAATCTAATATTCACCAAGTTAATCATCTCTTTCTCTCTACTTTCTCTCACTACTCTCTCTCTCTAGGAATCCATCTCTTTTCATCTATTTTCTATCTTTAATCATCTATATAATATAGGACAACATTTTGTATCAATCGCCACGGGGTAGATTGTGTTTGGTTGTTTGGTTTTAGTTTGATTCGGTTGATTTTTCTATATAAATCATCCCGAATTAAATTTCTTTTTAGTATTTCGGGCTAGAAATCTTGATATAAATCATTTATATTGATTTGGTAGGGATTTGGTTTTGGTTTTTGTGGTAAAAATCACAAGATTTTGAGGTGTTTGGATTCATTTTGGAGTTACGGTTACTTTACTGTATCAAGATCATTCCGAAAAAAGATATTCAGAAAAGGGTTAATTATTCCGAAAATACAGATTTTCGGATAACGGTTTAATATTCTGAAAAAGTGAATATTCTGAAAAAGTGAATTTTCTGAAAAAGTGGCTTATTCCGAAGATTTCAGGTTTGTTGTTATTCCGAAGATTATCCTTTATCTGAATTTTGTTTATTCTGAAAAACCCATTATCCGAAGAAGTGATTTTTCTGAAAAAGTGTTTATTCCGAAGAAGTGGGTTTTCCGAAATTTTTTCTGAAAACATCAACATTCCGAAAAGGCCTCTATTCCGAAGAAGTCTTTATTCCGAAGATTATTCTGAAGATTATTCTGAAGATTATTCCGAAGACTATTCCGAATATTATTCCGAAGATTATTCCGAAGCCTTTATTCCGAAGAAATTGTTTTTCTGAAAACATCAATATCCCAAAAAAGTTGTTTTTTTCTGAAAACATCAATATTCCGAAGAAGTTGTTATGCTGAAAACATCATTATTCCGAAGAAAGACATTTATCTGAAAACCTCATTATTTCGAAATACCCAATTTTTCTGAAAATGTTAGTTATTCCGAAAAAACCCAAAAGTGAAAATATCTAACACGTGTGATTTTTCGCCTTCGATTTTTTTGTTTCTTGTGAAGACAATTTTTAGGGGATTTTAACATTTTTCATCGACAACAACAATCGAAACACATCTACTTAAGATACATTTTCATTTCATCGATTTAACGTCTCTAGATATGGATTCTACTCAAGAGTATCGTGTCACAAACAACAATATCATGGTGGCGGGTAATAAAGAGAGACCACCAATGCTTGTGTCTGGTCGGTATGCTCAATGGCAATCTCGCTTCATACGATATCTTGATACAAGACCCAATGGTGATGCCTTGAGGAAATGTATCACTCATGGACCATATGTATTCAAGAAAATCTCAATTCCTCCAAGAGCAGCCACAGATACTATTGATCCAATACCTGCAAGTGAACGCGATGAAACAAGATCCAATCTCACAACTGAAAATTGTGCTTGGCATGATGCGGAGAAGGAAGCCATCTATATGGTTTTAAGTGGGATCGGATATGATATTTACTCCATGGTTGATGCATGCCCTACAGCACATGAAATGTGGACTCCTATTGAACGCTTGCAACAAGGAGAATCACTCAAAAAACAAGATGTCAAAACAAACTTGTTTTGGAATTTTGGCAAGTTTACTTCAAGGGATGGAGAATCAATTGACTCTTACTACTCCAGGTTTTATAAGATGATGAATGATATGACAAGAAATAAGCTACAAGTTTCCACCATGCAAGTCAATGTTCAATTTCTTCAACAACTTCAACCCGAGTGGATACGGTTCGTCACTTTGGTGAAACAACAAGAAAATTTAGACGAGGTCTCATATCATTGACTCTTTGACATCTTGAAGCAATTTCAGAATGAAGCAAATGAGTTTCGAGCTGACCGTGTTGCAAATACGGCTAATCCACTTGCTTTAGTGACTACCACTCAACATGTTCAAGATCCTCACTCTCGTGCTCCTAAGCCATTCACCACTACATCATCTTCACCAAGATATTCCACTACATCATCTCCACCAATGATATTCCACATCATCTAAGTCTTCATCTTCCACAAAATCTCGAGGTAAAGTGCCAAGAGCACCATCACCACCATCTGCATCATCATCTGAAGAAGATAGTGATGAAGACCAAGTTCAAAAGAATCGAGAGATGAAACAACAAATTTCTTTCATAATGAAGACTTACAAGAAAATATACAAACCCACCAACAAAAATCTTCGCACATCATCTAACACAAAGAACCGATAGTCCTCCAAGGTATGACACACGTCGACGTGGTGAAAGTCCTTCTAGGTATGATCGACATAATCCAACGCATGTTGAGGGTTCTGCAAGGTATGATCGACAAACTGCTAAGTATGATACTCAGAGGATTGTTGCTGCTACTGGGAATAGGGAAACGGTTGGAAGTCAAGTGGTTCAGCAGAGTGGGATTCAATGTTTTTATTTCCAAGGTTATGGGCATATGCCAAAAGAATGCATGAAGCCGAAAAGGGTTAGAGACTCCAGCTATCACAAGGAAAAGATGTTGCTATGCAAGAAAATGGAAGCAGGGGTTAAATTGTCAGCTGAGGAAGGAGCAATGCTTGATGATACTAATGATGAAGATTCTGATCAAGAGCTCGATGCACATTACTCGTACATGGCAAAGGTTGAAGAAGTTCTCAAAGGCACTGAAGGTGACAATGGCCCTATCTTTGACACTGAGCCAATCGATAAGGTACACACTACTGATGAATATAATGTGTTTGGTGATATTCCTGAGCATAGTGATCTACCCAATGCCATTAATGACACGTGTATGATGGAAACGGTTGATAGCAATACCACACCCGATTCATCAGACATGTGCAATAATGAGTCGGAGGATGATCAACATGCAAATGAATATGATGAAGAGGAACGTATTGCGCTTGCTAATTTAATTGATACTTTACAAAAAGATGTCACTAAAAATAAAAAGAGTCAAAAGCAATAAAGAAGGCAAACGCTACGCTCACTCAAAATTTTGAAGAGTGCAAAGTTGCTCTTAACAAATCGACTGAGATGACTGAGCGCTATAGAGATGAGCTCCTTCAGAAAACCAAAGAGCTTGAGGGGTACAAGGGAAGTGCGTTAAAAAGTCAAAAGGACGATTTTGAAAACAAATATAATACAACTCTTGAGTTATTAGCCAAAGAGAAACGTCAATATAATGTTTTCTTAATGGATGAACGTCAAAAAACGTACCTTGCCAATACCAAAGTTAATGAACTTGAACAAAAGCTCTCTATGACCACTACAGATTATGCTAAAATTCTTGAGGATAAGAAACAAGAGGTAGATGCGTTAAAACACGACTTTAAAAGTAGATATGATAAAGAAACCGAAAAGCTAAGGAAATTAAAAGAACAAGTCGAATTTTTGAAGAAAGTTGTTTATAAAACGCATGATTCTATTCAATCCGTAAGAATGCTAGCACCTCCATCAATGTTTAAGGGTCAAGCTAGCTTCGCAAGTCCAGAGTACCTTGCTAAAGCTCAAGCTGCGAACCCGTGTCTTTATCTTGATGAGACTGAAAGGACCGATCTTGATTGCATGCCTGTTAGTGCCAATAGTGAAGAGACTGCCCTTTGGGATGATGATAGTCAACCTCTTGTCAATAAGGAGTTTGTAAAACCATATAATTATGCTTATGAGAATAGTCTTTATGGTCTTTTCAACAAACAAACTCAGAAAACCTGTGAGGAAGTGTTTTTATAATGCAAACAAAATAGAATTCAATGGAAGAAAGCATTTTCCCCTAAGAAATCTAATGTTTACAAATACATAAACTACCTCCCTCTAGATGAATCTAAAATCAACAGTAGGAAAACGTTAGGTATTCTTAAACACCACATAGATAATGTTAAATCTATTGTTGAAAGAGACTGGGCAAAACGTGAAAATGCTGAGTGGACACGTCTGATTCCTCAAGATATTACCTTCCTTGTGAAAGAACTCTTAATTCCTAACACGGCGTTGATTAAAGAAATGGTTCTTCAACTTGAGGAGTTCATTCGGACTGAAATGTATGATGATTTAAAATATGTTGAATCTCTTGAGAAACACATTGAAGATCTTCAAATGGAGAAGTCTGATTTTTCAGATGAATATGATTTACTATTGCAAGAATATGTTTCTAACGATGTTATGTGTGCTTATTTTACATCTTGTGCTGATATTGATGAATATTCTGATGTTGCATGCAAATATCTTGATAAGATCAAAGAATGTGAGCGTCTTGAAATTGAACTTTCGAAATGTAAAGAAAATGTCGATAAAAAGGCTTTTGAGTTTCTTCAACACAAAACTGATTTCCTTCAAAAACATTGTCATTCTCTTGAACTTGCTTTGGAAAAAGACGTTGGTAGTTTTCCACATGATAATAAATTACAAGAAAAAATTTCCCAAACGTTTCGAGAAATGAATGAACAGAATTTGGAAATTAAAGGGTTGAAAGCTCAGTTACAAGACAGGGACATAGCGATAGCAGAGTTGCAGAAACTCGTTGCTAAAATGGGTGGGAAAGTTGTGGAATCTAGCATTAAGAAACCTGTTGTTAGACAACCCAATGCCTCTAAAGTAATTTGATCCTCTATCTTGGGAAAACCATCTGCTTTATCAAATTCCTCGTTTGCAAAACCTGTGTTTGCCCCCAAGATGGATGGAAAGGAAAGGTTACCACAAGCTAAACCCATAAGGAATACTATAGTACCAAGCGTTAAGCACAATAATGTGATTAAACCAGGGATGTATAGAATGACCACTAAGCCCACAAACAAAGTTACTCAATTGCCTCAGACTTCTAGAAACACTAATATTCGTGTGTCTTCTACTACAGGAATAGTCTCCACTACTAGTGTTATCTGGCCTTAGCTTAAGAGCACTAAAGTGAATGATAAGGTCTAGAAACACAAGAATCAAGGGAAGATGAAGGAAGTAGAAGAACACCCTAGGAATTTGAATGTTTTTAAGAATAAAAAGTCTGTAATCACATGTAATGACGATTTGAATGATGTGAATGATTTGAATGCTATGAATGTGAAATTTGTTTGTGTCAAATGTGGAAAGTGTGCTAATGCTAATCATTCTATGTGTGCTATGAATAAAGTCAAAAACGTAGATACTAGAACTAAGAAGCAAGTTGCGATGTCTATTATAGCTAGTAAACCCAAACACAAAGTGAACCATTCTGGTGCCACCCCCACTAAGAACAGTAATGCATCAGACTCCACCACTAAGAACCCTAGAAGCAGAATTAAGGAATTATATGAGTCTGCTAGTAAGTCTTAGAAATGGTGGTTTGCTAATCAATGTCCTCCACGATATAAATGGATGTCAAAAGCTAGGACAAAAAATGTGAAACGAGTGTTAGTTTGCCTTAACATGTTGATAAGGACACTAATGATTCTACTATCACAACTACTGTGGTATCCAATTTAGCAAATGCTCCATCGTGTTCTATCTCTTCTGCAGGTGATACAAATAATTCTCTTCTTACTGGACTCCGGATGCACGAAGCACATGACGGGGAATCTCAAGCTTCTAATTAACTTTGTGGAGAAGTTCCTGGGTACGGTCTGATTCGGAAATGATCAATTTGCACCGATCCTAGGATATGGAGATTTGGTCCAGGGAATATTACAATCAAAAGGGTATACCACGTCGAAGGGCTCAATCACATTCTTTTCTCGGTTGGTCAATTCTGTGATGCGGATTTGGAGGTTGCTTTCAGAAAGAAGACATGTTTTGTTCGTTATTATGATGGGAATGACTTACTTACCGGTACACGGGGTACTGATCTTTACACAATTTCACTTTAAGACACAACGTCATCATCTCCAATTTGCTTCATGGCTAAAGCTTCAACGACTCAGGCATGGTTATGGCATCAACGATTATCTCATCTTAATTTTGATACCATCAACTTGCTTTCCAAGAAAGATATTGTGAGAGGCCTTCCAAGTTTGAAATTCATTAAAGATCATCTTTGTTCTTCTTGTGAGCTTTGTAAAGCTAAACGAAGTAGCTTCAAAACAAAGACTACACCAAGCTCTAAAGGACGGTCAGATCTTCTTCATATGGATCTATGTGGTCCCATGCGTGTTCATAGTATCAATGGAAAGAAATATATTCTGGTAATTGTCGATGATTACTCAAGGTACACATGGACTCACTTCTTAAGATCCAAGGATGAAACACCCGAAGTTCTCATCAGCTTTCTTAAATGGATACAACGTGGTCTTCAAGCTCAAGTTAAAGTGGTTCGTACTGACAGAGGTATAGGATTTTTGAATTCAAATCTGAGAAAGTATTTTGAAGCTGAAGGGATTGAACATGAAACATCTATTGCTCGAACACCCGAATAAAACGGCGTTGTTGAAAGACGAAACCATACTTTGGTTGAACCTGCTCGAACATTATTATCCGCTTTAAAATTTCCACTATACTTTTGGGCCGAAGCCGTGTCAACCGCATGCTACACACAAAACCGTTCCTTAATTATCCCAAGACACGAAAAGACACCATATCACATAACAGTTTAAGTCCCGATCCACAACGACAAACGACTTCCGTTCACAACCGCACGGAACTCGGAACTCAAGACCACAACAATGAACCGTCAAGTTCAACGTTGGTTCCAGAAAATGTTCCAAGAGCTGATATGACAGTTGACACGACAATTGAAGAGTTGGAAATGTTATATGGACCAATGTATGATGAATATTTCACGGGGGAGAAACAAGTTGTATCAAAGTCTTCCGCTGTCACTCATGATATGAATGATGATACTGATCATCGTCTACAAATGGATACAATTTCATCTACTTCAACACGGGTTGCTGCAGATTTACCTCCTCAGAATATTACTTCAAAAATCACTCCTACAACATCCACAACTACTGTCATTGCTCCAGAGAACACAAATCAAGCAAACAATGCATTATCTAACGAAGAAAAATTTATCAACCCATTCGGTACACCGGTACACGAAACTGGAGAGTCTTCTACTCGCCATGTTGATCCGTCAAATATGCATACGTTCTATCAACGACATCCTTCAACACATCATTGGACCCAAGATCATCCTTTGGTTCATGTAATTGGAAACCCTTCACAGCCCGTTCGCACAAGACGACAGCTTAAAACCGATGGCGATGTTTGTATGTTCGCACTCGTCGTGAGTTCAGCTGAACCGAAAAACATCAAAGAAGCCATGGCTGATCACGCTTGGATTGAATCGATGACGGATGAACTTCAACAATTTGAAAGACTTAAAGTTTGGGAACTTGATGACAGACCATACGATGTAATACCATTAAATCTTCGATGGATCTGGAAAAACAAGATGGATGAAGAGAACACGATCATCAAGAATAAATCTAGGCTAGTGGCTAAAGGGTATTGATAGGTGTGAAAACACCCATCCTTTTACCACTTATTTCTTGCTAAAACAAGACCAAAACGCGTATTTAATATCATTTGTTTGGAATTATGCGTGGTTTTTGTGTTTATTGTGTTTTCAGAGTCAACCGGATGAATATTGAAGAAAATATGGGATTGCACGGGTTTTATCAAGGAAAAAGACTCAAGACGAAGTCTATTGTCCAAGAGATGCAAAAGATTTGAAGTCAATGGGCCTATTTGAATATTTATCGAAGAAAAGGACCAATGATGGAAGATTTACATATGTCGAAAGAACTCAAGTCTATATAACGAAGAAATTAAAAGACGAGTTGAATTTAATCGTCGACAAATCCCGAATCAGAATCAAAAACGTCGACTTTTCTGAAAAGACGAGAAGACAAGAAGAAAGGGAGAAAGCCCACTTCACCAACCAACCACTAAAGTGATTTTTATTCTTGTTTTCACAAATCTTGTAGTTTTAATCTTTTCCTTTGATTGTTTAAACCTTAATCATCAATATAATCTTTCCATTAATCTTGTTCATCTTCATCTTTTTTATTTAAAGCTTAAAGTTCTTATTTGGTTGATTTGATCTTCAAAAGTTATTGGGATTTGTGTTTTTATTGTTGGGATTTGATGTTTATGGTTAGTAGATGATTAGTGTTTAGTTTGGTTCAAATCTTTTGGTTAAATTTGGCTTGTTTGGATTAAAATTGTTTTACCCTGTTTTTTCTGCTTAACTGTTCTTCGTTCCCCAGATTCCGAATCAAGTACTGTTCATCTTTTATTCCGCATCAAGCTTCTTCATCCGGAATATCCAATATTCCGGATCAACCCTCATATTCCGCATCAAACTCCTTCATCCGGAATATCCAATATTCCGGATCAGTGTCCTTCATCCGGAATAACCATTATTCCGGATCAAATCATATATTCCGCATCAACCTTTATTCCGAATAAGCTATTTATTTCGCATGAGCTAGTTTATTCCGCATCAACCTTTATTCCGCATCAAGCTATTTATTCCGCATGAACCTTTTATTCCGAATGAACCTACTATTCCGCATGAGCTTTTATTCCGCATGAACCTTTTATTACGCATCAACCATTTATTCCGCATCAATTCATTATTCCGCATGAGCCCTATTATTCCGAATGAGCTAGTATTCCGCATAAGTAAGATATTCCGCATGAGCTTATATTCCGCATCAACAGTTTATTCTGCATGAATGATTTTTGTCTGAGTTATTTCGGATCAAGCATACATTCCGAATCAAGCAAGTTTTCAGTGAGGTTATTCTACTGTTTAATCGTTTAAGTGTTTAATTTTAATTCAGGTTTTATTTCACTAACTGATTTTGGTTTTAATCTTTTATTTACTTCAAGCATTTACCTTTTTAGTATAATAGAAAACCAACCCCCCTATTTGTCACCAAGAACAACTATTCCACTTTGAGCTGTGATCAATTCGAGAAGATTCCGAGAGATTAAATCTGAACCCTAACAAATCTCTAGTATCAAAGACGAGAAGACAAGAAGAAAGGGAGAAAGCCCACTTCACCAACCAACCACTAGCCTATAAATAGGAAACCCCCTCACACTTTTTAAGCTAGTTTTTATTTCCAGTTTTCTTTTCTTTTTGTTTCGTAGGGAAGAAACAACACCACTAAGGTGTTGGTGATTTTTATTCTTGTTTTCACAAATCTTGTAGTTTTAATCTTTTCCTTTGATTGTTTAAACCTTAATCATCAATATAATCTTTCCATTAATCTTGTTCATCTTCATCTTTTTGTTTTAAAGCTTAAAGTTCTTATTTGGTTGATTTGATCTTCAAAAGTTATTGGGATTTGTGTTTTTATTGTTGGGATTTGATGTTTATGGTTAGTAGATGATTAGTGTTTAGTTTGGTTGAAAACTTTTGGTTAAATTTGGCTTGTTTGGATTAAAATCGTTTTACCCTGTTTTTTCTGCTTAACTGTTCTTCGTTCCCTAGATTCCGAATCAAGTATTGTTCATCTTTTATTCCGCATAAAGCTTCTTCATCCGGAATATCCAATATTCCGGATCAACCCTCATATTCCGCATCAAACTCCTTCATCCATAATATCCAATATTCCGGATCATTGTCCTTCATCCGGAATAACCATTATTCCGGATCAACTCATATATTCCGCATCAACCTTTATTCCGAATAAGCTATTTATTCCGCATGAGCTAGTTTATTCCGCATCAACCTTTATTCCGCATCAAGCTATTTATTCCGCATGAACCTTTTATTCCGAATGAACCTACTATTCCGCATGAGCTTTTATTCCGCATGAGTCTTTTATTCCGCATGAACCTTTTATTCCGCATCAACCATTTATTCCGCATCAATTCATTATTCCGCATGAGCCCTATTATTCCGAATGAGCTAGTATTCCGCATAAGTAAGATATTCCGCATGAGCTTATATTCCGCATCAACAGTTTATTCCGCATGAAGGATTTTTGTCTGAGATATTCCGGATCAAGCATACATTCCGAATCAAGCAAGTTTTCAGTGAGGTTATTCTACTGTTTAATTGTTTAAGTGTTTAATTTTAATTCAAGTTTTATTTCACTAACTGTTTTTGGTTTTAATCTTTTATTTACTTCAAGAATTTACCTTTTTAGTAGAAAAGAAAACCAAACCCCCTATTTGTCACCAAGAACAACTATTCCACTTTGAGCTGTGATCAATTCGAGAAGATTCCGAGAGATTAAATCTGAACCCTAATGTAGTAACCCGAACATTAAAATCGATATTTAGACCGAGTTTCAATACTATTACTAATATTCAGACCAATATTTATTGATTGACTTTTATTTGTCATGATCGTTTTTGAGAACAATATTGAATTCTCGGCTAACCAGAAAGGTTGAGGCTTTAACTTATTGAGTACATGTCATTTATTATTAATGGACAAAGTCTATGTCCGTCATCAACCGTGAATATCTTCGTTATAAAATAAAAATATTTTTATTGTCATCGTTTTAATTTCTCATTTTACGAGCATTCTTCTTAATTTGCGTTAAGCCTTTAGACGTCATTCGTATATGGGACACGTTAACGCTTATTGAAATATAAGCCCTCATTTATTTATAGAAATATTAATGTTCTCCAAATGTCGATGTTTTTATTTTATATTGAGCGTTTATTTTTCGTGTTTTAAACGTATCTTTCAAATCGCGTAACTTTTAAAATATCGGGCTTCGATAATACCCACTTTAACAAATTGCGGGTAACTTCTTAATTAGTAAAACAAATATTAACAACCCTATCCACTAAATATGGCGTGTCATAATTTACTACAAAGAAAGGATACGTGTCTTTCATATCAAATACTACCTTTGCTTTATACATCTATATCTCTCATGCCTTTCTTTTGTCTTTGTGTTGCCATACTTAAACAAAACCATTATAAACATATTATTCTGCTCTTTTTGTTCTTGACGTCAAGAGCATATCACAAAGAAGCTACTAATAAATTTCTTGAAGTATCTTGATGCGACTATGAAGGTTATAACTCCTAGTTATATTGTTGCGGTGTTCATCTCATTTCTTTGTAAGGATTGGTATTCCTTTTGATGATTTCATTATATTTTTGTAAAACATGTCATTATATATTTTCCTACTGTGTTTAGAGGTTTTAAAATTTCTTTTTTTTTGTTATTGGACATCGTATATAATTTTGCAACACAAATGTGCAAGTTAAACAAGCCCTAGTGATGATTTGGTTGATGAGATTTTAGATCAGCTGTAAAAAAACGTGATATTTGAAGGCTATCAGTAGGATGGGATAATGAAAACTTACATATTAAGATAAAGGATTCTTTTGTGAGTATTTCCTCGGGTGGCCCGTTTGGCGACAACTCCCGGAGAGTAAGATATGATCAAATTAGTGAAGCTAGTCAAAATCTGACTAGCTATGTTTGACAGCTTATAAACTGCTAAATTTTGTATAATAACCCCTAAAAAGGTAAAACTAAAAGTTGTAGCTAAACTTATGTAGAACACACACGAATCGGATGATTTTCTACGGATAAACGGTTTGGAAATGGCGGGCAAAACGGTGGGACTGAAGTTGGCTGCGAAAAACAGCCAACTCTTCTAAGTGATAAAATGGGCAAATGAGCTATGATAATTATAAATTAGGGGCAAATGAGCTATGATAATTAATAACGTATTTGGAGTTCAATACTAATATTGAAATGGACTAAAGTTATAATAACTTGTAATAGGCTACTAATGGGCTTTAATGGGCTTAAAGGTCATAATGAATACATGAAAGATTGTTATCAAAGTCTTATGAAAAGTTTTATAAAACTTATGCAATGTCCAAACTTACTAAAGTAAACTATTTACATATATGTATGACTTATGTATAGTATCGAGCCTAAGACGCGTCTCGTCATGATTAGGTCTCGTTCGGTCATATGTTGACCGTTGGGCATCTTGCTCTCGATCAACGAGCGATTGGTATCTCGTGAAGTCGTGTATCGACTATTGGACGTTTGTTCCTTGATCTACGTGTAATAGCTATATCAGGTGAGTTCATAGCCTCGCTTTTACTATTTTATATGTGTTTATAAACCCGCGAGGGGGAATACATGCTCTTGATATAAAATATACGTTGTTTATATATATAGTTTTAAGAGGATACATGTTAAAAAAAACATGTGAGGTTTGACTATATGCTTTGAACGAATACAAGTTGTTGTAAATGAATATAAGATGTTTGATTAAATGCTTTTGAAAGATGAACACAAGCGTTGATTGTATTGATTGTGAACCGCTATTTGCTAAGTGCTGTATTGCCAAAATTTGGAAAGTCCCTATAAACCCATGAATCGTTAACTACCCTTGATGGGTAGGCGCTGGTACAGACGGATGGATCCATCGGGGATGGCCCCCACCTGGGCAGGTCGCACCTGTGGGTTGGAGGCTCAGCCAGGTGTGTTGTATTAGAAGTAAGGGGGTATTCGGCAAAATACCTGACTAGGGCATTATTATACTTAAGGCTTCGGTGTCATGGCTTAGTAGAATAGCGTGGACTTTGGGTATTGCATGTGTTGCACTATCGACAGTGGATGAGATTCTTGTGTTCAAAAGCTCTATGGTTTATCTAAAACCCCATTATTGTTTATTTAAAAACCTATGAATTCACTCAACCGTTGTGTTGACATGTTAGCATGTATTCTCAGGTATATAGGTTTAAGAGCAGCTGGAGCATGGAGCCGCGCGGGATAAATTAAAGGCAAAACAAACAATTTCCATTCAATACATTTGACAAATCTTTATTATTTCTTAAGGTTTGTATAAATTGGTGGGACCTCTTTTTTAGTTAACTCTGATTTAATAAAATTACCGAATAGTTTATTTTATAAAACGTCTCTTTTGAGGTCGTTTTCTATGACTGTGTGTGATGTGCTATGAAGTAACACCCAATGTTGATATTCCGCTGCCTTGTGAAATTGGGGGTGTTACAGATTGGTATCAGAGCACTAGTTATAGCGAACTAGGTCATTTTTAAAACATAGACTATAACTGCTCTTTCGTAAAATTGTTTGGTTGCCTTACAAAGTATCCGCGCGCTCATGGCTCCTTGAAACCAAAGCTTTGTTGTGATATTGTGATCATGTGTGTATGTAGAAATGTTTGTATGTATATTGAATGTATACACTATGGTATTTAAGGGCATTGTGCATGAAGCAATGAGCCTTACGTGATTATCGTACATTTTATGATACGGTTTTATAGAGAGTTTGGCCTCGCCGCCAATCACTTTTCTTGATAATTAATTTATTATCTGAATACGAGTATGGACCTCGTTTGATATTTTGGGTACATATATATTGTTTCATAATCTATCGCATGTCGACTAATTTAAGCTCGATTTTTGTCATCGCATCCTGATGTGCCATTTTAGGACATCTCCTTTTGAAACGTAATTGATAAGCGTATTATTATATTTCTACACTCCTTATGATTTTGGAGAATCATTTCTTCAAGGAGAGATCTTCTACGTAATATAACGTTTAATTTAATTGTGTTTGATTACGTTTTGTGGCGAAAAGGAGGATACCAATGTTGGACCTAAAATATATATACCCAAATCATTATATAATTTGGGTACAACAAAGATATGCTCATAGTAGTCATTAGTTGAGCAATTTAATACCTTATATTTAAATGGAATGGGACATTTAAATATAGAGAATTTAAGTCGTCTAACTATGTGTCGTTTAAGGTTATCTTATTGAAATGGATTGGGACATTTGAATAAGAAAGTTTTAAACCACTGGACCTTAGATTGTTTATGGTTTCTTTATTCAGATGGAATGGGACGTTTGAATACAGAAATCATGGAGTAAGTTTGACACCATGTACTTTTCTTGGCATTTAATTTGATTATGTTATCGTGTTTTGTGACGGTATTACTGAGTAGGACGATTTATAATCATCTTGTTGAAATAAATTGGGACGCCTTTTTATTTGAACAAGATAGTTATAAGTTCCCGAACCATAAATTTATAGATTCTTGTTTACATGGATTGGGACGCCTTTTTGATGTAAACAAGAAATTATAAATAAGTGGGCTCAAGAGTACTTGACTTGGTTTGTGACTATTTTTGTATACGGATGTATTTCTTCGACTCATGTTTCGTTGGTACGAATCGTTCGTTTCGTCGTCATTATGGTTATTATTGATTATCGTCTATGTATGAGTAACCCTGTAAGTCTTCTCTCGAGTTATAATTTGTTTCTATGGACCATTTCTAATGTGTCATAACTATCACGAGCTTTATAAGCTAATTGTTAAGAACCATTACCTGTCCCGAGAACAGATGACTTGTTTAATCGAGATTAGTTGTGTACTTGTGGATTGACTGAGGATTAAGTTATCAACACAACTCATCGTGATTGAAAAGATCTTGAGATTCTTTCCTGTTATTATGGATGGTTCATCGAAGAATTTTTCAAACATAATGAGAAAATATTTTGTGTATGGATCCGTTTGTGAGCACCGTGAAATGTCATTTGGGTATGGATCCATGTGTGAGCACCATCTGATGACGAAAATATTGATCTATATGCATCTATGGAATAAATATCGTGAACATCCTTTAACTTGCAAACTTTCCTTTGACTGGACTCATCTGAAAATCCTATAAGATATTCATTTTTTCATGTCTTGACTATTTAGCAAGCATGAGTTAACGTGATTGAATTTATTGATTTGGCATGGCTTGGCTATTCTGCAAGCATGTCGTAATACGATTATACGTGCCTAGTGATGGCTTTTGTATTTGATTTGGATCGTAGTTCCTTGGATAGAGTATTGTATATTCCGAACGATTTATGTGTCGATAAATTTGATTTTGAAGAGATAGGTTTGCATGTTTGAGATCATGCAACTAGATGATTTTGTGCGACTCGTAATAATTGCCTCGTCGTGAATATTCTGTAACAGGTTTTCGAGGGAGTTATGTGTGATCCATGCAATTTTCTTTTATGAGCTAATTTTGTTATGGAACATGTGGAACATATGTGTTTCGATTTGATCGATGTGAACATCGATAGTTTTGAATTGATTCTCGCATTGAAAATTTTTCAATGCACCTACTTCTTTCAACTCTTCACTTGTCATGTGGAATTTTTCGAACTTATATCGACCGCCACATGCTTGATAAGCTAGTAGTAATGTACCTTGAATCACTTTCAAAATTTGACGGCTTGTTAATTTTTCGCTTCCAGTGGCTTTCTATTCGAGTTATGGATTCATCTTTCCTTATAAGGATTGAAGCTACTATCAAACCGTTCATTTGTGCCCGTTATGTATACTAGTTGCTTTGACTTTTGTTCATCCAACCTTCGTTAGGAACCTCGGCGATGACTTGTCTATTCCTCACCTCTCCGCCATTATATCGATGACTATTGAAATGAATTAAGCGCCGGCACGTCGCTTCCTAAAGGGGTAGCTAATGTAGTAACCCGAACATTGAAATCGATATTTAGACCGAGTTTCAATACTATTACTAATATTCAGACCAATATTTATTGATTGACATTTATTTGTCATGATCGTTTTTGAGAACAATATTGAATTCTCGGCTAACCAGAAAGGTTGAGGCTTTAACTTATTGAGTACATGTCATTTATTATTAATGGACAAAGTCTATGTCCGTCATCAACCGTGAATATCCTCGTTATAAAATAAAAATATTTTTATTGTCATCGTTTTAATTTCTCATTTTACGAGCATTCTTCTTAATTTGCGTTAAGCCTTTAGACGTCATTCGTATATGGGACACGTTAACGCTTATTGAAATATAAGCCCTCATTTATTTATAGAAATATTAATGTTCTCCAAATGTCGATGTTTTTATTTTATATTGAGCGTTTATTTTTCGTGTTTTAAACGTATCTTTCAAATCGCGTAACTTTTAAAATATCGGGCTTCGATAATACCCACTTTAACAAATTGCGGGTAACTTCTTAATTTGTAAAACAAATATTAACAACCCTATCCACTAAATATGGCGTGTCATAATTTACTACAAAGAAAGGATACGTGTCTTTCATATCAAATACTACCTTTGCTTTATACATCTATATCTCTCATACCTTTCTTTTGTCTTTGTGTTGCCATACTTAAACAAAACCATTATAAACATATTATTCTGCTCTTTTTGTTCTTGACGTCAAGAGCATATCACAAAGAAGCTACTAATAAATTTCTTGAAGTATCTTGATGCGACTATGAAGGTTATAACTCCTAGTTATATTGTTGCGGTGTTCATCTCATTTCTTTGTAAGGATTGGTATTCCTTTTGATGATTTCATTATATTTTTGTAAAACATGTCATTATATATTTTCCTACTGTGTTTAGAGGTTTTAACATTTCTTTTTTTTTTGTTATTGGACATCGTATATAATTTTGCAACACAAATGTGCAAGTTAAACAAGCCCTAGTGATGATTTGGTTGATGAGATTTTAGATCAGCTGTAAAAAAACGTGATATTTGAAGGCTATCAGTAGGATGGGATAATGAAAACTTACATATTAAGATAAAGGATTCTTTTGTGAGTATTTCCTCGGGTGGCCCGTTTGGCGACAACTCCCGGAGAGTAAGATATGATCAAATTAGTAAAGCTAGTCAAAATCTGACTAGCTATGTTTGACAGCTTATAAACTGCTAAATTTTGTATAATAACCCCTAAAAAAGGTAAAACTAAAAGTTGTAGCTAAACTTATGTAGAACACACACGAATCGGATGATTTTCTACGGATAAACGGTTTGGAAATGGCGGGCAAAACGGTGGGACTGAAGTTGGCTGCGAAAAACAGCCAACTCTTCTAAGTGATAAAATGGGCAAATGAGCTATGATAAATATAAATTAGGGGCAATTGAACTTACAATAAGTAAACTACATAAGTTAAGAATGAATTAGGTAAAAATAACTCATCTATATTTTTTACGGTTTAGGAGAAACGATCTAATCTACGAGGCATGTCGGGAAAATTGTAAGAATTGGACTATATTAAATTAACGTAAAACGTGTTGATTTGTATAACAACCGAAATGGTAGAACCCACTTGTCTAGAATTATAAATTCATTTATTTGCTGATAATTTCAGAACCCGATACCCGACCAACGCAAGATATTAAGTTGATGTCGTTTGAGACATTTTAGAACTCGTAATGCATATAAAGTGGACGTGGGTCACAAAAGCCCAACATACACATGTAATGGCTATTGGGCCATTATTGGACCTGAGATTAATAACGTATTTGGAGTTCAATACTAATATTGAAATGGACTAAAGTTATAATAACTTGTAATAGGCTACTAATGGGCTTTAATGGGCTTAAAGGTCATAATGAATACATGAAAGATTGTTATCAAAGTCTTATGAAAAGTTTTATAAAACTTATGCAATGTCCAAACTTACTAAAGTAAACTATTTACATATATGTATGACTTATGTATAGTATCGAGCCTAAGACGCGTCTCGTCATGATTAGGTCTCGTTCGGTCATATGTTGACCGTTGGGCATCTTGCTCTCGATCAACGAGCGATTGGTATCTCGTGAAGTCGTATATCGACTATTGGACGTTTGTTCCTTGATCTACGTGTAATAGCTATATCAGGTGAGTTCATAGCCTCGATTTACTATTTTATATGTGTTTATAAACCCGCGAGGGGGAATACATGCTCTTGATATAAAATATACGTTGTTTATATATATAGTTTTAAGAGGATACATGTTAAAAAAAAAACATGTGAGGTTTGACTATATGCTTTGAACGAATACAAGTTGTTGTAAATGAATATAAGATGTTTGATTAAATGCTTTTGAAAGATGAACACAAGCGTTGATTGTATTGATTGTGAACCGCTATTTGCTAAGTGCTGTATTGCCAAAATTTGGAAAGTCCCTATAAACCCATGAATCGTTAACTACCCTTGATGGGTAGGCGCTGGTACAGACGGATGGATCCATCGGGGATGGCCCCCACCTGGGCAGGTCGCACCTGTGGGTTGGAGGCTCAGCCAGGTGTGTTGTATTAGAAGTAAGGGGGTATTCGACAAAATACCTGACTAGGGCATTATTATACTTAAGGCTTCGGTGTCATGGCTTAGTAGAATAGCGTGGACTTTGGGTATTGCATGTGTTGCACTATCGACAGTGGATGAGATTCTTGTGTTCAAAAGCTCTATGGTTTATCTAAAACCCCATTATTGTTTATTTAAAAACCTATGAATTCACTCAACCGTTGTGTTGACATGTTAGCATGTATTCTCAGGTATATAGGTTTAAGAGCAGCTGGAGCATGGAGCCGCGCGGGATAAATTAAAGGCAAAACAAACAATTTCCATTCGATACATTTGACAAATCTTTATTATTTCTTAAGGTTTGTATAAATTGGTGGGACCTCTTTTTTAGTTAACTCTGATTTAATAAAATTACCGAATAGTTTATTTTATAAAACGTCTCTTTTGAGGTCGTTTTCTATGACTGTGTGTGATGTGCTATGAAGTAACACCCAATGTTGATATTCCGCTGCCTTGTGAAATTGGGGGTGTTACAGATTGGTATCAGAGCACTAGTTATAGGGAACTAGGTCATTTTTAAAACATAGACTATAACTGCTCTTTCGTAAAATTGTTTGGTTGCCTTACAAAGTATCCGCGCGCTCATGGCTCCTTGAAACCAAAGCTTTGTTGTGATATTGTGATCATGTGTGTATGTAGAAATGTTTGTATGTATATTGAATGTATACACTATGGTATTTAAGGGCATTGTGCATGAAGCAATGAGCCTTACGTGATTATCGTACATTTTATGATACGGTTTTATAGAGAGTTTGGCCTCGCCGCCAATCACTTTTCTTGATAATTAATTTATTATCTGAATACGAGTATGGACCTCGTTTGATATTTTGGGTACATATATATTGTTTCATAATCTATCGCATGTCGACTAATTTAAGCTCGATTTTTGTCATCGCATCCTGATGTGCCATTTTAGGACATCTCCTTTTGAAACGTAATTGATAAGCGTATTATTATATTTCTACACTCCTTATGATTTTGGAGAATCATTTCTTCAAGGAGAGATCTTCTACGTAATATAACGTTTAATTTAATTGTGTTTGATTACGTTTTGTGGCGAAAAGGAGGATACCAATGTTGGACCTAAAATATATATACCCAAATCATTATATAATTTGGGTACAACAAAGATATGCTCATAGTAGTCATTAGTTGAGCAATTTAATACCTTATATTTAAATGGAATGGGACATTTAAATATAGAGAATTTAAGTCGTCTAACTATGTGTCGTTTAAGGTTATCTTATTGAAATGGATTGGGACATTTGAATAAGAAAGTTTTAAACCACTGGACCTTAGATTGTTTATGGTTTCTTTATTCAGATGGAATGGGACGTTTGAATACAGAAATCATGGAGTAAGTTTGACACCATGTACTTTTCTTGGCATTTAATTTGATTATGTTATCGTGTTTTGTGACGGTATTACTGAGTAGGACGATTTATAATCATCTTGTTGAAATAAATTGGGACGCCTTTTTATTTGAACAAGATAGTTATAAGTTCCCGAACCATAAATTTATAGATTCTTGTTTACATGGATTGGGACGCCTTTTTGATGTAAACAAGAAATTATAAATAAGTGGGCTCAAGAGTACTTGACTTGGTTTGTGACTATTTTTGTATACGGATGTATTTCTTCGACTCATGTTTCGTTGGTACGAATCGTTCGTTTCGTCTTCATTATGGTTATTATTGATTATCGTCTATGTATGAGTAACCCTGTAAGTCTTCTCTCGAGTTATAATTTGTTTCTATGGACCATTTCTAATGTGTCATAACTATCACGAGCTTTATAAGCTAATTGTTAAGAACCATTACCTGTCCCGAGAACAGATGACTTGTTTAATCGAGATTAGTTGTGTACTTGTGGATTGACTGAGGATTAAGTTATCAACACAACTCATCGTGATTGAAAAGATCTTGAGATTCTTTCCTGTTATTATGGATGGTTCATCGAAGAATTTTTCAAACATAATGAGAAAATATTTTGTGTATGGATCCGTTTGTGAGCACCGTGAAATGTCATTTGGGTATGGATCCATGTGTGAGCACCATCTGATGACGAAAATATTGATCTATATGCATCTATGGAATAAATATCGTGAACATCCTTTAACTTGCAAACTTTCCTTTGACTGGACTCATCTGAAAATCCTATAAGATATTCATTTTTTCATGTCTTGACTATTTAGCAAGCATGAGTTAACGTGATTGAATTTATTGATTTGGCATGGCTTGGCTATTCTGCAAGCATGTCGTAATACGATATACGTGCCTAGTGATGGCTTTTGTATTTGATTTGGATCGTAGTTCCTTGGATAGAGTATTGTATATTCCGAACGATTTATGTGTCGATAAATTTGATTTTGAAGAGATAGGTTTGCATGTTTGAGATCATGCAACTAGATGATTTGTGCGACTCGTAATAATTGCCTCGTCGTGAATATTCTGTAACAGGTTTTCGAGGGAGTTATGTGTGATCCATGCAATTTTCTTTTATGAGCTAATTTTGTTATGGAACATGTGGAACATATGTGTTTCGATTTGATCGATGTGAACATCGATAGTTTTGAATTGATTCTCGCATTGAAAATTTTTCAATGCACCTACTTCTTTCAACTCTTCACTTGTCATGTGGAATTTTTCGAACTTATATCGACCGCCACATGCTTGATAAGCTAGTAGTAATGTACCTTGAATCACTTTCAAAATTTGACGGCTTGTTAATTTTTCGCTTCCAGTGGCTTTCTATTCGAGTTATGGATTCATCTTTCCTTATAAGGATTGAAGCTACTATCAAACCGTTCATTTGTGCCCGTTATGTATACTAGTTGCTTTGACTTTTGTTCATCCAACCTTCGTTAGGAACCTCGGCGATGACTTGTCTATTCCTCACCTCTCCGCCATTATATCGATGACTATTGAAATGAATTAAGCGCCGGCACGTCGCTTCCTAAAGGGGTAGCTAATGTAGTAACCCGAACATTGAAATCGATATTTAGACCGAGTTTCAATACTATTACTAATATTCAGACCAATATTTATTGATTGACTTTTATTTGTCATGATCGTTTTTGAGAACAATATTGAATTCTCGGCTAACCAGAAAGGTTGAGGCTTTAACTTATTGAGTACATGTCATTTATTATTAATGGACAAAGTCTATGTCCGTCATCAACCGTGAATATCCTCGTTATAAAATAAAAATATTTTTATTGTCATCGTTTTAATTTCTCATTTTACGAGCATTCTTCTTAATTTGCGTTAAGCCTTTAGACGTCATTCGTATATGGGACACGTTAACGCTTATTGAAATATAAGCCCTCATTTATTTATAGAAATATTAATGTTCTCCAAATGTCGATGTTTTTATTTTATATTGAGCGTTTATTTTTCGTGTTTTAAACGTATCTTTCAAATCGCGTAACTTTTAAAATATCGGGCTTCGATAATACCCACTTTAACAAATTGCGGGTAACTTCTTAATTAGTAAAACAAATATTAACAACCCTATCCACTAAATATGGCGTGTCATAATTTACTACAAAGAAAGGATACGTGTCTTTCATATCAAATACTACCTTTGCTTTATACATCTATATCTCTCATACCTTTCTTTTGTCTTTGTGTTGCCATACTTAAACAAAACCATTATAAACATATTATTCTGCTCTTTTTGTTCTTGACGTCAAGAGCATATCACAAAGAAGCTACTAATAAATTTCTTGAAGTATCTTGATGCGACTATGAAGGTTATAACTCCTAGTTATATTGTTGCGGTGTTCATCTCATTTCTTTGTAAGGATTGGTATTCCTTTTGATGATTTCATTATATTTTTGTAAAACATGTCATTATATATTTTCCTACTGTGTTTAGAGGTTTTAACATTTCTTTTTTTTTGTTATTGGACATCGTATATAATTTTGCAACACAAATGTGCAAGTTAAACAAGCCCTAGTGATGATTTGGTTGATGAGATTTTAGATCAGCTGTAAAAAAACGTGATATTTGAAGGCTATCAGTAGGATGGGATAATGAAAACTTACATATTAAGATAAAGGATTCTTTTGTGAGTATTTCCTCGGGTGGCCCGTTTGGCGACAACTCCCGGAGAGTAAGATATGATCAAATTAGTAAAGCTAGTCAAAATCTGACTAGCTATGTTTGACAGCTTATAAACTGCTAAATTTTGTATAATAACCCCTAAAAAAGGTAAAACTAAAAGTTGTAGCTAAACTTATGTAGAACACACACGAATCGGATGATTTTCTACGGATAAACGGTTTGGAAATGGCGGGCAAAACGGTGGGACTGAAGTTGGCTGCGAAAAACAGCCAACTCTTCTAAGTGATAAAATGGGCAAATGAGCTATGATAAATATAAATTAGGGGCAATTGAACTTACAATAAGTAAACTACATAAGTTAAGAATGAATTAGGTAAAAATAACTCATCTACATTTTTTACGGTTTAGGAGAAACGATCTAATCTACGAGGCATGTCGGGAAAATTGTAAGAATTGGACTATATTAAATTAACGTAAAACGTGTTGATTTGTATAACAACCGAAATGGTAGAACCCACTTGTCTAGAATTATAAATTCATTTATTTGCTGATAATTTCAGAACCCGATACCCGACCAACGCAAGATATTAAGTTGATGTCGTTTGAGACATTTTAGAACCCGTAATGCATATAAAGTGGACGTGGGTCACAAAAGCCCAACATACACATGTAATGGCTATTGGGCCATTATTGGACCTAAGATTAATAACGTATTTGGAGTTCAATACTAATATTGAAATGGACTAAAGTTATAATAACTTGTAATAGGCTACTAATGGGCTTTAATGGGCTTAAAGGTCATAATGAATACATGAAAGATTGTTATCAAAGTCTTATGAAAAGTTTTATAAAACTTATGCAATGTCCAAACTTACTAAAGTAAACTATTTACATATATGTATGACTTATGTATAGTATCGAGCCTAAGACGCGTCTCGTCATGATTAGGTCTCGTTCGGTCATATATTGACCGTTGGGCATCTTGCTCTCGATCAACGAGCGATTGGTATCTCGTGAAGTCGTATATCGACTATTGGACGTTTGTTCCTTGATCTACGTGTAATAGCTATATCAGGTGAGTTCATAGCCTCGATTTACTATTTTATATGTGTTTATAAACCCGCGAGGGGGAATACATGCTCTTGATATAAAATATACGTTGTTTATATATATAGTTTTAAGAGGATACATGTTAAAAAAAAAACATGTGAGGTTTGACTATATGCTTTGAACGAATACAAGTTGTTGTAAATGAATATAAGATGTTTGATTAAATGCTTTTGAAAGATGAACACAAGCGTTGATTGTATTGATTGTGAACCGCTATTTGCTAAGTGCTGTATTGCCAAAATTTGGAAAGTCCCGTATAAACCCATGAACCGTTAACTACCCTTGATGGGTAGGCGCTGGTACAGACGGATGGATCCATCGGGGATGGCCCCCACCTGGGCAGGTCGCACCTGTGGGTTGGAGGCTCAGCCAGGTGTGTTGTATTAGAAGTAAGGGGGTATTCGGCAAAATACCTGACTAGGGCATTATTATACTTAAGGCTTCGGTGTCATGGCTTAGTAGAATAGCGTGGACTTTGGGTATTGCATGTGTTGCACTATCGACAGTGGATGAGATTCTTGTGTTCAAAAGCTCTATGGTTTATTTAAAACCCCATTATTGTTTATTTAAAAACCTATGAATTCACTCAACCGTTGTGTTGACATGTTAGCATGTATTCTCAGGTGTATAGGTTTAAGAGCAGTTGGAGCATGGAGCCGCGCGGGATAAAGTAAAGGCAAAACAAACAATTTCCATTCGATACATTTGACAAATCTTTATTATTTCTTAAGGTTTGTATAAATTGGTGGGACCTCTTTTTTAGTTAACTCTGATTTAATAAAATTATCGAATAGTTTATTTTATAAAACGTCTCTTTTGAGGTCGTTTTCTATGACTGTGTGTGATGTGCTATGAAGTAACACCCAATGTTGATATTCCGTTGCCTTGTGAAATTGGGGGTGTTACACCTAACAAATCTCTAGTATCAAAGACGAGAAGACAAGAAGAAAGGGAGAAAGCCCACTTCACCAACCAACCACTAGCCTATAAATAGGAAACACCCTCACACTTTTTGAGCAAGTTTTTATTTCTAGTTTTCTTTTCTTTTTGTTTCGTAGGGAAGAAACCAACACCACTAAGGTGTTGGTGATTTTTATTCTTGTTTTCGCAAATCTTGTAGTTTTAATCTTTTCCTTTGATTGTTTAAACCTTAATCATCAATATAATCTTTCCATTAATCTTGTTCATCTTCATCTTTTTTATTTAAAGCTTAAAGTTCTTATTTGGTTGATTTGATCTTCAAAAGTTATTGGGATTTGTGTTTTTATTGTTGGGATTTGATGTTTATGGTTAGTAGATGATTAGTGTTTAGTTTGGTTCAAATCTTTTGGTTAAATTTGGCTTGTTTGGATTAAAATCGTTTTACCCTGTTTTTTCTACTTAACTGTTCTTCGTTCCCCAGATTTCGAATCAAGTACTGTTCATCTTTTATTCCGCATCAAGCTTCTTCATCCGGAATATCCAATATTCCGGATCAACCCTCATATTCCGCATCAAACTCCTTCATCCGGAATATCCAATATTCCGGATCAGTGCCCTTCATCCGGAATAACCATTATTCCGGATCAACTCATATATTCCGCATCAACCTTTATTCCGGATAAGCTATTTATTCTGCATGAGCTAGTTTATTCCGCATCAAACTATTTATTCCACATGAACCTTTTATTCCGAATGAACCTACTATTCCGCATGAGCTTTTATTCCGCACGAGTCTTTTATTCCGCATGAACCTTTTATTCCGCATCAACCATTTATTCCGCATCAATTCATAATTCCGCATGAGCCCTATTATTCCGAATGAGCTAGTATTCCGCATAAGTAAGATATTCCGCATGAGCTTATATTCCGCATCAACAGTTTATTCCGCATGAAGGATTTTTGTCTGAGTTATTCCGGATCAAGCATACATTCCGAATCAAGCAAGTTTTCAATGAGGTTATTCTACTGTTTAATCGTTTAAGTGTTTAATTTTAATTCAAGTTTTATTTCACTAACTGTTTGTGGTTTTAATCTTTTATTTACTTCAAGCATTTACCTTTTTAGTAGAATAGAAAACCAAACCCCATATTTGTCACCAAGAACAACTATTCCACTTTGAGCTGTGATCAATTCGAGAAGATTATGAGAGATTAAATCTTAACCCTAACAAATCTCTAGTATCAAATGGCGCCGCTGCCGGCTCTTCTCGTAAAGATTAACAGTTTTTTGTGAGAACTTGGATTTTGGGATCCGTTCACCGTGAACGTTACTTTTTCATAAAAATTTTCAAAAAATCCTAAAAAATATAAAATTTCAAAAATACAAAAAAAAATTAAAAACCATAAAAACCAAAAATATTTCTTGTTTGCTTTGTTAGTTCTTTTGCAGGTGCATGCTTTTACGATCAACGTCTTATCAAGAGCCCGAGCCTCTCAAAGACTTAGACATGGCTGGTGTACAAAACAACAACAACAATAACCCACCTCAAAACAACAACAATAACAATCCACCTCACAACAACAATAATAACAACAACAATGAACCTCTACCGGACAATCACCCGATGATTGAACTTTTGCAAGCACATGTAGAGGGCAAAAATGATCCAATTCTCATACCCGCGATTGCAGCCAACAACTTTGAGCTTAAATCTGGCTTTATTCAGATGGTCTCTGCTCAACCATTCTTGGGGCGTACCATTGATGATCCTAATGACCACATCAAAAGGTTCCTCCAACTCACGAATACGGTCAAATTCAATGGTGTTCCACAAGAGGTAATCCGTTTACAACTTTTTCCCTTCTCCTTAGAGGGACAAGCCCGACATTGGCTTGCAAAGGAACCGCCACAAAGTATTCTGACGTGGACGGATTTGGAGACCAAATTCATAAACTACTTTTTCCCACCTCTCGTACTACCGCTTTGCGGAATGAAATCATTAATTTTGAACAAAAGTACGATGAGACTTTTAGTGAATCTTGGGACCGTTTTAAAGACCTTTTAAGAAAGTGCCCACAACATGGTTTTACCAAAGTGCACCAAATTAATACTTTTTATAATGGTTTAAGCATGAATGACAAAGATTTACTAAATAGTGCCTCGGGGGGTAATATTTTGGTTAAGACTTCTAATGCCGCTTGGGATATTATCGAGAATAAGTCTAGAGTGAAAACCAAGAGTGTTCGGACCAATGCCGCTAGTGCTAGTACTAGTGACAACGACAAGCGACTTGACAAAATTACTACGCTTCTTGAATCGCTTGCTACCCAAACCGCCAGTAACACCAACAGCATCAACGCTAAAAACGCTCAAGTCAATGCTGTAAGCTAACCATGTGAAATATGCGGGGGTCCTCACTCTTACACCACTTGTACCACCACCCAAGACTATCCTTCTGAGAATGTGAATGCAGCATACGGTACCTATCCTCCGGCCGCTTATCAAGCTCGTCCTCAAGGAGACCGCAACTTGCTTAGCTACCGCTCAAACAACTTTCTTTCCCCGCCCGGTTTTCCTCCTCACAACCCAAACCAACAACAAAACCTCAATCGCCCTCCTCAACAACAACCTCGTGCACCATACCAACGACCTCAAAGACAACCATATCCACCTCAAAGAAACAACCAAGTTTACCAAAAACCTGCTTATCAACCACCCGCCTACCATGCTCCTCCTCCCAACCAACCCACCGCATTACACCAAGATGTTGAAACCTACATGAGGACAAATGATGTAATCGTGGAAAATCTCCAGCGGGAAGTGCTCAACTTGAAAGCAGACATAAAGGAACGATCTTAGAGCTGATATGCGAAACACTTTGGCAAGTCAAACGAATGACTTAAGGAACATGATGGCTGGTTTCTTCCAAGGTAATCAAACCTCTTATTCGGGTACTGTCACACCCCACCATGGCGAAATATGGGGCGCGACGTATAGATATCATCACAACACACGGTGTCTCTATAGAGAAAGCTAAAATGCAAATATAATGTCATAAATGGCGACACAAAGGTCATGACAATATCTCAACAAAGCAGGAGTCTAGGTAAGTAGGTAACAGTCCTACTCCTTACCCATGACAAACAAATAACACAACCAAACCAAACATATAGGTGCCAACATGTATCACTTATCAATAAACATAAAGGTAAACTAAGAAGGAACGGGGATCTCCTTCTATATGCAATCCTAAGGCATCCAAGTCTAGCCACTTCTATCCTCAAGCTTAAACACATTCACACCTGAAAGAGACACTAAAACACGTCAACATAAAGTTGGTGAAAGTCATAGGTTTAGACTCCAACGCTAAATCAGTTACAAGCTGTGAATAACAACCATCAACACAATAACATATGGACAATGTGCTACAAGTATGCATTAACAACTAGCATTCAAGATTAATCAATCATCACAATTCCAAGGCATCACGCCTTACCAACAACCACAATTTCCAAGGCATCACGCCTTACCAACAACACAAATTTCCAAGGCATCACGCCTTACCAGCAACCATGATTTCCAAGGCATCACGCCTTACCAACAACCATGATTTCCAAGGCATCATGCCTTACCAACAACTATGGTACCATAGGAGCCCATACACCTATGTACCTTTCCCATCCAAATCATACACGAACAAGAATCACATAGCAGTTAATCACATAATGTACACACAAGTCCATCTCAAACCTTAAAAACATTCACAACATCAATTTATAAATAACTCAACACAGTGTCTCTTCCATCCCATCTGGAATTCAAAATCAATATTAAACATGGGACTATGAAACTCACCTGATTGCTTCTTCACAAGTCCTCGCACTAGCAACAAGCTAACAAACCAAAAACACGCAATCAATACATGAACCAATCACTAAGATGGCTCATCAATCTATGATGGAAATCTAGCCTATTCCCATATAAATACCTCATTGATAAGCCCTAATCACCCCATTACCCTTCCTTAACAAGTCCTTAACTTGGTTAAGTTTAATAGCTATCCCGTTCATATTTTACACAAAACAGTCCCAGTTTTAGGTCTCCAAACTATAAGTCAAATGCCCACCTAATCATACCCATGATCTCTGTAAAGGGAATATTTATGCCCTTTGATTGTGGTAAATTACACCTCTTGTTTAGGAAAACAAAGGAGGGTAAATGAGCGGTAAGTATCGAGTGATGATTTAGGAAAATCAAGCACTAATGACCCTTATGATATGAAAGTTCGTTTCCCAAGGAGGTATTTGTGTGTAACTAAGATGTAAAAGATTTGAGATTAATATTTGGTTTAGAAGGGATGAGAAAAGAAGATGACGAAGACGTAAAAATTACTACTAAAAAGTTAAAACGTAAAACCGTACAAACTACAAAAATAAAAATTAATTCTAAAAATTACCAAAAATTCACCGAAAATCAAAATAAATAAACTAAGAGTTTACCAATGATCAAAACTTTTTCAAACCTTTTAAATAATTAAATATTCAATTTTTAAATGCTAATTAAAACCCTAAAAATCAAATAAATTATCAAAAAGCCCAAATAAAGATCTTTCAATTGGTAAACCTCTAAAATGACCTAAAAAGATTAAAAACTATTTTTTAGAAATTTTTAAACTAATAAAAACTATTTAAAATGATTTAAAAACTATTAAAACTTAAAATAATTATAAAAATTAATCTAAAAGAGATAAAATTATTCTAAAAGTTGCTAAATTCCTATTTTAATGTAATAAAGCTAAGAAAAATGTAAAAAGTTAGAAAATGTGAAATTTGAAAAATAATAATAAAATAATATTAAAAATCCAAAAATTCTAAAAATTCTAAAAACTTGCAAACTAGTTTATTTTAACCTAAATAATCAGAAAATCAAAGTGAAACGACCAGAATACCCCTATTGGGCCCTCAAATGGGCCAAAACCAAAAACAGTCAAACCAAATGAGCTTTTGGGCCCAAAAAGTCAAACTTGGCCCAATTGACTTGGAAAAGCCCTATCTGACTCAAAATTCAATTCTAAGAACAAAACTCTAAAGGTCTTAAAGCTGAATGTTAGCTTATCACGGCTTAATAAGCAGGCAGCTTAATCTTATTGGGCTTTTTAGCCCATTAAGCAATAAGCCAATGCCATAAGCTCTAATTTGACACACAACCTTCTTTTGGGATGCTTATGAGATTTGTAAAAAGAGATTTTGAAAAAGCACACTCAATAAGCCAGAAATAAGCAAAGTAAAAATTCACTAAAAGACAAAATAGTCAGGTTTGAGATTTAGGGCACCTCAGAACCTCTAGTTTGTTGCAAAAGCTCACAAATAGCTTAACTAAGAATAATCAATCAAGAAAATCACAAAAAGCCAAGTAGAATAAGCTGTATGAGCAAATAAGCTGGCTGAAAAAGCCAAATAAGCTAGTTTTCTAGCAAAAGCTTAACCAAAAGACTTGTAAACTTCCAGATTTGATATTAAGCTGGGAAAAATGAGTTCTATTACAAAAACTAAGTTATTGCATGTACCAATAAGTAAAACAGATTCAATAAGCTTAGAAACCAAGTTTGACCAAAAGTCAAACGTTGATAAGTTAAAATCAAACGCTGACAGGAACAAAGTAGACGTTGACAGACTTAATGAAGTGTATGGACTTGTTTTTCATCCTGCTGGTCAAGGTTTAAGTGCAAACCTTGTGAGTCAAAGCTTACCAGTTGGGTAAACTTGATGTGTTTTGGCACAAATAAGCCAATAAGCCAGTGGGCTTATAAGCTATGAACAAAACAATCCAAATAGCCAAATAATCTCACAAGTAGCACACAAATAGGATCCAAGCAACAAAACAGCAATCCTTAAACTAGAAAATCAAAATGCAACACCAAATGAGGTGGTCACTTTGCTGATGCAAATGACCACTTCAGCCAACTTTGATAAGCTATAAAAACCACAATAAGCCACCAAATTCAACAACCAGGCAACCAATAGATAGCTTATCACCTAAACTATTCCCAAACCTGATTTCAGACCTTAGATCCAACAAACAAAGAAGTTATTGGATCTGATGTGTTTGACCAATTTCAAAACAACTTTTATCATATTTTTGCAAAACTTCAAATCTCTTTTCCAAACTTTCAGAAAGTAAACCAATGACTAAAACTTGTATATTAGGACTTGTTTAGACCTTCCAAACCCTAAGAACCAAGGACACAAGGCCACAAGGGCTTATGAACCAGTAATCCCAAACAATCCTTTATCAACCACTTTTCAAACAAACTTTTGATTTTCAAACACAACCTATTGATTTTAATGATCAAATAGCTACACTAGGTGACAACTAACAGATACCAGCCATAAAACTCAAAGCACAAACACAAGAACTCCAAATCATATACCAAAGTACAAAATAAGCAGAAACATGAAATTTTGAGAGGAATCTTAACAAGAGGTTACACCTGCCTTCCACAACATCCTAGGAAGGCCAGCTAAGCTCCTTGGACCTTGTTCAACAACTAGAACAAGACCAAGGTACTTCAACAAGAAAGATGATGAATGCCTTGGTTGATGTTTCAAAGCAGAAACGCAAGGACTTGATGTCTTCAACACAAGCAGCAAACAACTCAACCAAGGGCTCTAATCCCTTCACAAGCTTGGTATCAACAAGCTTGCAAGAGCTTATAGCTTATGGTTAAGGGTTAGTACACAAAAATAAGCAAAATCAGAACCTTCTTTCAAGCTTTTTCAAACTTGAAAAACCTTACCAAACATAAACGTCCTTGATCCAAAAGGTTCAAGCACACTTATAACAATCAATGGAACTCAGAATCACCCTTTAAACAACACCAACTATCAAAAACATAAAAAGGAATTACAATTTTCTCAAAATACCAACTTTTATAAATTTTAAAAAGGAATTACAAGTTTAAAAGGTAAATACTGGAACAAAAGGACTCTCACATGTTGAGGTCTCCTTTTATAGGCAAATGCCAGGCTACACTATTCACAAACCCTAGCACTGAATTCTCTAAAATGCCCTTGAGGTCTTCTAGGCGTTTCTTGTTGATGAGTTGTCTAAAATGCATCCAAACCTTTTAAAATAGCTTTGTGATGAAGCAATGAGTGTTAGCTATTGATCTTGACACGTGGCTATGCTTGGAGAACAAGTTGTGTTTTGATTGGTGGACAGTTTTGAATGGTGGGGCCTCTTGGTGAGTGGGAATGAGGGTTTTAAGGTTGGGATGGGATTTAGAGTGTGTGAATCGAACGTGTGTCAAGGTTATTTAGGTTTACCCTTTGTTTTAAGTAAAGGTAAAACTGGGTGGATGAACATGAACAGTGGTAACTTTTGATCCTAAAAAGGTGGGTTGATGTGTTTGGCGCGTGTTTGTGAGATTCAAACTTCTAAAAGGTTTACAAGGGTTGTTTTTGCCACTTTTGCATATTTCAAGGGATGATCTTGGACATTCTTGATCTTCAAAGGTCTTCAATGTATCTTTGGCTTGATGAGGGACCATAATTGACAATTTGGAATTGTTAAGGGACTAATCTTTCCATTTCTTCAAAGTTGAAGGACCTTTTGTGTAATTTTGACAAACTTAAGGGATCAAACTTGTAATTATGAATATACAAGGGTTTTAAGTGTCATTTCTTCAATAAATGAGGATCAATCTTGTATGTCTTCAAGTCTTCAAGGGTATTTGTTGAATATTCCATGATTTAGGGCCGGTTCTTTGAACGGCTTCGTTTCTCGTGTCTGTTTTTCCTTGTATCTTATGATCTTTTGTCGTTTTCATGATATCCATACCTAAAATACACAAGTAAACAAACACAAGCATATATATGGTATTTTATGACATTTTTATGCATTAAAAACCCGAAAAGAACGATGAGATCATGTATAAATGCCATCTCATCACTCCCCCATACTAAGCCATTGCCGTGCCCTCACGCAATGCTAGAATAAAGTATCAAAATTCAATTTTATTAACCTTTATTGAAGAGTAAAAAGACTTGCAACATACTACGAAGATGTGTAAAGACATAATGTATGATTTTCATCACGAAAGTGACTTTTAGGGTCAAAGAATAGAAACAAGTAAATGTCCCTTAGAGTAAACTTCGTCATCCTTGATTGTCATACATTCCATGCTAAGTGCAAAAACGAGATCGTTGTTGGTACAAGTCACAATGCTAACACTACTCATACGTCCAAATTGTGTAATACTTTTTCTCCCCGCAATCCTAGTTATTATAAAAGGAAATGGGTTACTAGCATTTTTTAACTATTTGTCATGGATCACAAGTGATTCATATTGACTTATTTGAGTAGTTATTAGTCCGAAAGCAAAGTAGCACGATTTGATCAATAGTTAGCCGAAGGACAAAATCTTTTAAAACGTAGATGATGATGATCTAGATAACACAATCACAAACAACCACGAGACAACGAGTTGAAAGGGTACAAGTCCCCTTATTAGTGAATACTAAGCATAAAGGATAAGCATGGGATCTCCCCCACGAGGCACCTCGTTTTTGATTACCGAGTCATGAGCTCGACTCGATCCCCTCAATGCTAATTATCATTGGGGAAGGTTACTTGGTCGAGGGCAACCATTGAAGGAATTTCCCCACAAAAGTAGTGCTTAAGCCTATGTCCATTCACCTTGAAATTAGGACCATCATCTTGAGCTAGCTCGATGGTCCCATACGGAAACACTTGTGTAATGGTGAACGGACCCGACCAACGAGATTTCAATTTCCCGGAAAATACTTTAAGTCGAGAGTTAAAAAGTAACACTTGATCACCAACGTTAAAAACCTGGTTTTTAATCTTTGAATCATGAAACTTTTTAGTCTTTTATTTAAAAATTAATGAATTTTCATAAGCATTATCTCTTAATTCATCCAATTCATTCAATTGTATTTTTTGGTGATCTCCCGCGGTCTTCAAGTCAAAGTTTGCATGCTTAAGGGCCCAATATGCCTTGTGCTGCAACTCAATGGGCAAATGACAATTCTTCCCATAGACTAACTTATAAGGAGTGCAACCAATAGGTGTCTTACAATCGGTCCTAAAGGCCCATAAAGCGTCATCAAGTTTGTCGGACCATGAAGCACGGTTTTCTCCAATTGACCTCTCTAAAATCCTCTTCAAAGCTCGGTTCGAAACCTCGACTTGCCCACTCGTTTACGGGTGATAAGCCGTAGAAAGACGATGAGTAACTCCATATTTCTTTAGAACCTTTTCGAATTGGTCATTAACAAAATGGGTTCCACGATCGCTTATAATAGCACGAGGGGTTCCGAACCGAGAGAATAGTTGCTTCAAAAACTTCACTACCACACGAGCATCATTAGTAGGCAAAGCCTTAGCTTCCACCCACTTAGAAAGGTAGTCCACCGCGACGAGGATATATTTGTTGCCATGAGACGATGGGAACGGCCCCATAAAGTCTATTCCCCATATGTCGAAAATCTCACAAACTTGAATTATGTTTTGCGGCATTTCATCACGTTGAGACGATTTTCCTTGACGTTGGCACGAATCACACGACTTCACAAGTGCGTGTGCATCACGATAGATAGAAGGCCAAAAGAAACCGACATCTAACACTTTCTTAGCCGTGAGATTAGCACCATGGTGACCACCAGTGGGTCCCTCGTGACAAGCTCTAAGGATATTAAAAGCTTCGGCACCAAACACACAACGTCGAACGAATTGATCCGCACAAACCCGAAAGAGATAAGGGTCGTCCCAAAAATAGAACTTGACGTCACGAAAGAATTTTCGTTTTTGTTGTGTCGTCATACCCTTGATTATGAAATTGCCCGCATGGTAATTTGCAATGTCGGCAAACCATGGGGTGGTGTCTTTAGAATTCACTACATCGAGAGTCTCGAGAGGAAATGTTTCGGTGATTTCCTTGTTCTCGAAAACATCTTTGTGAGGATCTTCTAGACGAGAGAGATAATCGGCCGCTAGATTCTCGGCTCCTTTTTTGTCAAGCACGGTGACATCAAATTCTTGGAGGAGGAGCATCCAACGAAGAAATCTCGGCTTAACATCTTGCTTAGCTAAGAGATACTTGATAGCCGAATGGTCGGTATACACGATGCTTTTAGTCAAGACGAGATAAGGTCGGAATTTCTCAAAAGCATAGACCACGGCAAGGAATTCCTTTTCCGTTGTGGTGTACTTTAATTGAGCCTCGGTCATCGTCTTACTAGCATAGTGGATAGGACGGAAATGCTTGTCATAACGTTGCCCAAAGACGGCCCCTATAGCATAATCACTTGCATCGCACATGATTTCAAAGGGTAATTCCCAATTAGGAGAAACAAGAATGGGAGCTTCGGTTAGTTTCCTTTTGAGAGTTTCGAAAGCTCTAACACAATCCTCATTGAAGTTAAAAGGAGCATCGTTCTCGAGAAGGTGTGTCATAGGTCGAGAGATTTTCAAAAAGTCCTTAATGAAATGACGATAAAAACCCGCGTGGCCTAGGAAACTCCTAACTCCCTTAACGGTTTTGGGATGACGTAACTTGGCGATGACGTCTACCTTAGCTTTATCGACCTCAATCCCCGCCTTCGACACCTTATGTCCTAAGACGATTCCTTGTTTACACATAAAATGACATTTTTCCCAATTAAGCACAAGATTGGTTTCTTCACAACGTTTTAACATTTGCTCGAGATTAGATAAACACGACGTGAACGAATTGCCAAACACCGAGAAGTCATCCATAAACACTTCCATCGACTTCTCGATCATATCGTGAAAAATCGCCATCATACACCGTTGAAACGTACCCGGTGCATTACAAAGTCTGAAAGGCATCCTACGATAAGCGAACGTTCCATAAGGACACGTAAACGTATTCTTCTCTTGATCACGAGGGTCGATAGGGATTTGAAAGTAACCGGAAAAACCATCTAAAAAGCAATAGAATTCATTTCCCGCAAGTCGCACCAACATTTGATCCATGAAGGGCAAAGGAAAGTGGTCTTTACGAGTGGCGTCATTTAACTTTCGGTAGTCAATACACACCCTCCAACCGGTCACAACCCGAGTTGGAATTAACTCGTTGTTTTCATTAGGCACAACGGTCATTCCTCCCTTTTTAGGGACACAATGGATTGGGCTCACCCATGGGCTATCGGATATAGGATAAATCATTCCTGCGTTAAGGAGTTTAAGGACCTCCTATTTAATGACATCGTGAATTTTGGGATTTACCCTTCTTTGACTTTGAATTGCGGGTTTGTAGTCCTCCTCCATTAAAATCTTGTGAGTACAAAATTTTGGGTCAATACCCTTAATGTCGGATATTTTCCACGCAAATGCCCCTTTATGAGCCTTATGAACTTTCAAGAGCTCGGTTTTTTCATCATTGGCAAGACCTTTTGCAATAATAACCGGCAACTTGTCATCACCTTCCAAGAATGCGTATTCAAGGTGAGAAGGAAGATCTTTCAATTCAAGGATAGGTGGTTCCTTGATTGAAGATTTTGGTTCAACACTCATAACTTCCATCGGCGGAAGAAATGGTGGAATAGAAGTATCATCACTAATCAACACTTCATCTTCATTGTCGATCTCATTTGAAGTGAGATCGCCTCCTTGGAATGGAGTGAGATTTGGTGTGGAATTAGCAAGAATCAGATCCAAAATAGTGGGATTGCCACTTGACGAGCTATCGGAAAAACCTAACACTTCTTGTGAAAACTCATCGCAAACCACATCAACGATGCCAATGTGATTGATGGTAGCGATTGCATAAACATGAGAAGGTTTCGAGTTTTGAGTTGCGTTTATAACAAGTTCCTCTTCGTTGAATCTCAAAGTGATAGTTCTCGCATGAACATCGATAAGCGATCTCGAAGTATCTAAAAATGAACGACCTAAAATTCGAGGAACTTGAGGATCCGCGGGGATGTCAACTACTATAAAATCAACGGGATAGTAGAACTTCCCCACTTTCACGAAAACATCTTCGGCTACTCCACATGCTAAAATCGTAGAATGATCGGCCATCTCGATAGACATGTTCGAAGGAATAAGAGCCGGAAGCGAAAGCGATTTCCAAATGGAAAATGGCATCAAATTAATGCTCGCACCAAGATCGGACAAGGCGAGGAATTCTTTCATATCTTGTATGTCGCAAGGAATGAGAAACTTTTCGGGGTCACCAACTTTTTCCGGTATGCGGTTAAGATAAACCGAAGAACAATTAGCAAGCTTTAAAAGCTTTTCCTTATCGCTCATCATACTTTTAAAAGTGGAAGCGAAACGAGGCATATACAACAACGCGTCGGCTAAACTCACATCAAAATGCACTTGTTGAAACATTTTTATAAAAAGCTCGATTTGTTGTTTGTTACAATCTTGCAATTTCTCTTTGTTTCGTCTTGAAGGGTAGGGTAAAGGTGGTGTGGGTTGGTCATTAGGCAACGGCCTTGGAAACTCGGGTTCCACAATTGGTATTGGTTCAACTGTAGGTGTGGTTTGAGCGGGTACTTCGTGGGATTGTAATGTGCTCCTTTTCTACCATCACCTCGGGTTCTTTCTCGATTTCCTTCTCCGTAGAAGTACTTGGACGAGAGATTGGTTCCTTGAAAGTTTTACCACTTCGTGTAGTAATAACCTTCATTTCTCCCTTCGGGTTTGCAATGGTATCACTAGGAAGACCACCCGAGGAAGAGGGTTTACACATGATTGCTTCAAACATCTTAGCCATTCGGTCCTCAAATTTTGATTGCCTAGCATCCGCTTTTAATAACTCTTGCTTAATCTCATGTTGTCCTAATTCCATCTTTTGTTGGTTTTGTTGAAGACTTTGGACATTTCCTTCCATTTTGTTTGCATGAGTTTTAAGTTCATTAGCAAGTTCATTTATTAGCTATTTTTTCAACTCGGATCTTAAGCTAATCATCTCACGTTGCATGTTATCAAATTTAGCATCATTTGCTTTAGCATAATCCAAAAATTCTCCTTGTAAATTTTTAGTGTGAGCATTTTGAAAACCTTGTGTAATGTTTTGAAAATCACGGTTTTGGTTTTGATTAGTGACTTGTCCATTCCCATTTTGATAATTCCCTTTGTTGTAATTGGGTGAATTGCCTTGGTAATTACCACCTTGGTTGTTGTTTCGATAATTATTAGCATTTTGATTTGGTGGAGCTTGATTTTGGCGGGAACCTTGACCGTTTTGGTTGTAAGTTCCCGTTGCTACATAAGCACTCGAAGTGTTACCATCCGCGGTAATGCACTCGGAAAGATCATGAGCTCCACCACAAGACAAACAACTCTTAGAAACCGCTTTAACCGAAGCGGAATTTGAAGCTTCTTGAGCTTTCCAATGGGACATAAGATTAGCAAATCTATCAAAAAACCGATTTTCCTCATTAGCTTCATCATGTAAGGCGTTAATGCTATGAGAAGATGACGATGAAGACGAACCCAAATTGGCAACACTCGGTGTGTTACGAGGGCTATAAACCTTAGATCTATTCTCGATGATTTGTAAAGCCTCATTTGTCGTCTTGCACAAAAAATTACCACCCGCGGCGGCATTCAAATAATCTCGTTCATGATCATTAAGCCCATTATAAAAAGTATCAATTTGATGCAATTCCGTAAAATCATGGTGTGGACATTCATGTAACATTTCTTTAAAGCGTTCCCATGCCATTGAAAAACTTTCATTATTTCTTTGCACAAATCGTGAAATCTCATTTTTCAAATGTGTTGTTTTAGATGGTGGAAAAAACTTGTTCACAAACTTAGAAACGAGATCGGCCCATGTCAAAATCAAATTTGGCGGTTTTTTCTCAAGCCAAGTTTTTGCGGGTCCATCTAAAGAGTATGGAAACAACATCATCTTAATGGCGTCATGTGGAACATCCTTAAACTTGCTAGTGGCGGTGAGACGGTTAAAATTCCTAATGTGGTAGTGCGGGTTGTCTTTCTCATGACCTCTAAACTTATTTGCTTGCAACATCGACATTAAACCCGTCTTAATCTCGAAATTCTCCGCAAGAATGGCGGGAATCACAATAGCCTCTCCAAAACCCTCGGTGGGTGCTTGTAGCAACTCCATCATAGTACGATTAGCCATGACGACTTCTTGTTCTACAATAGGTTCAACAATTGGAGGTTGTTCTTCAATCAACGTCTCTTGATAGGCTTGCTTTTGAAGACGTTTACGAGCTCGTTTTGCTTGATTACTAGTGATCATAAACTTCACGAAGAATGGGAGGTGAGCAAAGACGATTCTTTTTGGGTATTTTGTGAATTTTCAATTTTTTTGTGTTTTTGATGATATTTTTTTTTTTTTTATTTTGGTTGTATCTTCGTAGACAACAATTTACAAAATCTCTCCTCGAATAAAACTCTTGATTAAAGAAGCCTCAAAGGAATGAAAACGATCACGTGGAGTGAACGCCTTCGAATGAATTTAGAAATTTGGTGAAAACCAAATTGTTCAAGAGGGTTTAATCACAAAGAAACCAAGCAAATATATTATACGTAATAATACTTTGGGCGGCAAAACCCTCGATTAGCCTTCAATCTCAAAATACTCACAAGCAATCGGGGAAACGAGGCGGCGCGAAGCACTTAAGAGCCTTTTTCCTTAGGGTATATTTTATAATACCCGCCTTATACCCACCTTATAGTTTGTATTTTCAAAATCGAGCTTCACGAAAGTATTTATCTATTTTTGCCTTTTTCTTTTTGTTTGAGATTCGAATACAATAATTGAGTGATGAAATCCCAATTAAGGTTGTGTTTTCATACTTTTGGAGATATTGTTTATTTGGTGTGATACTTAATACAATATAGTAATAATATTTTTACAAGAAAAACCAAGAAAACCGATAATACGTATTAGTAGAGTTCTACTAATACAAATACTATTTCTGGTTAATATTAAAAACAACCATACAAATTAATCACGACACACCTCCCCGGCAGTGGCGCCCAAAATGATTGTGGTAAATTACGTCCTTTAGGAAAAGGAGCGTAAAAGCGGTAAGTATTAAACAAATTATTTTAGGAAAAACCAAGTGTTAATGACCCTTATGAAGTTCCAAGTTCGTTTCCCAAGGAGGTATATGTGTGTGAAAAACTTGTTAAATGTTTGTAATTAATGATTGGTTTAGAAGGGGATGAGAAAAGAAAATGACGAAGACGTAAAAATTACAATTAGAAAGTTAAAACGTAAAACCGTACAAACTACAAAAATAAAAATTAATTCTAAAAATTACCAAAAATTCACCAAAAATCAAAATTAATAAACTAAGAGTTTACCAATGATCAAAACTTTTTCAAACCTTTTAAATAATTAAATATTCAGATTTTAAATGCTAATTAAAGCCCAAAAAATCAAATAAATTATCAAAAAGCCCAAATAAAGATTTTTCAATTGGTAAACTTCTAAAATGACCTAAAAAGATTAAAAACTATTTTTAGAAATTTTTAAACTAATCAAAACTTATTTAATATGATTTAAAAACTATTAAAACTTAAAATAATTATAAAAATTAATCCAAAAGTGATAAAATTATTCTAAAAGTTGCTAAATTCCTATTTTAATGTATTAAAGCTAAGAAAAATGTAAAAAGTTGGAAAATGTGAAATTTGAAAAATAATAATAAAATAATATTAAAAATCCAAAAATTATAAAAAAATCTAAAAACTTGCAAACTAGTTTATTTTAACCTAAATAATCAGAAAATCAAAGTGAAATGACCAGAATACCCCTATTGGGCCCTCAAATGGGCCAAAAACAAAAACAGTCAAACCAAATGGGCTTTTGGGCCCAAAAAGTCAAACTTGGCCCAATTGACTTAAAAAAGCCCTATCTGACTCAAAATTTAATTCTAAGAACAAAACTCTAAAGGCCCAAAAGCTAAATGTGAGCTTATCACAGCTTATTAAACACACAGCTTATTCTTATTGGGCTTTTCAGCCCATTAAGCAATAAGCCAATGCCATAAGCTCTAATTTGACACACAACCTTCTTTTGGGATGCTTATGAGATCTGTAAAAAGAAATTTTGAAAAAGCAAACTCAATAAGCCAGAAATAAGCAAAGTAAAAATTAACTAAAAGACAAAATAGTCGGGTTTGAGATTTAGGGCACCTCAGAAGCTCTAGTTTGTTGCAAAAGCTCACAAATAGCTTAACTAAGAATAATCAATCAAGAAAATCACAAAAAGCCAAGTAGAATAAGCTGTATGAGCAAATAAGCTGGCTGAAAAAGCTAAATAAGCTAGTTTTTAGCAAAAGCTTAACCAAAAGACTTGCAAACTTCCAGATATGATATTAAGCTAAGAAAAATGATTTCTATTACAAAAGATAAGTTGTTGCATGTGCTAATAAGCAGTTCTCATAAATAAGCCAATAAGTGCTTATTTGACCAAAAGTCAAAGTACTCCAAAATGCACCAAATGATCAGGAATGATACAAGGGCTTGTTATAAGCAAATTTTGTGAAGGACTCAAGGAGGAGGCCTTGTGAATCAAGAGGTCAGATGACCTTTTGATGACAGATTTTGGCAATAAGGACTTAATAAGCCAGTTAGCTTATAAGCCAGATACAAAGCAATCCAAATAGCAAAATCCAATCACAAGCAGCACATAAACAAGTTCTAAGCAGCAAAATCACAAGGCATACACTAGGAAAACAATTGCAAGCACAAAATGAGGTGGTCACTTTGCTGATGCAAATGACCACTTCAGCAACTTTTGATAAGCTATAAAATCCACAATAAGCCACCAAATTCAACAACCAGACAACCAATAGATAGCTTATCACCTAAACTATTCCTAAACCAGATTTTAGACCTTAGATCCAACAAACAAAAAAGTTATTGGATCTGATGTGTTTGACCAATTTCAAAACCACTTTTATCAGATTTTTGCAAAACTTCAAATCTCTTTTCCAAACTTTCAGAAAGTAAACCAATGACTAAAACTTGTATATTAGGACTTGTTTAGACCTCCCAAACCCTAAGAACCAAGGGCACAAGGCCACAAGGCCTTATGAACCAGTAATCCCAAACAACCCTTAATCAAGCACTTTTCAAACAAACTTCTTAATCCTTCAAACAACCTACTAATTTTAATGATCAAATAGCTATACTAGGTGACAACCAACAGATACCAGCCATAAAACTCAAAGCACAAACACAAGAACTCTAAATATATACCAAAGTACAAAATAAGCAGAAACATGAAATTTTTAGAGGTATCTTAACAAGAGGTTATACCTGCCTTCCACAACATCCTAGGAAGGCCAGTTATGCTCCTTGGACCTTGTTCAACAACTGGAACAAGACCAAGGTACTTCAACAAGAAAGATGATGAATGCCTTGGTTGATGTTTCAAAGCAGAAACTCAAGGACTTGATGTCTTCAACACAAGCAGCAAACAACTCAACCAAGGGCTCTAATCCCTTCACAAGCTTGGTGTCAACAAGCTTGCAAGAGCTTATAGCTTATTGTTAAGGGTTAGTACACAAAAATAAGCAAAATCAGAACCTTCTTTCAAGCTTTTTCAAACTTGAAAAACCTTTCCAAACATAAACGTCCTTGATCCAAAAGGTTCAAGCACACTTATAACAATCAATGGAACTCAGAATCACCCTTTAAACAACACCAACTTTCAAAAACATAAAAAGGAATTACAATTTTCTCAAAATACCAACTTTTATAAATTTTAAAAAGGAATTACAAGTTTAAAAGGCAAAGACTGGAACAAAGGGACTCTCATATATTGAGGTCTTCTTTTATAGGCAAATGCCAGGCTACACTATTCACAAACCCTAGAAGTGAATTCTCTAAAATGCCCTTAAGTCCTTGAGGGAGTTTGTTGTTGATCAGCTGTCCAAAGTGATCCCAAACATTTATTTTAGCTTTGGGGTGAAGCAAAGGCTCTCAGCTATTGATCTTGACACGTGGCATGACTTGGAGGGCAAGTAGTCACATGTTAGGTGAACGGGTATTTGGGGGTGGGGTCCATTGTGAGTGGGAGTGAGGGTTTTGAGGTTGGGATGGGATTTAGAGTGTATGAATCAAACGTGTGTCAAGGTAATTTAGATTTACCCTTTGTTTAAGTTGATGTAAAATCTGGGTGTGAAAAGGTGAATAGTGACACGTTTGATCCGTTTTTGGTGGGATGGAATGTGTTTGGCGCAATTTGTATATTTGAATGTTTCAGTGTACACATTTGGCCCTTGTGTTTTGGGATTTTTGGTAAAACAAGTATTTCAGCCCTAAAAATGATTTCCCTTTGTATTTAACTTTCAGCTTTTGGCAATTTTTGCACAAAACATTCCAATAAGGTTTACAAGGGTTGTTTTTGACATTTTGAGATATTTCAAGGGCTGATCTTGGACATTCTTGATCTTCAAAGGTCTTCAATGTATCTTTGGCTTGATGAGGGACCATAATTGACAATTTGGAATTATTGAGGGACCAATCTTGCCATTTCTTCAAAGTTGAAGGACCATTTGTGTAATTTTGAAAAACTTAAGAGACCAAACTTGTAATTATCAATATACAAGGGTTTTAAGTGTCATTTCTTCAATAAATGAGGATCAATCTTGTATGTCTTCAAGTCTTCAAGGGTATTTGTTGAATATTCCATGATTTAGGGCCCGGTTCTTTGTACGGCTTCGTTTCTCGTGTCCGTTTTTCCTTGTATCTTGTGATCTTTTGTCTTTTTCACGATATCCATACCTAAAATACACAAGTAAACAAATACAAGCATATATATGGTATTTTATGACATTTTTATGCATTTAAAGCCCGAAAAGAACGATGAGATCATGTATAAATGCCATCTCATCACTGGGTATTCTTTGTTGTTTGTGAATTTGTAGATAAAAAGATACGTTTGAAGCAAACACTAGCTTTCACGGGTTTTATTTGAAGAAAAGACGAGGAAAATGACAAAATAATCAAAAGGAGGACAACAAGTGATTAAGCTTCAATGTTCCAGAGCTAAATATGTTGATTTCTGAAGTTGGATGATTGAAGATGGCAAGATCCTAAAGATATCACAAGTTTAGAAGAAGTTGTCAAAGTAGAGGGACTATGGGTGCCATATGCAGAACTTCATTGATCCATGTTACATTATATTGGCTAACCAGAAATCAGCAGTCATCATTACAACAATGATAAGCCATTATTAGGAGCAGCATTTATGGGCCAATCATTACAGTACTAATGAATCAACAAGTCATTGGCAGCATAAATGAGCCGAGGCAACACCAGTTCAATTAATGGCAAGAAGACATCATTTAATGGTCGAGTCTTTTATATAGTAATCATGAGGCATTTATTGTCCAAGATTTATGGAGCACATAGCAATTAAATCATTTATATTGAATCCTAAACAGTACATCCCTACCAATCATAATGTATAATTCTCTTCACACGGATTGAAGTATTTCCATGCCTTTTAAGCTTCGACACGTGGCGGATTTTCACTGGACAAAACACATCATCAACACTCACCTCACTTCTTCTTCACACCCTATATATACCCACAATCTCTTTCATTTTTTTAAAAAAGTATATTTTAGTGTGAACATTCACACATAGTAGTTTGTAGAAGTTAGTTTCTCTCATTTACTACTGTATGTTTACACAAACAGTTAAACACACTCTTTCTTTCCTTCAAGTAGTTAAAGCAGTTAGCTTGTATAACTACTTTTGTAACAGAATTCATTTATTTCAATAATAACATCCATTGATCCTTCACATTTACCTTGTGATTCTTGACTATTCTGCCATTCTTAGTTCTCCATTAATGATGATGATAATATTCATCAAGTTGAAGATGATCTGATGCTGTTTTGAGTATTCACTATTTGACTTGTTGAAATAATCAACAAGCTGCACGTGATTTGCCTGTTTTGTGACGTGGTTCCTGATTTTGTAGAGTTCATCTTATAGCAGCTGCGAGGTCTGAGTTGGATTAGTGATAGAGTAGAAGTTGCCATCATTGTAAATTGATATAAGTTCGAGATCGATAGCTACACTTTGATCTTTAGTTCTGTAGTTGATTAGTAAGATTCGATGTGTTGAGTTCGAGAATGATTACGGCTGAAATTGTGTTGAATCTAGTTGATGAGATAGATCGGGTAGCTGCTGTTCGGTTAATGGATAGTAAGCACGAGGTTCAGTTCAAGATTAGATCATGTAGTTGAGTTCGAGTTTCGATTTCAGTGATTGTTTTTAGCAAGCTCAGAGCTTCGCTACGTCGACAACGAATTCATCGTCTCGAAACGGTTGAACACATTTATTTTTATTGTAACTTTAGCTATAAAATGTTTTACATGCTAGTGGTTTTGTTTTGATTTGTAAGTTGAATTGTATCTGCTATTACTGATTGATAAAAGATTCGAAAACTATTTCTTGTTTTCCTTAAAATCTTGCATTAGAGATAGTTGACTTTTAAAATTAGGGTTTGGTTGACATACATGTTTAGTCCTTAATTGAGATATTTGTTTTAACAGTTACAGTCCCTAATTGGGCTATTGTGTTGATGGGCCAGAATAATAAACGAATTTAGTACAAGAGATTTTCGAAACAATATCTTGAATGGAAATTGAGTTTTCATTTACTTGATTTTATAAAAATTCATTTTTACTCTTATCAAATTTAGATTTGGTTAAATTTGGAATTTTTACTTTTATAAAAATTAGTTGGGAAAAAAATTAGTTACAATTTTATAAAAAAGTTAGTTGCAATTTTGTTAGAAAATTAGTTACATTTTTCTTGTTGGTTAATTAGTTAAATTTGTTAATTTTGTTGAGCAGTTTCATTTTTGTTATTTTTGTTAAAAAAATTGTTGAGTTTGTTACTAGCTTGATTTACTTGTACTTTATGTTTTGTGTGTGGTAATTGCAATTTGCTTTTAGCTTAGTATGGATACGCAGTGATACTACTTTTACCTTTTAACGTGGTTTGTGATAATTTGACCCAATTTTCCACATTATTAACAATCAAATACAAAAACCAATTAGATAACTTGATTTCTTTCGATTAATCAATTCGTGTGGATAGAGAAAAATAAACAAACTTAAAAGTGAAATATTACCTTTATAGCTTATTAATCTTTTTAAATGATAAATCTTGAAGATTTATATACTAATAAGCTGTTGAAAAGTCAGGTTTTTAGATATGAACATAACTACATCTTGTTTAATATTTCTCCACCAAAATGTGGTTAAGATCATGATACATTTTGGTAGGATCTAGATACATGGGAATTGGAAAGAAGTGTGTCTATGTAAAATTTAGACTTCTCTTAGCGTAGGATTTTCTGGAACACATAAGTTAGTTGTAGGATTTTTCCCCTTATGCGTAGGCATAATCATGGTAAAATTTTACCGTGAAAATAATGTGATTCAGCGTGTCACTAAAATCAATTACATACGTATAAGAAACAAAATTCAGCGTGAACTTCCTCCGTTGTTAGTCTTGTAACATAGAGCGAAGATGGTCTTCGTGCTCTTCTAAACTTAAAGAAGGTCCTGGTGTTAGCAATGAATAGAATCGCGAACTTGTCCAGAGTTCATGAAAATTCGATTCCTCAAATCCTCAATTACTGCTGGCATTCGTGAAAGGTACAAACATGGATTCATGATGACCATGACGTGTGTGAAGAACAGTCACGGAAGTGTCCTCTTCTTTCACTCACGACTGTTGATAGCCTGATAATAAATCGATCTTGAAAAGTGTTTAGAGTCTGGGAGTTGATTGAATGGCTGAATAATACTTGGGAAAAAATATGGGCATGAATGGTGGTAAAAATGGGTAGTTCTCCTGGTAATATATCTGAGAAAATTCTAAAATAATTGACTGATTAATGAAAAAAATATCAGAAGTCGTGTCATAAATGATAGTTAGAAATTATTCGTAGCCAATAATACATGCTTGCAAGGCTGAAGAAAAAAAAATTCACCGATTTTCCGGGTGGAAAACCAATGCTGAGTGTATTCAGGAATCTGAACATTACTGAATATAATCTGGTACGAATAATTGAAGGTCTTGTCATAAATATGAAATGGAAGTCTATACATACTTGGGTGATATAACGGCTTCTAAGATGGACATGAATATCCGAATATGAAATAGTGAAATGAAAGAGTCGTGTTCGCACACGAAGTAAACGTGACAGATTTCACTGAATGTGTTTCGTCCGTCTCATACGAAACGAACACTACATGACCAACAATGAACAGTAAGTTAGAGATGGTGCTGAAATCTTAGTGGCTTAATTTGCACATGGAATATCAGAACAAGTATACCCTTGGAAAGGTACCTTGAATCACTGAGGCTGAGTTTGGAATTTATGCATGAGTCGTGTATCTTGACTTATGTCCTGAGAAGTATATGTGTGACATGTGTCTTGACTGGTATCATGCCAAGTGTCTACAATACATATTCACGAGATGATGTGTCTTGACAGATGTCTTGACATATAACGAGTAATCATAATGATAATGGTGGTTAAAATGCCAGAATTAGCCTCGTATTGCTAAAAGAAAACTAAATGATAACTGGCATAAACACTGAGAGGATAATGGCATGGAAATGAAATAATAGTGTCTGGTGGATGAAGTATGTTTTCAGTCGGGTGGTTCTGATCTACCATCTTCATCCTTGTTTCGTAGGGTTTTCAGATATGTAAATAGCAACAACATGGTCAACATCATCTTGTAAAAGATGTCATGTGGAGAAACGCTTGAGATGAGTGAGAATCGACTAGCGAATACTCATGGAGTATGGTAAGTGAAATACACATGGATTATGGTACGTGCAATACACATAGACTATGGTACATGGAATACACATGGAATACTATACGTGGAGTTCATGCAAAATGCATATGAGATGATCAATGTGGTGTCAATCATCTGACATGATTTAAAAGGGAAAACTGATTTAAACGGTCAAGAAACCGAACTGGAGTGAGGGACATGATAGCCTATCAATAACAGCGTAGACATCATTCTAGTTGCATAAAGGGAACACTAAAATTCTAATAGGATGGTAAAACAAAATTAAACGATGATTTGCATGAAAGCATGATTAATGAAAACCAACCATGACTATCATAAAAGCAGGATTAAATGAAATCCATCCATGTCTAGCGTGAGGGCATGATCAACATGATGAAAACATAGTTTTCATAAAGACGCATGGAACATAATCATCATAAAGATGAAATTAGCATGAAGGAACATGGGACAAAATTAACATGAAGGAGCATAAAACATAATCAGCATGAAAACGAAGTTGACCATGATAGTATGAAAACATACTTGACATAAAGAGACGTAGCAATAATTGAGGGTACATGAAATGTTATGACTGTTATGAAATAAGCTTGTGAATTGATGGTGTGGATGACTATGAGTCGTTTCATAATGCAAAACAATGCAACCTAAATGATAATTCTAACATAATATGATGTGACATAAACATAACAGATGCATGAAAAAGTTTATAATGCATGAAAAAGTTTATAATGCATGAAAAAGTTCATAATGCATGAAAACAGTTTTTAAAAAAAAAATTCATGGTCAAGAACAACGATGATATGTACATGAGTGAACGCCTATGGGTCGGTTCACAAAACAAAATAATTCGAAAGAAAACACATGCGACTAAATAGGCCAGTCCTGTACCAACCATACTTAGTCAAAATTCCTGTAACAATGATGCATGAAATAAATGCATGAAATAAAATGAATGCATGAAATAAATAATGAGGCAACTATCTAAGAACTTAACAGAAAACGTGCGACTAAGTATGCACTACTGTGGTCTAGTCCCTACTAGACAAAATTCATGAGGAGATATTGTGCATAAAACTAATGACATGTACTAAGTATGGATGACTATTGATCAATCCATATTAGTAACATATCTATGATGAAAGACATCATGGTTTAAGGAAATAAGGTTCTGGAATTATCTATGCGTGGAATAACGAGTTTGGCTTAGGAAGGTCCTGGTGACTACCCACTAGTCACAAGTCAAGTTTTAGAGCCTACAGGTCGAAACCTTGCGCTCTGATACCATAATTGTAACACCCCATTTTGGATAAATGGAATATCACAGGATAATCATGGCATAATATCAAAGCATCAGGTAAATGTCCTAAAACATTACATGACCATAAGGGATAACCGGAATCAAACATCGGTCCCCAATATAAACTCATAAACATAGCATAAAGTAAAAGTAATGCAAATGAAACAGAAACATATGATAGCTCCCATCCTATGCATAACCTTTCCATGCTCCTGACCTTGTGTACCTGCCGTTTAGGGGACATGAAAAGAGAAAACGTCTGAGCGAGACGCTCAGTGCGCGGATATATATAATAACATGGAATATCATAGCATAAGTAAAGGCTGAATATGAAATCATAATAATGAAAGTGAAGGTGCAGCGGAATTATGTAAGTCCTGGGAAACCTGGTATCATGTAATAAACTGGGAAAACCTGGTATCATGTTTATTCTGAAAAGTCTTATATTCATGTTCATGTAAATACTGTAAATACTGAAAGTCTGCTGGTTAATCATGAAAACTGTAATTTAACTATTAATTCTGAAAACATGCATTTACTGTATTTTAATTGCCAAGAGCCTATATAGGTCATGAGCTGTAACAACTGTTGCATGAATACATAGAGGGGTGTCCTCGTCATGCTGTAGAGGGGTGACCTCTAAATAACTGTGCCGGGTGGAGGGATCAGCTCCAATGTGAAGGATGTAGAGCACACACCACATTCACCCTGATAACTTGTAACACATATAAGCCTAGGATGCATCCATACGCCCCACTAAACATACATATAAAAATGGCCAAACTGAACATGAGTGGGACGATGCAGGATATCACTCTCCTGCATGTGAGTCACGACACCGGTGCCTCTAGTGCCGTGGTTACGGTACCTCCGTAACTAGTACATAAACTGATCATGCTTGTATATAATGCTCAGGGAATTTATTTAATTATTAACATGATTACTGATAAGCTTAAACATATACTTGGGAAAACATTTGGCTGAAGATGGGGAATCCTAATCATGCATAGAAAGGAAGTCCTTACTGAAAGGACGGAAAATCCGTACCTTGAGTCTAGTGAACGAAGAAGACGAACGGAAAAGATTCCAACTTCGATCTCACTAATGCTACATAAATAGTATACGTGTATAAGTATTCTGATTACTGAGTACGTAACTGATTTAATATCGTGTCTTAGCTTGTTTTATATATTCATGTCTTGTTTTACTGATTTTAACGTTATGCTGTGTCTATCATGTATTCAGTCTATTTTGATTAAGTATTACTTGTATTTCTTGTATTATTATACTTGTTGTGTAATAATAAGTAACTTTCTAAAAATAGCAGGTTTCTTAAAATAGAAAGTTTCCATAAATAGAAATAAGCGGGATTTTTAACCTCATAATATAAGCTTAAGTGTTTACTGATTTATATTCTAAGTCATGTCATAAATTAGCATAGTTTATAATTATTTCATGTAATACAAATAAACTATATGTTAAAAGTATTTAATTAAATGTAACATGATTTAATTAAAAAAAAGTAATAATACTTAGGTTAAAACATGTATTAATATTTAGTATTAATATAACCTAAGTCATATTGTAATTAAATTAATTATTAACTTGTCAAATTAATTTAATCAAACTTGTAAATAAATAATCTTGTACTTATATGTCATGTTTCATTAAATTAATTACCTTGTAAATTAATACACATATAAAGCTAACTAAACTTGTAAAATAATAGTCCGCACCCATGTATTATTTTATGGAAACATGTCGTAAATCGAACCCGTGGAAAACGTGTTGCGTTTAATTAAAAACCGAACCAAATAGCCCTTTATTTTTTTCTTTATTAAACTGTTAACCAAACGGTCCCTTAAACCTGTCTAAAACCCAAAACCAAACACAACCTTAACTGCCAGTTTCCCCTGGCAGTTGTACTGTTACCACCGGCAACAGCCGGTTTCCCCTGGCTGTATTTAATTCCCACCGAGACCTGGGTGGTCTCGGTTCCCACTGCTTGAACCAACATACCACTGGCCGTAGCCAGTGGTTTCCCCTGGTTTCTCGCTGTTTCCACCGTTAGAACAAAAACCCAACCAAAACCCTATTAGGGTTGCGGCTGGTGAACAGTTTTACCACCGAGACTCCTATGAGTCTCGGTTTGTGTGCCCCTCGAACACAGAAGTCAACCAAACGACCCCTCCCTTAGTATTAACTTGTTTTAACATGTTTTTAATTTTTAAATCTGGGATTCTTGATCAATTAAACCAAAAGGAAACAAAAAAAAAACGAGATTGAGATTACCTTGTTTGTGTGTTAGTGTTAATCGTGACACACCTTGATCTTGGATTGAAAACTCACGTTGTTTCTGTTTCTTGGGAGAAGTCGACGGCCAGAACAAAATAAAAAGAATGATCGACTGAATACCTAGTATTTAGGGTTTTATGTTTGTGAGTGTGTCGACTAACAGAAAACATATACTCCTGTCCTTTTATTTTTTTAGTCGGTCTGGTATTGGGCCAAGCCCAGTTTGTCTCCTTTGTCCAACAGTCGGCCTAAAACACCCTTTTTACTTTTTTTTATTAATTCGCGTCTTGTTAAATTGTACGCGTAATCGTGTTTTAAAATGTATCGTGAATTTTACTTAGTTATCTAATACATGTTAAACGCAAATATTATTTACGTAATCACTTGTCGTGTTTAATTTAATATACGTAACAATAACAATCGTGTTAAATATTCGCGTCGCGCGATTCCAATGTCGTGATTTATTATTTTTTGGTTTTACTTTTTATACGTAAATTCATGTCATATATTAATAATAATAATAATATACGTATTTATTTGTCGTACTAAAAATAATATACGTAAATACTATGTTAAACGTTCTCAAAACGTATCGTATATAACTAAATCGTAAGTTTTAAATTTATATGTAATTTCATGTACGTAGTATTCTAGGGATTTTTTTATGCGGGTTTTACAATTAATGAAAGCTTAAAAGAAAGGAAAGATGAAAAACTTAGTGAGAGAAAGTTTAGAACTTTCTCTCTCTAAAAACTAGAAAGAAAACTTAAAAATAAAACTAGCTAACCACCCTCCTAATGTGATTAGGAGGGTATTTATAGGGAAATGGGAAGTGCATGTGTGGTGCTTCCTTCTTTCTTTTCTTCTCGACTCGATTTAATTCTTTGTCTTTTCTCGACGTCGTCTCGGGATTCGAACTTGTCTTAATAATTTTCTTATTTAATTTAGACTTAAGTTCTTCGACTTCATTAAACTTCCGTCTTTAGACTTTTTCTTCGATAAATCTTCAGAATAGGTCCTGGACATCCGTTTCTTTAAGCACTCTTGATCTTTTGACTTCATCTTTTCTCGTTTTCTTCGATAAAAGCCCGTGAAAGCCCGTGTTTTCTTCCTTTTTCATTTTTTGGTCCTAAAACACAATAAAAACACAAACCACGCATAATTCCGACTTTTACGACATAAATTACACGTTTTGGTCTTGTTATTATTGGAAATAAGTGGTAAAAGGATAAGTGTTTTCACACTTATTAAATCCCCTACACTTGACCATTGCAATGTACTCATGCAATGCATTAATTTTAAAGCACGGTCTACATTTTCCATCATAAATAACCTATCTTGGCCTTTATTCAACACTAAATAAAAAGATAAAAACAAGTTAAGAAATTAAAGACTTACATTGGGTTTTGGCTGCCATGAACGTTTTTCATCCTCAAGTTTCACGTTCCCCATACCAAGCTTAAAAACGAGATCATTGCTATTATAAGTTAGCAAACTAACACGAATTCATGTAGGCCAATTATTCACTTAGACTCCCTTATTCCTAGGTGTGTCTCTTATATTTTATTTTTGTCTTGAATGATCACGAGGATTCATTGTTTAACTTATTTCGATAGTTATTTAGGCCGAAAATAAAGAGGGACGATTTATTCAATAGTTAGCTAAAGGACAAAATCTTTTAAAACTGCTTCTCGGGACCTCATAAAGTTCATATCTTGGCATAACTCGCTTCACGATTTGAGACCTTTCTCGGACCGATATTTGGCAGCAGCTTCATACTTTAAATCTTTTGAGAGACGTTCTTGAAATTATGGTCTTCTCTTCATAATAGGAATTTCTTCACTTGAAGTTTTTTGTGAGATTCTTCATACTTGGACCAAGACTTCTTCATTTTTCTCAAATCTTTATTTTGGACTTTGATATACAACGATCCGCCTCCTTTTAGGACTTGGATTTATTTATCCTCATACCTTGCTAGGGTCTTTTCGGATAGACTTCTCCATGATCTTTAGGGGAGTATTTGCTTTTCGTCGTGTGTCTTGATCCTTCATATTGATTTTCGACAAATGATTCTTCACATCACTTTTGGATCTTTAGCAACAAACTGTAGCCCTCATGCCTTGTTAGGGCCTTTTCGGACTCACCAATCTTCGCATCCCGCTTCAATAAGTTATGCCTTGGCTATGAACTCTAATTAATACCGAGCAACTTTTAAACTATCTTGGGCTAGAAGCTAAGTAACTTTTCAAATCGTACAACCTTATTTATTGCAGATAAATTTATTAACAAGCGATGGGAGAATAGGCTCATAATTAACTCACATAAATTCACGAAAGAATACCAAACTTGTAATTGACTCTATCATCTCTCGTTCTCCACAGTTTAAAATCTCAAGGAATGATACTCGTGGATGCTTAGCCTATTAAATCAAAGTTTTGGGTTTTCGAGTCATCTATAGGATCTTGCAAATTCTTAGACTTTTTCAAGTTTAGAAATCTCATTTTAAAGTTCCCTTGATAAACGACTCTCTAGGATCAATTATAGGAACTTGCGAAAAGTTCTTGTTCTTAACCCGTGAGAGTTAAGACTTTCGCGTGTTAAAGCTCCCAATATAAAAGCCTAGCAAAACTTGACTTAAACACGTTAAGGATACTAGCTAGAGTAAACTTAGACAAGTAAACTCGGGTTGAGTCAAAATATTCACGACTTTGAAAAATTTAAAACCACTTTATTGAAAATTTATTCTAGCAAAGAAAGTAAATAACGATAACAAAGGGAAAAACTACTAAACTACTAGGCCAAAATAGATTAAAATTTTGAAAAATGTCGAAAAATCAAATTTTCCGGTTAAAATGAGGACAAATTCATGGGAAAGACCACTTACTTCGATAGAAGTCCCCCGTACACTTGAGATAAACATTCTCCTCAATGTTTAAGCATGTGGGAGTAAACTCCCCTACACTTAGGACATTGTGCACGTTGTTTAAATCTTTTTAAGGAAAGGACAACTATAGTGATTTCAATGTGAACATATAAGATATGAAATATTGAATCATGAGAGTTTAGGATAGAACCGGGAAGATGGGAACACGGGATCACGGTTCGTCAAAAGTCATCGAGGTGTTATTTGAAGCTTGAATCCCTGCACAAAATAAGAAACAAGACAACCAACACATACGGGGCTCCCCCTACACTTATTATGAAAGCAGTAAAGGATAGATCACGGGTTGCCTCCCGAGAAGCGCTTGTTTTTGATAACCGAGTCACGAGCCTGACTCGACCCAAATTTAGTTCCTGGGAAACGTGGTGAGGGATGGGATCATCTCATGAGAGATTTCCTCACCAAAGTACAGCATCAAACGCTAGCCATTCACCTTTAAAATTTGCCCATTTGGCTGAGAAAGCTCAATGGTCCCATATGGAAAGACTTTGGCGACGGTGAATGGACCAGACCAGCGGCTCTTCAACGTGCCAGAGAAGATCTTTAACCGAAAGTTAAAGAGTAAAACATGATCACCAACGTAGAACTCTCGGTTCTTGATTCTTGCGTCATGGATGATCTTGGTCTTCTCCTTGTATATCAGTGAGTTCTCGTAAACTTCATTCCTCAGTTCGTTGAGCTCGTTGAGTTGAATCTTTCGAAGATCACCGGCTTTGTTGATGTCGAAGTTAGCCCACTTCAAGGCCCAGTACGCCTTATGTTCCAGCTCGATGGGGAGGTGGCATGCTTTCCTGTACACAAGACGATAAGGTGTACAAACAATCGGCGTATTATATGCGGTACGGAAAGCCCACAAAGCATCATCTAACTTATCGGCCCACGCGGCACGATGCTCTCCCACAGTACGTTCTAGAATTCGATTCAATCCACGGTTGGAAATCTCCGCTTGCCCATTGGTTTGGGGATGATAGGCGGTGGAAAGACGATGATTAACACCATACTTAGCCATGACTCTTGAAAATTGATCATTGCAAAAATGAGTCCCGCGGTCACTGATTATAGCACGAGGAACACCGAATTGAGCAAACAGCTGCTTCAAAAAGTTCACAACCACCCTCGCATCGTTCGTAGGAAGAGCCTTAGCTTCAACCCATTTAGAAACGTAGTCAACGGCTACGAGGATGTACTTGTTCCCTTTGGATGATGGAAATGGCCCCATAAAGTCGATGCCCCAGACGTCAAAGATTTCACATTCTTGTATGAAATTTTGAGGCATCTCATCTTTATGTGTGATCTTGCCTTGGCGTTGACAAGCATCACAATGCTTAACCATTTCGTGAGCGTCACGATAAATGGTGGGCGAATAGAATCCTGAGTCAAACACTTTCTTAGCGGTGTAGTTGGGACCAAAGTGACCACCAGTGGGTCCTTTATGGCAAGCATCAAGGATTTGCAAAGCTACCGGTCCATCAACACATCAACGAATGATCAGATTAGCACATTGTTTGAATAGATAAGGGTCATCCCAGAAGTAAGTCTTAACATCTTTAAAGAACTTCTTCTTTTCTTGGGATGTTAACCCTTTGATGAGAATACCACCCGCTAAGTAGTTTGCAATGTCTGCAAACCACGGGGTGTCATCAAGATTGGCGTGAATAGACATCAAGGTCTCAAGGGGAAAAGAGTCATTGATCTCTTGGTTCGGATGATCCCCTTGATATGGATCCTCAAGTCTACTCAGATGATCCGCTGCTAGGTTTTCGGTTCCCTTTTTGTCACGAATTTCAATGTTGAATTCTTGAAGGAGCAAACCCCAACGAAGAAGTCTTGGCTAAGAATCTTGCTTAGTTAACAAGTACTTCAACGTGGAATGGTCGGTATACACGATGGTGGTGGAAAGGACAAGATAGGGGCGAAATTTTTCAAAAGCATATACAACAGCTAAAAGCTCTTTTTCGGTTGTCGTATAATGCAATTGAGCCCCCGTCATTGTCTTGCTAGTGTAATGGATTGGTTGGAAGTGTTTATTCACTCTTTGGCCCAAAACCGCTCCAATAGCAAAGTCGCTAGCATCGCACATCAATTCAAAAGGTAGCTCCCAATTAGGGGTAACCAAGACCGGTGCCTTAGTTAGCTTATCCTTGAGAAGATTGAAGGCTTCAATACACTCTTTGGAAAAGATAAAAGGAGTATCTTTTTCCAAGAGGTGGGTCATCGGGCGAGCGATTTTAGAAATATCCTGAATGAAACGACGATAGAATCCCGCGTGACCCAGAAAACTTCTCACACCCTTCACGGTTGAAGGTGGAGGTAATTTGGCTATGACATCCACTTTAGCACGGTCCACTTCATGACCGGCTTTTGAGATTTTGTGTCCTAGCACAATGCCTTCTTTTATCATAAAATGGCATTTTTCCCAATTTAGAACAAGGCGAGTGTCTTCGCACCGCTTAAGCATACGTTCTAGATTGGCAAGACAGGAAGAGAATGAATCACCATAGACCGAGAAATCATCCATGAAGACTTCCATGGTTTCTTCAACCATGTCATGGAAGATAGCCATCATATACCTTCGGAATGTCCCAGTAGCATTGCACAAGCCGAAAGGCATTCTTTTGTAACCAAATGTTCCATAAGGACAAGTGAATGTGGTTTTCTCTTGGTCATGGGGATCGATGGGTATTTGAAAATAACCCGAGAAACCGTCTAAAAAGCAGTAATAGTCATTACCCACTAGACGTTCAAGCATTTGGTCCATGAAAGGAAGGGGAAAATGATCCTTTCTCGTAGCATCATTGAGTTTGCGATAGTCTATACAAACTCTCCACCTTGTAACGAGATGAGTAGGAATCAACTCGTTGTTTTCGTTGGGAACAACGGTGATTCCGCCTTTCTTAGGCACACAATGGACTGGACTAACCCACGGTGAATCCGAGATAGGATAGATCAAGCCCGCATCAAGAAGTTTGATAACCTCTTTTTTGATAACGTCATGGATCTTTGGATTCACCCTTCGTTGGCTTTGAATAGTGGGTTTAAAGTCGTCCTCCATGAGAATTTTATGTGTGCAAAAGTGAGGATCAATTCCACGAATATCGGAGATTTTCCAAGCAATCGCTTTCTTATGATTCTTCAGCACGACGATAAGTCGGGATTTTTCTTCTTCTTTCAGGTCCTTTGCGATGATGACCGGTAACTTCTTGTTGTCTTCAGGGAAAACGTACTCGAGATGAGACGGAAGGTCCTTAAGCTCAAGAGTAGGAGGATCCTCAATAGATGGTGTAACTAACGATGGATCATCATTAGTCACCTCTTTAGGAGAAGGAGGAGAAAACGGGTCTTCATTGAGAAGTTTCTCAATTGTACGAATGTCTTCATCCCAATCGGTAGGAGAATCATCATACCTAAGATCGAGAGGACCAAAGGTAGCTTCAAAATCATCCAAGTCACTTTCTCCAAATGGAGTTAATGATGGAGCAATTGAGGCAACGGTCTCAACATTGGGTAGAGAAGAGAGATTACTTTTGCAAGCATCATGAAAGTGTTCTTCACAAGCCTCATCGAGAACATCAATAGCATTAACACTCTCATATTAATAAGGTTGCTTAGAAATCTTACCCATGTTGAAGAAAATTTTATCGTCACCAACTCTCATGATTATTTCGCCCGCGGCTACATCTATGAGAGTACGACCGGTCCTCAAGAAGGGACGTCCAACGATTAATGGAACACGAGGATCCATCTCGTAGTCAACGACAACAAAATCTGCCGGGAAGGTGAATTTCTCAACGCCAACGAAGACGTCTTCGGCTATCCCCACTGGATAAGCAACCGTACGGTTAGCTAATTCCAAAGTCATTTTGGTGGGGACTAGCTCGGGGAGAGATAATTGATTCCAGACACTTAAAGTCATTAAGTTTATACTGGCACCTAGATCGGCTAGGGCCATGCAATTCTCTACTCCTGGAAGTTGAAAGGAATCAAGAAGCGACCCGGATCACCAAGTTTGGTGGGAAATTTCCTTAAGAGAACGGCGGAGCAATTCTCATTAAGTTGGGTCTGAGCAATGTCAAAAAGCTTCTCCTTGTCACTTAGAAGATCTTTAAACATTTTCGCGTATTTAGGCATGTGAGCGAGAGCCTCAGCAAAGGAGATGTTATTCAATTGTTTAAACATTTTGAGAAAGTTTGAAACTTGAATATCATCCTTGCTCTTTTGCTTCTCTTTCCTCAACCTTGAAGGATAAGGTATATCGGATGAAGAGGAAGGCTTTAGGGGAGTAGGATCACTCACAACCGCGGGTGGTGGGGGAATGGGGATAGAAGGCAAAGGAGGTGAGGAAAGTTGCTCTTTTTCCTTGTTCACAATCACGGGTGGAGGTGTGATGTTGAGTAAAATTACCCCTTTAGGAAAAGGAAGGTAATTTGGGCAAGTAAGCACGACGATTTAGGAAAACCGTGTGTAAATGACCCTTCAATGAGTTCGTTCTCAAGGAGGCTAGTGTGTTATGTGTGTAATGATATGGATTAAATTGTGATTATATTTGAGAAAGAAAAATAGAAAAGGGAATAGAAGAGAATGACGGTTACGAAGACGGATTAAACTAAGTCTAAAAAGGCGTACACGTAAAACCGTAAAAAGTACCAAAATTAAAATTTTAACCTTAAAATTCCTAAAAATTATCAAAAATCCCTAATAATATTCTAAGAGTTTACAAAAAATCAAAACTTGCAAAAACCTTTTAATTAATTAGATAATGACTTTTTAATGCTAATTAAAGCCCTAAAAATGAAAATTAATTATTAAAAAGCCCTAAACAAGATTTTAAAGTTTGTAAACCTAAAAAATACTCTAATTAAGCTAAAAACTATTTTTCAAAATTTTCAAACCAATAAAAACTATTTTTAAACAATTAAAATCTCCTAAAATCAATTAAAAATTAAATTAATTATAGAAAATAATTAAAAGACCTAAAAAATATTTGGAAAGTTGCAAAAATCCTAATTAAGTGTTTAGAACCTAGGAAAAATATAAAAACCTAGAAAATCAGACTTTTAATTTTTAATAATAAAATAATATTAAAATAATATTAAAAATCCAAAAATTATAAAAAAATTCTAAAAACTTGCAAACTAGCTTAATTTAACCCAAATAACTCAGATATGAAAGTGAAATTACCTAAATACCCCTATTGGGCCTAGAAAATGGGCTAAACCCAAAACAGTCCACTTAATGGGCTAAAAGAGGCCCAAAAATCTAAAGTCCACCAAATAAGCCCAAAACTTCCAGTTTAGCTTAAAATTTGATTCTGAACAAAAAATTTCAAAGGCCCAAAAGCTAAAATGTAGCTTATCACAGCTTAATAAGCACCAAGCTTATTCTTAATGGGCTTTTTGGCCCATTAAGCCATAAACTTGTGCCATAAGCTGAAACTTGACACACATCATTCTTTTGAGGTAAGAAAACGTTTTGCAAAAAGAAATTTCAAATAAGTCCACTTAATAAGCTAGAAACAGCTCACAAACTTATTCACAAAATGACAAAATAGTCGTGTTTGTGATCTAGACCACCTCAAAAGCTGATTCAAGTTGCAAAATGTTTCTTATGAAAAAACTAAGCTTAATAACCAAAAACCTACTCAATAAGCACACTCAATAAGCTGGAAAGTCAAATAAGCACTTATGTTAAAAGTCAAAGTAGTTGGTTTTCTAGTAAAAAGTCAAAGTCAAAGTCCAATAAGCTCCAGTCTACTTAAATGGGCCAAATAATGAAGACCTATTACAAAAAATAAGTTGTTGCAAGTCAGAATAAGCTAGAATAGCTTATTGATAAGCTGATGACAAAATTGCACTAGCAGGGGCTAATTTTGAATGTTGAGCAGTGGAAACTTTTTCCACTGCTTGACTATTTTGACTTTTTTTCTTTAGTGACTTTTTTGGAGATTCAGATTTCACAAAGGCACCCAAATGATCTTTGGATCAAAAGGAGTCAATCACAATCAAAATAACACAATCACTAACACCCAATTGATACAGTTTAATCAATTAATCATCAGACATTGCACAGACATGAACAATAAGCAGTTGAGCACAAATAAGCAGTTTTAGCAATAATCAGCCAGCCAAATTCAACCAAATGCATACACAAGCTATTATAAACTCCAATAAGCAAGTCTAAACAGGTTTCATTCAATGGTTCAAAGAATTAAGCAAGATTCAAGCAATGAAAGTTACTGATGAACACTAACACATGCAGTTTTTCTACTTTGCTGATGTATTTGACACTTAAGCCAGATTCAACACCTCAAATCTTTCAAACAGGTTATATTAACTTTGTTTAAACCACTTTTAGCCCTAAGCATGCATACACACTAAGTGTTCCCAAAATCCTAGGTCAAAACAAGCAGAAACAAGGTCTATATAGCAGATTGTTTGATTCAAGTGTTCAAACCCAAAAACTTGCTGCAAAATACTCTCAACAAGGTATTTATCAGATACAAAGCATAAACAACAACTTCCCTTAACACAATAACAAGTTACAAGCATAAACAGTTAGTCCCAAACACCCCTTTATCTTTTCCAAATCAAATTTTTCAAAGGCAAAGTGAGATTTCAGGCCAACCAAGCATCAATTAACACTAAAACAAGTAAGATAAACATATTCAAGCAGATTTAAGCCACAAAATTCACAAGAACAAAAGTTTCATACAAATATCACCAAAAATCACAAATTAAGCAGATTTTGAGATTGAGTATGCAAACCTCATGGATGTACATCCACACCCACGAATTTTGAGCTTAGGTGCTAGCAAGAACAAGCACAAGCTTCCACAATAAGCCTGCTAAGATTGAACAAGGTTAAGGCACAATAACATAAAAATCAGAAACTTTGAAAATCTTGATTGATGCAAACTTGTTACCCCACACTTGATTATCCCCAAGTTATAAGCCTCACCACACCTTAACTAACTCAGTTAGGATGCTATGATCAGCCCTATAGCCCAAGAATTCCAAGATTGGAACAAGACTTAGCAAAATATCAAGAAAATGAGAAAATGTGCAAACTTTTGCACACTCCTCTTTTGAAAACAGGTTTTAAACTTCAAGAACTAACAAGCATATAACAATAGAAAGCAGTAATAAAGATTGGCCAATGACTTTTCTTCAATGTTTCAAACTCAATTTCATTAAACTTTGAAATAGGATTTACAGAAACTTGAACAAGGAAAAATCAAAAAGCAAACGTCTCAATGAGACCTAAGGGCTTTATATATAGCCTTACATGTGACCTAAGAAAGCTGAAAAATACATAAACCCTAGTTGTGAAGTCCCAAAATTGCCCTTGTGGATTTGAACTCATTAGCTTCATGTGACTGATTTCTTGGCTGTTTGTGGAGCTGGCAAGAGTGGATTTTGCATCTAAAGGCTCACATTGAGCTTAGAAAGTAAGCATCAATCTCATACGTTGGATGGCTGGGGGTTTTTGGAAGTATCCCCTTTTTTTGTAGCAGGGGAATCTCATGTGGGGCAAGGAAGTGATGAGGTGTCCATGTTTGAGGTTGGGATGTGATTAGTAGACCCTTAATCATAATTCTGGAAAGTTATGGGGTTTAATTTTTGCTAAATCAAAAATCCCTAATTGTGTTCTTGAGCCTGATGAACAAGGATTTGATCTTGTTTAAGGTTGGATTAAGTTTAAAAGTGTGTTAAGGCGCCAAGATTAAATAAATCTTAAACCGGATGAGTGGGATTGTGACATGGCAGGTTTGTGGCTTGTGATTGGTTAGAAAGAGGTAGTGGGGCACGTGGCATGTCTTGGTTGGTTAAGGTAACTATCATGTCTGCCAGGTTTAACCCTCAATCTTTTATACTCCTTTCATTTGCAAATTAAACAGCCAAAAACGTATTCCCTTTGTATTTCAAGTTTTCATTTTCACACTTTTGCCCCAAATACTTTTCCAAAGTATTTTCAGGGGTATTTCTTGCCATTTTTGAATTCTTCAAGGGCTGATTTGGCATTTTGATGATGGATAATGGTCTTGACTTGTATGTTGAGCATTTTGTAGGACTAAATTTGCCAAGTCATGTTTGTTGAGGGACCATTTTTGCCAAATGTTGAAAGTTGAGGGTCCTTTGTGCAATTTTGGAATTTTCAAAGGACCAAACTTGTCATTTCTTGTACTTTGAAGGACTTCATGATGTATTTGACTTTGTGGATGATATTGGTTGACAATTTAGCTTTATTGAGGGGCTAAACTTGCCAAATCTTCAAAGTGGAGGGCCCTTTTTGTAATTTTGACAAACTTTAGGGACCAAACTTGTAATTATGAGGATACAAGGGTATAAAGTGTCAATTCTTCTATATTGGAGGACCCTTCTTTATAATTCTTCAAATCTTCAAGGGTTGATCTTGGGAAAGTCTTCATTAGGGCTTGGTTCATTGTGCGGCTTCGTTTCCCGTGTTCGTTTTTGCATGATCCTTGTGATCTTTTGTCATTTTCTAAATATCCGTACCTAAAATACACAAGCAACAAACACAAGCATATATATGGGTATTTTGATGATATTTAATGCATTTTAAGCCTTATTTGGAAGATGAGACTATGTATAAAAGCAGTCTCATCACTCCCCCATACTAAACCATTGCCGTGCCCTCACGTAATGCTAGAATAAAGTATCGTAGCATCTCCAAAATTCATTTTTATTCACTTTATTGAACGATAAACTAGCTACACTACTACTATTGCTACTACTACTTGCGTTTTAGACATAATGTATGATTTTCATCGCAAAATGGGACGTTTAGGTTCATAGAATAAGAACACGTGAATGCTTCGTTAGAAATAATTTCATCGTCCTCGATTTTCACCCCAATTCCATGCCAAGCGTGTAACGAGATCATTGTCATTATAAGTTAGTAATGCTAACACTACTCATATGCCCTAATCACGTACTTATCCTCCCATTAATCCTAAGTTGTATCTCTTATATTTTATATTGTCTTGAGTGTTTCACGAGGATACATTGTTTGACTTATGCGATAATAGAGATTTAGGTCTAAAAATAGAGTCCTAACGGTGTAACTAAGATCATCAAATCCATAACCCCTCCCAATAGACAACGATGTTAAAAAATTAAATTGACAAGAAGAATCGATAAACACGGTTTTATAACGGTTTTGAACATGAGACTTATTACCAAGACTTTTATACGCCCCCTAACGGAAGGGACTTATTATCTTTGGTTTACCTCCACCTTTTATTCAACTTCGCCATGAAGCTTTTATTATGACTTCGGTCTTGCCTTGCCTTTTATTATCCGCCTCATCGGTGGTTTTATTAGTCAAAGACGTATATCCTCACGCTAAGGCGAATTTTTGATCTTTAAAGCTTCGAAGATTAAGGCTTGATTCACTTTCAATTTTTGCATAGATTTTAGGCCTTGTGGGGCTTCAAATTGTTTGCTAGATTTAGGTGAGCACTTAAAATCTTATTATTGGGTGAAGCTTTCGATTATTGGGGTGCCAATACTTCAAAACCGTGACGCTGGCGATACCTTAATGTCTTCCCAATTTAATTACACGGAAGCTACTAGAAAAGATTAGAAACCCAACAATCCCAACTAAACCGCTAAGTCAATATTTATTAAGCAAAAAATATTTACATGCGAAGGGAGAATAAGCAAACAACGAGAACACATGAGTTTTTGAAAGAATACGAGTACTCTACGTTTATCATAGTAACTTATAATTAACCCTATCATTTCTCGTCCTCATTCAAGAGACTTAGCCTAATGTGAAGTTAAGGAATCAAAGCTAAGTGCTCAACACGCACGGTCGAGTCAAAAATTACTCTTATTCTCGCCATCGGAAAACCTACATTCGTGTCTTCAAACACTTATAAAATATGAGAAAAAATTTAAAATTTAGCCATTTTTAGCCTTATTTTGCAAGAAAAACGATAAACAAAAAGACAAACTTTGGAAAGCGTGAAGGTTTGGCAAGGCAAGTATCTATTCACCCCCCCATACTAAAGTTAAACATTGTGCTCAATGTTTCGAGACTAGGGGTGCAAACACCCCCATACTAGAGACGTAGTCGAATGCCTAATCTAGCATGGAAAGGGTGTAACCAATAAATTAATAGCCGTTTATGAAGTGTGCTAATAACCTAAGGTTAGAACATCAAAGGATATATCATGGATATTGAGATAGTCTTCAAAGCAAACGATCGAGTGCTCCCATAAAACGAACACGAGAGGCTCCAATCGTGAAGATCATGATCATCTAAGGTTCACAATTCACAAACAACCACGGAACAAAGGTTGGAAGGGCACAAATCCCCACACGTTAACTACATTAGAAAGCTATAATATGTACATAGGATAAGCATGGGACTCCCCCACGAGGCTCCTCGTTTTTGATTACCGAGTCATGAGCTCGACTCGATCTCCTCAATACTAATTATCATTGGGGAAGGTGACTTGGTCGAGGTAGTTCAAGGATGGAACTTCCCCGCCAAAGTAGTGCTTCAACCTATGTCCATTCACTTTGAAGTTAGGACCATCATCTTGAGCAAGCTCGATGGTCCCATACGGAAACACTTGAGTCACGGTGAATGGACCGGACCAACGGGATTTCAACTTACCGGAAAAGATTTTCAATCTTGAATTAAAAAGCAAAACTTGATCCCCAATGTTAAAAACCCGGTTTTTAATTTTAGAATCATGTAACTTTTTAGTTTTTTCTTTACAAATCAATGAATTTTCATAAGCAATATCCCTCAATTCATCTAATTCATTCAATTGCATTTTCTGGTGTTTTCCCGCCGTCTCCATATCATCATTACAATGCTTTAGGGTCCAATAAGCCTTGTGTTCTAACTCGATAGGTAAATGACAATTCTTTCCATACACAAGCTTATAGGGAGTGCACCCAATGGGCGTCTTATGAGCGGTCCCAAAGGCCCATAAAGCATCGTCCAACTTATCCGACCACAATTTTCGGTTTTCTCCAACGGATCTCTTCAAAATCCTCTTCAACGCTCGGTTTGAAACCTCGACTTGCCCACTCGTTTGTGGGTGATAAGCCGTAGAAAGCCGATGTGTAACCCCATATTTCCTTAGGACCCTTTCAAATTGGTCGTTACAAAAATGGGTTCCACGATCGCTTATCATAGCACGAGGGGTTCCAAACCGAGAAAACAAGCTTTTCAAAAACTTGACTACCACACGAGCATCATTGGTGGGCAAGGCTTTGGCCTCCACGCACTTAGATAGGTAGTCAACCGCAACAAGGATGTACTTATTACCACGAGATGATGGGAACGGCCCCATAAAGTCTATACCCCAAACGTCAAAGATCTCACACACTTGGATGATATTTTGTGGCATTTCATCTTTTTGTGAGGCTTTTCCTTGTCGTTGGCATGCATCACACGACTTCACAAGATCTTGTGCATCTCGGTAAATAGTAGGCCAAAAGAAGCCGGCATCAAACACCTTCTTAGCCGTGAGATTAACACCGTGGTGACCACCCGTGGGTCCCTCATGGCAAGCTCTAAGGATGTTAGAAGCTTCGGTGCCAAATACACAACGTCAGATGATTTGATCCGCACAAGTTCGAAACAAGTAAGGGTCGTTCCAAAAGTAGAACTTGACGTCACGAAAGAATTTTCGTTTTTCTTAAGTCGTCATACCCTTAATGATGAAATTACCCGCATGGTAATTTGCAAAGTCCGCAAACCATGGGGTGGAAGGATCAAGTTTAGAATTCACTACACCAAGTGTTTCAAGCGGAAATGTTTCGGTGATTTCCTTGATCTCGTAAACACTTTGGTGAGGATCTACCAAACGAGAAAGATGACCGGCCGCTAGATTCTCGGCTCCTTTTTTTTCAACGATGGTGTGATCAAATTCTTGAAGGAGGAGAATCCAATGAAGTAATCTCGGCTTTGCATCTTGTTTTGCCATGAGATACTTGATAGCCGAATGGTCCGTATACACTATGCATTTAGCTAAGACGAGATAAGGTCGGAACTTCTCAAATGTATACACCACGGCAAGGAACTCCTTTTCCGTTGTAGTGTATTTTAGTTGAGCCTCGGTCATCGTCTTGCTAGCATAGTGAATAGGCAAGAAGTGCTTATCATGACGTTGCCCCAAAACGGCCCCAATAGCGTAATTACTAGCATCACACATTAGTTCAAAGGGGAGGTTCCAATTGGGAGCAACAATAATGGGAGCTTCGGTAAGTTTCCTCTTAAGGATTTCAAAGGCTCGTACACAATCTTCGTCAAAGACAAAACGTGCCTCTTTTTTAAGAAGATGTGTTATGGGTCGAGAAATCTTTGAAAAATCCTTGATGAATCGACGATAAAAGCCCGCGTGGCCTAGGAAACTCCTAACTCCCTTAACGATATTGGGATGAGGTAATTTGGCGATGACGTCTACCTTAGCTTGATCGACCTCAATCCCCGCTTTTGAGACCTTGTGCCCTAAGACGATTCCACTCTTAACCATAAAATGACATTTTTCCCAATTGAGCACAAGGTTGGTTTCCTCACAACGTTTTAACATTCTCTCAAGGTTCGACAAACACGAAGTGAAAGAATCACCAAACACGGAAAAGTCATCCATGAAGACTTCCATCGTCTTCTCGGTCATGTCATGAAAACTAGCCATCATGCACCTTTGAAAGGTTCCCGGTGCATTGCAAAGTCCGAATGGAATTCTACAATAGGCAAACGTTCCATATGGACACGTAAACGTAGTTTTTTCTTGATCACGAGGGTTAATGGGAATTTGGAAGTAACCGGAAAAACCATCTAGAAAGCAATAGAAATCGTTTCCCGCAAGACGCTCCAACATTTGGTCCATGAAGGGCAAGGGAAAATGGTCTTTTCGAGTGGCTTCATTTAACTTTCGATAGTCAATGCACACTCTCCATCCGGTCACGAGTCTAGTGGGAATTAACTCGTTGGCATCGTTTGGCACAACGGTCATCCCTCCCTTTTTAGGGACACAATGAATAGGACTCACCCAAGGGATATCGGAAATAGGGTAAATCATTCCCGCGTCAAGGAGTTTAAGGACCTCCTTTTTGATGACGTCGTGAATTTTGGGGTTTACCCTCCTTTGACTTTGGATTGTGGGCTTGAAATCCTCCTCCATTAAGATTTTGTGGGTACAAAACTTGGGATCGATTCCCTTAATGTCGGATAACTTCCACGCAATTGCCCTCTTGTGGTCCTTTAGAACATTGACAAGTGCGGTTTTTTCATCATTCGAAAGATCCTTCGCAATAATAACCGGCAACTTGTCGTCCTCCTCCAAATAGACATATTCGAGGTGAGGAGGTAAATCTTTCAACTCAAGGATAGGTGGTTCCTCAAGTGAAGATTTGGGCTCGATACTCATAACCTCCTCGGGTGGAGGAAATGGGAAATCGTTAAGAAAATCCTTGATAATCGAGAAGTCCTCATCGTTGTCGAGGTCTTCGTCACAAGTACGTGGAACATTACATTCTTCCAACGTAAAACCACCACCTTCAAAAGGAGTGAAGGTTGGTGTCGAATTATCAAGAATTGGATCTAACATAGTGGGATTGCCACTAGTTTCTTCATCACCAAAACCTAGAACTTATTGTGAAAATTCCTCGCAAACCACGTCAATCATATCAATGAGGTTTATGGTTGCAACGGAATAAACATGAGAAATTTGAGAGTTTTGAGTTGCGTTTATAACAAGTTCCTCGTCGTTGAAACGTAAGGTGATCTTTCTAGCATGCACATCAATCAAAGCCATAGACATATCTAAAAACGAACGACCTAAAACGAGAGGAACTTGAGGATTCGTGGGGATATCAACAACGATAAAGTCTACGGGATAGTAGAACTTCCCTACTTTCACAAAAACGTCTTCCGCCAAACCACATGCGGGAATCGTGGAATGGTCGGCCAACTCGATAGACATTAGTGAAGGAGTAAGATTAGGAAGATTGAGCGACTTGAAGATTGCAATTGGCATCAAGTTAATGCTAGCACCAAGATCGGCCAAGGCGAAGCATTCTTCCATATCTTGGATTGCACAAGGGATCAAAAATTTATCGGGATCACCGACTTTTTGAGGTATGCGATTAAGATAAACCGATGAACAACTAGACAATTGGTGCAATTTCTCCTTGTTGTTCAACATACTCTTAAAGTTAGCGGCAAATCGAGGCATCATGACCAAAGCATCGGCGAAATTCACATTAAGGTGCAAATCACGAAACATTTTCATAAAAACCTCAAATTGGTAATTGTCGCGCTCTTGACGTTTCTCCTTCCTAAGTCTCGATGGATAGGGCAAAGGTGGTGTGGGTTGAGGCATAGTAGGCATAGCCTTTGGAATCTCGGGTTCCAATGATGGTAATGGGTCAACCGTAGGTGTGGTATGAGCGGTACTTCGTGGGATTGGTACATGCTCCTTTTGGACCACCACCTCGGGTTCTTCCTCAATTGCTTCCTCCGTAGGAGCAATTGGTTGAGGAGTCGGTTCCTTAAGTGTCTTACCACTACGTGTGGTAATCACTTTCATCTCACCCTTAGGGTTGGATATGGTGTTGCTAGGAAGACCACTCGAAGACGGTTTACACATTATTGCCTCAAACATAGACGAGATCTTATCTTCAAAATTAGATTGCCTCATTACGGCTTCGGTTTGCCTTTTCTCGGCCTTAATCATCTCTTGTTTAATCTCATCTTGCCCTTGTTCCATCTTTTGTTGGTTTTGTTGCAACCTAGTGACATTTCCTTCCATCTTGTTGGTGTGGATTTTAAGTTCATTAGCTAACTCATTTTTCAACTCTTTCTTCAAGTCGTTCTTAAACTCGGATCTTAGGCTAATGATTTCTCTTTGAATATTGTCAAACCTAGCATCATTCCCACTAGCATATTCAACAAACTCACTTGGAAGATCTTTCAATGTTTGCAAACTTTTGTTGTTATTTTGAAAATCATTTTTGTTTGAAACTTGATTATTAGCCCCTTGATTCCCATAGTTTCCCTTTTTGTAATTGTTTTTAAAACCAACTTGATTGTTGCAATAATTGTTGTTAGCATTTTGATATGAACCAAAACCCGGTGGAGTCATTTGATTAGAGCGGGAAACTTGACCGTTTTGGTTGTAATTTCCCATGTCCGCGAAGGCACTCGAAGTGTTACCACCGTTGGTAATGCACTCGGAGAAATCATGACCTCCACCACAATACATGCAAGAAACCTCAACCGCTTTAGCCGTAGCGGGAGCACGTTGTTCACCAACTTTAAACTCAATCAAAAGTCCTTTCAACTTATAAAAATCTTGTTTTCCAAGTTTGCCTCAATTTGGCAAGCATTGATGGTAGTAGACAAAGAATGTGAAGCCGAAGACGAAGCCTTACGAACACTAGACGTGCTACGAGGACTATACACCTTAGATCTAATTTCAATTATCACCAAAGCTTCCTCAACCGTTTTACACAAAAAATTACCACCCGCGGCGGCATTCAAATAATCCCTTTCATGATCATTAAGTCCATTGTAAAACGTGTCAATTTGATGCAAATCGGAAAAACCGTGAGGAGGACATTCATGTAACATTTCCTTAAACCTATTACAAGCCGTTGAAAAACTTTCATTAAATTCTTGTGATAACTTTGAAATCTCGTTTTTCAAATGCGTAGTCTTAGAGGGCGGAAAAAATTGGTTCACGAATTTTGAAACGAGATCCTTCCACGTCAATATAGAATTGGGTGGCTCTTTCTCTAACCAACTTTTTGCGGGCCCCGCTAAGGAATACGGAAAAAGCATCATCTTAATCGAGTCGTTCGAAACATCCTTAAACTTGCAAGTAGCGGTAAGACGATTGAATTGGCGGATATGGTTGTGTGGATTGTCCTTCTCATCACCACGGAATTTGTTGTTTTGGATCATCGACAACAAGCCCGTTTTCACCTCAAAATTCTCCGCAAGGATAGCGGGAATCACAATAGCCTCTCCATAACCCTCGGTAGGTGCTTGAAGTAACTCCATCATAGTTCGATTCGCCATGGTTGGTGCTTCTCTTACAATGGGTTCGTCAATAGGATACTCCTCACTAGAATTGTTTGGAGTGGGAGTTTTGTTCTTTTGTTTACGTGCACGTCTTGCTTGATTACGAGTTAGCATAAACGTCACGTAAAACGAGGGGACGAGCAAAGAAGATTTTTTTAGGTGGTTTGGTATTTTTCAATTTTTTGTGGTTTTTGATTGTATTAACCTTTTTGGAAATTGGTGAATGTATTAAGTAGACAAAAATCTACAAATCTCCTCCTTAATCAAATCTCTTGATTAAAGAAGCCTCAAGGAATGAAAACGATCACGTGAAGTGAACGCCTTCGATGACTTTAGAACGTTGGTGGAACACCAAAACGTTCAAGAGGGTTTAATCAATGAAAACCAAGAAAATATATATGATACTTAGTAATACTTTGGGCGACAAAACCCTCGATTAGCTCTCACAATCAAATACTCACAAGCAAGCGGGGAAACGAGGCGGCGCGAAGCACTTAAGAGCCTTTTTCCTTAGGATATATTTTATATTATCCGCCTTATACCCACCTTATAGTTTGTATTTTCAAGATTAAGCTTCACGAAAGTATTTATCTATTTTTGCCTTTTTCTTTGGTTTGAGATTCGAATACAATGATTGGGTAATGACCTCCCAAGTCAAGGTTGTGATTTCTCATGTATTTGAAGTACTTGTGTATTTATTGTTCTACGTATACAATATATTAATAATATTCACACAAAAACCGAAAACCGATAATACGTATTAGTAGAGTGCTACTAATACAAATACTAATTATGGTTAGTATAAAAACAACAATGCAAAATCAAAACACAACACGCCTCCCCGGCAGCGGTGCCAAAATGATGTTGAGTAAAATTACCCCTTTAGGAAAAGGAAGGTAATTTGGGCAAGTAAGCACGACGATTTAGGAAAATCGTGTGTAAATGACCCTTCAATGAGTTCGTTCTCAAGGAGGCTAGTGTGTTATGTGTGTAATGATATGGATTAATTTGTTATTATATTTGAGAAAGAAAAATAGAAAAGGGATTAGAAGAGAATGACGGTTACGAAGACGGATTAAACTAAGTCTAAAAAGGCGTACACGTAAAACCGTAAAAAGTACCAAATTTAAAATTTTAACCTTAAAATTCCTAAAAATTACCAAAAATCCCTAATAATATTCTAAGAGTTTACAAAAAATCAAAACTTGCAAAAACCTTTTAATTAATTAGATAATGAATTTTTAATGCTAATTAAAGCCCTAAAAATCAAAATTAATTATTAAAAAGCCCTAAACAAGATTTTAAAGTTTGTAAACCTCAAAAATACTCTAATTAAGCTAAAAACTATTTTTCAAAATTTTAAAACCAATAAAAACTATTTTTAAACAATTAAAAACTCCTAAAATCAATTAAAACTTAAATTAATTATAGAAAATAATTAAAAGACCTAAAAAATATTTGGAAAGTTGCAAAAATCCTAATTAAGTGTTTAGAACCTAGGAAAAATATAAAAACCTAGAAAATCAGACTTTTAATTTTTAATAATAAAATAATATTAAAAATCCAAAAATTATAAAAAAAATTCTAAAAACTTGCAAACTAGCTTAATTTAACCCAAATAACTCAGAAATGAAAGTGAAATTACCTAAATACCCCTATTGGGCCTAGAAAATGGGCTAAACCCAAAACAGTCCACTTAATGGGCTAAAAGAGGCCCAAAAATCTAAAGTCCACCAAATAAGCCCAAAACTTCCAGTTTAGCTTAAAATTTGATTCTGAACAAAAAGTTTCAAAGGCCCAAAAGCTGAAATGTAGCTTATCACAGCTTAATAAGCACCAAGCTTATTCTTAATGGGCTTTTTGGCCCATTAAGCCATAAACTTGTGCCATAAGCTAAAACTTGACACACATCATTCGTTTGAGGTAAGAAAACGTTTTGCAAAAAGAAATTTCAAATAAGTCCACTTAATAAGCCAGAAACAGCTCACAAACTTATTCACAAAACGACAAAATAGTCGTGTTTGTGATCTAGACCACCTCAGAAGCTGATTCAAGTTGCAAAATGTTTCTTATGACAAAACTAAGCTTAATAATCAAAAACCTACTCAATAAGCACACTCAATAAGCTGGAAAGTCAAATAAGCACTTATGTTAAAAGTCAAAGTAGTTGGTTTTCTAGTAAAAAGTCAAAGTGAAAGTCCAATAAGCTCCAGTCTACTTAAATGGGTCATATAATGAAGACCTATTACAAAAAATAAGTTGTTGCATGTCAGAATAAGCTAGAATAGCTTATTGATAAGCTGATGACAAAATTGCACTAGCAGGGGCTAGTTTTGGATGTTGAGCAGTGGAAACTTTTTCCACTGCTCGACTATTTTGACTTTTTGTCTTTTGTGACTTTTTTGGAGATTCAAATTTCACAAAGGCACCCAAATGATCTTTGGATCAAAAGGAGTCAATCACAATCAAAATAACACAATCACTAACACCCAATTGATACAGTTTAATCAATTAATCATCAGACATTACACAGACATGAACAATAAGCAGTTGAGCACAAATAAGCAGTTTTAGCAATAACCAGCCAGCCAAATTCAACCAAATGCACACACAAGCTATTATAAACTCCAATAAGCAAGTCTAAACAGGTTTCATTCAATGGTTCAAAGAATTAAGCAATATTCAAGTAATGAAAGTTACTGATGAAAACTAACACATGCAGTTTTTCTACTTTGCTGATGTATTTGACACTTAAGCCAGATTCAACACCTCAAATATTTCAAACAGGTTATATTAACTTTGTTTAAACCACTTTTAGCCCTAAGCATGCATACACACTAAGTGTTCCCAAAATCCTAGGTCAAAACAAGCAGAAACAAGGTCTATATAGCAGATTGTTTGATTCAAGTGTTCAAACCCAAAAACTTGCAGCAAAATACTCTCAACAAGGTATTTATCAGATACAAAGCATAAACAACAACTTCCCTTAACACAATAACAAGTTACAAGCATAAACAGTTAGTCCCAAACACCCCTTTATCTTTTCCAAATCAAATTTTTCAAAGGCAAAGTGAGATTTCAGGCCAACCAAGCATCAATTAACACTAAAACAAGTAAGATAAACAGATTCAAGCAGATTTAAGCCACAAAATTCACAAGAACACAAGTTTCATACAAATATCACCAAAAATCACAAATTAAGCAGATTTTGAGATTGAGTATGTAAACCTCATGGATGTACATCCACACCCACGAATTTTGAGCTTATGTGCTAGCAAGAATAAGCAAAAGCTTCCATAATAAGCTTGCTAAGATTGAACAAGGTTAAGGCACAATAACATAAAAATCAGAAACTTTGAAAATCTTGATTGATGCAAACTTGTTACCCCACACTTGATTATCCTCAAGTTATAAGCCTCACCACACCTTAACTAACTCTGTTAGGATGCTATGATCAGCCCTATAGCCCAAGAATTCCAAGATTGGAACAAGACTTAGCAAAATATCAAGAAAATGGGAAAATATGCAAACTTTTGCACACTCCTCTTTTGAAAACAGGTTTTAAACTTCAAGAACTAACAAGCATATAACAATAGAAAGCAGTAATAAAGATTGGCCAATGACTTTTCTTCAATGTTTCAAACTCAATTTCATTAAACTTTGAAATAGGATTTACAGAAACATGAACAAGGAAAAATCAAAAAGCAAACGTCTCAATGAGACCTAAGGGCTTTATATATAGCCTTACATGTGACCTAAGAAAGCTGAAAAATACATAAACCCTAGTTGTGAAGTCCCAAAATTGCCCTTGTGGATTTGAACTCATTAGCTTCCTGTGACTGATTTCTTGGCTGTTTGTGGAGCTGGCAATAGTGGATTTTACATCTAAAGGCTCACACTGAGCTTAGAAAGTATGCATCAATCTCATACGTTGGATGGCTGGGGGTTTTTGGCAGTATCCCCTTTTTTTGTAGCAGGGGAATCTCATGTGGGGCAAGGAAGTGATGAGGTGTCCATGTTTGAGGTTGGATGTGATTAGTAGACCCTTAATCATAATTCTGGAAAGTTATGGGGTTTAATTTTTGCTAAATCAAAAATCCCTAATTGTGTTCTTGAGCCTGATGAACATGGATTTGATCTTGTTTAAGGTTGGATTAAGTTTAAAAGTGTGTTAAGGCGCCAAGATTAAATAAATCTTAAACCGGATGAGTGGGATTGTGACATGGCAGATTTGTGGCTTATAGTGGGGCACGCGGCATGTCTTGGTTGGTAAAGGTAACTATCATGTCTGCCAGGTTTAACCCTCAATCTTTTATACTCCTTTCATTTGCAAATTAAACAGCCAAAAACGTATTCCCTTTGTATTTCAAGTTTTCATTTTCACACTTTTGCCCCAAATACTTTTCCAAAGTATTTTCAGGGGTATTTCTTGCCATTTTTGAATTCTTCAAGGGCTGATTTGGCATTTTGATGATGGATAATGGTCTTGACTTTTATGTTGAGCATTTTGGAGGACTAAATTTGCCAAGTCATGTTTGTTGAGGGACCATTTTTGCCAAATGTTGAAAGTTGAGGGTCCTTTGTGCAATTTTGGAATTTTCAAAGGACCAAACTTGTCATTTCTTGTACTTTGAAGGAATTCATGATGTATTTGACTTTGTGGATGATATTGGTTGACAATTTAGCTTTGTTGAGGGGCTAAACTTGCCAAATCTTCAAACTGGAGGGCCCTTTTTGTAATTTTGACAAACTTTAGGGACCAAACTTGTAATTATGAGGATATAAGGGTATAAAGTGTCAATTATTCTATGTTGGAGGACCCTTCTTCATAATTCTTCAAATATTCAAGGGTTGATCTTGGGAAAGTCTTCATTAGGGCTTGGTTCATTGTGCGGCTTCGTTTCCCGTGTTCGTTTTTGCATGATCCTTGTGATCTTTTGTCATTTTCTCAATATCCGTACCTAAAATACACAAGCAACAAACACAATCATATATATGGGTATTTTGATGATATTTAATGCATTTTAAGCCCTATTTGGAAGATGAGACTATGTATAAAAGCAGTCCCATCAAGGTGTAGGAAGCTCGGGTTCCGTATAACCTTTTCCACTACGAGTGGTGGTTGCTTTCATCTCCCCTCTTTGATTCGCGACGGTGTTACTCGGAAGAGTACCCCGAAGATGAGGGTTGATTACCTTGGAAGACCGAACCTAACATATCACATAAATTATCCGCTTGGGTGCTGAAAGAGTCATCTTGTCGGCACGAATATCATTGCTTTGTTTCACCATGTCATTCCTTAGCTCGGCTCGAATATCGCTCCCTTGTTTAGCCGTTTCTCCCTTCAAGTTGATGAATTGACTCTGAATATTCGTTACCATCTCTCTATTAGTCCTCATAAATGTCTCAACGTTTTGATTCAATGCCATCGGTTGATTGAGAGGTGGAGCTTGGTAAGCTTGAGAATTTCCTTGAGGTGGGTATGGGTTTCTTTAGGATTGATATTGATTGTTAGCACGAGATTGTGATTGGTTATTTCAGTTATAGCTTTGTTGTTGGTTTTGGTTTGGAGGAGTAAAACCGGGTGGAGCAAGATAGTTGTTTGAAGGATAACTTAGCAAGTTACGGTCTCCTTGAGGACGAGCTTGATAGCCTCCCGTGGGATAAGTACCGTATGCCGCGTTAACGTTTTCAGAAAAATTGCCTTAAGTAGAAGGACAATCATTGTAAGAATGGGGACCACCACATGTGTCACAAGAAATAGCAACGGCTTTAGCTTGTTGAGTTTGGTTTGAGGCCAAAATTTGCATACTTTTGCTAATTTCAAGAATAGCACGTTCCATGGCGGACATGTCGGTGGTGGAAGAAGTAGATGAAACATTGACTCTCGGATTAGATCTTGAGGATGCGGATGAATCCCAATTCTTGTGGTGAGTAGTCATGTTTTCAATCAACTCTCTACACTCCTCCGGTCTCCTTTTCATAAAAGTACCATCGGCGGCGGCATTGATCGTGTCACGATCACGAAAAGTGAGACCATTGTAGAAAGTATCAATGAGAGTGACGGGGAGCATGTTGTGATTTGGACAATGGTCGATCAAATCATTGTATCGTTCCCAAGCATCAAAGAGCGATCCATCATTGTCTTACATGAATCCACTAATTTGGTTACGAAGACTTGTGACCATGGATGGTGGGAAGTAGCGCGACAAAAAGCGTTGAGTCATGTCATTCCAAGTATGAATAGAATTCTTTGGGAGACGGTCAAACCATTTTTCGGCATGGTGAGAAAGCGAGTGGGGAAATAGTTGAAGTCGAAGGTCATCCATAGAAACACCGGGTGACTTCATGCTTTGGGTGATGGTAATGAATTTGTCGAGGTGTTTGTTGGCATCATCATCCGGAATTCCGCGAAATGGATTAGTTTGCACTTGTTGGATCATGTGATGCTTCAACGAAAACTCCTGAGCCGTGATGTGCATCGGCACAATCGGGCCTCCGCGTCCGTTCATGGTGGGTTGACACAATTCCACCATTGTTCGTAAATCGGGTAGGGGGACATTGTTGTTGTTATTGTTATTCAAATTGGGTAGAGGTGGGTTGTTATTGTTGTTATGAACACCAGCCATATCTAAATCTTCACGAGTCTCGGGCTCAGAATAGTTTGAAGATCTAGTACGCATACACCTGCAGAAGAAAAATATACACAGAGAGAATATCTATATAATCTTTTTGGTGCAAAACCTTAGGAAAAGAATTGCTTTTTATGATTTTTCAATGTTTTTGTATTTTTGAAAAATTTCATATTTTTTTGGGTTTTGAAAGTTTTTAAAGCAAGGAAAATAACGTTCAAAGAACGGATCCCAAAATTCAATGCGTCTCTCACTAGAAACCGTTAATCTTAACGAAAAGAGCCGGCAGCGGCGCCATTTAATACACAGTATTTCCAAGTATCAAAATTCGTAGTCCCAAATCTTTTCGAATTGATTTCCAGTCTAAAGTGTGACTCAATTGTCTTTTGGTGAACAAGAGAATGGTTTGGTTTGGTTATCTAATTAAACTACAAGCAAGTATTAAAATGTCGTTGAGCGAAATTAAAGCGTTTAATATTAAACTAAAAGCTATTTAGAAAAACATTAAGTGAAACTTAAAAACTTAAAAACATGTTCTATCGCAATATTGCAACTAATTTCTATCGGAACGTACCAAGTCATAACCATCGGAATACAACTAAAACAAGCCATCGGAATAATTCATGTGAACCATCGGAATATTAAGCTGAATACCCATCGGAATGTCAAATACAAGTCTGTCGGAATGATGCTTATCGGAATGAGTTAGATCGCAATGTTTCAGATCGGAATAACCAAAATACCTTTGTCGCAAAGTGGTTCTGATCGGAATGTTGTAAAGTAAATTTGGGCAGAGTTTCGTCTTAACAAGGACCTTAGTCCCGTCGGAATATGCGATCGCAATGAGCGATCGCAATCCAGATCGGAATAAGGGGGAATGACCAAGTTATCGCAAAGTAGAACCCTTGATGGGTTATTGCGATCGAAACCAAGTAATCCGTCGGAATGTGTAGAATCCCCAAGATTTCGATGGAAGCAATACTTAATCCGAAATTGGTGCCAAGCTTAAAACTCAATAAGCACAATCAATAAGCTATTTTATCTAAAACATAAACACTTCAAAAAGCTTAAATTTGACAACTTCTTAAACGTAAAATATCATAAACTTTATGAAAGGAACTTTAAAGTGACTAAAACCTCTGAGAAATCCGAAAATCAATAAGTTAAACCTTGACATAAGCCAATAAGCATAGAGAGCTTATAGCTTATACATGTAAGAGCTTATATGTAAACGAAGAAGATTAACTTTTAACCACGAAAACATCAATTCATACGAATGAAGAATGCAATTTGGATCAAAAGATAAAGTAAACCAAGAAATGTAGAAGGAGATCAAAAGAACATAAAGCTTAAACTTAAACTTTTGATTAAAGAAACTCAAATACAAAGATTAATGAAAGCTTAAAAGAAAGGAAAGATGAAATACTTAGTGAGAGAAAGTTTAGAACTTTCTCTCTCTAAAAACTAGAAAGAAAACTTAAAAATAAAACTATCTAACCACCCTCCTAATGTGATTAGGAGGGTATTTATAGGGAAATGGGAAGTGCATGTGTGGTGCTTCCTTTTTTCTTTTCTTCTCAACTCGATTTAATTCTTTGTCTTTTCTCGACGTCGTCTCGGGATTCGAACTTGTCTTAATAATTTTCTTCTTTAATTTAGACTTAAGTTCTTCGACTTCATTAAACTTCCGTCTTTAGACTTTTTCTTCGATAAATCTTCAGAATAGGTCCTGGAAATCCGTTTCTTTAAGCACTCTTGATCTTTTGACTTCATCTTTTCTCGTTTTCTTCGATAAAAGCCCGTGAAAGCCCGTGTTTTCTTCCTTTTTCATATTTTGGTCCTAAAACACCATAAAAACACAAACCACGCATAATTCCGACTTTTACGACATAAAATACACGTTTTGGTCTTGTTATTATTGGAAATAAGTGGTAAAAGGATAAGTGTTTTCACACTTATTACCCCATGCAATGCATAATTTTAAAGAACAAATTTACATTTTTCATTATAATTAACCCATCTTGGCCTTTATTACGATATACTATTACTACTACAATAAAAAGAAACTAAACAATGATGAAAAGATTAAAATTTATTCAAAAGATAAAACAATTTCGTTTAATATATTAACTTTGAAATTTTATGATGGAAGAAACTCGAAAAGAAATCTAAGACTTAAATTAGGGCTTTTGGTGTCACGAATATTTATCACCCTCAAGTTTCACGTTCCCCATACCAAGCGTAAAAACGATATCATTGTAATTACAAGTTAGTAAAGCTAACACTTACTCATGTGGTTTAATTATTCACTTAGACCCCCTTATTCCTACGGTGTATCTCTTGTATTATATTTTTGTCTTGAATGATCACAAGGATCCATTTTTTACTTATTTAGATAATTTATTTCGGCCGAAAAAAAGTAGGTCGATTTAATCAATAGTTAGCTAAAGGAAAAAATCTTTTATAACAGCTTCTCGAAATCTCATAAAGTTCATATCTTAGGATAACTCATTTCACGATTTAAGACCTTTCTCGGACAGATACATGGCATGTACTTCAAACTTCAAATCTTGAGAGACGATGTTGCAATTATGGTCTTCTCTTAATTTTGTTATACATCTTCATTTGGAGTGAGAGATGCTTCAAACGTTGACCACGACTTCTTAATTTATCCTTATCTTTATTTAGGATTTTGATATCCAACGATCCGCCTCATTTTCGGACTTGGATCTATTTATTCTCATACCTTGTTAGGTTCTTTTTGTATAGACTTCTCCATGATCTTTATAGGAGTAAATTGCTTCTCGTCGTGTGTTCATATTGATTTGGATTAATGATCTTCACATCATCTTAGGATCATTAGCAAAAAAACGAATCCTCATTCCTTGTGAGGGCCTTTTTGGACTTGGATATCCTCATGCCTTGTTAGGGCCTTTTTGGATACGCCAATCTTCGCATCCCGCTTCAATAAGTTATGCCTTAGCTATGAATTCTAATTAATCTCGAGAAACTTTTAAATGATTTTGGGCTAGAAGCTAAGTAATTTTTTAAATCGTACGACCTTATCTATTGCATTTATTTATTGATAAGCGTTGGGAGAAAAAGCTTATAATTAACTCATATAAATTCACGAAAGAATACGTAACTTATAATTGACTCTGTCATTTCTCGTTCTCCAAAATTTAAAATCTCAAGGAATGAGACTCATGGATGCTTAGTCTAATTAACCAATTAAGGTCCATATGGTTAAGGATAATAGCTAGAGTAAACTCAAATAAGCAAAAATCGGGTTGAGTCAAAATATTCACAATGGGCCTAATATATAAAAAACGTCTAAACTTGTTAAAACCATTTTATTTATTCATTTCCTTTTTTACTTTATTCAAAAAATGGAATATATACATATGATGATGATGACAAAAGGAAAGGAGATAAAATAAAATAAATAAAAAATACTACTATGCCAAAATAGATCTAAAATTTTGAAATATGTCGAAAAATATTATTTTTCCGGTTAAAATGAGGACAAATTCATGGAAAATCCCAAACAAATTTGATAGAAGTCTCCCCTACACTTAATATAAACATTTTCCTCAATGTTTAAGCATGTAGAAGTAAACTCCCCTACACTTAGGACATTGTGTATGTTATTTAAATTGAGCAAAGGAAGAGACAACTAAAGGGATTACATTTATTCAACTTATTTATATACAAGTATGAATCACAATAGTTTGGATAGAACTGGTATCACGGGTAGCGTAAAAAGCACCAAAAGTGGGTCTTGATATATCAACACCACAAAACACAACCTACTTGGCTTCCCCTACACTTATTGGTGGAAAAGGTAAAATCTAATCTAGTTATACGATGCTTGATTTATTCTTTACGAGTCTCTAGCTCGACTCGATTTCCCGAATTAATTCAAGGGAAACATGGAGAGGGATGGAATAATCTCGTGAGAGATGTCCTCGCCAAAGTACAACTTAACCCGTTGGCCATTCACCTTAAAATTCGGCCCATTTGGTTGAGCTAGCTCAATGGTGCCATAAGAGAAAATTTGGGCCACGGTGAATAGACCAGACCAACATCTCTTATGTTTTCCCAAAAAAGATTTTCAACAGAGAGTTAAAGAGTAAAACTTGATCACCAATTTTGAACTCTCGGTTCTTAATCTTAGAATCGTGAATGAGCTTAGTCTTCTCCTTATAGATCAACGAATTCTCATAAGCCGCATTCCTATTTTCATTAAGCTCATTGAGTTTATTTTCCTAAGATCACCGACTTTATTTATGTCAAAATTAGCCCATTTCAAGGCCCAATAATCCTTATGTTCCAACTCAATCGGGAGGTGGCATTCCTTTCCGTACAAAAGGCGATAAGGAGTACAACTTATAGGTGTCATATAAGCGGTACGGAAAGCCCACAAATCATCATCTAATTTATCGGCCCATGAGGCATGATGCTCTCCCATGGTATGCTATAAGATTCTCTTAAGACCACAATTGAAAACCTCAGCTTGACTATTGGTTTGAGGATGATACGTGGTGGAATGTCGGTGATTGACAACATACTTAACCATGACTCATGTGAATTGATCATTGCAAAAATGAGTACCGCGATCACTAATGATAGCACGAGGAACGCCGAATCTAGCAAACAATTGCTTCAAAAAGTTCAAAACAACCCTCACATATTTAGTAGGTAAAGCCTTTGCTTCAACCCATTTTGATACGTAGTCAACGGCTACGAGGGTGTACTAGTTCCCTTTGGATGATGGAAATGGCCCCATAAAGTCGATGCCCCATACGTCAAAGATTTCACACTCTTGAATGAAATTTTAAGGCATCTCGTCTTTATGTGTTATCTTGCCTTGTCGTTAGCATCACAATGCTTAACCATTTCATGAGTGCTATGATAAATGGTGGGCCAATAGAATCCGGAGTCGAAAACTTTCTTCGCGATGTTGTTAGGGCCAAAGTGACCACAGGTGGGTCCTTTGTGGTAAGCCTCAAGGATTTGTAAAGCCGCGAGCCCATCAACACACCTACGAATGATAAGATATGCACATTACTTAAAGAGATAAGGGTCGTCCCAATAGTAATGCTTTATATCCTTAAAGAACTTTTTATTTTGTTGGGACGTTAACCCTTTGATAAGAACTGCACCCGCCAAATAGTTTGCATTTTCCGCAAACCATGGGGTATCATCAAGATTGGAATTGATAGACATTAGGGTCTCAAGGGGAAAATATTTGTTAATCTCTTTGTTTGGAAGTTCCCCTTGATAAGGATCCTCTAGTCTACTTAAGTGATCCGTGGCTTGGTTTAGCATCTTGTTTGTTCAACGTGTATTTCAATGCGGAATGGTCGGTGTAAACAATGGTGGTGGAAAGCACAAGATAGGGGAGAAATTTCTCAAAAGCATACACTACGGCTAAAAGCTCTTTTTCGGTCGTGGTATAATGCATTTGAGCCCCCATCATTGTTTTACTTGCATAATGGATAGGTTGGGAGTGTTTTTAAACTCGTTGACCTAAAACCGCTCGTACCGCGAAATCACTAGCATCGCACATGAGCTTAAAAGGTAACTCCTAATTTGGAGAGACTAAGATCGATGCCTTAGTTAATTTACCTTTAAGAGTTTCAAAAGAGTCGAGACAATCTTGAGAAAAGATGAAAGGAGCATCTTTATCTGAGAGATGAGTCATTGGTCGAGCTATCTTAGAAAAGTCTTGAATAAAGAGTCGATAAAATCCCGCATGACCTAACTTTAGCACGATCGACTTTGATACCGGCTTTTGAAATATTGTGACCAAGGACGATGCCTTCTTTTACCATGAAACGATACTTTTCTCAATTAAGAACGAGACGAGTGTCTTCACACTCTTTAAGCATACGTTCTAAATTGGCAAGGCAAGAAGAGAAAGAATCACCATAAACCGAGAAATCGTCCATAATGACTTCCATAGTTTGTTCAACCATGTCATGGAATATTTCCATCATACACCTTTAGAATGTCCCAGGAGCATTTCATAAGCCGAAAGGCATTCTTTTGTAGGCAAATCTTACGTAAGGACAAGTGAATGTGTTTTTCTCTTGGTCTTTTGGATCGATAGGAATTTGAAAATATCTGGAGAAACCGTCTAAGAAGCAATAGTAGTTATTACCCGCTAAATGCTCGAGAATTTGATCCGTGAAAGGAAGAGGAAAATGATCCTTACGAGTGGCATCATTGAGTCTACGATAGTCGATGCAAACTCGTCAACCCGTTACAAGTCGAGTAGGAATTAACTCGTTGTTTTCATTGGGAACAACGGTTATTCCGCCTTCCTTAGGCACAAAAAGGACCGGACTAACCCACGGCGAATCCAAAATAGGGTAAATCATGCCGGCATCTAGAAGTTTGATAACTTCTTTCTTAATGACTGCATGAATTTTCGGGTGTACCCTTTTTTGACTTTGGACCGCGGGTTTAAAGTCATCTTCCATGAGAATTTTATGAGTGCAAAAGTTAGAATCAATTCCGCGGATGTCGGAGATTTTCCAAACAATTGCTTTCTTATAATTTTTAAGCACTTCGATAAGCCTAGCTTTTTCATCCTCTTTTAAGTACTTAGCAATAAGGACAAGTAACTTATCTACTCCTTCTAAGAAAACGTATTCTAAATGAGACGGTAAATCCTTAAGCTCTAAATCTGGTGGATTTTCGGTGGAAGGCTTAGTCAAATTCAGGTTATCGTTTGTAACTTCCTTAGGAGTAAGTGAAGAAATATGGTCCTCATTGAGAAGTCTCTTAATGGTACAAATGTCTTCTTCCCAATCGGTGGGAGAATCGTCATATTTTAAATCCACGTACCCTAAACTTGCTTCGGATTCTTGTAAAAGAAAGTCACTTTCTCCAAATGGAGTCAATGAAAGAGCAATAGAAGCTACAGTCTTAATATATGGCAAAGGAGAAATCCCGCTCTTAAAAGGGTCGTGAAAATGTTCCTCGCATGCTTCCTCGAGCACATCGATGAAATTATTTTTTGAGCTCATCAGGAAGCTTAGAAAGTTTACCCATATTAAAAATGATTTTGTCATACCCTACCCTCATGATATGTTCACCCGCGGCTACATCAATCAATGTATGCCCGGTCCTCAAGAAGGGTCATCCCACAATTAAGGGAACACGAGGATCCATCTCATAGTCGACAACCACCAAATCGGCAGGGAAAGTGAATTTGTCGACTTCAACAAAAACATCCTCGGCTATCCCCAAACGGATAAGCAACCGAATGGTTAGCTAATTCTAAAGTCATACGAGTGGGGACTAGATCGGGTAGAGATAATTTCTTCCCCAAGGACAATGGCATAAGATTGATACTCGCTCTGAGATCCGCCAAAGCCATACAATTCTCTACACCGAGGAAATTGCAAGGGATAAGGAATCGACCGGGATCTCCAAGCTTAACCGATAATTTTTATAAAAGAACCTCAGAACACTTCTCATTCAATTCGGTATTGGCAATATCAAGCAAATTTTCCTTGTCGCTTAAAAGATCCTTAAATATCTTAGCATACTTAGGCATTTGAGTGAGAGTCTCGGCAAAGGTGAAAGAATTGGGGAAGGTTGAACATAAGGTGTAGACGAATTACTTAAGGGAGGTATCTCACAAGTAGGTGGTGAAGGAGGATTGGTAGAAGTAGAAGGAATCTCGGGTCCTTGTTTAGCAATGGTATATGGGGAAAAAGAAGGTTCTTTGGTGGTCTTACCACTCCTAGTAGTGATTGCATTCACATTAGCCCTAGGGTTGGTCTCGGTGTTAGAAGGAAGAGCACCTTGGGGTCGAAGGGTTTGCAACATTTGCATGAATTTCCTATCCGTGGACTCTTGCATTTCCTTAATCTTAGGGTCTTGCTCATTAAGTTTTTGGAGAACCAAGTCCATTTGAGGATTAGGCATATTATACCCTTCATTTTTAAACCCTTGATTAGGAAAAATTTGGTTTTGATATTGATTATAATTTTGAAAACCTTGATTAAAACCTTGGTTATTAAAGCCTTGATTATTATTATTAAACCTTTGGTTTTGCCGTTGAAAATTCCCTTAATTTTGATTAAAACCCCTTATGTTGGAATTTCCATGAAAATTACCTCTTTGTGGAACTTGGTTCCTATTTGGGTATTGGGTATTTTGGGCGGATAGGGTGGTCTTTGAGGAGCTACAAAACCCGGGGGAGCCAAATAGTTAGGAGACTTATAAGACAAATGGTTAACATCAGCATTCAGTTGGAAGCCTCTCATTTTCATTGGTATTGTAAGCATAAACTTCTTGTTGTTGATTGTAAACCTTATCACAATTGTAGTATGAATGTGGGCCACCACAGGTAATACAAGGGTTTGCCTCCTATGAAAGTTCGTTAAACCGATCTTTTCGAATTGATTACAAATCAAAAGTGCGACTCAGTCGTTCTTGGTGGAAAATAGAAAGGTTTGATTATCTATTTTAAGCTAAAAGAGAAAATGTCGTTGAGTAAATAAATAAAAACGAAAGCATGATAATATTTTTAAACTAAAATAAAAAACCTTGAAAATTGAAAAATAAATGATTAAAACTTGTAAAAATGTAAACTTTAAAGATTAAACTAAAAACAAGCCAAGTTAAAATAATTCTAAGTAAAAAGGCGGGAAAAATAAAACTTAAATTTAAGACTGGGAATTACAAAACCTTATCCGGAATGTTATCCGGAATATGAGATACTGGTGCTTATCCGGAATAAGCTGGGAGGCTTATCCGGAATCCTGGACAAAACCTTTATCCGGAAACGTGTTATGATGCTTATCCGGAATCTTGGCTTGAGGTACTTATCCGGAATAAAGTCTTCGTGCTTATCCGGAATATGTAAATTCTACAGCTTATCCAGAATAAGGTGTTATGGAGCTTATCCGCAATACAAATAAAGTACCTTATCCGGAATCCTTATTTCGTGTGCTTATCCGGAATACTCTTAAGGTGACTATCCGGAATACTTGAAATTCACCCTTATCCGGAATGTATGACTATCCGGAATAAAAGAAACTACCACTATTCGAAATGAAGTTCTGATCACTATCCAGAATTCTGAATCATGGTTCTTATATGGAATGTTTGAAGGAGCAGTTATTCGGAATAATTGAAATGAGGTAACTATCCGGAATAAAAGGGTTTAGTAAACCCGAATATCACTTAAACTTAACAAATAAGCAAATCCAAAAATAAGCACATACCAAAACTTAAACCAAAAAGATTTTAGAAAAAGGTGAATAAGCTAGAATTTAAAAACTTTTAAAACACTAAATAAGCTAGGAATCAAAAAGCACTTTTTATCAAAATATTAAACTTATCAAAAGCTACTAATTTTTAAGAACTATTAAGAATTAAGATTAAGAAAATAAGCACTTTAATATAGAAACTTTTAAGATCACCAATTCTATAAGCACAATCAAATAAGCTACACAATCAAACCATCAACAAATTAAAATAAAACTACATGATTATCAAGATTAAGAAAGAGATTAAGAAAGGTAGAATGAGAATTAAGAAAATAAGCTTGATTGATTAAAGATTAATATCAAAAGATTACAAGATTAATGTAAAGATTTAATAAGCTTCAAAGAAAAACTAGAGAGAAACTGAAAATAAACTTAAAACTAAAAATTAACTAAAAACTCTAATCACTAACCATCCTCCTAATGACACATTAGGAGGGTATTTATAGGAGGTGGGGAGATTAAGTGCTTAAGCTTTCTTCTTTCTTTCTTCTCGTCTCGACTCGATTTAATTTCTTCGTCTTTCTCGACTTCGTCTCGGGATTTGTCGATATAAGTTGAAGTTGTCTTATCATTTCTTCTATAATTAGACTTGAGTTCTTCGACTTCATTAAACTTCCGTCTTTAGACTTTTTCTTCGATAAAACTTCAGAATAGGCCTTTGATTGTAGGTATTTTACACACCTCTTTGTTTAGGAAAACAAAAGAGCGTATGTGAGCGGTAAGTATTAACGAGTGATTTAAGAAAACCACAAGTTATGACCCAATGAGTGAGTTCCTTCTCGAGGAGGTATATGTGTGTGAAAAACTTGCCAAATGTTTGTGATTAATGATTGGTTTAGAAGGGGATTAGAAGAGAAAATGACGAAGTCGAAAAAATAGAAAAATAAGCAAAAACACTATTAGAAAGTTAAGACGTAGAACCTAAAAAATTACCAAAAATAAAATAAATTCTAAAAATTACCAAACTAGTTTATTTTAACCTAAATAATCAGAAAATGAAAGTGAAATTACCAGAATACCCCTAATGGGCCCTCAAATGGGCCAAATCCAAAAACAGTCAACACAAATGGGCTTTTGGGCCCAAAAAGTCAAACTTGGCCCAATTGACTTGGAAAAGCCCTATCTGACTTAAATTTAATTCTAAGAACAAAACTCTAAAGGCCCAAAAGCTGAAAATGTGCTTATCACAGCTTATTGAACACCAAGCTTATTCTTATTGGGCTTTTCAGCCCATTAAGCCAAAAGCTAATGCCATAAGCTCTAATTTGACACACAACCCTCTTTTTGGATGCTTAAGAGATATGTCAAAAGAAATTTCCAATAAGCTTACTCAATAAGCCAGAAAATAGAAAAGCAAAAATCCACAAAACGACAAAATAGTCGGGTTTGAGATTTAGGACACCTCAGAAGCTCTAGTTTGTTGCAAAAGCTCACAAATAGCTTAACTAAGAATAATCAATCAAGAAATTCACAAAAAGCCAAGTAGAATAAGCTGTAAGAACAGATAAGCTGGCTGAAAAAGCCAAATAAGCTAGTTTCCTAGAAAAAGCTTAACCAAAAGACTTGTAAACTTCCAGACTTGATATTAAGCTGAGAAAAATAAGTTCTATTACAAAAACTAAGTTGTTGCATGTACCAATAAGCAAAACAAATTCAAATAAGCTGAAAACCAAGTTTGACCAAAAGTCAAACGCTGATACGTTGAAACCAAACGCTGACAGGAACAAAGTAGCCGTTGACAGACTTAATGAAGTGTAAGGACTTGTTTTTCACCCTGCTGGTCAAGGTTTGAGTGCAAACCTTGTGAATCAAAGCTTACCAGTTGGGTAAACTTGATGAATTTTGGCACAAATAAGCCAATAAGCCAGTGAGCTTATAAGCTATGAACAAAGCAATCCAAATAGCCAAATATCCTCACAAGCAGCAAACAAATAAGGTCCAAGCAGCAATACAACAATCCTAATGCTAGAAATCACAATGCAACAAGAATAAAACACTGAATCAAAGTAAATAGCAAGATCAAAGCATAAAAAGTTACTGATGAACAAAGAACATATGCAGAAACAAGTTTGCTGATATACTTGACACTTGATCCAATTTCAAGCCTCAAATCCCTCTACCCTGGTGTGATTAACTATGATTTAGCACTTGTTACCCTTAACCTATGCTTAGATCTAGGTGTCCTCAAAATCCTAGCCAATTTTACCAAGTTATGAAGATTTTAGAGCCAATCTATGAATCAATGTGTTTAAGCCCACAAAACCTGCAAACAGATGCACAAATACTCCCAAATAGCAGATACCAATACTTGCATACAACACACAAGCACTTATCAAACCACAAATCCAACTTATGAAGTAATCCCAAACACCCTTTTAAAACTTATTTTCACAAATTTTTCAAAGGATCATTAAGATTCAACCCACAAATCAGATCAATAACACCTTATAAACATCAAAACAAACCAAATCAACAATAAACATCCACAATAACACAGATTCAAGCACAAATCCACAAAGATCACAAATATTCAGAACTTAAAGAGAAAATGAAAAGGGAAGAAGGTGCAAACCTCCAAGACCTACATCCAGGCCCTGGATTGTTTGAGCTGAGGTACTAGCAAAACAAGTACCAGCTTCCAATGCTGCTAAGATGAACAAACACAAGGGTGAGATCAAATAAACAAGGACTTTCTGATTTTTGATGCACAAGTCTTATCACTTAAAACCTTGCCTCAAAAACCTTCAAACATATAAATGGAACTCAGATTTTAGCTTCTCCAACACCAAACTTTTATAAACAAGAACAAGATTTCTCAAAATTTCTGAAAATCAAATTTTATTTCATAAAAAGGAATTACAAAGATTGAAAGCTAAAATCTGGAACAAAAGCTCTCTCACATGTTGAGGAGTCTTTTTATAGGCAAATGCCAAGGTTACACTATTCATAAACCCTAGAAGTGAAATTCCCTAAATGCCCTAAGTCCTTGAGTATGTTTGTTGTTGTTGAGCTGTCCAAAATGATCCCACACGTTCATTTTAGCTTTATGATCAAGCAAAGGCTCTTAGCTATTGATCTTGACACGTCACATGACTTGGAGGCTAAGTTGCTTGCTGATTGGTGGAAAGGGTATTGGGGGTGGGGTCCATAGTGAGTGGAGATGAGGGTTTTGTGTGTGGGATAGGTTCCTGCATGTGTGAATCAAACGTGTGCCTGGGTAATTTCATTTTACCCTTTGTTTAAGTTGGTGTAAAATCTGGGCTGTAAAGGTGAATAGTTGTCCTTTTGATCCGTTTTTGGTGGAGTGGAGTTGTTTGGCGCGTGTTTGTGTGTTTAAATGTTTCAGTATGCACACATTCAGCCCTTGTCCTTCCTTTCTTTTGTCACTTGGATGCAAACTTCTATCAGCGCCCATTTTACATGTATCAATGTTTCACCTTTTGTCATTTTTGGCACAAACTTTACAAAAAGTGTTTCAAGGGATTGTTTTTGCCATTTTGAGATATTTCAAGGGCTGATCTTGGACTTTATTGATCTTCAAAGGTCTTCAATGCTTCTTAATCTTCATGAGGGACCATTATTGGCAATTTTGATTTGTTGAGGGACTAATCTTGCCATTTCTTCAAAGTTGAAGGACCTTTTTGCAATTTTGACAAACTTAAGGGACCAAACTTGTAATTATCAATATACAAGGGTTTTAAGTGTCATTTCTTCATTCTTGGAGGATCAATCTTGTTTGTCTTCAAATCTTCAAGGGTATTTGTTGAATATTTCATGATTAGGGCCCGGTTCTTTGTACGGCTTCGTTTCTCGTGTCCGTTTTTCCTTGTAACTTGTGATCTTTTGTCTTTTTCACGATATCCATACCTAAAATACACAAGTAAACAAACAAAAGCATATATATGGTATTTTATGACATTTTTATGCATTTAAAGCTCGAAAAGAACGATGAGATCATGTATAAATGCCATCTCATCACTCCCCCATACTAAGCCATTGCCGTGCTCTCACGCAATGCTTAGAATAAAGCATCAAAGCATCACCAAAGTTCAAATTTATTAACCTTTATTGAAGAGTAAAAGACTTGCAACATACTACGAGAATGTGTAAAGACATAATGTATGATTTTCATCACCAAAAGGTGACTTTTAGGGTCAAAGAATAGAAACAAGTTAATGTCCCTTAGAGTAAACTTCGTCATCCTTCTATGTCATACATTCCATGCTAAGTGCAAAAACAAGATCATTGTTGGTACAAGTCACAATGCTAACACTACTCATACGTCCAAATTGTGTAATACTTTTTCTCCCCGCAATCCTAGTTATTATAAAAGGAAATGGGTTACTAGCATTTTTTTATCTATTTGTCATGGATCACAAGTGATACATATTGACTTATTTGAGTAGTTATTAGTCCGAAAGCAAAGTAGCACGATTTGATCAATAGTTAGCCGAAGGACAAAATCTTTTAAAACGGCTTCTCGTGTATCTCCTTAAGTTCATATCTTGGCATAACTTGTTTCACGATTTGAGACCTTTCTCGGACCGATATTTGGCATGTACTTCATACTTCAAATCTTGGGAAGACGTTCTTGAAATTATGGTCTTCTCTTCATATATTTGGAATTTCTTCACTTGACGTTTTTGAGAGATTCTTCATATAGGACCACGACTTCATCATTTTTCTTCAATCTTTACTTTGGATTTTGATATACAACGATCCGCCTCCTTTTCGGACTTGGATATATTTATCCTCATACCTTGTTAGGGTCTTTTTGGATAGACTTTCTCCATTCTTTAGGGGAATAATAACTTCTCGTCGTGTGTCTTGATCCTTCATATTGATTTAGGAATAATGATACTTCACATCATCTTTGGATCTTTAGCAAAAAATAGAGCTCCTCATGCCTTGTTAGGGCCTTTTTGGATAATCGCCAATCTTCGCGTCCCGCTTCAATAAGTTATGCCTTGGCTATGAACTCTATTCAACCCCGAGCAACTTTTAAACGATCTTGCGCTAGAGGCTAAGTAACCTTTCAAATCGTACGACCTTACTTATTGCAATTATGATTTATTCCTAACGCATTGATCTTATGGGAAGAAAAAGCCACAATTAAAAACATATGAGTTTTTGAAAGAACCCTTTCATGTTCTACGTTTAGCATGATCACTTGTCTAACTCTATCATTTCTCGTTCTTCACTATATAAAGACCTCTAATTAAAGAGACTCGTGAATACTTAGCCATGCAAGTCAAAATTAAGCCAAATTTGGATTAGCTTTCATTAAGATTATATCAAATCAAAGTTTTGGGTTTTTTAGCCACCTATAGGATCTTGCACTTTCTTGGACTTTTTCAAGTTTAGAGAATGCGTTTTATAGTTCCCTTGATAAGTGACTTTCTAGAATCAATTATAGGAACTTGCGAAAAGTTCTTGTTCTTAACCCGAATGAATTAAGACTTTCGCGTTTTAAAGTTCCCTATATAAAAGTCTAGCAAAACTTGAATTGAGCGAGTTAAGGAATGTTAGGGGCTCCAAATGCCCATCAAGTCAAAAATTAACTCTTATTCTACCCATCAGAAAATATACATTCGTGTCTCAAAAATACTTATGAAAACTAAGAAAAAATTTAAAATTTGGCCATTTTTAGCCTTATTAGCAAAACAAAACATTGAAAATTGGAAAACATGAGGGCGTAGCAAAGCAAGTATCTATTCACCCCCCCATACTAAAAGTAAACATTGTCCTCAATGTTTCGAGTCTAAAGGTGGAGCACCCCCATACTAGAGACGAAGAATCGAATGCTTAGGATCTAGCATGGAAAGGGTGATCAACAATATATCTAAAGCCGTTTATTAATTATGCTAAAAGATAATTGTTAGAACAATAAAGGATATGTCATGGAATCGTGAAAAACTTCTTCAAACGAACGATGGAGGCTCACGTAAACGAACATGAGAGTCTTCAATCGTAGATGATGATGATCTAGATATCACAATCACAAACAACCACGAGACAACGAGTTGAAAGGGTACAAGTCCCCTTATTAGTGAATAGTGAGCATAAAAGATAAGCATGGGATCTCCCCCACGAGGCACCTCGTTTTTGATTACCGAGTCATGAGCTCGACTCGATCCCCTCAAAATGTGAACATTTAGGGAAAATCATGGTATGGTCAATTTTTGATGGGGCTTACATGATAAACAAGGCCCAAAAAGCAACCGGTATAAAGGACTAAGTCCTTAAATGATGCAAAATACCGAGGTCGAAAATGGCGTTCTCGTTTTTATTGGAAAAACAAATTAACGCCACTTCAACATGTGCCATAAACTCAAAGAGTTTGAAGAAAAGAGATGAGAAGTAGAAGGGTGAGACAATTGGTAAGACAAACGTTTGAGCTACTCGAGGTAGACTCGCACCAAGCAAATAGATATAGTTTCCATTTATTGCATCGGTGGAAGACCGAGATCTCCCTTTACATGAAATTCTGGGATCGAATATCTCGTCCTCGGTGGACAAGGATGAGGGAACATAAGGGGCTTCCCCCATACTAGAACCACACAAAGCATCGTCAAAAGGAGTAGACGAGCTTGTAGCACTCAAAACACGTGGTGATGACGGAGTTAGATTTGTAGAAAAATCAATTAAATCATATTTAAAATCATTTCTTTTTTTATCTTTTATACTCTCCTTATGAAAACCCTTTTTAATTATTTCGAAAATATTCGGTGTTTCTAAGACGATGTTAGTTACACTAAAAATTCTCACATTTTGAAATCTTTTTGGTTTTGGTGGTGGCAAGTTCTCAAAACGTTTATCGACGAAGAAAACCTCCCCATCGGGGTCTACATATTCATCATCCAAAGGATCTTTCGTAGAAACCGGCAACTTATCAACACTTTTTAAGAATGAATGTTCGAGGTGAGGCGAAGGATTTTTCGATTCAAGTATTGACGGTTTCTTCTTTGTAGGCTTTACACTCATAACCTCCACCGGCGGAGGAAATGGTAAATTGTTTTTGGCGACATTTCCTAAAACTCTTGGTGAAAATTCTTTGCAAACGACATTGGTTGAGTCACCATGGTTTAAAGTTGCAATAGAATAGACATGAGAAAGATTGGAGTTTTGTGTTGCATTGATGACAAGTTCTTCTTCATTGAAACGAAGGGTGATTTTTCGAGCATGGACATCGATAAGTGCTCTTGATGTATCCAAAAATGAACGACCCAAAATGAGAGGAACTTTTCGATCGATAGGAATGTCGACAACGATAAAGTCAACGGGATAGTAAAACTTTCCGACTTTAACAAAAACGTCCTCGGCTACTCCACATGCTAAAATCGTAGAATGATCGGCCATCTCGATGGACATGTTCGAAGGAGTAAGAGCCGGAAGCGAAAGCGATTTGAAAATCTCAAGAGGCATTAAATTAATACTAGCGCCAAGATCGGCCAAGGCGTAGCATTCCTCCATATCTTGAATTGCACACGGAATCAAAAATTTACCGGGATCACCGACTTTTTGTGGTATGCGGCTAAGAAAAACTGATGAACAACTAGATGATTGTTGCAACTTCTCTTTGTTGTTTAGCATACTTTTGAAGTTTGCGGCGAATCGAGGCATCATGATTAAAGCATCGGCAAAACTTATGTTGAAATGTAGATCACGAAACATTTTCATAAATAGCTCAAATTGATAATTGTTCCGTTCTTGTGCTTTCTCTTTGTTACGTCTTGAAGGGTAAGGTAAAGGTGGTGTGGGTTGGTCATTAGGCAACGGCCTTGGAAACTCGGGTTCCAAAATTGGCATTGGTTCAACTGTAGGTGTGGTTTGAGCGGTACTTTGTGGGATTGTAATGTGCTCCTTTTCGACCATCACCTCGGGTTCTTTCTCGATTTCCTTCTCCTTAGAAGTACTTGGACGAGAGATTGGTTCCTTGAAAGTTTTACCACTTCGTGTAGTAATAACCTTCATTTCTCCCCTCGGGTTGTTAATGGTATCACTAGGAAGACCACCCGAGGAAGAGGGCTTACACATGATTGCTTCAAACATCTTAGCCATTCGGTCCTCAAATTTTGATTGCCTAGCATCCGCTTTTAATAACTCTTGCTTAATCTCATGTTGTCCTAATTCCATCTTTTGTGGTTTTGTTGAAGACGTTGGACATTTCCTTCCATTTTGTTAGCATGAGTTTTAAGTTCATTAGCAAGTTCATTTTTAAGCTCATTTTTCAATTCGGACCTTAAGCTAATCATCTCACGTTGCATATTATCAAATTTAGCATCATTTGCTTTGGCATAATCCAAAAATTCTCCTTGCAAATTTTTAGTGTGAGCATTTTGAAAACCTTGTGTAGTGTTTTGAAAATCACGGTTTTGGTTTTGATTAGAGATTTGTCCATTCCCACTTTGATAATTCCCTTTGTTGTAATTGCGTGTGTTGCCTTGGTAATTACCTTGGTTGTTGTTTCGATAATTGTTAACATTTTGGTTTGGTGGAGCTTGATTTTGGCGGGAACCTTGGCCGTTTTGGTTGTAAGTTCCCGTTGCTACATAAGCACTCGAAGTGTTACCTTCCGCGGTAATGCACTCGGAAAGATCATGAGCTCCCCCACAAGATAAACAACTCTTAGCAACCGCTTTAACCGAAGCGGAATTGGAAGCTTCTTGAGCCTTCCAATGGGACATTAGATTAGCAAATCTATCAAAAAACCGATTTTCCTCATTAGCTTCATCATGTAAGGCGTTAATGCTACGAGATGATTGTGACGAAGATGACGAACCCATATTGGCAACACTCGGTGTGTTTCGAGGGTTATAAACCTTGGATCTATTTTCAATGATTTGTAAAGCCTCATTTGTCGTCTGGCACAAAAAATTACCACCCGCGGCGGCATTCAAATAATCTCGTTCATGATCATTAAGCCCATTATAAAAAGTATCCACTTGATGCAATTCCGTAAAGTCATGGTGTGGACATTCATGTAACATCTCTTTAAATCGTTCCCATGCCATTGAAAAACTTTCATTATTACGTTGTACAAATCGTGAAATCTCACTTTTTAAGTGTGTTGTTTTAGATGGTGGAAAAAATTTGTTCACAAACTTAGAAACGAGATCGGTCCATGTCAAAATCGAATTTGGCGGTTCTTTCTCGAGCCAAATTTTTGCTGGACCATCCAACGAGTATGGAAACAACATCATCTTAATGGCGTCATGTGGAACATCCTTAAACTTGCTAGTGGCGGTGAGACGGTTGAAATTGCTAATGTGGTAATGCGGGTTGTCTTTCTCGTGACCTCGAAACTTATTTGCTTGCAACATCGACATTAAACCCGTCTTAATCTCGAAATTCTCCGCAAGAATGGCGGGAATCACAATAGCCTCTCCAAAACCCTCGGTGGGTGCTTGTAGCAAATCCATCATAGTACGATTAGCCATGACGACGTCTTGTTCTACAATAGGTTCAACAATTGGAGGTTCTTCAACAATCAACGATCCTTGATTTGCTTGCTTTTGAAGACGTTTACGAGCTCGTTTTGCTTGATTACGAGTGATCATAAACTTCACGAAGAATGGGAGGTGAGCAAAGAAGATTCTTTTGGGTGTTTTGTGGATTTTCAATTTTTTTGTGTTTTTGATGATATTTAATTTTTTTGGATTTTGGTGTATCTTCGTAGACAACAATCTACAAAATCTCTCCTCGAATCAAACTCTTGATTAAAGAAGCCTCAAAGGAATGAAAACGATCACGTGGAGTGAACGCCTTCGAATGACTTTAGAACTTTGGTGAAGACCAAATTGTTCAAGAGGGTTTAATCACAAAGAAAACCAAGCAAATATAGTATACGTAATAATACTTTGGGCGGCAAAACCCTCGATTAGCCTTCAATCTCAAAATACTCACAAGCAAGCGGGGAAACGAGGCGGCGCGAAGCACTTAAGAGCCTTTTTCCTTAGGGTATATTTTATAATACCCGCCTTATACCCACCTTATAGTTTGTATCTTTCAAAATCGAGCTTCACGAAAGTATTTATCTATTTTTGCCTTTTTCTTTTTGTTTGAGATTCGAATACAATAATTAGGAGATCAAATCCCAATTAAGGTTGTGTTTTCACACTTTTGGAGATATTGTAAATTTATCGTGATACCTAATACAATATAGTAATAATATTTGTACAAGAAAAACCAAGAAAGCCGATAATACGTATTAGTAGAGTTCTACTAACACAAATACTATTTGGTTAATATTAAAAACAACAATGCAAATTTAATCACGACACACCTCCCCGGCAGCGGCGCCAAAGTGATTGTAGGTATTTTACACACCTCTTTGTTTAGGAAAACAAAAGAGCGTATGTGAGCGGTAAGTATTAACGAGTGATTTAGGAAAACCACAAGTTATGACCCAATGAGTGAGTTCCTTCTCGAGGAGGTATATGTGTGTGAAAAACTTGCCAAATGTTTGTGATTAATGATTGGTTTAGAAGGGGATTAGAAGAGAAAATGACGAAGTCGAAAAAATAGAAAAATAAGCAAAAACACTATTAGAAAGTTAAGACGTAGAACCTAAAAAATTACCAAAAATAAAATAAATTCTAAAAATTACCAAACTAGTTTATTTTAACCTAAATAATCAGAAAATGAAAGTGAAATTACCAGAATACCCCTAATGGGCCCTCAAATGGGCCAAATCCAAAAACAGTCAACACAAATGGGCTTTTGGGCCCAAAGAGTCAAACTTGGCCCAATTGACTTGGAAAAGCCCTATCTGACTTAAAATTTAATTCTAAGAACAAAACTCTAAAGGCCCAAAAGCTGAAAATGTGCTTATCACAGCTTATTGAACACCAAGCTTATTCTTATTGGGCTTTTCAACCCATTAAGCCAAAAGCTAATGCCATAAGCTCTAATTTGACACACAACCCTCTTTTTGGATGCTTAAGAGATCTGTCAAAAGAAATTTCCAATAAGCTTACTCAATAAGCCAGAAAATAGAAAAGTAAAAATCCACAAAACGACAAAATAGTCGGGTTTGAGATTTAGGACACCTCAGAAGCTCTAGTTTGTTGCAAAAGCTCACAAATAGCTTAACTAAGAATAATCAATCAAGAAATTCACAAAAAGCCAAGTAGAATAAGCTGTAAGAACAGATAAGCTGGTTGAAAAAGCCAAATAAGCTAGTTTCCTAGCAAAAGCTTAACCAAAAGACTTGTAAACTTCCAGACTTGATATTAAGCTGAGAAAAATGAGTTCTATTACAAAAACTAAGTTGTTGCATGTACCAATAAGCAAAACAAATTCAAATAAGCTGAAAACCAAGTTTGACCAAAAGTCAAACGCTGATACGTTGAAACCAAACGCTGACAGGAACAAAGTAGGCGTTGACAGACTTAATGAAGTGTAAGGACTTGTTTTTCACCCTGCTGGTCAAGGTTTGAGTGCAAACCTTGTGAATCAAAGCTTACCAGTTGGGTAAACTTGATGAATTTTGGCACAAATAAGCCAATAAGCCAGTGAGCTTATAAGCTATGAACAAAGCAATCCAAATAGCCAAATATCCTCACAAGCAGCAAACAAATAAGGTCCAAGCAGCAATACAACAATCCTAATGCTAGAAATCACAATGCAAAAAGAATAAAACACTGAATCAAAGTAAATAGCAAGATCAAAGCATAAAAAGTTACTGATGAACAAAGAACATATGCAGAAACAAGTTTGCTGATATACTTGACACTTGATCCAATTTCAAGCCTCAAATCCCTCTACCCTGGTGTGATTAACTATGATTTAGCACTTGTTACCCTTAACCTATGCTTAGATCTAGGTGTCCTCAAAATCCTAGCCAATTTTACCAAGTTATGAAGATTTTAGAGCCAATCTATGAATCAATGTGTTTAAGCCCACAAAACCTGCAAACAGATGCACAAATACTCCCAAATAGCAGATACCAATACTTGCATACAACACACAAGCACTTATCAAACCACAAATCCAACTTATGAAGTAATCCCAAACACCCTTTTAAAACTTATTTTCACAAATTTTTCAAAGGATCATTAAGATTCAACCCACAAATCAGATCAATAACACCTTATAAACATCAAAACAAACCAAATCAACAATAAACATCCACAATAACACAGATTCAAGCACAAATCCACAAAGATCACAAATATTCAGAACTTAAAGAGAAAATGAAAAGGGAAGAAGGTGCAAACCTCCAAGACCTACATCCAGGCCCTGGATTGTTTGAGCTGAGGTACTAGCAAAACAAGTACCAGCTTCCAATGCTGCTAAGATGAACAAACACAAGGGTGAGATCAAATAAACAAGGACTTTCTGATTTTTGATGCACAAGTCTTATCACTTAAAACCTTGCCTCAAAAACCTTCAAACATATAAATGGAACTCAGATTTTAGCTTCTCCAACACCAAACTTTTATAAACAAGAACAAGATTTCTCAAAATTTCTGAAAATCAAATTTTATTTCATAAAAAGGAATTACAAAGATTGAAAGCTAAAATCTGGAACAAAAGCTCTCTCACATGTTGAGGAGTCTTTTTATAGGCAAATGCCAAGGTTACACTGTTCATAAACCCTAGAAGTGAAATTCCCTAAATGCCCTAAGTCCTTGAGTATGTTTGTTGTTGTTGAGCTGTCCAAAATGATCCCACACGTTCATTTTAGCTTTGTGATCAAGCAAAGGCTCTTAGCTGTTGATCTTGACACGTCACATGACTTGGAGGCTAAGTTGCTTGCTGATTGGTGGAAAGGGTATTGGGGGTGGGGTCCATAGTGAGTGGAGATGAGGGTTTTGTGTGTGGGATAGGTTCCTGCATGTGTGAATCAAACGTGTGCCTGGGTAATTTCATTTTACCCTTTGTTTAAGTTGGTGTAAAATCTGGGCTGTAAAGGTGAATAGTTGTCCTTTTGATCCGTTTTTGGTGGAGTGGAGTTGTTTGGCGCGTGTTTGTGTGTTTAAATGTTTCAGTATGCACACATTAAGCCCTTGTCCTTCCTTTCTTTTGTCACTTGGATGCAAACTTCTATCAGCGCCCATTTTACATGTATCAACGTTTCACCTTTTGTCATTTTTGGCACAAACTTTACAAAAAGTGTTTCAAGGGATTGTTTTTGCCATTTTGAGATATTTCAAGGGCTGATCTTGGACTTTATTGATCTTCAAAGGTCTTCAATGCTTCTTAATCTTCATGAGGGACCATTATTGGCAATTTTGATTTGTTGAGGGACTAATCTTGCCATTTCTTCAAAGTTGAAGGACCTTTTTGCAATTTTGACAAACTTAAGGGTCCAAACTTGTAATTATCAATATACAAGGGTTTTAAGTGTCATTTCATCATTCTTGGAGGATCAATCTTGTTTGTCTTCAAATCTTCAAGGGTATTTGTTGAATATTTCATGATTAGGGCCCGGTTCTTTGTACGGCTTCGTTTCTCGTGTCCGTTTTTCCTTGTAACTTGTGATCTTTTGTCTTTTTCACGATATCCATACCTAAAATACACAAGTAAACAAACACAAGCATATATATGGTATTTTATGACATTTTTATGCATTTAAAGCTCGAAAAGAACGATGAGATCATGTATAAATGCCATCTCATCAGCCTTGCACTCCCGTTCTTTTTGCATTCTCGATCTTTCGACTTCGTCTTTAGTCTTTTTCTTCGATAAAAGCCTGTGATGTCCCATGTTTTCTTCCTTTTGCATCTTTTGGTCCTAAAACACAATAAAAACACAAACCACGTATAATTCCGACTTTTATGACATAAAATACACGTTTTGGTCTTGTTATTATTGGAAATAAGTGGTAAAAGGATAAGTGTTTTCACACTTATTAAATCCCCTACACTTGACCATTGCAATTCCCTCATGCAATGCATTAATTTCAAAGCACAGATTACATTTCTCATCATAAATTACCCACCTTGGCCTTTATTAAATACTAAACACTAAGGAGACTAAAAGAACAAAACAAGTAAGAAATCAAAGACTTACATTGGGGTTTTGGTTGTCATCAATGTTCATCATCCTCAATTTTCACGTTCCCTATACCAAGCTTAAAAACGATATCATTTTTATTATAAGTTAGCAAACTAACACGAACACATGTGGCCCAATTATTCACTTAGACTCCCTTATTCCTAGGAGTATCTCTTATATTTTATTGTTATCTTGAATGATCACGAGGATGCATTGTTTGACTTATTTTGATAGTTTATTAGGCTGAAAATAAAGTAGGACAATTTAATCAATAGTTAGCTAAAGGACAAAATCTTTTAAAATTTCTTCTCGGGACCTCATAAAGTTCATATCTTGGCATAACTCGCTTCACGATTTGAGACCTTTCTTGAACCGATATTTGGCAACGACTTCATACTTCAAATCTTTAAGAGACGTTCTTGAAATTATGGTCTTCTCTTCATAATAGGAATTTCTTCACTTGAAGTTTTGAGAGATTCTTCATCTTTGGACCACGACTTCTTCATTTTTCTCCAATCTTTATTTTGGACGTTGATATACAACGATCCGCCTCCTTTTAGGACTTGGATCTATTTATCCTCATACCTTGTTAGGGCCTGTTTGGATAGACCTCTCCATGATCTTTAGGGGAGTATTTGCTTTTCGCCGTGTGTCTCGATCCTTCATATTGATTTTTGATAAATGATTCTTCACATCACTTTTGGATCCTTAGCAACAAAATGTAGCCCTCATGCCTTGTTAGGGCCTTTTCTGACTCGCCAATATTTGCATCCCGCTTCAATAAGTTATGCCGTGGCTATGAACTCTAATTAATACCGAGAAACTTTTAAACGATCTTGTGCTAGAAGCTAAGTAACTTTTCAAATCGTACAACCTTATTTATTGCAGATAAATTTATTATCAAGCGATGGGAGAATAGGCTTATAATCAACTCACATAAATTCACGAAAGAATACCAAACTTATAATTGACTCTATCATCTCTCGTTCTCCACAGTTTAAAATCTCAAGGAATGAGACTCGTGGATGCTTAGCCAATTAAATCAAAGTTTTGGGTTTTCGAGTCATCTATAGGATCTTGCAAACTCTTAGACTTTTTCAAGTTTAGGATTCGCGTTTTAAAGTTCCCTTGATAAGCAACTCTCTAGGATCAATTATAGGAACTTGCGAAAAGTTCTTGTTCTTAACCCGTGAGAGTTAAGATTTTCGCGTTTTAATGTTCCCTATATAAAAGCCTAGCAAAACTTGACTTAAACACGTTAAGGATACTAGCTAGAGTAAACTTAGATAAGTAAACTCGGGTTGAGTCAAAATATTCACGACTTTGAAAAATTTAAAACCACTTTATTGAAAATTTATTCTAGCAAAGAAAGTAAATAACGATAACAAAGGAAAAACTACTAGGCCAAAATAGATAAAAAATTTTGAAAAGTGTCGAAAAATCAAATTTTCCGGTTAAAATGAGGATAAATTCATGGAAAAGACCACTTACTTCGATAGAAGTCCCCCTACACTTTATATAAACATTGTCCTCAATGTTTAAGCATGTGGGAGTAAACTCCCCTACACTTATGAGATTGTGCACTTTGTTTAAATCTTGCTAAGGAAAGGACAACTATAGTGATTTCAATGTGAATCATATAAGATATAAAATATTGAATCACGATAGTTTTAGGATAGAACCGGGAAGATGGGTACACGGGATCACGGTTCATCAAAAGTCATCGAGAATGGATCTTTGAAGCTTAAATCCCTACACATAAGAAGAAACAAGACAACAAACACATACGGGGCTCCCCCCTACACTTATTATGAAAACAATAAAGGATAGATCAACGGGTTGCCTCCCGAGAAAGCGCTTGTTTTTGTTAACCGAGTCACGAGCCTGACTCGACCCAGAACTTAATTCAAGGGAAGTGGTGAGGGATGGAATCATCTCATGAGAGATGTCCTCACCAAAGTACAACCTCACGCGCTGCCATTCACCTTAAAATTAGGCCCATTTGGCTGAGAAAGCTCAATGGTGCCATATGGGAAGACTTTGGCAACGGTGAATGGACCAGACCAGCGGCTCTTCAGCTTTCCAGAGAAGATCTTCAACCGAGAGTTAAAGAGTAGAACTTGATCACCAACATGGAACTCTCGGTTCTTAATCCTTGAATCATGGATTATCTTGGTCTTCTCCTTGTAGATCAATGAGTTCTCATAAGCTTTATTCCTTAGTTCATTGAGCTCGTTGAGTTGAATCTTCCGAAGATCACGGGCTTTGTTGATGTCTAAGTTAGCCCACTTCAAGGCCCAGTATGCCTTATGTTCTAGCTCGATAGGGAGGTGGCATGCTTTCCCGTACACAAGACGATAAGGTGTAAAACCAATCGGGGTCTTATATGCGGTACGGAAAGCCCACAAAGCATCATCTAACTTATCGGCCCACGAGGCACGATGCTCTCCCACAGTACGCTCAAGAATTCGCTTCAATCCACGGTTAAATATCTTGGCTTGACCATTTGTTTGGAGATGATAAGTGGTGGAAAGACGGTGATTGACATCATAGTTAGCAATGACTCTAGCAAATTGATCATTGCAAAAATGAGTCCCGCGGTCACTGATTATAGGACAAGGAACACTGAATCGAGCAAAGAGTTGCTTCAGAAAGTTCACAACCACCATCTCATCGTTCGTAGGGAGAGCCTTAGCTTCAACCCATTTGGATACGTAGTCAACGGCTACGAGGACGTATTTGTTCCCTTTAGATGATGGAAACGGCCCCATAAAGTCGATGCCCCATACATCAAAGATTTCACATTCTTGTATGAAATTTTGAGGCATCTCATCTTTATGTGTGATCTTGCCTTGTCTTTGGCAAGCATCACAACGTTTAACCATTTCATGAGCGTCATGATAAATGGTGGGCCAATAAATCCAGAGTCGAATACTTTCTTCGCGGTGTAATTGGGACCAAAGTGACCACCGGTGGGTCCTTTATGGCAAGCATCAAGGATTTGTAAACCTGTCGACCCATCAACACATCGACGAATGACAAGATCCGCACATTGTTTCAAAAGTTAAGGGTCGTCCCAAAAATAGTGTTCAATGTCTTTAAAGAACTTTTTCTTTTGTTAGGACGTTAACCCTTCCTTGACAATTCCACCCGCTAAGTAGTTTGCAATGTCCGCAAACCACGGGGTGTCATCAAGATTGGATTTGATAGACATTAAGGCCTCAAGGGGGAATGAGTCATTGATCTCTTGATTCGGATGATCCCATTGATAAGGATCCTCAAGTCTAATTAGATGATCCGCGGCTAGGTTTTCTGCTCCCTTCTTGTCACGAATTTCAGTGTTGAATTCTTGAAGGAGCAAAACCCAACGAAGAAGTCTTGGCTTAGAATCTTGCTTAGTCAACAAGTACTTCAATGCGGAATGATCGGTGTACACGATTGTGGTGGAAAGAACAAGATAGGGGCGGAACTTCTCAAAAGCATACACTACAGCTAAAAGTTCTTTTTCGGTAGTGGTATAATGCAATTGAGCCCCCGTCATTGTCTTGCTTGCATAATGGATTGGTTGGAAGTGTTTGTTCACTCTTTGGCCCAAAACCGCTCCAATAGCAAAGTCGCTAGCATCACACATCAATTCAAAAGGTAGCTCCCAATTAGGGGTAACCAAGACCGGTGCCTTAGTTAGCTTGTCCTTAAGAAGATTGAATGACTCAAGACACTCTTTAGAAAAGATAAAAGGAGTATCTTTTTCCAAGAAGTGAGTCATCGGGCGAGCGATTTTAGAAAAATCTTCAATAAATCGACGATAGAAGCCCGTGTGACCAAGGAAACTTCTCACACCCTTCACGGTTGAAGGTGGAGGTAATTTGGCTATGACATCCACTTTAGCACGGTCCACTTCAAGGCTGGCTTTTGAGATTTTATGTCCAAGCACAATGCCTTCTTTTACCATGAAATGCCATTTTTCCCAATTTAGAACAAGGCGAGTGTCTTCACACCGCTTAAGCATGCGTTCCAAATTGGCAAGGATATGAGAGAAAGAATCACCATAGACCGAGAAATCATCCATGAAGACTTCCAGAGTTTCTTCAACCATGTCATGGAAGATAGCCATCATACACCTTTGGAATGTCCCGAGAGCATTGCATAAGCCGAAAGGCATTCTTTTATAAGCAAATGTTCCATGAGGACAAGTGAATGTGGTTTTCTTTTGGTCTTTTGGATCGATGGGGATTTGAAAATACCCAGAGAAACCGTCTAAGAAGCAGTAATAGTCATTACCCGCTAGACGTTCAAGCATTTGGTCCATAAAAGGAAGGGGAAAATGATCCTGTCTCGTAGCATCATTGAGTTTGCGATAGTCTATACAAACTCTCCACCCTGTAACAAGACGAGTAGGAATCAACTCGTTGTTTGCATTGGGCACAACGATGATTCCGCCTTTCTTAGGCAAACAATGGACCGAACTAACCCATGGTGAATCCGAGATAGGGTAGATCATTCCCGCATCAAGAAGTTTGATAACCTCTTTTTTGATAACGTTATGGATCTTAGGATTCACCTTTCTTTGGCTTTGAATAGTGGGTTTAAAGTCGTCCTCCATGAGAATTTTATGTGTGCAAAAGTGAGGATCAATTCCACGAATATCGGGGACTTTCCAAGCAATCGCTTTCTTGTGATTCTTCAGTACGACGATAAGTCGAGATTTTTCTTCCTCTTTCAAGTCCTTTGCGATGATGACGGGTGACTTCTTGTTGTCTTCAAGGAAAACTTACTCGAGATGAGACGGTAAGTCCTTAAGCTCTAAATCCAGAGGATTTTCGATGGAAGGCGTAGTCAAATTCGGATCATTGATAGAGATATCCTTAGGAGATGGTGGAGAAATATGGTCCTCATTGAGAAGTTTCTCAATCGTACGAATGTCTTCATCCCAATTGGAGGGCGAATCGTCATATTTTAAGTCCACATCTCCCAAAGTTGCTTCAAATTCTTTCAAAATGAGATCACTTTCTCCAAATGGAGTTAGTGATGGAGCAATAGAGGCAATGGTCTCAACAATGGGTAGAGAAGAAGAACCACTTTTACAAGCGTCTTTAAAATGTTCTTCACAAGCGTCATCATGAACGTCAATGAAATTAACACTCTCGTTTTCAGAAGGCTGCTTAGAAAGTTTACCCATGTTGAAAACGATTTTATCGTCACCAACTCTCATGATTAATTCGCCCGTGGCTACATCGATGAGAGTACGACCGGTCCTCAAGAATGGACGTCCAATGATTAATGGAACACGGGGATCCATCTCGTAGTCAACGACAACAAAATCCGTCGGAAAGGTGAATTTGTCGACACCAACGAAGACGTCTTCAGCTATCCCCACCGGATAAGCAACCGTACGGTTAGCTAATTCCAAAGTCATTTGTGTGGGGACTAGCTCGGGTAGAGACAATTGTTTCCAAACGCTTAAAGGCATTAAGTTTATACTAGCACCTAGATCGGCTAGGGCCATACAATTCTCTACCCCGGGGAAGTTGCAAGGAATGAGAAAACGAACCGGATCACCAAGTTTGGTGGGTAATTTCCTTAAGAGCACTGCAGAGCAATTCTCATTAAGTTGGGTCTGAGCAATATCAAGAAGTTTCTCCTTATCACTTAGAAGATATTTAAACATTTTAGCATATTTGGGCATGTGAGCGAGAGCCTCAACCAAGGAGATATTGAAATTCAGTTGTTTAAACATTTTAAGAAAGTTAGAAACCTGAATATCATCCTTGTTCTTCAATTTCTCTTTCATCAACCTTGAAGGATAAGGTATATTGGGTTGAGATGAAGGCTTTGGGATGGAATTATCGCTCACATCCTTGGGTGGTGGAGGGGTAGAAATAGAAGGCGGTGTAATTGGAGATGTAGAAGGTGGAGGAATTGGAGAAGTAGACTCGTTTTCCTTTGTCACAATCACCGATGTAGGTGTAGGAAGCTCGGGTTCCTTTAAACCTTTTACACTGTGACTGGTGATTGCTTTCATCTCCCCTCTTCGATTAGCAACGGTGTTACTCGGAAGAGAACCCGAACGAGAGGCTTGATTACTTGGGAAAAAACTAGCCATCATGTTCCTTAGGTCATTCGTTTGACTTGCCAAAGAGTTTTGCATATCGGCTCGAAGATCATTTCCTTGCTTCACAATATCTGCTTTCAAGTTGATCATTTCCCGTTGAAGATTTTGCACTATCACATCATTAGTCCTCATGTAAGTGTCAACCTCTTGATTAAATGTGGTGGGTTGGGTGGGAGAAAGAGCATGGTAGGCAGGTGGTTGATAAGCGAGTGGTTGGTGAACTTGATTGTTTCTTTGAGGTGGATATGGGTTTCTTTTGTTTTGATATTGATTTGGAGCTCGCGGTTGGTTCTGATTGTTGCGATTGAGGTTGTTTGGGTTTTGAGGGGGAAAACCGAGCGGTGAAAGAAAGTTGTTTGAACGATAACTGAGCAAATTGCGGTCACCTTGAGGACGTGCTTTATAGCCTCCTGTAGAAAAGTTACCGTTGGCGGCATACACATTTTCCGGATTGTCATGAGTCGAAGGACAATCGGTGTATGAGTGAGATCCCCCGCATATTTCACATGATTGACTCATAGCATTAACTTGTGCATTGATAGCTTTGGTGTTGTTAGCGGTTTGTAGAGCAAGTGTTTCAACAAGCGAAGTAAGCTTATCAATTCTCTTGTCGCTCTCATTAGTGCTAGCACTAGCCACATTAGTCCGAACACTCTTGGTTTGCACTCTAGACTTGTTCTCAATAATGTCCCATTCGGCATTAGAAGACTTAACCAAAATATTATCCCCCGAGGCACTATTTAGTGAATCTTGGTCATTCATGCTTAAACCATTGTAAAAAGTATTTATTTGATGTACTTTTGTGAAACCATGTTGTGGACACTTTCTTAAAAGTTCCTTAAAACGGTCCCAAGATTCACTAAATGTCTCACCGTACTTTTGTTCAAAAGTAATAATTTCATTCCGCAAGGCGGTAGTACGTGAGGGTGGAAAAAAGTAGTTGATGAATTTGGTCTCTAAATCCGTCCACGTAAGAATACTTAGTGGTGGTTCCTTATCAATACAATTCCGAGCTTGTCCCTCTAAGGAGAAAGGAAAAAGTTGTAAGCGAATCACTTCTTGTGAAACCCCATTATATTTAACCGTATTGGTGAGTTGAAGAAACCTTTTTATATGGTCATGAGGATCATCAAGCGAACACCCCAAGAAAGGTTGAGCATAGACCATTTGAATGAAGCCGGATTTGAGTACAAAATTGTTGGCTCCAATCTCGGGTATGAAAATAGCATCGGTGTTGCCCTCTACGTGCGATTACAAAAGCTCGATCATTGGTTGATTGTCCATGGTGACAATAGGTGTAGTAATGACTTCGGCTTGAGCTGCTTTCTTTTTACGAGCACGAGTACGCATACACACCTACAAAAGGAAAAGAAAAAATAGACAAGAAATATTTTTGGTTTTTTATGTTTTTCTATTTTTTTGTATTTTTGAAATTTTTGAAATTTTTATGATTTTTTTGAAAATTTAAGCAAGAAAATAACGTTAAAAAATGAACGGATCCCAAAATCCAACGCGTCTCTCACTTAAAACCGTTAATCTTAATGAAAAGAGCCGGCAGCGGCGCCATTTAATACAAGGGTTTGCCTCGTATGAAAGTTCGTTAAACCGATCTTTTCGAATTGATTACTAGTCAAAAGTGCGACTCAGTCGTTCTTGGTGGAAACTAGAAAGGTTTGTGAAGGTCTACGGAATCTTGGATTATTCTACATGTTGGATTTGATTGATTAAGTGGATTGATTGATTAAAAATGTAAAAGAGATGAGAAGGAGATGATGGTGTAAAGAGAGAAAGGAGAGAAAAGAGAAGAGTAGAGAGAGAAAGTAATATGGAAATTGATGAAAATAATGAATTACCAATCTCTCCTAACATGCTAGGAGGGGAATATATAGTCCACCCTACATGTGGGCATTGGTGGGCTGTATGTTAATAATTAGATCACGAGCCCATTACATTAATATATCGTGGAGCGACCGATCCTTCATAAATACGTAAAAACGTATTTCCAACAATCTCCCCCTAAGGGAGGTCGCTCCAAGAGAGAAAGTTCTAAATAGTCTATATCTCGTGATCTATGCTAACTAAGATGTGACCGAGACTTTATTGGTAAAAACGTATTTCCAACAATCTCCCCCTAAGGGAGGTCACATCTTTTTACAAAATCTTAAACCTAGCATCTATGCTTGAGTCTTCGATTTTGTTCTTGTGAATATGCTTGATGTGATCTTTGACTTTAGTCTTGAGCATGTTTCTTTGCCTTCACCTTGTTCATTCATCACTTGTGATATTCGCCTCTTCGTGACTTCATGTTCCACATACTTATACCTTTATAATTCTTGAAAGCTTCAGAGTTTGATACAGCGGAAGCCTTTACCTTCAGACTTTCTTGAATTTGTTGAAGTACTAAGTGTATGTAGTATAAGCATGTGGTGACGACTTCTTCTGGATTATACACCGCAATGCCACCTTCTTGTTACGCTGCATAAGACAGTTAGCAACAAACCATATACACGGATGAAATAACCTTGAACATTTCATTCTAATTCGGTAGCATTTTACCTCCGGTCGATGAAGACCGTTGGACGATATTAAATATCGTACTTATGGCAGGTAGTTTCAATAAAGAACCTCCTTGACAAGATTTCGCGGGTAAACCCGTTCTCTTTACTCGACCATCCAAAGCTGACTGCGAACGTAAAGAGTGAATCATTTGGATAATATTATCCGCATGATTTGAAGCCGTCAATGCATGTTCCTGGAACAAGTGAAGTTCAATTAAGAACCGTACCATCGTTGCTTTCCAGTTGTCACGAGCTTGATTCGTATAGATTCTTGCAAGTTACCTACCAATTGCTGTTTGTGGTTAACACTAGAAGGATTTCCACTCATCACTGTGAACACTATAGAGTGTCACTATGAGTATTCTGGCAAGATCACTAAGATATTGCGTAGAGGCCTGGAACATGTTTAAATTCATTTAATAGTTTAAACCACTGTTGCTTTCCATTTATCACAAGTTTGATTCATAAAGAATCGCACACGCACCTACCATGAGCTTTTTGACGTTCGCTCAAGAAGGATTTCCATCTTCATTGTAAATACTTTCGTATTACTCGGATGTTCAGGCAAGATCATGAAGATTTTGCGTAGGACTCTTAATATCTTTCTTACTTTTCACATTGTGTGAACAAGCAAGGAATAATGAAAATGTGTCCTAATGAGATATTTGATGATCTCAAATGGATCTAGACTCGATCGTGCATTTTGGATTTTAGTGATCGGAGGCTGGAGAGGAGTGCCACCTTTTCAATACCAATTTATTCGGAGTGAATAAATCAATAGATAATGTGTTGTCTCTGTGTGATTAAAACAAATATCTTTTGAGAGATATTTGAGTTAGCTGGGATAGGTTGTGCATTGCATCACTGGGTCCATGATGTCTGTCTTCAATATCAAGAATCATTAAACAATGATCTTAATAGCATATTTATTGACCCGGTTTCTGCCTAAGTTGTAAGGAGGGCTTCTTTCTTTAAACCCTTTATCTTTACAATTCTTTTTCATTCTTCAACCCCTTCAATGGTTACGAATACGTCATCACTAGCACCTTGTTGTGATTGTTCCCGTGCTAACTTAAGTACTTGGTCGCCATTCAGCTATGTTCACAATCTTTCTCCATCTTTCCTAAGGACAACTATTTCTAGCTATGGAATGTCCTTGGGAAGATTCCTCCGGTTCTAGAGGAATCATTGGACTTTAACCTGTCCTACCATCCTTATGTCACCACAATCTTCATCATCGTGAATAGAGATGTTTTGGGTAAGTGTATGTCACCATGAAATCCATTTTGAAGTGCAAATTCATTTTGCTCCCCCTTAACATATGCCACGATATCCGAAAACATTTTGCACATGTCGGGATGAGCTAGTACGTTAAGTCAAACCATTTGTGATTAATCATTTCCCATATTAAATCACATTTTCTCCCCCATATTAAAAATATTAACCCAATCGATGTTTTTAATATCAATTGATTTAATAGCATTTTAATAAAATTTGGGAAGAAAAATGCAAATCCAATTATCTTCATGAATTACACAAGCTCCCCCTCAAATTAATGAGGGTCTACTTGAAACATAAATTAAATACCTTTTAAACACAAGTGTAAGGTATTTATCACGTGCAAATATCATATATGATAATGAATTAATAATATTAGCAATTTACGAGGTTGGACCTGAATGATGGAGAACATCATATGAAAGAAGCACATGGTTCTTGTTCACGAATGTTGGTCTTCCTCATAACTTCTGAAATTTCTTCCCCTTAACACCACATGGAGAATGGACATCGTTGTCTTGACACCAACTTGTGAACTATGGCACTTTCGTCATCGAAGATTCTGAATGCTGGACAATTGCTCCACCTCAATTGTTGACCCGTGTTCTACTTAAAGAGATGTAGTCGTCGTTTGAGCAGTCGCATCGTCTAGTATGTAGATATCAATTGCAACGAACTTCGGATTGTGGAGTTGATAACTTCGGATTGTAGAGTCAAAGCTTTCCGGTGAAATGCTTGACTTCAATGTGAAAAGCGGGTTACTATCGGAAATAATAGCAAACCATATGGAGCATGTTTTAAAACTTTTAAACTTCTGCTAGAACTTTATTTACAAGCCCGTGTCATTATTGAATGACATTTATAGTTTCGTAAATATTCTTGATTCCAGAAGACATGCTCTTTTTATCAAAACATTTTGAACACACGATTTTGAAAGATTTAGAAAAAAACTTTTGAAAAATTCTTGAAAAATTGTATTCAACGTTTTGAAAAACAGTTACTTGAGCTTAAGATGTTGAATATCTTACAAAACGAGCTCAAGTCCGAGAGGTTGTAAACTTCCCGTTGTTAAGGATAAGTTACCATCGGCGATAAACTTTCCTTTTATCTGATGGACGAGTCCTAAGCTGACATTTACTTAGAAGTCGTTTTCATGAGATTGAAAACTTTGACTGTTTTAACGGAAAGCTCATGACCGAGAAAGGTTAATTTCTCGTTATGAGGAAAAGTTCTCTTATTTAAAACATACACTTTCCTTTCTGAGCTTAAAACTTCGAATGTTTTAATACAAGCTCATGACCGAGAAAGGTGAATTTCTCGTTAAGAGGATAAGTTATCATAAAAGATAATCTTTCCTTTATTTTAAGTTCGAGTTACAGTCTGACATTTAACTGTAAGTCATTGTGCATGAGCTTAAAAACTTCGAATGTTTTTATTATTAGCTCATGCCCGAGAAAAATTAATTTCTCGTTGTAAGGATAAGTTCATCATCGGCGATAAACATTCCTTTTAATTGAAGAACGGGTCATCTTCTGACATTTAACGATGAGCCTTTGTGCATGAGCTTAAAAACGTTGAATGTTTTTAATATTAGCTCATGCCCGAGAAAAATTAATTTCTCGTTGTTAGGATAAGTTTATCGTCGGCGATAAACTTTCCTTTCTTTTGAGCGCGGGTTATAGACTGTCATTTATCTATATGCCTTTGTGTATGAGCTTAAAAACGTTGAATGTTTTTAATATTAGCTCATGCCCGAGAAAACTTAATTTCTCGTTGTTAGGATAAGTTTATCACCGGCGATAAACTTTCCTTTCTTTGAAGCACGGGGCACAAACTGTTGTTTAAATGTGAGCCTTGTTCACGAGCTTAAAACCATTGAATAGTTTAAATGTAAGCTCGTGTCCGAGAAAATTTAATTTCTCGTTTTAAGGATAAGTCATCATCGGGATGAACTTTCTTGTCTTTTGAGAGCGAGTTACAGTCTGTTATGTGACTGTAAGTCCTTTTGGTAAGCTTAACCATGAATCCCCTGAGACACTTGTTTCTCCGATATCTGCTTCTTCAGCAACCAAACTCTAAGAGTGTCCTTAGTTGAACGGTATGCAATGATTGGACCGCTTCGTTCTTTTGGAACATCAACTTTGGGACCTCCATTCTCATTAGGAATTTGCATGCTTTGACATGGGTTAGTGATATCAATTTTAGAAGCACGTGGGGGTTCACAGTTGTCTTTTCTTGTGTCAGAGACGACCTGAGTAGATGATTCACTTGCTTACTTGGCAAGCGTTTCCTTTTATAGAAAACCTTAAGTTTATGCTTAAGTGAAGTATCATCTTTATCAGTTTCCTCCCTAGTAGACTTAGTAGAATCAGAGACTGTCCTAGTTAAAGGGCACTCGTTTCCTACAAGAGTGAAAGTTCTACCAGTGGGGCGCCACACTTTACCCATGGGTTTGATTTTAGCTATCCACTAGGTTTTAAGTCTAGCACGGGAGTTCACCTCATCAAGTAATTTCTTGACACAAGAATCATGATTTGCCGTAAAGACACAGTTTCTACATGTTTTACAAGTAGCATATTTAATGTCCGAGTAATTCCTAGATGATTGATCGATGCTCCTAGGAGATGACATGCTACGGTTAGCAGTGTTGGGTAATCTAAAAGGCATCTGACTAGGTTTGACATTGATATCTCTTACATGTGTCTTTTGCTTAGCTTCCCTTAGACCAGATTTAAGGCAAACGTCATGTGAACTAGTTCTAGACGTGGTCTTGGTATTTTTAGAAAAACTAGAGGCAATCATGTGATTAGGTCTTGCTAAAGCTGTTTTGGTCACATTGGGCCTAGTTGCTGGAGTGACTGGTCTAGAAAGATGAACCAAATCAACTTGGGAGGCAAACCGCGGTCTCGAGGATTGTGATCGCTCGGATGTAAATGCAGTAGGTTGTTTGACAACCGATTGTCTAACGAACTGATTTGTAGGCGGTTTCCCCAAGATTGATGGTTTTTCAAGCTTAGTGTCCACGCTTGGTCCTCTATTTTTCCTTAATTCATTTTTCAACGCAGCTATAGCAAAAACCTTTTCCTGTACTTGAGCCTTTAATGTCTCATTCTCTTCGAGCACTCTATCTTAGGATGCCAATTTAGACTCTAGTAACTGAATTTGTTTCAAAAGATTATCCTTTTCAACTTTAGAATCTAAAACTTTTTGATCCAATTTTCTTTCAAGAACAACGTTTGACTTTTCAAGTTTTTCAAAGTATGTTTCAAATTTGTCCATTTTCTTAGAAAATTCAAGTTTGGAATCCTCAAGATCTTTTGATTGTTGAGCTACAATCGTTTCGAGCTCTCTAATCTTGGAATCAAAAGCAGTTATTAGACAATTATCATGATGTTTAGCATTTTGAACACTTTCTCCTCCATTATGACTCACATCGGATGAATCAGAAGTGGTATTTCTATCACTCTTTTCCATCCCATGTTTGTCATAATTAGGTTCAGAATGCTCAATATGCGGCATGTCATCAACATATACATCATAAACAACATTACACTGTACCATGTTTGCAGGCTCTTCGTCATAGACGGGTGTGTGATCAAAAGATATCTCGTGAACATTCCCTGACGTGTCACTGGTATCATGTTGTCCTCCTGATTCCGTGCTCTTGCCATCGTTAGGCTCCAAGTTGTCAACCGTATGACCATTATCCTCTTGCATCTGCATCATAGATTCTTGCACTTCATTATCATACGCTTGCTGAAGTCGAGATCTTTCATAAATCGAAGACGAGACCGATGTCATGAGTTTCAACATTGTACCACGGAAATCTCGAAGCCCAGTATGTGTATCTCGAAGAAACGATTGGCAAATCACTGAACTTTCAGACTTGATGATATTGTATTGGAGGAAAGGCGTGAGTTGTGTCACAAGAGTCTTATATGGAAGTGCAGATGCAGAGTGATTAAAGTTGTCATGGTTGAGTTGCTCGGCGAGTTGGGTCAAAGTGGTGAATATTGAGTCGATGAATATATGACGATCTTGACCAAAGATTGTCACAAACTCGCTCCCTCCTTGAATCCTCAAAAGAGTGACAAGATGAGACTGAAGCATTTGAAATGAAGTTATACCACTTTCTCTATCGTTGTCTTGCATTTGATGCGATTCTCTTTCTTGAAACGTCGAACTCAACGAATCCATTGAAGGTTGATGAAAAAAATGATTGTGGATGTGGTTGTTTTCGGAATTTACCAATTCGTGAAGAAACTTAGAAAATGGAAATTCTTGGGATATGACAACACCAACAAAAGATCCGTAAAAACCTCTTAAAAAATCCTCGTTTTGGTGATATAACTCGTTTATCGGCTCAAAAAAAATTGATAAAACAAACCGGAGTTCAAGTAAAAATAGGCTCACTCTATGTTTTCGGTAACGCTTAATAACCTACACCAAATATGATAAACCCGTATAATACCCAAATATGAATAGAAAATACAAAGCCCGTCCAAAACCGACACAAATCCAAGAAAAATCTCACACGAATACTAAATACGTCTAAATCAAAAAGACTTTTACCCACCAAAACTAAAAGCGACCAAAATTTGTCCTAACAAATTTCCACAACTTGGTGAAACAAAACGTGGCCCACTTCTTTGAATTTGGAGATAAATTTCCGTAAACTAACTCTCAAAACGTTGTTTATTTCTACACGTTGTTAATACAACCTAAAAATTGAGCTGGTTTAACGTGTGTATAAAATTTGGAAATACAAATTCTACACACGTCCAATCCTACAAAATTGCTTTTATAAAAGATAAACCGTTTATACTAAAAAATCTCCCTGGTTTAATGCCTCATTCTACACGTGTCATGGTCAACCATCAATTGACTGCCACCCTTGTTTCCTCCGCCCCTTAATAAATACTTAACAACTCTCTTATCCAAAAATACTCCGTCTATCACTTTCCACCTTCTCTCACCTAAATCTCACACATCCTCCATTAACATAGCGCCTATTCCTAATCAAAGATCTCGAATCAATCAAACCTATTGAGAAGCTAATCAAACCAGTACCCCCTTGCTCATTTTTGAAACTCAAATTTCTTTCATCCAATCTTAAGACGCAAAAGAAGTTATCTTTCTTGTGTTCTCCGTCTTTTAACAACAATACACACTATCCCAATCTCCCAAACAAGGTGGAAATCGAAGGAACAAACTTTGTATCTCAATCCTTCAAGCAAAAAATGAATCAGTCGAAGAAACCAAGAAAAAACGTGCTTCAAGATCTTAATCAAAAGAGGTCTCGGGTAGGTACGGTTATGTTAGTAAGATCAGTGAGGGATTTTCTTTCGGGTTGCTTAATCTATAAAGGTCTACAAAGCATTTATTAACCCTGAATAGATTTGACTGAGATCGTTGTGTTTTTGGTGTGTTTGTGTTTGAGTCAAGAGTTATCCTTGAGTCATGACGATCCTTTCTAGGTGTGATTCGAGGCTGTTGATTTTGTCGAGGGTTCGAGAGAAAAAAAAGTCGAGTGTTTTCTAAATCTTGGGTTTTTGGTGAGTCAAACGAGGAGTCGAGTCAAGAGAGTATATTGAGTGTTGTCGAGGGTCTTGAGTCGAGAGGGTTGAGAGGTGAGTTACGTTATATTTGAATCTTCTTCATTCGGAATAATAGTTGATGAGGAATAATAGTTGATGCGGAATAACCTTGATGCGGAATAAGCTTGATGCGGAATAAGCTTGATGCGGAATAAGCTTGATGCGGAATAACCGTTGATTCGGAAAAAAAATCTTGATTCGAAAAAAATATTGATTCTGAATAATCAGTTGATGCGGAAAAAGGTTGATTCTGAATAATCAGTTGATGCGGAAAAAGGTTGATTCTGAAAAAATGTTCACTCGGAAAAAGTCTTGATTCTGAATAAACAGTATTGGTTCGGACTGATAGTTGGTATATAAGACAAAAAGGGACCAATGAATTTGACTATAAATAAAAATTAAAAAGTTAAAATTAAAAAAATAAAATACTTTAAAAACCTTAAATGTAAAACCTTAAAAAAATGAAAATAAAAAATCAAAAATAAATAAACAAAAAAAATGAAACGAAAATAAAAATTGACTATTAATTAATAAATTAAATTGAAAAGATAAAATTAAAAGTTGAATAAAAAATTTAATCAAACGAAAAGTAAAAATGTGTTTTGCAATAAAAGTTTAAAGATAAAAAGATAAAATTAAAAATTTTTAATTGAATAAAATGAAAAATCAACCCGCAACATTTGTAAAAATACAAACTTTTTCAAGATTTGATAATAAAAATTTGTGATTTTTATATAAAATAAGTAAATCTAAAGATTTTACTATGATTTAAAGCATAAAAATACAAACTTTTTAAGATTAAAGCTTGATTAAATCAAAACCCACCAAAATCAATTAAAATAAAATCAAGAATAAACCAATCTAACCTTGGCTCTGATACCAATTGAAGGTCTACGGAATCTTGTGTTATTCTACATGTTGGATTTGATTGATTAAGTGGATTGATTGATTAAAAATGTAAAAGAGATGAGAAGGAGATGATGGTGTAGAGAGAGAAAGGAGAGAAAAGAGAAGAATAGAGAGAGAAAGTAATATGGAAATTGATGAAAATAATGAATTACCGACCTCTCCTAACATGCTAGGAGGGGTATATATAGTCCACCCTACATGTGGGCTTTGGTGGGCTATATGTTAATAATTAGATCACGAGCCCATTACATTAATATATCGTTGGAGCAACCGATCCTTCATAAATACGTAAAAACGTATTTCCAACAGTTTGATTATATATTTTAAGTTAAAAGCGAAAATGTCGTTGAGTAAATAAATAAAAACGAAAGCATGACAATATTTTTAAACTAAAATTAAAAACCTTGAAAATTGAAAAGTAAATGATTAAAACTTGTAAAAATGTAAACTTTAAAGATTAAACTAAAAACAAGCCAAGTTAAAATAATTCTAAGTAAAAAGGCGGAAAAAATAAAACTTAAATTTAAGACTGGGAATTACCAAACCTTATCCGGAATGTTATCCGGAATATGAGATACTGGTGCTTATCCGGAATAAGTTGGGAGGCTTATCCGGAATCCTGGACAAAACCTTTATCCAGAATCGTGTTATGATGCTTATCCGGAATCTTGGCTTGAGGTACTTATCCAGAATAAAGTCTTCGTGCTTATCCGGAATATGTAACTTCTACAGCTTATCCGGAATAAGGTGTTATGGAGCTTATCCGCAATACAAATAAAGTACCTTATCCGGAATCCTTGTTTCGTGTGCTTATCCGGAATACTCTTAAGGTGACTATCCGGAATACTTGAAATGTACCCTTATCCGGAATGTATGACTATCCGGAATAAAAGAAACTACCACTATTCGGAATGAAGTTCTGATCACTATCCGGAATTCTGAATCATGGTTCTTATCCGGAATGTTTGAAGGAGCAGTTATTCGGAATAATGGAAATGAGGTAACTATCCGGAATAAAAGGGTTTAGTAAACCCGAATATCACTTAAACTTAAGAAATAAGCAAATCCAAAAATAATCACATACCAAAACTTAAACCAAAAAGATTTTAGAAAAAGGTGAATAAGCTATTATTTAAAAACTTTTAAAACACTAAATAAGCTAGGAATCAAAAAGCACTTCTTATCAAAATATTAAACTTATCAAAAGCTACTAATTTTCAAGAAATATTAAGCATTAAGATTAAGAAAATAAGCACTTTAATATAGAAACTTTTAAGATCACCAATTTTATAAGCACAATCAAATAATCTACACAATCAAACCATCAACAAAATTAAAATAAAACTACATGATTATCATGATTAAGAAAAAGATTAAGAAAGGTAGAATGAGAATTAAGAAAATAAGCTTGACTGATTAAAGATTAATATCAAAAGATTACAAGATTAATGAAAAGATTTAATAAGCTTCAAAAAAAAACTAGAGAGAAAATGAAAATACACTTAAAAACAAAAAAATAACTAAAAACTCTAATCACTAACCACCCTCTTAATGACACATTAGGAGGGTATTTATAGGAGGTGGGGAGATTAAGTGCTTAAGCTTTCTTCTTTCTTTCTTCTCGTCTCGACTCGATTTAATTTCTTTGTCTTTCTCGACGTCGTCTCGGGATTTGTCGATATAAGTTGAACTTGTCTTATAATTTTCTTCTATCATTAGACTTGAGTTCTTCGACTTCATTAAACTTCCGTCTTTAGACTTTCTTCTATAAATCTTCAGAATAGGCCTTGGACTCCGTTTCTTTGCATTCTCGATCTTTCGACTTCGTCTTTAGACTTTTTCTTCGATAAAAGCCCGTGATAGCCCATGTTTTCTTCCTTTTGCATCTTTTGGTCCTAAAACACAATAAAAACACAAACCACACATAATTCCGACTTTTACGACATAAAATACACGTTTTGGTCTTGTTATTATTGGAAATAAGTGGTAAAAGGATAAGTGTTTTCACACTTATTAACATGTCTCACATGACTCACTAAGAGCATGCACATGTCGAATAGGAGGTTATCAACTCTTAAAGCAAGATTTGTCACAATTGAAGTAAGCTCCTTAATTTGATTGTTAACCTCACTATCACTAGCACTAGCCATAGTAGCCCTTGCACTCTTGGTTTGAACTTTAACGTTGTTTTCAATAATGTCCCAAACATCGTTCATTGATTTTACAATAATATTACCCCGCGAAGCACTATTTAGTGAGTCTTGGTTATTCAAACTTAATCAATTGTAAAAAGTATTAATTTTATGAACTTTAGTAAAACCATGTTGAGGACATTTTCTCAAAAGCTCCTTAAATATATCCCAAGACTCACTAAACGTTTCCCCATATTTTTGTTCAGAGGTGATAATGTCATTCCTTAAAGCGATGGTTCGAGACGGGGGAAAAAGTAGTTAATGAACATGGTCTCTAACTCCACCCATGAGGTGATACTTTGGGGTGGTTCTTTATCAAGCCAAATCCGGGCTTTTCCCTCAAGGGAAAAAGGAAAGAGTAACAAACGAATTGCCTCTTGTGGCACCCCATTGTACTTAACGGTATTGGCCAAATGTAAAAACCTCTTAATATGAATGTGTGGGTCATCATGAGTACGGCCTAAAAATGGTGTAGTGGAAAACATTTGAATAAAACCCGTTTTAAGTTCAAAATTATTCGCTCCAATACCCCCCACCACAATCACGTCATCATTTCCCTCAATGTGAGATTGCAAGATCTCGATCATAGGTCGGTTATCTGTTTCCATCGTAGTGTCGAAAGCTCGATTCTCGGGGTCGGCTTGATTGACGGTCTTTTTTTCTTCTTTTTCTTTTTGGAAGAATTATAAGTATTTGGTACACCACTTGGTATGTGTATACGCGCGCGAGTGCGCATACAACTAAAACCGAGGTGTAATGGGATTTCCCTTGGTGACTTTGAAAGGGAAGGGATTATCCCTCTCGAGTTTCGATATCAAAAAGCTACAAAAAATATATACGTAATACTACTTGGTTCGAAAAACCCTCGATGAGCCTTCCTTCTAAAAATACTCACAAGTGAACGGGGGGAACGAGGTGGCGCGAAGCACTTAAGTGCCTAGCTTCCCATAGACGACCTTTTATAGCACGTCGCCTTTTTATTCACCTTAAAGTTCGTATTTTTTTCGAATTCTTTTTTGCATTTTATTTTTTTTTATCGATACACGTATATGGAACCGGACCGCCTCCAAATACGGGGTATTGCAAGCAATACTTATAGAATATTGTGTATTGGGGTTCTTATACATAATATCTAGAGTAAAAAGAAATCTTTTTTGTATTTTTTTAAAATAAAATATATTCACAATAAAAGACAAGGGAAATCAAAAATAGGAAAAATAATAATACTTAAATATTTTTTGTAATACTTTAGGAAAAGTATTACGTTTTGAATTTTTTTAGTATTTTTGTTGCAATTCTTAGGAAAGAATATGCTTTTGATGATTTTTTATTTTTTTGTATGTTTATGTTTTTGATTTTTTTTGTATTTTTGATTTCGTGAACTAGAAAAATAACGTTCAAAAGTGAACGGATCCCAAAATCCAAATCTTCTCACGAAAAATCATCAATCGTAACGAGATCGAAGCGGCAGCGGCGCCAATTTAATATACCAATTTAATATTGGAAATATATATAAGAGATTAATGTTCGTTTTCCTCGACTCGACTCGCATTGATATCAAATTTCTCACAAGATTTATCGTTTTTGGTTAATAATACTTGTTTGGTATCTATGTCTAATTAAACTTAAATGGGGAATATTATATTAGGCTTAAGGGAATATAGAAATAAAAGCACAAATAGTTCACATAAAATTACTCTAAAATGCAATACAATTATACTACAATTTAAAATCTATATGAAACAAATTAAATATAAGATGCAACTAAACGATACTATAATTAAAAAAAATTATTCTAAATGCAAAATTAAACTAAATGCAAGAACGTAATAACAAGTAAGATGACAAAAATTAAATCAAAAAGATAAACTTAAGAATACAGCATAAAGCTTTAACCTTTATAGCTTATTAATCTTTTTAGATGATAAAGCTTGAAGCTTTATATACTAATAAGCTTAATAATCATAAAAAGGTGTAAACTTTATACTCAAAATAAGCTTATCTAAATGAAAAATAATTTTTATAATTTTAAATCTGTTTTTAAAAGCAACAATAATTTTTAGAACTAATTAAAATGATTTTTATAACAGAAATATTTTTTAAAAACAATTTAAACTATATTAATCTAATTAATTAAACTAAACGATTAAGCTAGATATTTAAAAAGGAAAAAACTTTAGTACACGTGGTCCGAAGAAAACGCTCTAAACACAATCAACATAACCAACAAAATATCACCCATAATATACACGGCCTCTCATAACCAACAAAATATGGCCCGTAAAGTACACGACCTCTCAAATCAAACTCGAACCAAATCTATTAAAACAGTGAGCTCCTCACCAAATGTTATGAATCGATACGCCGAGATCAAAAGAACACAAGAGGTTAGGATAATAAACAACAATTAATATTTGATTACGTTGATTACTAATAGATCTAGACTATTTTTCATAGATTTTATAGAAATATTTTAATTTTTAAACTAAAAACTAATAGATCTACACTATTTTTATATTTTATGAAAGTATTTTAATTTTTAAACTTAAAACTAATAGATCTACACTAATTTATAAAGAAACTAATAGATCTACAATATATTTTAGATTTTATGAAAGTGTTTTAATTTAATTTAATCTTAAAACTAATAGATCTACACTAACCTATAAAAAAACTAATAGATCTAAACTATTTTTTAGGTTTTATAAAAGTATTTTAATTTTTAAACTTAAAACTAATAGATCTACACTAATTTATAAAAAAACCAATATATCTAAACTAAAAGTAATTAATTAAAAGGCTAGCTTATTAATAAGTTGTAAGCCTAAGCTTAAAACTTAGGTGATTCAAAAAGCTTAAAAAAACTTATTAAATAAATTCACCCACAATAAGCTAGATCTCGAAATATAAGCCCACAATAAGCTTCAAATAAGATTAACTATTTTAAACTTTTATATAAGTCTAACTTATTTGGAAAAAGTTATAAAAACTAATCCCAAATAATAAGCTAGATTATATGAAAATATTAAGAAAGGTAGAATGAGAATAAACTAAAACATAATAATCTAAAACATAAACTTTTTTTTAATAAAAAGTACTTAATAATAAGGTTAGTACAAAATTTGAAAAGAAAATACAAAGCTTTGAGAGAAAAATTAAATCTACAACTATAAAAACTTAACACACTAAAAAAAACTTGTTATTACAATGAGATGGTGGAGTATATATAGGCTGATGGACATAGGGGTATTTTAGTCTTTTTCTCCTTCCATTTGCCTTATTAACTCCGTCCCATGGATGCCAGCTAATAACCACATTGGATCTTGTGCCAATCATGAGCCTGCATGCGCTGCACCTTATAAACCTTGTACTTACACGCGCCGCCTGTCATGTGTCGCTTCCTCATTGGTCAGCCGCCTCTGACGTGTCTACACACTGCCACCTCGTACTGAATGTTAGCACCGCCTGCCGTGTGTCACCCTCTGGTTGGTCAGCCGCCCTGCCACCTCTGCAGTCCTGCCACCTCGGACCGACACGTCAGTCTGACGTGTCAACACCGCCACTGCAACCTCGTACCGGCAAATAGAACAGCCTGTCAGTGACATGTGGCGTGCTGGCATTGGCCAACCGCTGCCACATGTTTTGATGACGTCAGCGGTTCGGGTCCGGGTCTGAATCGGGTTGGTCGGATCGGGTTCGGGTCCAGTTCGGGTTGGGTTACCACGTGGACCACTCAGGGAGTGCCACGTGGCATGCTGGTAAATATTACCAGTCATTTGCCAACGCCAAGATTCGAACTCGGGTATGTTGGCTCAGAACTTAACCCTTGAAAGGTTGCCAGCTGAGCTGGGCAGCCTTTCAAGTTTATATATGCGAAATATAAATGTTAACCCCTTACGTTTTGGACCAGGCAGAATTATGACCCCCCCATTTAGAACTAGTTAATATCAATATTAATAATAATAATGATAATAATAATAATAATAATAATAACAACAACAACAACAACAATAACAATAATAATAATAATAATAATAATAATAATAATAATAATAATTATAATAATAATATTAATAAGTTGCTGAGGGGCTGCGAGTGTAGACCTTGATTTTTGTAGTCAGCTTGTGTCGAAGCGTGTATCTAAGACTATTGAGCTTATGGATGTCGTGGCCATAATTAATGACCCTCAATGTGAGTTGCTGCTTCTTCGTTCTTGTGCTGATATTTCCATGTTATATTTTTCTATGCATATATGTTCACCCTGTGCTTTTAAGTCCCTAAAGTTCTTTTGATATAGCTCTCCGTTCTTCTTTGGAACGTATCGTTATTGCTTCTGGACCGGGATTTGGTGATTGGCAGTGGAGACTTGGTAAGTTGCCCTTTTCCTTTGGGGGGTTGGGTGTTTATTCTGCGGGTGATGTATTGCATTATGCTTTTCTTGCTTCTCGGTTACTGTCAGCTGATTTGCAGTCTAAGCTTCTTCAACATACTGATATTAGATCTTATGGAATCCAATTTGATGATGCCTTACGTGTGTTTAACTCGGTTATGGAGATTGATTTTCTAAGTAATCCGAGTGAAGTCGCTGCCCCCAAACTCATGAAGAAAATGGCAGATATATATTTTGCTCGGGTTATTAAGAATGCAGAATCCACTTTCGCTTTATCTGCTCGACATATGGCTTTATGGGCATCTCAGAGGGTGGATCATACTTCTGATTAGATAAGGACGATTCCTATCTTGCGGTTGGCTCAGACTATGAATGGAATGACTTATCGATGTGTTTTGTGTTATCACTTAGGTATTCCCTTGTTCTCTGTTTCGAAGCCCTGTTCATCTTGTTCGACAGTATTTGATGGGGATATATTTGGGGACCATGCGGTATCGTGTGCTGGTATCGTTGGGATTAAGCATCGTCACAATTTGGTACGTGATACTCTTGCCGATATAGGCTATCGTTCAGGGATATCTGTCGGAAAGGAAGTTAATATCGGATTAGATGGCGGACTTGATAATGCCTTACGTCCGGTAGATATTTTGTTTTATTCTTGGGATGGAGGTAAAGATGTGTGTGTTGATCTGACTGGTTCTTCTTCTTTGACTCGTACGGGGATGAATGACTTTGTACCTGGCCGAGCTCTGATTGATGCTGCACAACGTAAACAATGCAAGTATTTGGCTAAGTGTGAAGCTCTCGGATATGGGTTTCTTCCTTTCTCCTTTTCTTCTCTAAGTGAGTTACAGGAAGATGCAGTTGTGTTGCTGAAGCGGATCCAGAGATTTTCTAAAGCTCAAGACATTGGAGCTATTGCTAAAGGGGTGGGAGCGCAGATAGTATCTCGACTCCCGTCCAATTTGTTGTAAATCCCTTTTTGTTTCTAATAAAGTGATGGTTAAATAAAAAATAAAAAATAAAAATAAAAATAAAAATAAAAAACAAAATAATAATAATAATAATACGAAAATTATTTTAACTTTTATAAAAACTTTATTTTGTGTTTATTATTATGAACTTTCGAAAATATATATATCTATATTATTTATTTATTAAAAACTATTTATTTAATTTAAAAACTTATTAAACTTAAAAATTTTGTAAAAAATAAACCGCGAGGAGTTACGACGCGAGGTCGGAACCGTTGGCTTCGTAACTTTGTGCTCTTCCATGTGGCTTGTTAGTGGATGACTTTGGAGAATTGAAAAAATAGTCCTCGTTGTTAGTATTTCTTGATTTTAAGCTTAAATATTCATCCTTAGCCCTCCAAACTTCATTCTTTTGGCACTTTTGGTCCTTTGACTTTATATTTGACTTTTTCTTTGATAAATGCCCGTGAATCCCGTGTTTTCTTCATGTATGATATTTTGTACCTATTTCACACATAACCACGCGTAATTCCGACTTTTAAGATATTAAATACAAGTTTTGGTTTGGTTTTTCCTTGTTTTAAGTGGTAAAAGGATAAGTGTTTACACACTTATTAACGTTCCAATATATAATAGGCAAGGTACTCCAAATGTTCAAAGGAGAGTTTTCTTAGCTTTGTGTAAGTCCACCCAGTTTGGTGGCACCTAAGAAGCATATAATATGACTCCCTCCTTGTTGTCTTGTTCTTCTGAAGCAACTTGTTTGCCCTATGCTCCAAAATTACGTTGCAATCTCGTTGAACTCTTAACAAGATTTCTAACCCCCAAATTTGTTCAGTCAAAGTCATATCAAGGTTTTCTATTGATAGGTGAGTAAACACCCATCCTTTTCCACTTAATTCTGGCTAAAACGAGACCAAAACACGTATTTAATGTCATTTGTTTGGAATTATGCGTGGTTTTTGTGTTTATTGTGTTTTCAGAGCCAACCGGATGAATATTGAAGAAAACATGGGATTGCACGGGTTTTATGGAAGAAAAAGACTCAAGACGAAGTCTATTGTCCAAGAGATGCAAAAGATTTGAAGTCACTGGGCCTATTTGACGATTTATCGAAGAAAAGGACCAAAGATGGAAGATTTACATAAGTCGAAGAAACTCAAGTCTATTAAACGAAGAAATTAAAAGACGAGTTGAATTTAATAGACGACAAATCCCGAATCAGAATCGAAAACGTCAACTTTTCTGAAAAGACGAGAAGACAAGAATAACGGGGGAAAGCCCACTCACCAACCAAAGGGGACACCTATATAAAGGGTTCCCCTCACACTTTTCATCCAGTTTTTTTTCATTCTCCTTCTTTTTCTCTTTTCTTGTTCGTAGTCATCACCAACACCACTAGGGTGTTTGGTGATTTTGATTATTGTTCTTCCAAATCTTGTAGTTTAATCTTGTTTTTTATTTGTTCAACATTAATCATTAATACAAGTCCTCCTTTAATCTTTTCATTCATCTTGTTCTTCATCATCTTTTTATTTCAAGTTCTAAAGTTCTTATTTAGTTGAGTTTTGATCTTAAGAAGTTGTTGAATTTGTGTTTTTGTGATTGGGATTTGATCCTTGTAGTGGGTAGATATATTTGTGGTTAATTTGGTAAACCCTTTTTGCTTATTTAGCTTGATTTTGGATTAAATCGCCCTTCCATGTTTTTCTGAAAAAAGTTACTGTTCTTGTGTATTCCCAGGTTCCGGATGAACACAAACTTCCGAATGAACACAAAGTTCCGGATGAACAAATAGTTCCGAATGAACATAAAGTTCCGGATGAACAAAAAGTTCCGAATGAGTTTCAAATCTTCCGCATAAATTTCCTTTTAAAAAGTTCCGAATCAATTTTTCAAAGTTCCGAATGAATGTTCTTTACAAATCTTCCGAATAAACTTTTGAGCCAAAAGTTCCGAACCAACTTCCGGATCAAAGGTTCCGAGTGAACTTCCGGATCACCAACTTCCGAATCAATCTTCCGAACAAAGTTCCGGATCAACTTCCGAACAAAGTTCCAGGTGAAGTTCCGAGTGAAAGTTCCGAGTAAAGTTCCGAGTGAAAGTTCCGAGTGAAAGTTCTGAGTGAAAGTTCCGGTTGAAGTTCCGAACGAGGTTCCGGATAAACTTCCGAATCAAGGTATACTTCCGAATCAATTTTATTTTCTTTGAGTATTTTTAAGTGTTACTGTTTCTTACTGTTTCTTCATTTTTATTTTTACTTTTTTTAATTCAAGTTTTATTAATTGTTATTAATTGAATTGTTTTTAAATTTAAGTTTACATTTTCGTGCATTTAAACTTTTAGTAGAATAGAAAACCACTCTCCTTTTTAGTAACCAAGAACAATCATTGCACTTAGAACCAAGATCAATTCGAGAGGATATCGAGAGAATTTAGAACCCAGTGCAAATCACTAGTATCAAATGGCGCCGCTGCTGGCTCTTCTCGTTAAGATCAAAAGTTTTTTGTGAGAACTTGGATTTTGGGATCCGTTCCCCGTGAACATTACTTTTTCATAAAAACTTTCAAAAACACAAAAAAATATAAAATTTTCAAAAATCCAAAAAAAAATTAAAAAACATAAAAACCAAAAATATTTTTGCTTTGTTTTTGCCTTGTTAGTTCTTTTGCAGGTGTATGCGCACTCGATCCACGTCTTATCAAGAGCCTGAGCCTCTCGAAGACTTAGACATGGCGGGTGTACAGAACAACAACAATAACCCACCTCAAAACAACAATAATAACAACAACAACCCACCTTTCAACAACATGAATAATAACAACAACAATGAGCCTCTACCGGATAATCGCCCGATGATTGAACTGCTGCAAGCCAATGTAGATGGCAACACTGATCCAATTGTTATACCGGCGATTGCAACTAATAATTTTGAGCTCAAATCCGGCTTTATCCAGATGGTCTCTGCTCAACCATTCTTGGGGCGTACCATTGATGATCCGCATGACCACATCAAAAGATTCTTGCAACTTACCAATACGGTCAAATTCAATGGTGTTCCACAAGAGGTAATCCGTCTACAACTTTTTCCCTTTTCTTTAGAGGGACAAGCCCGGCATTGGCTTGCTAAGGAACCGCCACAGAGTATTCTTTCGTGGACGGATTTGGAGACCAAGTTTATCAACTACTTTTTCCCACCCTCTCGTACTACCGCTTTGCGAAATGAAATCATTAATTTTGAACAAAAGTACGATGAGTCGTTTAGTGAATCTTGGGATCGTTTTAAAGATCTTTTAAGAAAATGCCCACAACATGGTTTTACCAAAGTGCATCAAATTAACACTTTTTATAATGTTTTAAACATGAGTGACCAAGATTCACTAAACAGTGCCTCGGGGGGTAATCTTTTGGCTAAGACTTCCAATGCTGCTTGGGATATCATTGAGAATAAGTCTCGTGTGCAAACCAAGAGTGTTCGGACCAATGTTGCTAGTGCTAGTACTAGTGACAGCGATAAGCGACTTGACAAAATCACTACGCTTCTTGAATCGCTTGATACCCAAACCGCCAGCAACACCAACAGCATCAACGCTAGAAACGCTAAAGACGCTCAAGTCAATGCTGTTAGCCAACCATGCAAGATATGCGGGGGTCCTCACTCTTACACCACTTGTACTGCCACCCAAGACTACCCTTCTGAGAATGTGAATGCAGCTTATGGCACCTATCCTCAACCCGCTTATCAAGCTCGACCTCAAGGTGACCGTAACTTGCTTAGCTACCGCTCTAACAATTATCTTTCCCCACCCGGTTTTCCTCCTACCAACCCAAACCAACAACAAAACCTCAATCGCCCTCCTCAACAACAACAACCTCGTACACCATACATACCACCTCACAAACAACCACAGCCACCTCAAAGAAACAACCAAGTTTACCAGCAACCTGCTTATCAACCACCCGCATATATTGTTCCTCCCAACCAACCCACCGCTTTACACCAAGAAGTGGAAACCTACATGAGGACTAACGATGTGATCGTGGGAAATCTTCAGCGGGAAGTGCTCAATTTGAAAGCAGACCTGGTCAAACAAGGGAACGATCTGAGAGCCGATATGCGAAACACTTTGGATAGTCAAACAAATGACTTAAAGGACATGATGGTTAGTTTCTTCCAAGGTAATCAACCCTCTTCTTCGGGTACTCTTCCGAGTAACACCGTTGCGAATCCAAGAGGGGAGATGAAAGCAATCACCACTCGCAGTGGCAAATGTACAAAGGAACCCGAGTGTCCTATACCTCCACCGGTGGTTGTGACTAAGGAGAACGAGTCACCTACTCCTATTCCTCATCCTTCTACCTCCCCAATTTCTCCACCTCCTTCACCTTCTACCCCCATTTCCCCACCACCCGTGGTTGTGAGTGATCCTATTCCCCTAAAGCCTTCTTCTTCATCCAATATACCTTATCCTTCATGGTTGAGGAAAGAGAAGCAAAAGAGCAAGGATGATATTCAAGTTTCAAACTTTCTCTAAATGTTTAAACAATTGAATTTTAACATCTCCTTTGCCGAGGCTCTTGCTCACATGCCAAAATACGCTAAGATGTTTAAAGATCTTCTAAGTGATAAGGAAAAGCTTCTTGACATTGCTCAGACCCAACTTAATGAGAACAGCTCCGCAGTGCTTTTAAGGAAATTGCCCACCAAACTTGGTGATCCGGGTCGCTTTTTGATTCCTTGCAACTTCCCGGGAGTAGAGAATTGCATGGCCCTAGCCGATCTAGGTTCCAGTATCAACTTAATGCCCTTAAGCGTTTGGAAGCAATTATCTCTCCCTGAGCTAGTCCCCACCAAAATGACTTTGGAATTAGCTAACCGTACGGTTGCTTATCCAGTGGGGATAGCCAAAGATGTCTTTGTAGGAGTCGACAAATTCACTTTTCCTGCTGATTTCGTCGTTGTTGACTACGACATGGACCCTCGTGTGCCATTGATCGTTGGTCGTCCATTCCTGAGGACCGATCGCACTCTAATCGATGTTGAAGCCGGTGAGCTTATCATGAGAGTGGGTGACGATAAAATCGTCTTCAACATGGGAAAGTTGTCTAAACAGCCTTATTCATACGAGAGCGTTAATTGTATTGACGTTCTTGATGAGGCTTGTGAAGAACACTTCAAAGATGCTTGTAAAAGTATTCCTACTTCTCTTCCTAATGTTGAGACCTTTTCCTCTATTGACTCATCACTATCTCTATTTGGAGAAAGTGATTTCCTTTGGACAGATTTGGAAGCCACCATGGGAGATGTGAACTTAGACCATGACGATTCTACCACCAATTGGGATGAAGATCTCCTCCTCATTGAAAACCTTCTCAAAGAAGACAATCTTTCTCCTCTATCTCCGACGGTTACTACTATTGATCCTCCTTCTCCTAAAGAGGTGACTAATGATGATCCATCGTTAGTTTCACCATCTATTGAGGATCCTCCCACTCTTGAGCTTAAGGACCTACCTCCTCATCTTGAGTACGTTTTCCTTGAAGACAACGAGAAGTTACCGGTCATCATCGCGAAGGACCTGAAAGAAGAAGAAAAAGCCCGCCTTGTCGCCGTGTTGAAGAAGCATAAAAGAGCTATTGCTTGGAAAATCTCTGACATTCGCGGAATTGATCCTCACTTCTGCACACACAAAATTCTCATGGAGGACGACTTTAAGCCCACAATTCAAACCAACGAAGGGTGAATCCAAAAATACATGAAGTCATCAAAACAGAGGTTATCAAACTTCTTGATGCGGGTATGATTTACCCTATTTCGGATTCACCATGGGTTAGTCCAGTCCATTGTGTGCCTAAGAAAGGCGGCATCACCGTTGTGCCTAATGCAAACAATGAGTTGATTCCTACCAGTCTCGTTACTGGGTGGAGAGTTTGTATAGACTACCGCAAACTCAATGATGCCACGAGAAAGGATCATTTCCCTCTACCTTTTATGGACCAAACGCTTGAACGTTTAGCGGGTAATGAATATTACTGCTTTCTTGATGGTTTCTCGGGTTATTTCCAAATACCCATCGATCCCCAAGACCAAGAGAAGACAACATTCACTTGTCCCTATGGCACATTTGCTTACAAAAGAATGCCTTTTGGCTTATGCAATGCCCCCGGGACTTTCCAAAGGCGCATGTTAGCTATCTTCCATGACATGGTTGAACAAACCATGGAAGTCTTCATAGATGATTTCTCGGTCTTTGGGGATTCCTTCTCTTCTTGCCTTGCCAATTTGGAACGTATGCTTAAGCGGTGCGAGGACACTCGCCTTGTTCTGAATTGGGAAAAATGCCATTTTATGGTAAAAGAAGGCATTGTGCTAGGACACAAAATCTTTTACGCCGGTTTTGAAGTCGACCGTGCTAAAGTAGATGTCATAGCCAAATTACCTCCACCTTCAACCGTGAAGGGTGTGAGAAGCTTTCTGGGTCATGCGGGCTTCTATCGTCGTTTCATTCAAGATTTCTCTAAAATCGCTCGCCCGATGACCCATCTCTTAGAAAAAGATACCCCTTTTATCTTTTCCAAAGAGTTCCTGGAAGCCTTCAACTTGCTTAAGGATAAGCTTACTAAGGCACCCGTCTTAGTTACCCCTAATTGGGAGCTGCCTTTCCAGTTGATGTGAGATGCTAGCGACTTTGCTATTGGTGCGGTTTTGGGCCAAAGAGTGAATAAACACTTCCAACCAATCCACTATGCTAGCAAGACAATGACGGGGGCACAATTGCATTATACGACAACCAAAAAAGAGCTTTTAGCTGTTGTATATGCTTTTGAAAAATTCCGCCCCTATCTTGTCCTTTCCACCACAATCGTATACACGGACCATTCCGCGTTGAAGTACTTGATGACAAAGCATGATTCTAAGCCAAGACTTCTTCGCTGGGTTTTACTCCTTCAAGAATTCAACATTGAAATTCGTGACAAGAAGGGAGCCGAAAACCTGGCCGCGGATCATCTGAGCAGACTTGAGGATCCATATCAAGGGGATCATCCGAACAAAGAAATCAATGATTCTTTCCCCCTTGAGACCTTAATGTCTATAAATCTCAATCTTGATGGCACCCCGTGGTTTGCCGATATTGCAAACTACTTAGCGGGTGGTGTTCTCATCCAAGGGTTAACATCCCAACAAAAAAAGAAGTTCTTGAACGATGTTAAGACTTACTTTTGGGATGACCCTTTTCTATTCAAACAATGCGCTGACTTGATTATTCGCCGATGTGTTGACGGACCGGCCGCTTTGGACATTCTCCAGTCTTGCCACAAAGGACCCACCGGTGGTCACTTTGGTCCTAACTACACTGCCAAAAAAGTGTTTGATTCAGGATTCTATTGGCCCACCATTTACCGTGATGCTCACGAGATGGTTAAACATTGTGATTCTTGCCAGAAACAGGGCAAGATCACACATAAAGATGAGATGCCTCAAAATTTCATACAAGAATGTGAAATCTTTGATGTATGGGGCATCGACTTTATGGGGCCATTCCCTTCTTCTAAAGGCAACAAATACATCCTTGTCGCTATTGACTACGTTTCCAAATGGTTTGAAGCCAAGGCTTTACCCACTAACGACGCGAGGGTGGTTTGTAAATTCTTGAAACAACTGTTTGCTCGATTCGGTGTTCCTCGTGCTATTATCAGTGACCGCGGGACTCATTTTTGCAACGATCAATTTGCAAGAGTCATGGAAAAGTATGGTGTCAATCACCGTCTTTCCACCGCTTATCATCCTCAAACCAACGGTCAAGCCGAGATATCCAACCGTGGATTGAAGAGAATTTTGGAGCGTACACTGGGAGAGCATCGCGCCACGTGCGCCGATAAGTTAGATGATGCTCTGTGGGCTTTCCGTACTGCTTACAAGACCCCGATCGGTTGTACGCCTTATCGTCTTGTGTACGGGAAAGCTTGCCACCTCCCTATCGAGCTGGAACATAAGGCATACTGGGCCTTGAAGTGGGCTAACTTCGACATCAACAAAGCCGGTGATTTTCGCGAGATTCAACTCAACGAGCTACAAGAATTGAGGAATCAAGCTTACGAGAACTCATTGATCTACAAGGAGAAGACAAAGATTATCCACGATGCTAAAATCAAGAACCGAGAGTTCCATGTTGGTGATCAAGTCTTACTCTTTAACTCTCGGTTGAAGATCTTCTCATGCAAGTTGAAGAGCCGCTGGTCTGGTCCATTCACCATCGCCAATGTTCTTCCCTATGGCACCATTGAGCTTTCTCAGCCAAATGGGCCCAACTTCAAGGTAAATGGCCAGCGTTTGAAATTGTACTTTGGTGAGGACATCTCTCAAGAGATGATTCCTTCCCTCACCACGTTTCCCATGAACTAATTTTTGGTCGAGTCAGGCTCGTGACTCGGTTATAAAAAACAAGCGCTCCTCGGAAGGCAACCCGAGTATCTATCTCTTTCCGTTTAACCTCCTAAGTGTAGGGGGCCTCTATAGGGTGTTTGTTTTTGTGTGGTGATGTGATTACAGGGATAAGTGCACTCTTGGAATCTCTGAAGAACCGTGCTCCCGTGTTATCCGAAATCCGGTTCTATCTCTCAACTATCGTGATTCAGTTTTCTTCATACTCACATTTGAAATTGATCACGTTAGTCGTCTCTTCCTTAACTTGAGTTAACCAACGTGCACAATGTCATAAGTGTAGGGGAGATTTTTCCTACATGCTTAAACATTAAGGACAATGTTTATCTTAAGTGTAGGGGGACTTCTATCAAAGTTTTAAGTGGACTTTTCCATGAAAATGCCTTCATTTAACCGGAAAATCATATTTTTCAACATTTTTCAAAATTTTTTATTAACTTTGGCCATTTAGTCGTAATTTTTAAATTTTTATCGTTGCTTTCGTATGTATATATCCCGCAATAAAGTCAAATTTTAATAAAGTGGTGTAGCTAGTTTAGAAGTCTTTGACATATTAGGCCCGTTGCGTTTATTTTTACTTAACCCGAATAGACTTATCCAAGTTTATTCTAGCTAGTATCCTTAACCATGTAGACCTTAAATGGTTTATTAGGCTAAGTATCCACGAGTCTCATTACTTGAGATTTTAAATTGTGGAGGACGAGAAATGATAAAGTCAATTATAAGTCGGTATTCTGGCACAAGCTCACTTGGTGTAATTATTTGCCTATTCTCCCATCACTTGCTAATAATTTATCTGCAATAAGTAAGGTCGTACGATTTGAAAAGTTACTTAGCTTCTAGCCCAAGATCGTTTAAAAGTTGCTCGGTAATGATAAGAGTTCATAGCCAAGGCATAACTTATGAAGCGGGGCGCGAAGATTGGCGAGTCCGAAAAGGCCCTAACAAGGCATGAGGATTCCATTTTATTGCTAAAGATCCAAAGTGATGTGAAAAGCATTATTCCCAAAGTCAATATGAAGGATCAAGACTCACGACGAAAAGCAATCAACTCCCGTAAAGATCATGGAGACGTCTATCTGAAAAGACCCTAACAAGGTATGAGGATAAATAGATCCAAGTCCGAAAAGGAGGCGGATCGTTGTATCTCAAAATCCCAATTACAGATTGAAGAAATAATCATGAAGTCGTGGTCAACAAAGTTGGAGTACCCCTCAAAAGTCTCCAAGTGAAGAAACTCTATTAACGATGAGAAGACCATTATCTCAAGCACGTCTCTCAAGATATGAAGTATGAAGTACATGCCAAATATCGGCCTGAGAAAGGTCTCAAATCGTGAACCGAGTTATGCCAAGATATGAACTTTTTTTGATATCCCGAGAAGCAGTTTTAAGAGATTTTGTCCTTTAGCTAGCTATTGATCAAATCGTCCTACTTTGCTTTCAGCCTAAATAAACTATCGAAATAAGTCCAAAAATGCATCTTCATGATCATTCTAAGACAAAAATAAAATATAAGAGATACAACTAGGAATAGGGGAGTTTAAGCATATAATTAAGCCATGTGTGTAAGTGTTTGATTTACTAACTTATAATAACAATGATCTCGTTTTTAAACTTAGTTTTGGGAACGTGAAACTTGAGGGTGATAAATCTTCGCAGCATCAAAGCCCTAATGTAAGTCATTGATTTCTTTGCAAGTTATTTCCATGAAGCTCTTTTCAAGTGAAAATGGTCTTCTATCCTTTTATTTACTTTAAAGATTTTAATTTCTCTTAGTACTTAAATTTTTGTTTAGTAGTATTTTAATAAGGCCAAGGTTGATTAATTATGAGAAAAGTGTAAAATTGCTTTATCACTGCATTGCATGAGGGCATGGCAATGGTTAAGTGTAGGGGATTTGATAGGTGTGTAAACACCCATCCTTTTTCCAATTAATTCTGGCTAAAACGAGACCAAAACACGTATTTAATGTCATTTGTTTGGAATTATGCGTGGTTTTTGTGTTTATTGTGTTTTCAGAGCCAACCGGATGAATATTGAAGAAAACATGGGATTGCACGGGTTTTATGGAAGAAAAATACTCAAGACGAAGTCTATTGTCCAAGAGATGCAAAAGATTTGAAGTCACTGGGCCTATTTGACGATTTATCGAAGAAAAGGACCAAAGATGGAAGATTTACATAAGTCGAAGAAACTCAAGTCTATTAAACAAAGAAATTAAAAGACGAGTTGAATTTAATCGACGACAAATCCCGAACCAGAATCGAAAACGTCAACTTTTCTGAAAAGACGAGAAGACAAGAAGAACGGGAGAAAGCCCACTCACCAACCAAAGGGGACACCTATATAAAGGGTTCCCCTCACACTTTTCATCAAGTTTTTTTTTCATTCTCCTTCTTTTTCTCTTTTCTTGTTCGTAGTCATCACCAACACCACTAGGGTGTTTGGTGATTTTGATTATTGTTCTTCCAAATCTTGTAGTTTAATCTTGTTTTTTATTTGTTCAACATTAATCATTAATACAAGTCCTCCTTTAATCTTTTCATTCATCTTGTTCTTCATCATCTTTTTATTTCAAGTTCTAAAGTTCTTATTTAGTTGAGTTTTGATCTTAAGAAGTTGTTGAATTTGTGTTTTTGTGATTAGGATTTGATCCTTGTAGTGGGTAGATGATTTGTGGTTAATTTGGTAAAACCTTTATGCTTATTTAGCTTGATTTTGGATTAAATCGCCCTTCCATGTTTTTCTGAAAAAAGTTACTGTTCTTGAGTATTCCCAGGTTCCGGATGAACACAAACTTCCGAATGAACACAAAGTTCCGGATGAACAAATAGTTCCGGATGAACATAAAGTTCCGGATGAACAAAAAGTTCTGAATGAGTTTCAAATCTTCCGAATAAATTTCCTTTTAAAAAGTTCCGAATCAATTTTTCAAAGTTCCGAATGAATGTTCTTTACAAATCTTCCGAATAAACTTCCGAGCCAAAAGTTCCGAACCAACTTCCGGATCAAAAGTTCCGAGTGAACTTCCGGATCACCAACTTCCGAATCAATCTTCCGAACAATGTTCCGGATCAACTTCCGAACAAAGTTCCGGGTGAAGTTCCGAGTGAAAGTTCCGAGTAAAGTTCCGAGTGAAAGTTCTGAGTGAAAGTTCCGAGTGAAAGTTCCGGGTGAAGTTCCGAACGAAGTTCCGGATAAACTTCCGAATCAAGGTATACTTCCGAATCAATTTTATTTTCTTTGAGTATTTTTAAGTGTTACTGTTTCTTACTGTTTCTTCATTTTTATTTTTACTTTTTTTAATTCAAGTTTTATTAATTGTTATTAATTGAATTGTTTTTAAATATAAGTTTACATTTTCGTGCATTTAAACTTTTAGTAGACTAGAAAACCACTCTCCTTTTTAGTAACCAAGAACAATCATTCCACTTAGAACCAAGATCAATTCAAGAGGATATCGAGAGAATTTAGAACCCAGTGCAAATCACTAGTATCATCTATGCAAGCTTCTTCCCATTTAAAATACATGTTTGGAACATTAGGCATATCAAAATCAACCTGTTTATTCAACTGTTGAAGCTTTTCCAAACCTACCTCACCCTCACCATACTCCAACTTCTCTGGTTCTTCTTCCATAACAGCAATAGAACCATGCTCACTAACTTCCTCCTCATCACTATCACTACCACTACCCTTCCTTAAACTCTCAGACTCAGAACTAATCTGAGCTTCAATATCCTCCCTCCTAAGTCCCCTTCGTCTTTCCTGTTTACCCAGTTTTTGGGCTAACATAACATCATACTTAACCTGTGCATCATCCTTAGGGAATTCTACTTCTACCAATTTTCCTTTTCTTTTATCTTGAGGATCTATAATAGGCAAAGTAGATGGGAATACTTGTGTAGAAACTTCTTTGATGACCAAAGATGGTTGGGATACATTTGTTGGTTTTTCAGCGGGTACCAATGAAGTGTCTGCGTGTACAATGGCTTTGTCAGCGCCTGAACCAGTTTCTTGTTGCTTCATCAATTCCATAAATGATAGTTGTGTATGTGTCACTAGAGACACCTTAGATGAATCAAATCTTCCCTGCTCTTGATCCTTCATCCCTGTTAAAGCAGCAACTATCTCTTTCTCACCAAATGACCCCCCTTTTGAACTTCTATAATTGGCAATAAACGATCCAGTTGGTTGTTCTTCCTCTCTTTTGGAAGAATCCTCTACAACAAACCTACATCTAGACTCCAGTACAACAATCCTCTCCCTCAACGTATTGAGTTCAAGGTCTTGAGCTGTCAATATTTGTACAAACTCTATAGTTTGCTTTTGCAAGCTCATGCAGAGTACCGTCAACTCTTAGTTAGTCAAAGGTTGCATACTGCCCTCATCCATATGAGGGAACTCAATCCCAAATGAGAAATCATGGGGCATGGTGGTGGACTTAGCTACAGTAGACCTGGCTTGACTTGTAATAGGGTCAATAGGTCCAGTCACATGTATATCACCAACCACACTTGTGGTGGTGGTTCTCTTTGCTTCATGGATAATACCACCAAGGGAGAACACCCCGGTGATACTTTGTCTTTTGGCTAAGTGAAATTGTTGAGGTGGTGATTCAGAGGAGGTGTTTGGGTCTATATAGGAGGTGTCAGGGGCTAGAACTAATGTGTTAGCGGCTGACATAGAAATGTTAGCGGCTGTAGGATTAGGGTCAATATGTGGTTGTGGTGAGGTGTTGGTGGTTGTTCTTCATGATGTGGTTCTGGAATGGGGTTTGGTTGAGGTTATGGTGCTGGTGGGTGTAAGGCTGCTTGAATAGCAGCAAACATGGGTGGGGTCAAAGGAATTAGTGCATATGGTTCAGTGTTGAGGGTCACAAAAATATTTTTCTTTTGTGTACGGATCTTATAAAAGTTTTCATGATCCCTGCCACAATCTCTTTGGAGATCAAAAATCATTCGCAAAAACCTAGGGTAAGCAAAAGTCATTTGCTACCCTTGTTGTGTAACATGCCTTTAAAAATCGTTTTTGAAAAACTATAGAGTTTCCTATTTGCTATACACACAAGAGCACTCCCGATATATCGGTTGATCTCATTAAATGAAGAGAATTTGGGACTAAGGCATTGTAGAAGGACATATATCAAAAACTTCCAGGCTGGGGGTAATTGACACTTAAAATATTTGTTTATTTTCCCTTGAGGGGCCAGTCTATAACCCAAGCCTCAAAAACCATCATGTAGCAACTCCTTGGGAAGGGATACCACACTGTTGGGTCGAAATTATGAGTTGATGCGTCAAAAACAACAAAATAAGAAGACAAGGGCTAAAGTGTACAAGTTACAAAAGATCAAGCCGGTGGAGTCTTTTTATTACTTTAGCTTTATTTGTAAGCTATGTTTTCTAGTATATAAAGAAAACGTAGACCGTAGGTTTTACTTATTCTTCATTCAAAATGTAAACCTAAAGCTGAGTTCGTGTTCTAGACGTGGGGTTAATTTATACGCGTCTAGAGGTTATTTGTTTTAATTGTTTGATATTAATATAAGTAATCATTGGGGAAATTCGTTTCTTTGTTTGTTGGAAATACGTTTTACATATTAGAAAGGATCGGTCACTCCAACAATAGTATAAGTAGTAGCTCGTAGTTTAGTTAACTTAATATTAAGAAAACAAGGCCAAGCAAGCCTACAACATGTGTAGGTCGGCGGCCCAATGTAAGCCCAAGCCCATCTCATGGGCTTGGGTATATAAACCCTCTCCCTAGATGGATCGGGGTGTGGTTTCATTCATTTTTACACAGGTTTAATCACTTTCTCTCTCTAAAGTGTGTGTGAAACCATCAATCTTTCTATCTCTTTCTCTCTCTAAACATAAGCAAGATTTACAATATCCTACAAATGGTATCAAGAGCCATGGGATGATTGTATTATTTATGTGTTTGTGTTCTTGATTTTTTGTGCCTATTTTGATCCATTTCATTCGAACCAAATTTTTTTTTGTGGTTATTATGGTTTTTTCTTGATACAAATCTTGTATATAGTTGTGATAGAGATTTGGTATATTTACTTTGGAGAAATGTAAATCTTGCTTATGTTTTTAGAGAGAGAAAGAGAGAGAGAGATGGTAGATTTCACACTTTTTGAGAGAGAAAGTCAAGAGAACTATGTGTAAAATAATGAAACCACACCTACCCTCTCCATCAAAGGATAGGGTTTATATACCCAAGACTTGTGATGGGCTTGGGCTTACAATGTTGGGCCGGCCTACACATGTTGTAGGCTAGGATTGACTTTGTTAGTTTAATAAAGATATCTAGACTACGAGCTACTACTTAATATATTGTCGGAGTGACCGAATCTTCCTAAATACGTAAAAACGTATTTCCAACAATCCCCCCCTAAGGGAGGTCACTCCAAACAAGGGCGTTACCCGAGTTACAACAATGAAATAAACCTAGCATACTATGCTTGTCTTGAGCTCGTAGTCTTCGTCTTTCTTTTCTTTTTCTTTTCTGGTGAACATGCTGATGTGATCTTTGATATCAATCTTGAGCATTAATCTCTTGCCTTGATCTTGTGCATCCATCACTTGTGATCTTCGCCTCTTCGTGACGCCATGTCCCACATACTTATACCTTCGTAATTCTTGAAAGCTTCAGAGTTTGATACAGCGGAAGACTTAACTTTTAGGATTTCTTGAATTAAATGAGATATTAAGTGCATAAAGTATAAGCATGCGGGGACGACTTCTTCTTGGATTCCGCAACGCCACCGTCTTTAAATGCCGCAACATAAGTAGAGACGAACGAAATGGCTTTGAACATTTCATTCTAAATCGGTAGCATTTTACCTCAGGTCGGTGAAGACCGTTGAACGATATTAGATATCATACCCGTGACGGATAGTTTCAATTAAGTAACTTCCTGACAGGATTTCGCGGGTAAACCCGTTTTCTTTATTCGACCGTCCAAAGCTAACTGCGAACATAAAGAGTGAATCATTTAGATAATAATATCCGCATGATTTGAAGCCGTCAATTCAGATTCCTGGAACAAGTGAAATTCAATTAAGAACTGCACCATCGTTGCTTTCCAGTTGTCACGAGCTTGATTCCTATAGAATCTTGCAAGTTACCTACCAAGTGCTGTTTGAGGTTAACACTAGAAGGATTTCCACTCATCACTGTGAACACTAAGGTATCACTCTGAGTGTTCTGGCAAGATCACTAAGATATTGCGTAGAGGCCTGGAACATGTTTAAATTCAGTTAAGAATTAAACAGTTGTTGCTTTCCAGTTATCACAAGTTTGATTCATAAAGAATCGCACAAGTCACCTACCATGAGCTTTTTGATATTCGCTCAAGAAGGATTTCCATCTTCATTGTAAATACTTTCGTATTACTCGGATGTTCAGGCAAGATCATGAAGATTTTGCGTAGGACTCTTAAAATCATTCTTACTTTTCACAGTGTGTGAAGAAGCAAGGAAATATGAAAATGTGTCCTAATGAGATATTTGATGATCTCAAAATGGCTCTAGACTCGATCGTGCACTTTGGATTTTAGTGATCGGAGGCTGGAGAGGAGTGCCACCATTTCAATACCAATTTATTCAGAGTGAATAAATCAATAGATAACGTGTTGTCTCCGTGTGATTAAAACAAATACCTTTTGAGAGATATCTGAGTTAGCTGGGATGGGTTGTGCATTGCATCACTGGGTCCATTATGTCTATCTTCAATATCAAGAATCATTAAAAATGATCTCAATAGCATATGAATTGACCCGGTTTCTGCCTAAGGTTGTAAGGAGGGCTTCTTTCTTTACACCCTTTATCTTTACAATTCTTTTTCATTCTTCAACCCCTTCAATGCTTACCAATACGTCATAACTAGCACCTTGTTGTGATTGTTCCAGTGCTAACTTAAGTACTTGGTCGACATTCAGCTACGTTCACAATATTTCTCCAACTTTCCTAAGGACTACTATTTCTAGCTATGGAATGTCCTTGGGAAGATTCCTCTGGTTCTGGAAGAATCATAGGACTTAACCTATCCTACCATCCTTATGTCACCACAATCTTCATCATCATGAATTAAATGGGTTTCGGGTAAGTATATGTCAACATGAAAATCCATTTTGATATGCAAATCCGTTATGCTCCCCCTTAACGTATGCCACGATATTTGAAAACATTTCGCATATGTCGATTAAGTCAAACTATTTGTGATAATATCCCATATTAAATCACATTTCTCCCCCATATTAAAAATATTAACCCAATCGATGTTTTTAATATCAATTGATTTAATGAAGTTTAAACAAAGGTTTTGGGAAGAAAAATGCAAGTCCATTTTATCTTCGTGATATCAAACGTATGAGATATGATACCGATTTGTAACATGATCACATATTCACCATATTAGAAAAAATTGACAAGGTTGGACCTGACAGATGAGAACATCATATGATAACATCAAATGGTTCTTGTCAGCATATGTTGGTCGCCTCGTCACGTCTGAAGTCATCTCTTGACACCACATGTACGATTGGTATTGTTGTCTTGACACCAACTTGTAAACTTGGCACGTTCGGCATCGAAGATTCTGAATGCTTGACAATTGCTCCCCCTCAATTATTGACCCGTGTTCTATTGAAAGAGCTGTAGTCGTCGGTTGAGTAGTCGCATTGTCGAGTATGTAGATACCAATTGTAGATTGCTATGGTTATAGAGATGATAGCTTCATAAAAACAAGACTTCTCTTGTTTTAACAAATAAATGCACTGAGACGTACATAGATTTGTGTTAGACCAAGTTATAAAGTAAACTTGATCCCTTACAAGGTTTTAAAGTAAACCTTGCCCGAGAAAATTAATTCCCGTTGTTAGCCAAAGCTTTCATAAGAAATACTTGACTTTAATATGAAAACCGGGTTGTAGTCTGAAATAACTACAAGCCATATAGGCATGTTTTATGAAATATTTACAACTTTTGTACGAACTCTATTTATGGCACCGTGTCGATATTAATCAACATTTCTAAGGCCGTAAATATTATCGTACCAAAAGACATGCCTTTGAAAAATAAAGTAAAAATATTTTTGGATTTTAATGAATATTTCAATGTTTATGGTTTTTATATGGTTTTATATTTTTGTATTTTGCTTTTGTGGATAAAAATATAAACAATATATACAGATGATCACCAAGGATACGGAGAATAGTTTTACCAAGACTATTCTTTCGCTTTATCTGCTAGTTCTTTTAGAGTCTCAAGCGAGAAGGTTCTCATTCCTAGCTTGTCGGCCAAAAATTCAATTCGAGCGCGATCTAAAGCCTTCGTGAAAATATCCGCCAATTGATACTCAGATCGGACAAAGTAAAGCTCTATTACTCCATTTTCTACTTGCTCCTTGATGAAGTGGTAGTGAATGTCAATATGCTTCGACCGGGAGAATTGAACGTTGTTGCAGCATAAGGCAATGGCACTCTTGTTGTCGCAGTACATCGGAATCTTGTTGAAACCTGGACCATAGTCGGTTAATTGCGATCTCATCCAAAGAATTTGAGCACAGCAACCGGACATAGCTATGTATTCTGCTTCCGTACTTGAAATTGCAGCGCTTTTCTGCCTTTTCGATGCCCAACTGATTAGTCGATCTCCTAGTAGTTGCAAAGTTCCACTCGTGCTACGTCTTGTATCTTGACAACCCGCGTGATCCGCATCTGCATATGCCATTAGTGCAATAGAAGAGTCCTTCGATTACCTAAGTCCCCGATTAATGGTTCCTTTTAGATATCGAAAGATCCTTTTAACAGTAGCTAAGTGTAACTCAGTGGGCCTAGTTTGATACCTGGCACACATACATATAGCAAACTGAAGATCAGGTCGAGTAGCTGTGATATACAGAAGAGTACCGATCATTCCACGATAAAGTGTCGGATCAACGGCAACTCCATGTGGATCTGCATCAAGCTTAGTTCGTTCCACCATTGGAGTATCCACGGGGTCGCAAGATTCCATCTTATACTTCTTAAGCGATTCAGGGGCATACTTGGATTGATTGATAAAGATGCCTCTGGGACTCTGAGATATCTGAAGACCTAAGAAGAATGATACCTTGCCCATCATTGACATCTTAAACTTGGAAGACATGAGTGTCCTAAACTCGTCCGATAAAGTTTGGGTCGAGGCTGCAAATCTAATATCATCAACATATATTTGTACCATAATCATATCTTTACCTCATTTCTGAATGAACAGCGTTGGATCCACCTTGCCTTTAGCGAAGCCTTGGGTAATGAGGAACTGTGACAAAAGATCATACCATGCGTGAGGAGCTTGCTTCAACCCATAGAGAGCCTTCTTAAGCTTGTACACATGATTAGGATAATTAGGATTCACAAAACCATCCGGTTGTTGAACATAGACCTCTTCCTTGAGTTCACCATTAAGAAATGTCGTCTTCACATCCATCTGATAGACGATCATATTCATATGGGCTGCATAAGCAAGGAATAGTCGAATAGCTTCCAAACGGGCAACAGGTGCAAAGGATTCCATAAAGTCAATGCCCAATAATTGCTTGTATCCACGAGCTAAGAGACGAGCTTTGTTCTTCAATATTCCGCCTAACTCATCGAGTTTCACCTTGTAAACCCATTTCAAAGTGAGTAACTGCACTTGATCCAGGCATGGGACAAGTTCCCAAACATCAAGACGTATGAATTCGTTAAGTTCTTCTTGCATAGCTTCTATCTAACAGGATTGAGTAAAAGCTTGTTGCCATGTTTTAGGTTCAACTTCAGTGAGAAAAGCATCAAAGTGACAAAACATTGCACTTTCTTGTAACTGACTTCGTGTGGATACCGGACGATTAGGGTCACCAATAATAGAATCTATAGGATGATCCTTTGTCCACTTGCTGTCATGTTCACGAATCCGTGGATTGGAGTAAACTGTAGTAGGAACTTCCTCTGAGGTGGACGACCCGGCTTGATTAGGGTCGGGAATTGGTACACCAAAGAATGGAAGTTCACGCATTTGAGCGAATTCCAAATCGTGATCATCATCATCCTCTTCATCATCAATAGGCATGACATGGGTAGTTGAAACAGGTGTTGGTTGAGAATTACTTGTTGATGGTATATCTTGACCAATTGTAGGTACAGATGTATATGATTGTGCAACGGTTGCTGGAGCAACAACTTCGGTAACCGGAGCTATTACCTCAGGTTCTGGAGCAACAATACTTGGAGGAGTAAAGATATCATCAAAGAACGGTTGAAACAACGTATCCCATTCAGTCCTAGAAGGTGGTGTAAATGATGATGAAGTAGGGTTGTTTGGGACAAGACCAGAACTAATGTTACTGGGTCCCATTTCATGAAGTGCGGGTTCAGAGCTGCTTTGCTCAGAAGCCATAGCTGTCAGCTCATCAAAATCAACGTTCATAGTTTCGAGGATCTTGCAAGAGTTACGGTTGTAGATTCGGTATGCCTTCTTTGCGGGTGCGTAACCAATGAAAATACCAATATCAGCCTTTGGTTGAAGTTTTCCCAAATTGTCACCATCATTATTTGGATAGCAAAGAGAACCAAATACATGAAGATATGATAGATCTGGTACTTTTCCATGGAGAAGCTCATAAGGTGTTTTACCATGTCGTTTACGAATTAGTGACCGGTTTTGGGTGTACACTGCTGTAGATACTGCTTTTGCCCATAAAAACAATGGAGCCTTTGCGTAAATTAACATCGTTCGAGCAGCTTCCATAAGTGTGTGATTTCGCCTTTCAACGGCACCGTTTTGTTGTGGAGTGCGTGCAACGGATGTTTCATGAGAGATGCCAACTTCTTCATAATAATCACGCAATATTTGATTCAAAAATTCGGTTCCATTATCTGTACGAATGCGTCGGACAGTAGTGTTGAGACGCACTTGAATCATCTTGAGAAATCGATGATGAATTTAGGTGCCTCATTTTTTGCTTTCAGAAATTTCACCCATGTAAACCGAGAGTAATCATCGACAATGACGAGGATGTACTTTTTGCCACTAAGATTTTCAACACGCATTGGCCCACAAAGGTCCATATGCAAAAGATAAAGTTTCTCTTGGTTGGTGTCTTCAGTCTTGGGTTTGTAAGACTTCTTAGTGCTTTTCCCCATTGTACACGCGGAACACAAATGATCCTTGTGAAATGATAGTTTAGGAAGACCACGAACAAGTTCGTTTTTCGCCAAGTGATTAATAGCGTCAAAGTTAAGATGAGATAACCGTCGATGCCATAACCATGACTTAGTTTTTGATGCTTTAGAGAGAAGACATACGTGAGAAGCGGCCATCATGTCTTGTAGAGACAAAGTATACAAATTATTCCCTCGAGTACCTTTCAATAAATCAACCCCTTCCAAATTACGAATGAAGCAGGTATGCTCTCGAAAAGCAACTTCTAGGTTTGCATCACAAAATTGTCCCACAGAAAATAAGTTGTGACCGAGACCTTCCACATAATACACTCTCGAAATTATAACATTCCCAATATGATATTCACCATAACCCATTATCTTTGCAATATGATCATTTCCAAATCGAACCATACCATGTAACTTGCTGACGAAATTTCTGAGCTGAGAGCGATCTCCGGTCATATGCTTGGAGCAACCAGAGTCCAAATACCAGAGAACAATTTGGACCACATGTTTTCAATAACAACAATAGACAATGCATTGGAAACTATTGGTTCCGGAGTGTTAGCAGATACAAATATAGAATTATCAGAATTGCTAACATTTTTGTGACTCTTAGATTTCCTGCGTTTTCTAATATGAGTTTTAGCACTAACAGGTTTTACAGTTCCAACTTTCTTAGGTTTTGGATTATCCGCGGGCACTACAGTGGGAGTAGACCTAGTTAAAGGGCACTTTGTTCCTACAGTAGTGTTGGTGTTCCTAGTTAAAGGACACGCTTGTGTTTTGGTAGCCTTGGTACTCCTAGTTAAAGGGCACACTTTCTTCGCTTTAGTGGGAGTGATCCTAGTCAAAGGGCACGTATTTCCTACTATAGTGAAAGTTCTACCAGTGGGGCGCCACAACCAACCAACTTGGGTTAACACTTTCCCAGTCGGTTTCCATTCTAATCTATTTTTCCGGGCATGCATCTCATCCACATGGTCAATAAGGCAAGAATCATGACGACTAGAAAACATACATTCATTGCAATTCCAAGAATTTAAATTAGAATTCACAGTAGGCTTAGAACGCTGCACAACCGCAGAGCCTTTAGGTTTAGCTACATGATTCTTTTTATTCAAAACATAAATAACATTCCTAGCATGAGCTTCTACTTTCTTCTTCACTTGACTACTAGATAGGGGCAAGATCCTATCATTCTTCTTGTTTCGTTTAAGCTTAGATCTTTGAGCCTTAGTAGTGGTGCTTACTCCTATAGAAGGCAACACGGGAATATTAGAAGATGGTTTTGATTCTGCCTTGTCTTTAGTGACCAAAGTTTGAGATGGTTTAGTCCTAGGGCCCTTGTTAAGTGGTGTGACGGCTATAAGGTTCCTTTTGATTGCACTAGAGGACGATGCTGAGACAGTGGCTGCGTTATCCCCAACATTCTTACCTTTTAGAGTACGAAGTGTTTCCTTTAACTCAGCCAATACCAGATTCTTATCACAAATTTGTTCCCTCAAATCAGATATTTCCATCGACTTTCGATTGAATTGTTCAATCAATGATTGATTCTGTGCAGTGGTATCAACACATGCGGGCTGTACTGAATCGAAGAGTCGTGTATTTTTCTGTTTTAAGTTATCAACTTTGGACAAAATCTTGGAAACTCGATTTTCTAGATCAAGTTTAAGATTCTCAGAAGCCTCAAGTACGTTCACACAGTTAAGCTCCCTAGATTTCTCTATGTCTATCGGCAAATATTTAGCAACTTTGTCACTTGGCTGACACTGTTTTGACTGTAAATTCAGTCAAAAATTCTTTTCAAAATTTGCATCATCGATATTAACACCTTCGAATGACGTTTCAAAGATTTCTTGAATAAATTGTTGATTGCATTCAAGCGAAATACAATGTGTTTGAATCTCATCAAAACGTTTTGAAAGCGAAGAATATGAATCTTGAAGCTTTAAAAATTCAGCGTCAGATTCGTGACAAGTACTATCTACCACATTATCCACAGATTCAACATTATGCACAATAGAATCATTATCAACACTGTTATTTACACAGACGGAAACTAGATCATGAGACATCACTTGATTCAGAAGCAGATCATTATGGCGTGAAACCCGTTCTATTTCAAGTAAACTGTTTTCATAAGCATCTTCCATTTCATTGAAAACACGTCTAACTTCTTCTATTTCCAAAAACAAATCTTGATCAATATTACAAAGACAAGCTTTAACATTGTTTACAAACGAAACAATTTCATCTCGAAACGCAGCTCTAGTGTGCTCAAAGTTCCATTCACCTTCCGTTATGGCCGTGGCCGTCGTACGTTCCAAAATGACCTTGTCAAAATCGGCTAAGTGTTGGTGAACCGTATTTAAGTTAACGGACGCCTTACTTACTGGTGGAATTAACTTCGTTAAATCCTTTTTGACGAGTGTAGGAGACGTACTAGGAAGGTTTTCATTTGACAAACTTTGGGGCACAAGAACTGTTAATTCTGCTAATTCCTTTTGTAAGCGAATGCGTGTCTTTTTCGAAAATTGATCTTTGGTATGTTGATCATAATCAATTGTATGGAATTTTGAAAGCATTTTAGAATGAGTTTCATCCCCAAGTGATTGTGTCTCCTCAGTACTACGAACAAAAAGTGCTTTTTTCGATTTTCCAATTATGGTCATATCATAAAGACCGGGAATATATTCCTGAGCTTGTTTTGCATAACCAGGATTAGGTGGTAAATCTTGAAGACGTTTAAGTTCGAGTTCTTTAAATGATTTAGTTAAAAGATGAACCTTTTCTGTGGAAGAGTATTGTTTTAAAAGCTGTTGTTCTTTGAATTTAAGAAGTTTGGTAGCATTAATTTCCGATTCAACCTTTTTAGACTCGAGAGTTTCGAAATCCATTTTAAGTTTTTGAAAATAATCGACAACCGACTCTTTTTGTTTTAATTCATTGGAAAGATTAGCTTTTAATGATTCTATTTCTTTCAAGTGTTCAATCTTTTCAAAACGAAATTGGTCAAATTCAGAACATGTTATTTTCTCTTCTTGAGGGACCATTTCAAAAGTTTTGACCTTTTCTTTATGCAACGCAAGCTCAGCAGTTAGGGTGGAATTCGTATCTACGGATTGTCTGAGGGCCATATGCATTTGATCAATAATATGTTTAGGCACCATGACCAAATCATGTTGAGCATAAGATTCCATACCCGTCGTAGCATTTGGTTGAGGTTCACTCAAATGTGTAGGTTTGGGTACCACATCATTTGAATTACTAGCTCCCGAATGCTGTTCGAGGTTGTCATTTTCATGCCCAACTTGATGTTGGTTATCATCAATAATATTAGATGTGGTTGGTACCTCACTGATGACATCAGAACCGTAGTGAGAGAGATTAGCAACGAGAGCAGCTTGGGCAGAGTGAATGTCATCACAATCCAAATCGTATGCATCAAGATCGTCCGCTTGATAAGCTGCATTAGAAGTGGAAACAACTACAATGCCGTCAGTATCTGCTGCCCCTGGGTCTGCAAGAAATGCTAACTTTTCTGAATCCAAAATCTTCCCCTTAGACTGAGCATCAACCAAATACATCTTCTCACGAAACCATGCATCATCCCTTCTCCTTTTTGGCTAGTTGCAACAAGTTTGGACAAGTAGGCTGTGAGATGGTTTAGTACATCAGCTGGCGTATCATTTGGAGTAAAGACCGGTGCTTGGATTGGTGGAAGTTCATTAGAGTATAAAGCTTGTGCTGGTTGTGCTTCTATTGGAAAATATCCTTGCTGAGGAGTATAGCCCAATGGTGAAGTGTTGGCTTGTGATGGTGATGTCTGATATGGTGATTGCTACGGAAAGGATTGTTGATGAACACCTTGTTGAAATGCTTGTTGTGGCATCACTGGTGGTTGATAAGATGGTTGCTGATAGGTGTGTGGTAGTGGTTGCTACAAGTATGGTGGTTGTTGATAAGTATAAGCCATGTTTTGTTGAGAAGCATACATTGCAAGTAGATCATGAACTTGAGGTGTAGACAACCGAGCCTCGATCACATGGCATTCGTGTTGTTGAAGAAAAGCTTGAAGTTGATCCACATTGGTGTTATGCAAGTCCTTAGCCAATTTAACATCCGTCACGTATTTTTTCCATTCTGAAAGAAGAGTGTTCAAATACTTGGTGTTCAATTGAAAGGTAGGAATTGTCATGCCATAGATATTGAGCTCATTCAACAATAGGGTAAATCTCAGATAGTAATCATTGAGAGTCTCCCATGGCACATAGGCAAACTTAACAAAAGTATCATAAAGCTTACACTCTCGTTCTTGTTTAGTTAACGAGGTGCCTTGCATGAGAACACGAATTCTATCCCATAACTCTTTGGAAACTTTATGTTTGCTGACGAGTTTGTAGACATCTGGAGGAAGGGCTTGGAAAATGATGTTTGTAGCATACTTATCACATTTGTCTTGAATCTTCATATCTCCAGTCAATTCACCCGTTGTGCGAGGACGAGTAGTTGTACCTTCCGTCACTGTACCATAATCTAATGGTCCATTGAGCACTGATGCCCAAATGAGATGTCCATTCTCCTTGTTCAACATATAAAGTTCCATTCGGGAAGCCCATTCCTCATACATAGTTTTCACCAACATTAGTGGACGATTATCCGTACCCGAGAGGATGGACTTATCCGTAAGAGATGTGTACTCCATTTCAATAAGTTAAGATTTACAAACTTCGATCGATCAATGAAAGAAAGTAAATGTGTTTGTTGTTGTGAGTTGAAGTCGAGAAACAATGTTAAAATCCCCTAATATATGTCCTCGATAAACCAAAAATTCCAAGTCAAAATTTTTGTTAATATTACGAAGAACCCCTAATATATGTCCTCGAAATTTTTTAAGGAATAATTTTTGTTATCGGAATGTTGATCGGAATAGTGATCGGAATAACCTTGATCAGAATAAACCCTAATCGGAATGTACCTAATCTGAATACCAAATCTGAATGCCAATCGGAATGCCGTGATCGGAATACCAAATTTGAATACCAATCTGAATACCAATCGGAATGCCATGATCGGAATACCAAATCTGAATACCAATCGGAATGCCGTGATCGGAATACCAAATTTGAATACCAATCTGAATACCAACCGGAATGTCGTGATCGGAATACCAAATCTGAATACCAATCTGAATACCAATCGGAATGCCGTGATCGGAATACCTAAACCCTATTCCGATTACACTGATCAGAATGTACTATAAACCCTTTTCCGATGACCAGATCGGAATAATGCCCACTTTTCTCGGACAAAACTCAACCAATTCGTGATTTTAAGCCAAAAATGATCAAAACACCCAAAAATTTTGTGTTTTTAGCCAAAGTAACTATACCAAATCCCTACCACAACTATGTAGAAGATTTGTATCAAGAAAAAAACCATCAAAAACACAAAAAAAAAAATTGGACGTGTGAAAATCGATCAAAAATGGCGTATGAATCAAGAACACAAACACATGAACAACACAATCATCCCATGGCTCTTGATACCATTTGAAGAAATGTAAATCTTGCTTATGTTTTTAGAGAGAGAAAGAGATAGAGAGATGGTGGATTTCACACTTTTTGGGAGAGAAAGTCAAGAGAACTATGTGTAAAATAATGAAACCACACCTACCCTCTCCATCAAAGGATATGGTTTATATACCCAATCCTTGTGATGGGCTTGGGCTTACAATGTTGGGCCGGCCTACACATGTTGTAGGTTAGGCTTGACTTTGTTAGTTTAATAAAGATATATAGACTACGAGCTACTACTTAATATATTGTCGGAGTGACCGAATCTTCCTAAATACGTAAAAACGTATTTCCAACATACAATATCCTACAAATGGTATCAAGAGCCATGGGATGATTGTATTGTTTATGTGTTTGTGTTCTTGATTTTTTGTGCCTATTTTGATCCATTTCATTCGAACCAAATTTTGTTTTTGTGTTTTTTATGGTTTTTTCTTGATACAAATCTTGTACATAGTTGTGGTAGAGATTTGGTATATTTACTTTGGCTAAAAACACAAAATTTTTGGGTGTTTTGATCATTTTTTGGCTTAAAATCTCGAATTGATTGAGTTTTGTCCGAGAAAAGTAGGAAATATTCCGACAGAAACCATCTGAAAAGGGTTTAAGTATTCCGACAGCTTCCATCGGAAAAGGGTTTATCATTACAACCATTATTCCGACGAAGGCCTTACGAAGGTATTCCGATAGAGGGTATTACGATAGGGGGTATTCCGATAGAAGGAATTCTGACAGGAGTATTCGGATAGGTTTATTCCGATAGGGGGTACTCCGGTAGAAGGTATTCCGACAGGAGTATTCCGATAGAGGGTATTCTGTTAATCCCAAACTTAGATCGATTTAGCTTTATGTATACGAGATTAGATCAAGTTATACACGTAGAGAAACCTTTGTATATGTATAAAGTAATCCAAGTGTTATGCGGAATTAACACTTAAACAAGAACACACAAAGATGTAAACAAACTTTCACTTGATTGAATATAACGAACTTGCTTACAATGAAAGTGTTTAACGTATGAAAACTTATATTGAACAATAACCTAAAGGTCTTCTTTTATAGACATAAGAAGCCTTGTACAAGAGTCTACGTATCAACTATTCTAGGTAAAGATAATTATAGAAAATACAATATTGAACTTATCTTTACTTGAAACAAACTAGAAACAATATACGCGTAGACTAAATCTTTTGGTCAGTGCTTGTTTTTAAGTGAAATTTGAAAAATAATAATAAAATAATATTAAAATAATATTAAAAATCCAAAAATTATAAAAAATTCTAAAAACTTGCAAACTAGTTTATTTTAACCTAAATAATCAGAAAATCAAAGTGAAATGACCAAAATACCCCTATTGGGCCCTCAAATGGGCCAAAACCAAAAACAGTCAACCTTAATGGGCTTTTGGGCCCAAAAAGTCAAACTTGGCCCAATTGACTTGGAACAGCCCTATTTGACTCAAAATTTAATTCTATGAACAAAACTCTAAAGGCCCAAAAGCTGAATGTGAGCTTATTACAGCTTATTAAGCAGGCAGCTTATTCTTATTGGGCTTTTCAGCCCATTAAGCAATAAGCCAATGCCATAAGCTCTAATTTGACACACAACTTTCTTTTGGGATGCTTATGAGATCTGTAAAAAGAAATTTTGAAAAAGCACACTCAATAAGCCAGAAATAAGCAAAGTATTATTTCACTAAAAGACAAAATAGTCGGGTTTGAGATTTAGGGCACCTCAGAGGCTCTAGTTTGTTGTAAAAGCTCACAAATAGCTTAACTAAGAATAATCAATCAAGAAAATCACAAAAAGCAAAGTAGAATAAGCTGTATGAGCAATTAAGCTGGCTGAAAAAGCCAAATAAGCTAGTTTTCTAGCAAAAGCTTAACCAAAAGAATTGTAAACTTCCAGATATGATATTAAGCTAAGAAAAATGATCTCTATTACAAAAGATAAGTTGTTGCATGTGCCAATAAGCAGTTCTAAAAAATAAGCCAATAAGTGCTTATTTGACCAAAAGTCAAAGTACTCCAAAATGCACCAAATGATCAGGAATGATACAAGGGCTTGTTATAAGCAAATTTTGTGAAGGACTCAAGGAGGAGGCCTTGTGAATCAAGAGGTCAGTTGACCTTTTGATGCCAGATTTTGGCAATAAGGTCTTAATAAGCCAGTTAGCTTATAAGTCAGATACAAAACAATCCAAATAGCAAAATCCAATCACAAGCAGCACATAAACAAGTTCCAAGCAGAAAAATCACAAGGCATACACTAGGAAAACAATTGCAAGCACAAATTGAGGTGGTCACTTTGCTGATGCAAATGACCACTTTAGCAACTTTTGATAAGCTATAAAATCCAGAATAAGACACCAAATTCAACAACCAGATAACCAATAGATAGCTTATCACCTAAACTATTCCCAAACCTGATTTCAGACCTTAGATCCAACAAACAAAGAAGATATTGGATCTGATGTGTTTGACCAAATTCAAAACCACTTTAATCAGATTTTTGCAAAACATCAAATGTCTTTTCCAAACTTTCAGAAAGTAAACCAATGACTAAACTTGTATATTAGGACTTGTTTAGACCTCCCAAACCCTAAGAACCAAGGGCACAAGGCCACAAGGCCTTATGAACCAGTAATCCCAAACAACCCTTGATCAACCACTTTTCAAACAAACTTGTGATTTCTTCTAATAACCTACTGATTTTAATGATCAAAAACACTTACTAGGCACCAACTAACACAATCAAACACAAAAATAACCAGCACAAAGACAAGAACTCAAAATCCAAGTACCAAATCAAAAACAGACATAAACATGGAATTTTTAGAGGAATCTTAACAAGAGGTTATACCTGCCTTCCACAACATCCTAGGAAGGCCAGCTATGCTCCTTGGACCTTGTTCAACAACTAGAACAAGACCAAGGTACTTCAAAGGAGATGATCAAAGACTGCTGATGTTCAAAGTAGAACAAGGCTTTGATTATGATATGTCTTCAACACAAACAACAAACAAACTCAACCAAGGGCTTAGAACTCTTCCCAGGCTTGGTGTCAACAAGCTTGAAGGAGCTCAAGGCTTATGGCTAAGGGTTAGTACACAAATAAAACCAAAATCAGAAACAAGGACTTCAAGGTTTTTGAACCTTAAAAACCTTATGAACCAGGACGTGCCTTAACCACAAGATTAAGGAAGGTCTTAACAATCAAATGGAACTCAGATTTAGGCTATTCTAACACCAAATTTTAATCAAATCAAAAAGAGAATTCAAAATTTTCAGAAATTCAAATTTTATTAAACTTAAAAAGGAATTACAAAGATTGATAGCCTAAAACTGGAACAAAGGGACTCTCACATGTTGAGGTCTCCTTTTATAGGCAAATGCCTGGCTACACTATTCACAAACCCTAGAACTGATTTCTCTAAAATGCCCTTGAGTGTTTCTAGATAATTCTTGGTTGTGAGTTGTCCAAATGCATCCAAACCGTTTAAAGCAGCTTTGATATGAAGCAAATGATGTGGGCTGTTGATCTTGACACGTGGCAAGCCTTGGTGAGGAAGTTGTCACATGATGGTGAAACGGTTTCGGTGGTGGGGCCTCTTGGTGAGTGGGAGTGAGTGTTTTAAGGTTGGGATGAGATTATAGGCGTGTGAATCAAGTGTGGGAAAGGGTAATTTCATTTTACCCTTTGTTTTAATGAAGATAGTTACTGGGTTCTTGGGGTGAACAGTAGTAACTTTTGATCCGATTTTGGGGGATTGGAAATGTTTGGAGCGTGTTTGTGTGTTTGAAAGTTTCAGTGCACACCTTTAGTCCTTGTATTTTGGCAAAACATGTATTAAACGTTTTCCAGCCTAAAAACTTCCATCCCTTTGTTAATATCTTTCACAACTTGACATTTTTGGCACAAGACTTTTCCAAAAGAGTTATAAGGGTTATTTTTGGAAATTTTGCATAATTCAAGGGCTGATCTTGGACATTCTTGATCTTCAAAGGTCTTCAATGTATCTTTGGCTTGATGAGGGACCATAATTGACAATTTGGAATTGTTGAGGGACCAATCTTGCCATTTCTTCAAAGTTGAAGGACCATTTGTGTAATTTTGACAAACTTAAGGGACCAAACTTGTAACTATTAATATACAAGGGTTTTAAGTTTCATTTCTTCAATAAATGAGGATCAATCTTGTTTGTCTTCAAGTCTTCAAGGGTATTTGTTGAATTCTTCATGAATTAGGGCCCGGTTCTTTGTACGGCTTCGTTTCTCGTGTCCGTTTTTCCTTGTAACTTGTGATCTTTTGTCTTTTTCACGATATCCATACCTAAAATACACAAGTAAACAAACACAAGCATATATATGGTATATTATGACATTTTTATGGATTAAAAGCCCGAAAAGAATGATGAGATCATGTATAAATGCCATCTCATCACTCCCCCATACAAAGCCATTACCGTGCCCTCACGCAATGCTAGAATAAAGTATCTAAGCATCACCAAAGTTCAATTTTATTAACCTTTATTGAAGAGTAAAAGACTTGCAACATACTACGAAGATGTGTAAAGACATAACATATGATTTTCATCACGAAAGTGACTTTTAGGGTCAAAGAATAGAAACAAGTTAATGTTCCTTAGAGTAAGCTTCGTCATCCTTGATTGTCATACATTCCATGCTAAGTGCAAAAACGAGATCATTGTTGGTACAAGTCACAATGCTAACACTACTCATACGTCCAAATTGTGTAATACTTTTTCTCCCCGCAATCCTAGTTATTATAAAAAGAAATAGGTTACTAGCATTTTTTATCTATTTTTCATGGATCACAAGTGATTCATATTGACTTATTTGAGTAGTTATTAGTCCGAAAGCAAAGTAGCACGATTTGATCAATAGTTAGCCGAAGGACAAAATCTTTTAAAACGGCTTCTCGTGTATCTCCTTAAGTTCATATGATGGCATAACTCGTTTCATGATTTGAGACCTTTCTCGGACCGATATTTGGCATGTACTTCATACTTCAAATCTTGGGAAGACGTTCTTGAAATTATGGTCTTCTCTTCATATATTTGTAATTTCTTCACTTGACGTTTTTGAGAGATTATTCACATTTGGACCACGACTTCATCATTTTTCTTCAATCTTTACTTTGGATTTTGATATACAACGATCCGCCTCCTTTTCGGACTTGGATATATTTATCCTCATACCTTGTAAGGGTCTTTTTGGATAGACTTTCTCCATGATCTTTAGGGGAGTAATTGCTTTTCGTCGTGTGTCTCGATCCTTCATATTGATTTAGGAATAATGATACTTCACATCATCTTTGGATCTTTAGCAAAAATAGAGCTCCTCATGCCTTGTTAGGGCCTTTTTGGATGATCGCCAATCTTCGCGTCCCGCTTCAATAAGTTATGCCTTGGCTATGAACTCTATTCAACCCCGAGCAACTTTTAAACGATCTTGCGCTAGAGGCTAAGTAACCTTTCAAATCGTACGACCTTTCTTATTGCAATTTATGATTTATTCCTAATGCATTGAACTTATGGGAAGAAAAAGCCACAATTAAAAACATATGAGTTTTTGAAAGAACATTTTCATGTTCTACGTTTAGCATGATCACTTGTCTAACTCTATCATTTCTCGTTCTTCACTATATAAAGACCTCTAATTAAAGAGACTCGTGAATACTTAGCCATGCAAGTCAAAATTAAGCCAAATTTGGATTAGCTTTCATTAAGACTATATCAAATCAAAATTTTGGGTTTTCAAGCCACCTATAGGATCTTGCACTTTCTTGGACTTTTTCAAGTTTAGAGAATGCGTTTTATAGTTCCCTTGATAAGTGACTTTCTAGGATCAATTATAGGAACTTGCGAAAAGTTCTTGTTCTTAACCCGTATGAATTAAGACTTTCGCGTTTTAAAGCTCCCTATATAAAAGTCTAGCAAAACTTGAATTGAGCGGGTTAAGGAATGTAAATGGCTCCAAATGCCCATTAAGTCAAAAATTAACTCTTATTCTACCCATCGGAAAATATACATTCGTGTCTTAAAAACACTTATGAAAACTAAGAAAAATTTTAAAATTTGGCCATTTTTAGCCTTATTAGCAACAAAAAATTGAAAGTTGGAAAGCGTGAGGGCGTAGCAAAGCAAGTACCTATCCACCCCCCATACTAAAAGTAAACATTGTCCTCAATGTTTTGAGTCTAAAGGTGGAGCACCCCCATACTAGAGACGAAGAGTCGAATGCTTAGGATCTAGCATGGAAAGGGTGATCAACAATATATCTAAAGCCGTTTATTAAGTATGCTAAAAGATAATTGTTAGAACAATAAAGGATATGTCAATGGATTCGTGAAAAACTTCTTCAAGCAAACGATGGAGGCTCACGTAAACGAACACGAGAGTATTCAATCGTAGATGATGATGATGATCTAGATAACACAATCACAAACAACCACGAGACAACGAGTTGAAAGGGTACAAGTCCCCTTATTAATGAATAGTAAGCATAAAGGATAAGCATGGGATCTCCCCCACGAGGCACCTCGTTTTTTATTACCGAGTCATGAGCTCGACTCGATCCCCTCAATGCTAATTATCATTGGGGAAGGTGACTTGGTTGAGGGCAACCATTGAAGGAATTTCCCCACCAAAGTAGTGTTTAAGCCTATGTCCATTCACCTTGAAATTAGGACCATCATCTTGAGCTAGCTCGATGGTCCCATAAGGAAATACTTGTGTTATGGTGAACGGACCCGACCAACGAGATTTCAATTTCCCAGAAAATATCTTAAGACGAGAGTTAAAAAGAAACACTTGATCACCAACGTTAAAAACCCGGTTTTTAATCTTTGAATCATGAAACTTTTTAGTCTTTTCTTTAAAAATTAATGAATTTTCATAAGCATTATCTCTTAATTCATCCAATTCATTCAATTGTATTTTCCGGTGATCTCCCGCGGTCTTCAAGTTAAAGTTTGCATGCTTAAGGGCCCAATATGCCTTGTGCTCCAACTCAATGGGCAAATGACAATTCTTCCCATAGACTAACTTATAAGGAGTGCAACCGATAGGTGTCTTATAAGCGGTCCTAAAGGCCCATAAAGCGTCATCTAGTTTGTCGGACCATGAAGCACGGTTTTCTCCAATTGACCTCTCTAAAATCCTCTTCAAAGCTCGGTTCGAAACCTCGACTTGCCCACTCGTTTATGGGTGATAAGCCGTAGAAAGACGATGAGTAACTCCATATTTCTTTAGAACCTTTTCGAATTGGTCATTACAAAAATGCGTTCCACGATCGCTTATAATAGCACGAGGGGTTCCGAACTGAGAGAATAGTTGCTTCAAAAACTTCACTACCACACGAGCATCATTAGTTGGCAAAGCCTTAGCTTCCACCCACTTAGAAAGGTAGTCCACCGCGACGAGGATATATTTGTTGCCATGAGACGATGGGAACGGCCCCATAAAGTCCATTCCCCATATGTCGAAAATCTCACACACTTGAATTATGTTTTGCGGCATTTCATCACGTTGAGACGATTTTCCTTGACGTTGGCACGAATCACACGACTTCACAAGTGCGTGTGCATTACGATAGATAGAAGGCCAAAAGAAACCGGCATCGAACACTTTCTTAGCCGTGAGATTAGCACCGTGGTGACCACCCGTGGGTCCCTCGTGACAAGCTCTAAGGATATTAGAAGCTTCGGCACAAAAAACACAACGTCGAACGAGTTGATCTGCACAAACCCGAAAGAGATAAGGGTCGTCCCAAAAATAGAACTTGACGTCACGAAAGAATTTTCATTTTTGTTGTGTCATCATACCCTTGATTATGAAATTGCCCACATGGTAATTTGCAATGTCGGCAAACCATGGGGTGGTGTCTTTAGAATTCACTACACCGAGAGTCTCGAGAGGAAATGTTTCGGTGATTTCCTTGTTCTCGAAAACATCTTTGTGAGGATCTTCTAGACGAGAGAGATGATCGGCCGCTAGATTCTCGGCTCCTTTTTTGTCAAGCACGGTGACATCAAGTTCTTGGAGGAGGAGCATCCAACGAAGCAATCTCGGCTTAGCATCTTGCTTAGCTAAGAGATGCTTGATAGCCGAATGGTCGGTATACACAATGCTTTTAGTTAAGACGAGATAAGGTCAGAATTTCTCAAAAGCATAGACCACGGCAAGGAATTCCTTTTCCGTTGTGGTGTACTTTAATTGAGCCTCGGTCATCGTCTTACTAGCATAATGGATAGGACGGAAATGCTTGTCATAACGTTGCCCTAAGACGACCCCTATAGCATAATCACTTGCATCGCACATGATTTCAAAGGGTAATTCCCAATTAGGAGCAACAAGAATGGGAGCTTCGATTAGTTTCCTTTTGAGAGTTTCGAAAGCTTTAACACAATCCTCATTGAAATTAAAAGGAGCATCCTTCTCGAGAAGGTGTGTCATAGGTCGAGATATTTTCGAAAAGTCCTTGATGAAACGACGATAAAAGCCCGCGTGGCCTAGGAAACTCCTAACTCCCTTAACGGTTTTGGGATGAGGTAACTTGGCGATGATGTCTACCTTATCTTTATCGACCTCAATCCCCGCCTTCAACACCTTATGTCCTAAGACGATTCCTTGTTTACACATAAAATGACATTTTTCCCAATTAAGCACAAGATTGGTTTCTTCACAACATTTTAACATTTGCTCGAGATTAGATAAACATGATGTGAACGAATTGCCAAACACCGAGAAGTCATCCATAAACACTTCCATCGACTTCTCGATCATATCGTGAAAAATTGCCATCATACACCGTTGAAACGTGCCCGGTGCATTACAAAGTCCGAAGGGCATCCTACGATAAGCGAACGTTCCATAAGGACACGTAAAAGTAGTCTTCTCTTGATCACGAGGGTCGATAGGGATTTTAAAGTAACCGGAAAAACCATCTAAAAAGCAATAGAATTCATTTCCCGCAAGTCGCTCCAACATTTGATCCATGAAGGGAAAAGGAAAGTGGTCTTTACGAGTGGCGTCATTTAACTTTCGGTAGTCAATACACAACCCTCCAACCGGTCACAACACGAGTGGGAATTAACTCGTTGTTTTCATTAGGCACAACGGTCATTCCTCCCCTTTTAGGGACACAATGGATTGAACTTACCCATGGGCTATCGGATATAGGATAAATCATTCCCGCGTCAAGGAGTTTAAGGACCTCCTTTTTAATGACATCGTGAATTTTGGGATTCACCCTTCTTTGACTTTGAATTGCGGGTTTGTAGTCCTCCTCCATTAAAATCTTGTGAGTACAAAATTTTGGGTCAATACCCTTAATGTCGGATATTTTCCACGCAATTGCCCCTTTATGAGCCTTAAGAACTTTCAAGAGCTCGGTTTTTTATCATTGGCAAGACCTCTTGCAATAATAAATGGCAACTTGTCATCACATTCCAAGAATGCGTATTCAAGGTGATAAGGAAGATCTTTCAATTCAAGGATAGGTGGTTCCTCGATTGAAGATTTTGGTTCAACAGTCATAACTTCCATCGGCGGAAGAAATGGTGGAATAGAAGTATCATCACTAATCAACACCTCATCTTCATTGTCGATTTCATTTGAAGTGAGATCGCCTCCTTGGAATGGAGTGAGATTTGGTGTGTAAATAGCAAGAATCGGATCCAAAATAGTGGGATTGCCACTTGACGAGCTATCGGAAAAACCTAACGCTTCTTGTGAAAACTCATCGTAAACCACATCAACGATGTCAATGTGATTGATGGTAGCGATTGCATAAACATGAGAAGGTTTTGAGTTTTGAGTAGCGTTTATAACAAGTTTCTATTCGTTGAATCTCAAAGTGATAGTTCTTGCATGAACATCGATAAGCGATCTCGAAGTGTCTAAAAATGAACGACCTAAAATTAGAGGAACTTGAGGATCCGCGGGGATGTCAACTACTATAAAATCAACGGGATAGTAGAACTTCCCCACTTTCACGAAAACATCTTTGGCTACTCCACATGCTAAAATCGTAGACTGATCGGCCATCTCGATAGACATGTTTGAAGGAATAAGAGCCAGAAGCGAAAGCGATTTCCAAATGGAAAATGGCATCAAATTAATGCTCGCACCAATATCGGCCAAGGCGAGGCATTCTTTCATATCTTGTATGTCACAAGGAATGAGAAATTTGCCGGGGTCACCAACTTTTTCCGGTATGCGGTTAAGATAAACCGAAGAACAATTAGCAAGCTTTGAAAGCTTTTCCTTATCGCTCATCATACTTTTAAAAGTGGAAGCGAAACGAGGCATATACAACAACGCGTCGGCTAAACTTACATCAAAATGCACTTGTTGGAACATCTTTATAAAAAGCTCGATTTGTTGTTTGTTACGTTCTTGCAATTTCTCTTTGTTTCGTCTCGAAGGGTAGGGTAAAGGTGGTGTGGGTTGGTCATTAGGCAACGGCCTTGGAAACTCGGGTTCCACAATTGGTATTGGTTCAACCGTAGGTGTGGTTTGAGCGGTACTTCGTGGGATTGTAATGTGCTCCTTTTCGACCATCATCTCGGGTTCTTTCTCGATTTCCTTCTCCGTAGAAGTACTAGAACGAGAGATTGGTTCCTTGAAAGTTTTACCACATCGTGTAGTAATAACCTTCATTTCTCCCTTTGGGTTTGCAATGGTATCACTAGGAACACCACCCGAGGAAGAGGGTTTACACATGATTGCTTCAAACATCTTAGCCATTCGGTCCTCAAATTTTGATTGCCTAGCATCCGCTTTTAATAACTCTTGCTTAATCTCATGTTGTCCTAATTCCATCTTTTGTTGGTTTTGTTGAAGACATTGGACATTTCCTTCCATTTTGTTTGCATGAGTTTTAAGTTCATTAGCAAGTTCATTTTTAAGCTCGTTTTTCAACTCGGATCTTAAGCTAATCATCTTACGTTGCATGTTATCAAATTTATCATCATTTGCTTTAGCATAATCCAAAAATTCTCCTTGCAAATTTTTAGTGTGAGCATTTTGAAAACCTTGTGTAGTGTTTTGAAAATCACGGTTTTGGTTTTGATTAGAAATTTGTCCGTTCCCACTTCGATAATTCCCCTTGTTGTAATTGCGTGAATTGCCTTGGTAATTACCACCTTGGTTGTTGTTTCGATAATTATTAGCATTTTGATTTGGTGGAGCATGATTTTGGCGGGAACCTTGACCGTTTTGGCGGAACCTTGATTTAGCACTCGAAGTGTTACAATCCGCGGTAATGCACTCGGAAAGATCATGAGCTCCACCACAAGACAAACAACTCTTAGCAACCGCTTTAACCGAAGCGGAATTTGAAGCTTCTTGAGCTTTCCAATGGGACATAAGATTAGCAAATCTATCAAAAAAACGATTTTCCTCATTAGCTTCATCATGTAAGGCATTAATGCTACGAGACGATGACGATGAAGACGAACCCAAATTGGCAACACTCGGTGTGTTACGAGGGCTATAAACCTTAGATCTATTCTCGATGATTTGTAAAGCCTCATTTGTCGTCTTGCACAAAAGATTACCACCCGCGGCGGCATTCAAATAATCTCGTTCATGATCATTAAGCCCATTATAAAAAGTATCAATTTGATGCAATTCCGTAAAATCATGGTTTGGACATTCATGTAACATTTCTTGAAAACGTTCCTATGCCATTGAAAAACTTTCATTATTTCTTTGCACAAATCGTGAAATCTCATTTTTCAAATGTGTTGTTTTAGATGGTGGAAAAACTTGTTCACAAACTTAGAAACGAGATCGGCCCATGTCAAAATCGAATTTGGCGGTTCTTTCTCAAGCCAAATTTTTTTCGGGTCCATCTAAAGAGTATGGAAACAACATCATCTTAATGGCGTCATGTGGAACGTCCTTAAACTTGCTAGTAGCGGTGAGACGGTTAAAATTCCTAATGTGATAGTGCGGGTTGTCTTTCTCATGACCTCTAAACTTATTTGCTTGCAACATCGACATTAAACCCGTCTTAATCTCAAAATTCTCCGCAAGAATGGCGGGAATCTCAATAGCCTCTCCAAAACCCTCGGTGGGTGCTTGTAGCAACTCCATCATAGTACGATTAGCCATGACGACTTCTTGTTCTACAATAGGTTCAACAATTGGAGGTTGTTCTTCAATCAACGTCTCTTGATTGGCTTGCCTTTGAAGACGTTTACAAGCTCGTTTTGCTTGATTACGAGTGATCATAAACTTCACAAAGAATGGGAGGTGAGCAAAGAAGATTCTTTTTGGATGTTTTGTGAATTTTTATTTTTTTTTTGTGTTTTTGATGATATTTAATTTTTTTGGATTTTGGTTGTATCTTCGTAGACAACAATATACAAAATCTCTCCTCGAATCAAACTCTTGATTAAAGAAGTCTCAAAGGAATGAAAACGATCACGTGGAGTGAACGCCTTCGAATGACTTTAGAACTATGGTGAAAACCAAATTGTTCAAGAGGGTTCAATCACAAAGAAACCAAGCAAATATATTATACGTAATAATACTTTGGGCGGCAAAACCCTCGATTAGCCTTCAATCTCAAAATACTCACAAGCAAGCAGGGAAACGAGGCGGCGCGAAGCACTTTAGAGCCTTTTTCCTTAGGGTATATTTTATAATACCCGCCTTATACCCACCTTATAGTTTGTATTTTTTAAAATTGAGCTTCACGAAAGTATTTATCTATTTTTGCCTTTTTATTTTTGTTTGAGATTCAAATACAATAATTGAGTGATGAAATCCCAATTAAGGTTGTATTTTCACACTTTTGGAGATATTGTTTATTTGTTGTGATACTTAATACAATATAGTAATAATATTTTTACAAGAAAACCGATAATAAGTATTAGTAGATTTCTACTAATACAAATACTATTTATGGTTAATATTAAAAACAACAACACAAATTAATCACGACACACCTCCCCGGCAGCGGCGCCAAAATGATTGTGGTAAATTACACCTCTTGTTTAGGAAAACAAAGGAGGGTAAATGAGTGGTAAGTATTAAGTGTACGTTTAGGAAAACGTAAACACTAATGACCCTAATGATATGAAAGTTCGTTTCCCAAGGAGGTATATGTGTGTGAAAAACTTGTTAAATGTTTGTGATTAATGATTGGTTTAGAAGGGGATGAGAAAAGAAGATGACGAAGACGTAAAAATTACTACTAGAAAGTTAAAACGTAAAACCGTACAAACTACAAAAATAAAAATTAATTCTAAAAATGACCAAAAATTCACTAAAAATCAAAATAAATAAACTAAGAGTTTACCAATGATCAAAACTTTTTCAAACCTTTTAAATAAATAAATATTCAATTTTTAAATGCTAATTAAAGCCCTAAAAATCAAATAAATTATCAAAAAGTCCAAATAAAGATTTTTCAATTGGTAAACCTCTAAAATGACCTAAAAAGATTAAAAACTATTTTTAGAAATTTTTAAACTAATAAAAACTATTTAAAATGATTTAAAAACTATTAAAACTTAAAATAATTATAAAAATTAATCTAAAAGTGATAAAATTATTCTAAAAGTTGCTAAATTCCTATTTTAATGTATTAAAGCTAAGAAAAATGTAAAAAGTTGGAAAATGTGAAATTTGAAAAATAATAATAAAATAATATTAAAATAATATTAAAAATCCAAAAATTCTAAAAAATTCTAAAAACTTGCAAACTAGTTTATTTTAACCTAAATAATCAGAAAATCAAAGTGAAATGACCAGAATACCCCTATTGGGCCCTCAAATGGGCCAAAACCAAAAACAGTCAACCTTAATGGGCTTTTGGGCCCAAAAAGTCAAACTTGGCCCAATTGACATGGAACAGCCATATCTGACTTAAAATTTAATTCTAAGAACAAAACTCTAAAGGCCCAAAAGCTGAATGTGAGCTTATCACAGCTTATTAAGCAGGCAGCTTATTCTTATTGGGCTTTTCATCCCATTAAGGAATAAGCCAATGCCATAAGTTCTAATTTGACACACAACCTTATTTTGGGATGCTTATGAGATCTGTAAAAAGAAATTTTGAAAAAGCACACTCAATAAGCCAAAAATAAGCAAAGTATTATTTCACTAAAAGACAAAATAGTCGGGTTTGAGATTTAGGGCACCTCAGAAGCTCTAGCTTGTTGCAAAAGCTCACAAATAGCTTAACTAAGAATAATCAATCAAGAAAATCACAAAAATCCAAGTAGAATAAGTTGTATGAGCAATTAAGCTGGCTGAAAAAGCCAAATAAGCTAGTTTTCTAGCAAAAGCTTAACCAAAAGACTTGTAAACTTCCAGATATGATATTAAGCTAATAAAAATGATCTCTATTACAAAAGATAAGTTGTTGCATGTACCAATAAGAAGTTCTCAAAAATAAGCCAATAAGTGCTTATTTGAACAAAAGTCAAAGTACTCCAAAATGCACCAAATGATCAGGAATGATACAAGGGCTTGTTATAAGCAAATTTTGTGAAGGACTCAAGGAGGAGGCCTTGTGAATCAAGAGGTCAGTTGACCTTTTGATGACTGATTTTGGCAATAAGGACTTAATAAGCCAGTTAGCTTATAAGCCAGATACAAAGCAATCCAAATAGCAAAATCCAATCACAAGCAGCACATAAACAAGTTCCAAGCAGAAAAATCACAAGGCATACAGTAGGAAAACAATTGCAAGCACAAATTGAGATGGTCACTTTGCTGATGCAAATGACCACTTCAGCAACTTTTGATAAGCTATAAAATCCACAATAAGCCACCAAATTCAACAACCAGATAACCAATAGATAGCTTATAACCTAAACTATTCCCAAACCTGATTTTAGACCTTAGATCCAACAAACAAAGAAGTTATTGGATCTGATGTGTTTGACCAAATTCAAAACCACTTTAATCAGATTTTTGCAAAACTTCAAATCTCTTTTCCAAACTTTCAGAAAGTAAACCAATGACTAAAACTTGTATATTAGGACTTGTTTAGACCTCCCAAACCCTAAGAACCAAGGGCACAAGGCCACAAGGCCTTATGAACCAGTAATCCCAAACAACCCTTAATCGACCACGTTTCAAACAAACTTGTGATTTCTTCTAATAACCTACTGATTTTAATGATCAAAAACACTTACTAGGCACCAACTAACACAATCAAACACAAAAATAACCAGCACAAACACAAGAACTCAAAATCCAAGTACCAAATCAAAAACAGACAAAAACATGGAATTTTTAGAGGAATCTTAACAAGAGGTTATACCTGCCTTCCACAACATCCTAGGAAGGCCAGCTATGCTCCTTGGACCTTGTTCAACAACTAGAACAAGACCAAGGTACTTCAAAGGAGATGATCAAAGCCTGCTGATGCTCAAAGTAGAACAAGGCTTTGATTATGATATGTCTTCAACACAAACATCAAACAAACTCAACCAAGGGCTTAGAACTCTTCCCAGGCTTGGTGTCACCAAGCTTGAAGGAGCTCAAGGCTTATGGCTAAGGGTTAGTACACAAATAAAACCAAAATCAGAAACAAGGACTTCAAGGTTTTTGAATCTTAAAAACCTTATGAACCAAGACGTGCCTTAACCACAAGATTAAGGAAGGTCTTAACAATCAATGGAACTCAGATTTAGGCTATTCTAACACCAACTTTTAATCAAATCAAAAAGAGAATTCAAAATTTTCAGAAATTCAATTTTTATTAAACTTAAAAAGGAATTACAAAGATTAATAGCCTAAAACTGGAACAAAGGGACTCTCACATGTTGACGTCTCCTTTTATAGGCAAATGCCTGGCTACACTATTCACAAACCCTAGCACTGATTTCTCTAAAATGCCCTTGAGTGTTTCTAGATAATTCTTGGTTGTGAGCTGTCCAAATGCATCCAAACCGTTCAAAGCAGCTTTGATATGAAGCAAATGATGTGGGCTGTTGATCTTGACACGTGGCAAGCCTTGGTGAGGAAGTTGTCACATGATGGTGAAACAGTTTTGGTGGTGGGGCCTCTTGGTGAGTGGGAGTGAGTGTTTTAAGGTTGGGATGAGATTATAGGCGTGTGAATCAAGTGTGGGAAAGGGTAATTTCATTTTACCCTTTGTTTTAATGAAGATAGTTACTGGGTTCTTGGGGTTAACAGTAGTAACTTTTGATTCGATTTTGGGGGATTGGAAATGTTTGGCGCATGTTTGTGTGTTTGAAAGTTTCAGTGCACACCTTTAGTCCTTATATTTTGGCAAAACATGCATTAAACGTTTTCCAGCCTAAAAACTTCCATCCCTTTGTTAATATCTTTCACAACTTGACATTTTTGGCACAAGACTTTTCCAAAAGAGTTATAAGGGTTATTTTTGGAACTTTTGCATAATTCAAGGGCTGATCGTGGACATTCTTGATCTTCAAAGGTCTTCAATGTATCTTTGGCTTGATGAGGGACCATAATTGATAATTTGGAATTGTTGAGGGACCAATCTTGCCATTTCTTCAAAGTTGAAGGACCATTTGTGTAATTTTGACAAACTTAAGGGACCAAACTTGTAATTATTAATATACAAGGGTTTAAGTGTCATTTCTTCAATAAATGAGGATCAATCTTGTTTGTCTTCAAGTCTTCAAGGGTATTTGTTGAATTCTTCATGAATTAGGGCCCGGTTCTTTGTACGGCTTCGTTTCTCGTGTCCATTTTTCCTTGTAACTTGTGATCTTTTGTCTTTTTCACGATATCCATACCTAAAATACACAAGTAAACAAACACAAGAATATATATGGTATATTATGACATTTTTATGCATTAAAAGCCCGAAAAGAATGATGAGATCATGTATAAATGCCATCTCATCATGTATCAACGCTTGACTTCTTCTTGTCAACGCTTGATCTGTCAGCGTTTGTTTTCTTCCTATCAACGCTTGTGTTCCTCTTGTTAGCGCTCAAGTAGACTGGCTACATCTTATTCCCAACAATCCTCCCCTAAACTTGATATCTACTCTAGTAATAAAGTTTTTGAATAAACCTTAAGAACTAGGAGGAATCTTACAAACTTGTTCATATTGGTAATAAATATGTCTGGTCAAATCTTTGGCCACGTCACTTGAATAATCAATTTCCAGCTGTGTAGTCTTCATCTTCTCCAAGACTTCCTTGGACATGGAATACTAACCATCTACAAGTAGATACTCAACAAACTTTGTAGAGATCAAATAATATACACCAACAGCTGTAACACCCCAAATTTCACAAGGCAGCGGAATATCAACATTGGGCGTTACTTCATAGCACATCACACACAGTCATAGAAAACAACCTCAAAAGAGACGTTTTATAAAATAAACCATTCGATAATTTTATTAAATCAGAGTTAATTAAAAAAGAGGTCCCAATAATTTATACAAACCTTAATAAAAATAATAAAGATTTGTCAAATGTATCGAATGGAAATTGTTTGTATTGCCTTTACTTAACCTGCGCGGCTCCATGCTCCAGCTGCTCTTAAACCTACAAACCTGAGAATACATGCTAACATGTCAACACAACGGTTGAGTGAATTCATAGGTTTTTAAATAAACAATAATGGGATTTTAAATAAACCATAAAGCTTTTGAACACAAGAATCTCATACACTGTCGATAATGCAACACATGCAATACCCAAAGTCCACGCTATTCTACTAAGCCATGACACCGAAGCCTTAAGTATAATAATGCCCTAGTCAGGTATTTTGCCGAATACCCCCTTACTTCTAATACAACACACCTGGCTGAGCCTCCAACCCACAGGTGCGACCTGCCCAGGTGGGGGCCATCCCCGATGGATCCATCCGTCTGTACCAGCGCCTACCCATCATAGGTAGTTAGCGGTTCATGGGTTTATAGGGACTTTCCAAATTTTGGCAATACAGCACTTAGCAAATAGCGGTTCACAATCAATACAATCAACGCTTGTGTTCATCTTTCAAAAGCATTTAATCAACCAACTTACATTCATTACCACAACTTGTATTCGTTCAAAGCATGTAGTCAAACATCGCATGTTTATTCATAAATATGTATTTTCAAAGGATATATATATAATCTCATATGATTATTTAGCAAGAGCATGTATTCCCCCTCGCGGGCTTATAAAAACATTTAAAGCAGGAAAAGCGAGGCTATGAACTCACCTGGTATAGCTATTACACGTAGATCAAGAAACAAATGTCCAATAGTCGATACACGACTTCACGAGATATCAACCGCTCATTGATCGAGAACGAGATGCCCAACGGTGGACATATGACCGAACGAGACCTAAAATGACGAGACGCGTCTTAGGTTCGAGAGTATACATAATTCATATATATATATGTAAATAGTTCACTTTAGTAAGTTTGGACATTGTATAAGTTTTATAAAACTTTTGATAACAATTTACCATATATTATCCCATTATGGTCATTAAGCTCATTAAGGCCCATTAGTGGCCCATTACACTTTTATATAACTTAAGGCCATTTGAAAATGAGTATTAGACTCCAATTTGGTTATTAATCTTAGGCCCAATAATTGCCCAATAGCAATTACAAGTGTAAGTTGGGCTTTTGTGGCCCAAGTCTACTTTATTTGTATTACGGGTTCTGAAAACGCCTCAAACGACCTCAACTTAATATCTCACTTTGGTCCGGTCTTGGGTTCTATAATTATCAGTATACAAATGACTCTGTAATTCCCGATAAGTGGGTCCTACCACCTCGTGTTATATAAAAATGGCCAAGTTTTTCATATCATTGTTATAGTTTAATTACGCAAATTTTACAACATGTCTCACCATTTAGGCCATTACTCCTAAACCTTAATGAGTCCCTACTTGGTTTTTATACTCCCATCATCGTAGTTAAGTCTAATATATAGATTAGGAACTCCCATTACTTATAGTTTTATGACAAAAGGGTCCAAATGATCAAAACATTAACTTGGGTCAAGGCTGTTTTTGGACAGCCAGGTTCGATTTCACGGTTTTGGCCGCCATTTTCAAACCGTAATGAATTGATAAACTATCCAACTGATTCTAGTTATTTATGATTTTATCTACAACCCCTAGTTTTACCTTTTTCACTAGTTATTAGTTCTTATAGGAGTTTTCAGTCTGTTTACACAGCATGTTCAGTATCGACACTTTTTACAGTTTTGGCGATATCTAATTCATCGGCCATCGTCACGAGACGTGCGACCCGGCCAAATCGCCACAAAACAAAGGTCTATCACCCTGTATATTTATTCAAGGCTAAAAACCCACTGAGTTTGCCACGAAATACAATCTTGCTGCTGATCTATTACAAAAAAATTTAATATACACGAAGGGCTTGTTTAGCTCGATTTTTATGTAAATAAAATTTATATACAATGTCCATAAACCCAAATAAACTATTAAAACATTTATTATCAGTATCAAAATAATAAATATATGGTTACAAAAATAAATATACAAATGAAATTTACAAGGAAAGTGATAAACACAAAATCCTTACAAAGATGACGATGAAGAAGATAATTGATGAGTACCAACTTCGAACCAAGCTTTCTCCAACAAAAAGATTATATCAACTCTATACTACAAAGATGATAATGATCAAAATAGAGATGATCATAGTCATTTAGTGTAGTTCGGCAAGAGAGGGTGAAATAAAATGATATGTGATATTGTTAATGTTGAAATGAATGAATGAGAATGAGATTTGCCAAACTGTTACTTGATATGCAAATTCATTTGACACGTATATACCAAGAGTGAGACGTGTCATGTAGTATTGTGGGGTGAGGTTTAATATAAATCTTTCCCCACAATTGCCAAAGCGGGTATTATCGAGGTCCGATATTTTAAAAATTACGCGATTTGAAAAATACGCGTAGAATCACGAGAATTAAACTCTCAATATAAAATAAAAACTTTGACATTCGGAGAACATTAATATTTAGATAAATAAATGTGACTTATTATTTAAAATATGTTAATAAAATAAGTTAATGCTTTATATAAACGAACGACGCCTAAAGGTTTAACATAAATTACAAAGAATGTCGTCAAACGAGAAATTAAAACGGCGACAATAGAAAATATTTCTATGTCATAATGAAAATGTTCACAGTTGATGACGAACATAAACTTTATCGATAAATAATAAATGACACATATTTGATATGTTAAAGCCTTAACCTTGTCGGTTAGCCGATTAATCAATATTATTCGTAGAACGAACATGACAAAAGAAAGTCGGGTAATAAATATTGACCTGAATATTAGAAATAGTATTAGAACTCGGTCTAAATGTTGATTTTAAAGTTTGGGTTATTACATCATCTAACCCTTTAGGAAGCGACGTCCCGACGCTTAATTCGTCTCAATAGTCTTCAGTTTAATGGCAATGAGTTGTGGAATAGATAAGTCATTGATGGGTTTCTTGCGAAGGTTAAATGAACAAAATTCAAAGCAACGATTATATATGACAACCATGAATGAACCTTTTAAATGTATCTTTAACCCATATAAGTAAAAAAAAATAATACATAACTCGAAGGAGAAGCCATTGAAAGCGAAAAATTAACAAGTCGTCAATTTTTGGAAGTGTCTCAAGGTACATTACTACTAGCTTATTAGACTTGCGACGGTCGATATAAGTTAGAAAAATTTCACATGAAAAGTGAAGAGACAAAAGAATTGGGTGCATTTGAGAAATTTTCCAATGCGACAATCAATTTAAAACAATCGGTGATCACGTCGATCAAATTAAAACACACATCGTCCATGGGTCTGATAAAAACAATTACATCGTAAAAGAAAATCGCATGGATCACACATAAGTCCATCGAAATGTCACAAAATAATCAAGACGAGGTAATTTAGTACTAGTCATACAAAATCACCTAATTGCATTGATCTAGAACATGCAAACTTATTTCGTCAAAAGCGAATTCATCGACACGGAAATCGTTCGGAGTATACATTACTCGATCGGAGGAACTATGATCCAAATCAAATATAAAAGCCATCATTAGGCACATATAATAACATTATGACATGCTTGCAGAATAGCCAAGCCATGCCAAATCAATAAATTCAATCACGTTAACTCATGCTTGCTAAATAGTCAAGACATGATAAAATGAATATCTTATAGGATTTTCAGATGAGTCCGGTCAAAGGAAAGTTTGCAAGTTAAAGGATGTTCACGATATTTATTCCATAGATGCATATAGATCAATATTTTCGTCATCATATGGTGCTCACACATGGATCCACACCCAAATGACATTTCACGGTGCTCACAAACGGATCCATACACAAAAGATATTACAGGGTGCTCACAAACGGATCCCTACCCAAAATATTTTCTCGTTATGTTTGAAAAGTTCTTCGATGAACCATCCATAATAACAGGAAAGAATCTAAAGATCTTTTCAATCACGATGAGTTGTGTTGATAACTTAATCCTCAGTCAATCCACAAGTACACAACTAATCTCGATTAAACAAGTCATCTGTTCTCGGGACAGGTAATGGTTCTTAACAATTAGCTTATAAAGCTCGCGGTAGTTAGGACACATTAGAAATGGTCCATAGAAACAAATTATAACTCGAGAGAAGACTTACAGGGTTACTCATACATAGACGATAATCAATAATAACCATAATGACGACGAAACGAACGATTCGTACCAACGAAACATGAGTCGAAGAAATACATCCGTATACAAAAATAATCACAAACTAAGTCAAGCACTCTTGAGCCCATTTATTTACAATTTCTTGTTTACATCAAAAGGCGTCCCAATCCATGTAAACAAGAATTTATAAATTTATGGTTCGGGAACTTTCTTGTTCAAATAAAAAGGCGTCCCAATTTATTTCAACAAGACGATTATAAGCCATCCTACTCAGTAATACCGTCCCAGAACACGATATCAAAACCAAATTAAATGCCACCAAAAATACAGGGTGTCAAACTTACTCCATGATTTCTGTATTCAAACGTCCCATTCCATCTGAATAAAGAAACATCGACAATTTAAAGTCAAGTGGTTTAAAACTTTCTTATTCAAATGTCCCAATCCATTTCAATAAGAGAACCTTAAACGACTCATAGTTGGACGATTTAACTTCTCTATATTTAAATGTCCCATTCCATTTAAATATAAGGTATTAAATTGCTCAACTAATGACTACTATGAGCATATCTTTGTTGTACCCAAAATTATATAATGATTTGGGTATATATATTTTAGGTCCAACATTGGCATCCTCCTTTTCGCCACAAAACGTAATCAAACACAATTAAATTAAACGTTATATTACGTAGAAGATCTCTCCTTGAAGAAATGATTCTCCAAAATCATAAGGAGTGCAGAAATATAATAATAGGCTTATCAATTACGTTTCAAAAGGAGATGTCCTAAAATGGCACATCACGATGCGATGACAAAAATCGAGCTTAAATTAGTCGACATGCGATAGATTATGAAACAATATATATGTACCCAAAATATCAAACGAGGTACATACTCGTATTCGGATAATAAATTAATTATCAAGAAAAGTGATTGGCGGCGAGGCCAAACTCTCTATAAAACCGTATCACAAAATGTACGATAATCACGTAAGGCTCATTGCTTCATGCACAATGCCCTTAAATACCATAGTATATACATTCAATATACATTCAATATACATACAAACATTTCTACATACACACATGATCACAATATCACAACCAAGCTTTGGTTTCAAGGAGCCATGAGCGCGCGGATACTTTGTAAGGCAACCAAACAATTTTACGAAAGAGCAGTTATAGTCTAGGTTTTAAAAATGACCTAGTTCGCTATAACTAGTGCTCTGATACCAATCTGTAACACCCCAAATTTCACAAGGCAGCGGAATATCAACATTGGGCGTTACTTCATAGCACATCACACACAGTCATAGAAAACAACCTCAAAAAAGACGTTTTATAAAATAAACCATTCGATAATTTTATTAAATCAGAGTTAATTAAAAAATAGGTCCCAACAATTTATACAAACCTTAATAAAAATAATAAAGATTTGTCAAATGTATCGAATGGAAGTTGTTTGTATTGCCTTTACTTAACCTGCGCGGCTCCATGCTCCAGCTGCTCTTAAACCTACAAACCTGAGAATACATGCTAACATGTCAACACAACGGTTGAGTGAATTCATAGGTTTTTAAATAAACAATAATGGGATTTTAAATAAACCATAAAGCTTTTGAACACAAGAATCTCATCCACTGTCGATAATGCAACACATGCAATACCCAAAGTCCACGCTATTCTACTAAGCCATGAGACCGAAGCCTTAAGTATAATAATGCCCTAGTCAGGTATTTTGCCGAATACCCCCTTACTTCTAATACAACACACCTGGCTGAGCCTCCAACCCACAGGTGCGACCTGCCCAGGTGGGGGCCATCCCCGATGGATCCATCCGTCTGTACCAGCGCCTACCCATCATAGGTAGTTAACGGTTCATGGGTTTATAGGGACTTTCCAAATTTTGGCAATACAGCACTTAGCAAATAGCGGTTCACAATCAATACAATCAACGCTTGTGTTCATCTTTCAAAAGCATTTAATCAACCAACTTACATTCATTACCACAACTTGTATTCGTTCAAAGCATGTAGTCAAACATCGCATGTTTATTCATAAATATGTATTTTCAAAGGATATATATATAATCTCATATGATTATTTAGCAAGAGCATGTATTCCCCCTCGCGGGCTTATAAAAACATATAAAGCAGGAAAAGCGAGGCTATGAACTCACCTGGTATAGCTATTACACGTAGATCAAGAAACAAATGTCCAATAGTCGATACACGACTTCACGAGATATCAACCGCTCATTGATCGAGAACGAGATGCCCAACGGTGGACATATGACCGAACGAGACCTAAAATGACGAGACGCGTCTTAGGTTCGAGAGTATACATAATTCATATATATATATGTAAATAGTTCACTTTAGTAAGTTTGGACATTGTATAAGTTTTATAAAACTTTTGATAACAATTTACCATATATTATCCCATTATGGTCATAAGCTCATTAAGGCCCATTAGTGGCCCATTACACTTTTATATAACTTAAGGCCATTTGAAAATGAGTATTAGACTCCAATTTGGTTATTAATCTTAGGCCCAATAATTGCCCAATAGCAATTACAAGTGTAAGTTGGGCTTTTGTGGCCCAAGTCTACTTTATTTGTATTACGGGTTCTGAAAACGCCTCAAACGACCTCAACTTAATATCTCACTTTGGTCCGGTCTTGGGTTCTATAATTATCAGTATACAAATGACTCTGTAATTCCCGATAAGTGGGTCCTACCACCTCGTGTTATATAAAAATGGCCAAGTTTTTCATATCATTGTTATAGTTTAATTACGCAAATTTTACAACATGTCTCACCATTTAGGCCATTACTCCTAAACCTTAATGAGTCCCTACTTGGTTTTTATACTCCCATCATCGTAGTTAAGTCTAATATATAGATTAGGAACTCCCATTACTTATAGTTTTATGACAAAAGGGTCCAAATGATCAAAACATTAACTTGGGTCAAGGCTGTTTTTGGACAGCCAGGTTCGATTTCACGGTTTTGGCCGCCATTTTCAAACCGTAATGAATTGATAAACTATCCAACTGATTCTAGTTGTTTATGATTTTATCTACAACCCCTAGTTTTACCTTTTTCACTAGTTATTAGTTCTTATAGGAGTTTTCAGTCTGTTTACACAGCATGTTCAGTATCGACACTTTTTACAGTTTTGGCGATATCTAATTCATCGGCCATCGTCACGAGACGTGCGACCCGGCCAAATCGCCACAAAACAAAGGTCTATCACCCTGTATATTTATTCAAGGATAAAAACCCACTGAGTTTGCCACGAAATACAATCTTGCTGCTGATCTATTACAAAAAAATTTAATATACACGAAGGGCTTGTTTAGCTCGATTTTTATGTAAATAAAATTTATATACAATGTCCATAAACCCAAATAAACTATTAAAACATTTATTATCAGTATCAAAATAATAAATATATGGTTACAAAAATAAATATACAAATGAAATTTACAAGGAAAGTGATAAACACAAAATCCTTACAAAAATGACGATGAAGAAGATAATTGATGAGTACCAACTTCGAACCAAGCTTTCTCCAACAAAAAGAATATATCAACTCTATACTACAAAGATGATAATGATCAAAATAGAGATGATCATAGTCATTTAGTGTAGTTCGGCAAGATAGGGTGAAATAAAATGATATGTGATATTGTTAATGTTGAAATGAATGAATGAGAATGAGATTTGCCAAACTGTTACTTGATATGCAAATTCATTTGACACGTATATACCAAGAGTGAGACGTGTCATGTAGTATTGTGGGGTGAGGTTTAATATAAATCTTGCCCCACAATTGCCAAAGCGGGTATTATCGAGGTCCGATATTTTAAAAATTACGCGATTTGAAAAATACGCGTAGAATCACGAGAATTAAACTCTCAATATAAAAGAAAAACTTTGACATTCGGAGAACATTAATATTTAGATAAATAAATGTGACTTATTATTTAAAATATGTTAATAAAATAAGTTAATGCTTTATATAAACGAACGACGCCTAAAGGTTTAACATAAATTACAAAGAATGTCGTCAAACGAGAAATTAAAACGGCGACAATAGAAAATATTTCTATGTCATAATGAAAATGTTCACAGTTGATGACGAACATAAACTTTATCGATAAATAATAAATGACACATATTTGATATGTTAAAGCCTTAACCTTGTCGGTTAGCCGATTAATCAATATTATTCGTAGAACGAACATGACAAAAGAAAGTCGGGTAATAAATATTGACCTGAATATTAGAAATAGTATTAGAACTCGGTCTAAATGTTGATTTTAAAGTTTGGGTTATTACAACAGCTGAATACAAACGCCATTGAAGACCACTGAGGTCATCTTCAAGATCATTCCAAACAGCAGGATCTTCATCTCTTGGTCCACACATTCTCTTGAATGTTGACCACAGTTTTATTGCATTGACTGATGTAGGAGCTTTAGTCTCATACTTGGCTTCTAACAACCTCCAAAGGTCTACCAAGTCTTCTCTATCAAAACTTGCAAACAAAGACATAAGTGTAGTAAAAGTGTGAACCTCTTTCCCATACCTGCCAATCTTCCAAAACCCACATTCATCTTCTTCATAGCTTATAATAGGGTTTCTAGAATCAAGAGGTAACAGTTGCACCATATCTAAAGCTTCCAATGGTGAGAGCTTAATGCTCCTTCTTATAACAGCTTCACTAGGCACCAACCTATCCATATCTTTAGGAAACTCAAGAGGAACTCTCTTCTTTAAAGGTCTGGGAACAATCATTGCCTTCTTAAGCTCCAATTCTTCTACAAGTTCTTCTTTTCTTTCATCAGAAAGAAATCTTAGAGTGTTTTCTTCATGCACTCTTGCCCAAATGGGATAAGCTTTGAACTCCAACTCTTCAAATGTCAATCCAATAAATTTCTTATAAGTCCATCATGTTCCATGACATCTGAGTAGCATATAGTACAACTCCCTTCTATCCCTTTTCAACATTGAGAGAATATTGCTAGACCTGCGTTTTAGAATTACCTTGCAGTCCTTTTGTACTCTTAGAAGAATCTCCAAACCCCATATCTGGTCTGAAATAGTCAAATCTGGATTCTCCATACACCTATCTTCCCAAGCATGGTACATCTGAACAACTTCTGGCATGTCAAAATTTACTTGCAATTTCAACTCATTCAACTTCTCTTTTGCCAACTCATCACCATACTCAAGTCTTTCTTGTTGTTCTATTATCATTACACTTGAGTCAGAACTAGCTTCATCACTTCCTTCTTGTTCTTCTGAAGTGACAACAAAAGGTGATTCACCAACCTTCTTTCTTTCTTGTTCCATAATTTGTGCAGCCAACCTTCTATCAAACTCAATCTGTGCTGCATTCTTTGGAACATCTACTTCTACCATAATTCCCTTACCCATATCTAACGGATCAATGGTGGGTAAGGATGATGGTAATACCTGTGAAGCAACTTCTTTGATGATGGATGATGACTGGAATACATCAACCCCATATGCAGGTCTGTCAACGCTCAAATTAGTCTTGTCAACGCCCAAGTTACTCATGTCAACGCCTCTTGTAATTTCTTCCAACATAGTTGTAAAAGACAAGTTTAAGTTTGTAGGACTAACTAGAGACGTATCAAAACCTGTCTGTTTCTTCAACTCAGTAAGGGCTTCAGCAACACCCAAAGATTCATCATCATATGAACCTTTTCCACTCATATCAAAGGGCTCTGTATCAGCTTCATGTGAGCCTTTATCACTCAAATTAACAGGCTCTGTAGCAGCTTCCTCCCCTTTGTAAGAATCCTCCTCTGATAAAAGGACCATTGTCTGTCGTCTCCTTGACTCAACTGTTTCCAAAATAACAATCCTCTCCCTCAATTGCTTGAGTTCAAGGCCTTGTGTACTGACTGTTTGTACCAAGTCTGCATTTTGCTTTTGCAAGCTAATGCAGACAGCCGTCAATTCCATTAAGATCATTGGTTCCAATCTGCCCTCCTCTAAAATGGGTATTTGACCTCCCAAGTTAGATTCATTGGGCATGGATGAGGCCTTAAAGATGTTAGGACTGTCTTGGCCAGCATCTAAGCCAGAACCAATAGTCCCAGCCTCATCCATAGCACCAACCACACTTGTGGTGGTGGTTCTCTTTGCTACATGGCTAGGACCACTAGAGGAGAACACTCCACTAGTCCTTTGGCATTTTTGCAACCTATATTGTGTTTGGGGAGAAGATGATGTGGACTGGGTGAATGTGGGTTGGTTAAGGGGTGTTTGGGTCTGTGAAGGATTGGTGTCAACGTTTGGATTAGGCATGTCAACACCAACATGTAATGTGTCAGCGTCGAAGGGTTCTTGGTCAATTTGCATGTGTTGTGGTGAAGGTAAAGGTTCAAGTATTGGGTAAAGTTGTGGTTGTGGGTCTGGTTGGGGTTGTGCTGCTTCAATGACAGCAATCATAGCTCGGGTGAGGGGTAAGTCACGATGTGGAGGTGAGTTCATCTTTGTAAAAATTGCTTTCTTTTGCACAGGGATCTCATAAAAATCATCATGAACCCTTGTGCAGTAATTTTGGACATCAAAAACCATTTGCAAAAATCTAGGATAAGCTAATGTCATCTTATTCCCTTTGTTTTACACATGCCCTCAAAAATCATTTTTGAATAATTAAACTTTTGCCCAGTAGCAATGCACACAATAACACTAGCAATGGATCTATTAATCTCATTGTGTGCAGTACACTTGGGACTCAAACATTGCAAGAGGACATGTATTAGGTACTTCCAGGCTGGGGGAAACTCCTGTTTATGATATTTGTTTAAAGTTCCCTCATCAGGGAAAGGATAACCCAAAGCCCTTAGTCTTTGTTCTATTTCATGATTGGGGAGGGTGGTTATACCATCTGCATCATCAAGATGCAAAGCCTGGCGAACCAAGGCTTCAGTAACCACCCATGTGCGCCCATGAACAATAGATGATAATGTAGTCACGTTAATAACTGTTAAGGAACTTACACTGTTCCAAAACTGCTTAATATGTGTGACAAGGATGAGAGGAGCATGAGAAAGAGCATACCTAAGTGGGGATGCATTCAAATACGCCACCATCTGTGTGTATTGGGGAATCAGAGTATCATCAGCGTCCAAATATGTTATCATGTTGTGTTGACTCCTGAATCCCAATACACAATCACTTGATAGAGATGAAGTATAGGAGAAAATTTTGTTAGACAAGAATGATAGGTACCCTGTTTAAAAATAGGAGCCAAATATATAGGAGAAAAATATGCATGTGATTGGTAAAAAATGAGGCAACTATTTTCAAAATACAATAATGAAAATATTGAAAAGAAAATAAGGCATCTCATGCATTAAATGAAAGTTATATGTTCCCAAAATTACGCCCCCAAAATTTGTCAAAAAGTAACAACTGGGTAGGTCCCAATGGGTATCAACGGTCAAAAATAACCCATCAACGCCCAACGGCTATATTCTTGTCAACGTTTGCCAAAGCCATGTCAGCGTCTAAATTGGTCACAACAACGCTTGGAAAAATACTTGTCAGCGTCCAAAAAAAAATTGATAAAAATGAAAAATGACCTTAACAAAGTAATTTATCCTAGATAAGATAACCTATAAATTGATAATTATTATAGGGCGGCAAGCACTGTCCAGTTATGCACACTTGCTTATACAAGATAGACATAACAGTCCTCTAGTGTCCCTTGCTAACCAAAACTCTTAACAACTAAGTTATCTCATAAAATTCCTTGTTAATTCCAGGTAAAACCCATGATAAAATCATTCCCAAGTCTCCTAACAGACCACAACCAATTCTAGGCCAAAAATGTCTTGGCAGCATGCATAGTATATCAACTTTGCATGCTACAGTGCCTCATGATTTAGTAAAACTAACTCATACTCACCTATTTACACAATCTAGAATTGTGATAAGAGTATCGAAAGGATACCCAAAAATCCTAAAGGTTCCTAAAACCTCCCCTTAAACTGTGATACATATGTTGTCAAAAATATGCATGAACATGAAAAATTTTATGTCAAGATAGGAATAGAAAATTCCAACCATCATCCATAAATAAAAACATGCTCAAATGATTCTCCAAGGATCCATAAGCAACTCTGTATCCAATGGTATACTGCTAACACCACCTGTACATTTAGATTAAAAACCACAAAACTAACATTGTTGCTGACAACGTCCCGATAACACTTGTCAGCGTTAAGGAAACCTTTGTCAGCGTTAGACAAATATATTGCTGACAACGTCACAATAACACTTATCAGCGTTAAGGTAACCTTTGTCAGAGTTAGAAAAATATAGTGGAAAATCTAAAACTCCAAAAAGACCAATAACAATGCATTATCCTGTACATTCTTTTACCAAAAGACCCCAAAACATATATTATGTGAGATTGATCATTCCAATACTTGTTACCAAGTATTGAAACCTTCCAGCATCAAAAGGTTTAGTTAGTAAATCTGACACATTTTCTTATGTGTCAACCCTATCTGGTTGTAATAAACCCTTTTCAAAACAATCTCTTATAAAATGGTGTCTAATTTCTATGTGTTTAGTTTTAGAATGATGTACATGATTCTTAATAATGCATAAAGTGCTGTTATTGTCAATAATAAGTGTGAAAACACTTATCCTTTTACCACTTATTTCCAATAACAACAAGACCAAAACGTGTATTTTATGTCGTAAAAGTCGGAATTATGCGTGGTTTGTGTTTTTATTGTGTTTTGGGACCAAAATATGAAAAAGGAAGAAAACACGGGATCTCACGGGCTTTTATCAAAGAAAAAGGGAAAAGACGAAGTCAAAAGATCAAGAGTGCAAAAAGAACGGAAGTCCAAGACCTATTCTGAAGATTTATCGAAGAAAAAGTCTAAAGACGGAAGTTTAATGAAGTCGAAGAACTTAAGTCTAATAGAAGAAGAAAATTAAAAGACAAGTTCAAATCCCGAGACGACATCGAGAAAAGACAAAGAATCAAAGTCGAGTCGAGAAGACGTGAAGAAAGAAAGAAAGAAGATGCAACATATGCACTCCTTCCACTTTTCGTATAAATACCCTCCTAATACACATTAGGAGGGGAGTTAGTCTTTAATTTTTAGTTTTTTTTTATTTTGCACTTTTCTTTCTAGTTTTAGAGAGAGAAAGTTCTAAACTTTCTCTCATTAAGTTTCATCTTTTCTTTTAATCTTTCAAGATTAAACATTTGTGTATTGCTTTTTTCATTAATCAAGTTCTAATTAAGCTTTTAATCCTTCATCTCCTTCTACCTTTCTTTGATATTTAGGTTGATTTTGGTGCGAATTTCATATGATCCGTGTTGTTCTTAATGATTTCGTGCTTAAAAAGTTAATCTTTTTTGTTCCTACATAAGCTTTCATTTGATTAAGCTTTAAGATTCTTTTGCTTATTGGCTTATTTACATGTTTAGCTTATTTACTTATAAAAGGTTTTCTTAAAAATTTCATATTTTTATGGTTTGATTTAAAAGTTTGTTTATTTTAAGTTTAGATAAGTTGATACAAGTGCTTATTTGATCCGGTCGAGTTTTGATTCGTTCATGTTTTGGTGATAAGCTTACCAATATAGCTTAGTAATTGGCTTATTTCGAATCCCATATATATCAGAAAGGGTCTAAACCCCTTTCCGATCTGTGTATTCCGACCAGCCATCATCCCCCCTTTCCGATTGGCAAATCAGAAAAGGGTTTGTGAATTCCGATCAGCACCAGATATTCCGATCGCCAAATCGGATTAGGTAGTTTCATATTCCGATTAGGCCCACTTTTGACATTCCGATTAGACCCTTCTGTGCATATTCCGACGGCAGGGACTTGTTTCACATTCCGATGGGCATTACTTTCTTGTTATTCCGATTGGGGGTGTTTATTAATATTCCGATTAGATCTTGCTTAATATTCCGATTGAGTTTGTTTGTAAACATTCCGACAGCCTCATTTCCAACATTCCGATCACCAGATCGGAATATATTCCGATCTGGACTATTGTCGCCCATATTCCGATTGCAGCCTTCTTAGCATGTTCCGATCAGTGATTGTTTTGAATATTCCGATGGTGTTAGTTCTTGTTTCTTATAAACTTTCTTAGTGTTAGTTTTATTTAGTATGCTAGTATTTTTCCAATATTGCCTTTAAGTTTCCAAGCACTTATTTTTAACTTGTTATATTTAGTTTAATCTTTAAACTTCTACTTTACTCCACGACACTTACTAATTTGCTATTAGTATAAAATAGATAACAAACCAAACCATTCTCTTGTTTATCAAAAGACGATTGAGTCGCACTTTAGACCGGTTTTCAATTCGAAAAGACTTAGTTCAACGAACTTTCATACTTGGTTGCATAACTAAGTATTAAATGGCGCCGCTGGAGGCTCTTTTCGTTACGATTAACGGTTTCTATTGAGAGACGCATTGAATTTTGGGATCCGTTCTTTGAACGTTATTTTCCTTGCTTTAAAAATTTTCAAAATCCATAAAAAATATAAAACTCTTCAAAAATACAAAAACATTAGAAAAATCAGAAAAAAGCAATTCTTTTCCAAAAGGTTTTGCACCAAAAAGATTATATACATATTCTCTCTGTGCATATATTTATTCTGTAGGTGTATGCGTACTAGATCTTCGAACTATTCTAAGCCTGAGACTCGTGAAGATTTAGATATGGCTGGTGTTAATAACAACAATAATAACCCACCTCTACCCAATCTCAATAACAACAACAACAACAACAATCAATCAATCCCAACCTCGTGCTAACAATCATAATCAATCCCAAAGAAACCCATACCCAACTCAAGAAAATTCTCAAGCTTACCAAGCTCCACCTCTCAATCAACCGATGGCAGTGAATCAAGACGTCGAGACGTTCATGAAGACTAATCGGGAGATGGTGACGAATCTTCAGAGTCAAGTCATCAACTTGAAGGGAGAAATGGCGAAACAAGGGAGCGATATTCGAGCCGAACTAAGGAATGACATGGCAAAACAAAGCAATGAAATTCGCGCCGACATCAGAGACTCTTTCAGCACTCAAGCGCTTAACATTTGTGATATGATTGGTTCGCTCTTCCAAGGTAATCAACCCTCTTCTTCGGGTACTCTTCCGAGTAACACCGTTGCGAATCCAAGAGGGGAGATGAAAGCAATCACCACTCGTAGTGGAAAAGGTTATACGGAACCCGAGCTTCTTATACCTCCACCAGTGATTGTGAACAAGGAAAAAGAGCAACTTTCCTCACCTCCTTCACCTTCTATCCCCATTCCCCCACCACACGTGGTTGTGAGTGATCCTACTCCCCTAAAGCCTTCTTCTTCATCTAATATACCTTATCCTTCAAGGTTGAGGAAAGAGAAGCAAAAGAGCAAGGATGATATTCAAGTTTCGAACTTTCTAAAAATGTTTAAACAATTGAATTTTAACATCTCCTTTGTTGAGGCTCTCGCTCACATGCCCAAATACGCTAACTTAATGAGAATTTATCCGCAGTGCTCTTAAGGAAATTGCCCACCAAACTTGGTGATCCGGGTCGCTTCTTGATTCCTTGAAACTTCCCGGGAGTAGAGAATTGCATGGCCCTAGCCGATCTAGGTGCCAGTATAAACTTAATGCCTTTAAGTGTTTGGAAGCAATTATCACTCCCCGAGCTTGTCCCCACCAAAATGACTTTGGAATTAGTTAATCGTACGGTTGCTTATCCAGTGGGGATAGCCGAAGATGTCTTTGTTGGCGTTGACAAATTCACCTTCCCGGCGGATTTTGTTGTCGTTGACTACGAGATGGATCCTCGTGTTCCATTAATCGTTGGACGTCCATTCCTGAGGACCGGTCGCACTCTCATTGATGTAGCCGCGGGCGAAATAATCATGAGAGTTGGTGACGATAAAATTGTCTTCAACATGGGTAAGATTTCTAAGCAACCTTGTTCGTATGAGAGTGTTAATGCTATTGATGTTCTCGATGAGGCTTGTGAAGAACATTTTCATGATGCTTGCAAAAGTACTCTCTCTTATCTACCCAATGTTGAGACTGTTGCCTCAATTGCTCTGGCATTGACTCCTTTTGGAGAAAGTGACTTGGATGATTTCGAAGCTAGCTTGGGTCCTCTCGATATTAAGTATGATAATTCTTCTACTGATTGGGATGAAGACATTCGTACTATTGAGAGACTTCTCAATGAAGACCCATGTTCTCCTCCTTCTCATAAAGAGGTGACTAATGATGATCCATCATTAGTTACACCATCTATTGAGGATCCTCCCACTCTTGAGCTTAAGGACCTACCTCCTCATCTTCAGTACGTTTTCCTTGAAGACAACGAGAAGTTACCGGTCATCATCGCAAAGGAACTGAAAGAAGAAGAAAAAGCCCAACTTATCCCCGTATTGAAGAAGCATAAAAGAGCTATCGCTTGGAAAATCTCCGACATCCGTGGAATTGATCTTCACTTCTGCACACATAAAATTCTCATGGATGACGACTTTAAGCCCACAATTCAAAGCCAAAGAAAGGTGAATCCTAAAATCCATGAAGTCATCAAAAAAGAGGTTATCAAACTTCTTGATGCGGGTATGATTTACCCTATTTCGGATTCACCATGGGTAAGTCCAGTCCATTGTGTGCCTAAGAAAGGCGGAATTACCATTGTGCCCAATCAAAACAACGAGTTGATTCCTACCCGTCTCGTTACTGGGTGGAGAGTTTGTATAGACTACCGCAAACTCAATGATGCCACGAGAAAGGATCATTTCCCTCTACCTTTTATGGACCAAATGCTTGAACGTTTAGCGGGTAATGAATATTACTGCTTTCTTGATGGTTTCTCGGGTTATTTCCAAATACCCATCGATCCCCAAGATCAAGAGAAGACAACATTCACTTGTCCCTATGGCACATTTTCCTACAAACGGATGCCTTTTTGCTTATGCAATGCCCCCGGGACTTTCCAAAGGTGCATGTTGGCTATCTTCCATGACATGGTTGAGCAAACCATGGAAGTTTTCATGGATGATTTCTCGGTCTTTGGGTATTCCTTCTCTTCTTGCCTTGCCAATTTGGAACGTATGCTTAAGCGGTGCGAAGACACTCGCCTTGTTCTGAATTGGGAAAAATGCCATTTTATGGTAAAAGAAGGCATTGTGCTAGGACACAAAATCTCTAAAGCCGGTCTTGAAGTCGACCGTGCTAAAGTAGATGTCATAGCCAAATTACCTCCACCTTCAACCGTGAAGGGTGTGAGAAGTTTTCTGGGTCATGCGGGCTTCTATCGTCGATTCATTCAGGATTTCTCTAAAATCGCTCGCCCGATGACCCACCTCTTGGAAAAAGATACTCCTTTTATCTTTTATAAAGAGCGTATCGAAGCCTTCAATCTTCTTAAGGATAAGCTAACTAAGGCACCGGTCTTGGTTACCCCTAATTGGGAACTACCCTTTGAATTGATGTGCGATGCCAGCGACTTTGCTATTGGTGCGGGTTTGGGCCAAAGAGTGAATAAACACTTCCAACCAATCCACTATGCTAGCAAAACAATGACGGGGGCTCAATTGCATTATACGACAACCGAAAAAGAGCTTTTAGCTGTTGTATATGCTTTTGAAAAATTCCACCCCTATCTTGTTTTATCCACCACCATCGTATACACGGACCATTCCGCGTTGAAGTACTTGATGACTAAGCATGACTCTAAGCCAAGACTTCTCCACTGGGTTTTACTCCTTCAAGAATTCAACATTGAAATTCGTGACAAGAAGGGTGTTGAAAACCTGGTCGCGGATCATCTGAGTCGACTTGAGGATCCATACCAAGGGGATCATCCGAACAAAGAGATCAATGACTCTTTCCCCCTTGAGACCTTAATGTCTATAAATCTCAATCTTGATGACACCCCGTGGTTTGCCGACATTGCAAACTACTTAGCGGGTGGTATTCTCATCAAAGGGTTAACATCCCAACAAAAGAAGAAGTTCTTGAACGATGTTAAGACTTACTTTTGGGATGACCCTTTTCTATTCAAACAATGTGCTGATCTGATCATTCGTCGATGTGTTGACGGACCGACAGCTTTTGACATTATCTAGGCTTGCCACAAAGGACTCACCGGTGGTCACTTTGGTCCCAACTACACCGCTAAGAAAGTGTTCGATTCGGGATTCTATTGGCCCACCGTTTATCGTGATGCTCACGAAATGGTTAAGCATTGTGATGATTGCCAACGCCAAGGCAAGATCATACATAAGGATTAGATGCCTCAAACTTTCATACAAGAATGTGAAATCTTTGACGTATGGGTGATGAGACTGCTTTTATACATAGTCTCATCGTCCAAATCGGGCTTAAAATGCATAAAATATCATCAAATACACCAAATATATGCTCGTGTTTGTTACTTGTGTATTTTTAGGTACGAATATTGAGGAAATGGCAAAAGATCACAAGAATCAATCAAAAACGAACACGGGAAACGAAATCGCACAATGAATCGGTCCCAAGTTTGGAAATTTGCAAAAAGACCCTTGAAGAATTGAAGATTGGCAAAGTTTAGTCCCTCATCTTTGAAGAACTTGTCACAATTGACCCTCCACATATCATTTGTACAAGTTTGGTCCTTATTGTTTGAAGATTTTACAAGATCAGCCTTGAAGAATCCAAGAAATACATTAAAGGCCCTTGGATAAAGTTTTGGAAGTTTTTGTGCCACTTTTGACAACTTGCCAAAAGTTGTCAAAGGCAAAATAGGCGTTGATAGCATATTTTTACAAAGTGGAAGAAGTATGAAACCTTGGGGACCTTATCTGCCAAGACAGCCAAACCTCCTTCATCCAGTCTCAACCCTCCACGTCACCCCACTCAACCATCCCACCAATCACACGCCTCATCCCCTCCACGTCTGAATCCCACCAAACCAAACCAATTAGTTTAATAACTAATTTTTCCCACCAAAACACCTTTTTAAACCCATTAATCCCCCAAATCGGATTAAACCCCACACTAATCCCCCATAAACCCTAAATTTTCCCAGCTTAAATTACCTATAAAACAAAGGGTTTCTTGCTGATTTTGTCCAGATCCTTTATTAAGGACACTCTTATCCTAACCCACCTCACAAATCCCTTTCCTACTCACCCATGTGACCCCCCCATTGGTCCCTTGCAAACGTCTCTTTCCACAAAACCCTAGGAGGGGACAAATCCAACGCTTGTGATCAACTCCTTGTCCTCCAAGCTCAAACAAACGCCCAAGATGAAGTTCCAACAGGTGGCCAAGTACAAGACTCACAAGATGCGATTTTTGACCAAATTTTCAGTCAAAAATCAAAGGGCAACTTTGGCATTTCAAGAACTAGGGTTTTATCATTCTAGATAGTTCTTTGTAGTAGTATAAGTATGAGTGGCCTGTCACTCATACACTTTGTTCCAGTTTTTAGCTTTCTCCATTGTAATTCCTTTTTAATATTATAAAAGTTTGGTGTTTGTGTTTAAAACAAGTGTAATTCCTTTTTATCAGTGTTAAAAGTTGTGTGAGTGTGATTGAAAGCTAAGAACTGAGTTCCATTATCATTTGTGTAACAAATTGTGTGTTTAAGATTTTCAAAATTGGTTTTAAAAAGGTTTGAGATTTTTCAGAAAATTATTGAATTTTTGAGAAGTGAAAGTGGACCAAAAATTCTTGAGTTTCTGAAATATTGAACTTGTTTTAAAACTTGTTAAGGGTTTCAAGTTTCATGGAAAAGTTTTTAAGAGAGGTTTAAAGAAAATCAGATTTAGCATATTATTGCTTGTGTATCTTTTATTTTAATCTTAGCAGGTTTGTTGATTATTGTTTGACCAAGGATCTGCATAGACCCGGGTCTATAGGAGGTGACATCAGTCACTGAGGGACTTGGATGTAAGTCCCTCAAGGTAGAATCCTTTTTTTCTTTGGTTTTTCAGTTTTTGGTCATTTATGTGATTTTTGTGGAAATTGCATGTAAGGTGTTTATGTGCTTATTTATCTGTTTGATTTTGCTCATTTTGGTATAATATGCATATCTAGTTAGTTTGGAATCAGTCTGAGTGTGTTTTGAAGTTATTTGGTGTGTTGAATTTGAATTTCAGAAACTTAAGGGGTGTTTGGATCTGCATACTAGCTGAGAATTTTAAAAGAACTTTGTGTTTAAAACTTGCTAGATTCACTCCTTAGGGTAGCATTAGGTTGTTTGTGAGATTGGTTTTCAGTTTTGTGAAGTCTTAAACAAGTTTGTATGCTAAAAAGTGGGTATTATTGCCAAAAAATCAAAACTGCATTTGTTCATGCCATTGTATGATTTTTGCCAACCAAATTTGTTAAGTTGTTGGATTATAGGCTCTAGTAGGTTTGTGAACTGATTGTATGCTATTTGGTTTGGATGTGTGCAAGTAGTTTGACCTAGAATTTCATTTGTGTGTCAAGTGCATCAGTAGAACTCTCAGACCTGCATAAGTCCTTAATCAGTAACTATTTGGCTTATTTGTGCTTGATTTTTGGTTTGAACTTGTGTTTCTTTGTGTTTTATCTGACTCCTTGTACTCCAAAGAGTACAAGGGTGCCCTTTGTTCCATACAAAACACCCACAAATCCACAAACCAAGCTCCTCTTGGTTTGTATTCACAAGTGAATACATACTCATTGTGTTCATCAGAAACATAAGAGTACCTGGGCACGTTTTTGCTCATAATTTGGCTTAATCTTTGAATAACTTGGATTTGGTTTGTGTTCTAAGTAAGTATTAGTTACTGGTTTGAGTTTAAAAAGTAAAAAAAAAAAAAAAAAAGTTTTGCAAAACCTCACCTTGCCTGGGCTCGAACACGCGACCTCTCTTATGGAGGAGTAACGTGTTAACCAGTGATCTGGATGGGTTTTTATGTTTACACTTCATTTCATTAGTTACTTAAGTTGACTTTGTTTTGTTCTTATTTAAATAAGCCGTAGCTTATTTTGGTTATTTCAGCTTATTTATTAAGCTTATTTGGTAGCTAGTATTTTTCCTAGGGTTTAATTAAGGTTTAGGACTTTTTTGATTTTTAAAATTTATTTTTCCCTTTATTTATTTATTTATTAGGATTATTTTTAGATCAAATTTTAGAAAGTAAATTAAAAATAGTAAAAATCATTTTAAAAATCCAGAAAAATAGTTTTTAGGTTTTAAATTATATTTTTGAGGTTTACATTCAAAAAAGTTTTCAAAAACTTTAATTTTTAATTTTATTTGATTTTAGGTTTTTTTATTAAACTTTAAAAATTAATATAAAATTAATAAAAAGGTTTTAGGGAATTTTAATTGCATTTTTATCTTAGTTAGAATATTTAGGATTTTTGGTAATTTTTTAGAATTAATTTAAAAACTTTTTATTTTTTAGAATATTTTAATATTATTTTATTACCAAAAATAGAAAGTTTTATTTTTCTTCTTTTTTCATTTTTCCTATATTGTAGACATTAAATTAAGAACTTCGTCACTTTCCAAATCTTTTTTAGGCTTTTCATTTAATTTTTAGAATTAATTTAAGTTTTAATAGATTTTAATAGTTTTTAGGAGTTTAAAAATAGTTTAATTTGGTTTTAAAATTTTAAAAAATAGTTTTTAGCTTAATTAGGTCATTTTTGAGGTTTACAAACTATAAAATCTTGTTTAGGGCTTTTTAATATTTAAAAGTGATTTTTAGGGCTTTAATTAGCATTAAAAAGTCATTAACTAATTAATTAAAAGGTTTTAGCAAGTTTTGATTTTTTGTAAACTCTTAGAATTTTATTATGGATTTTTAGTAATTTTTAGGAATTTTTAGGTTAAAATTTTAATTTTGGTCGTTTTTACGGTTCTACGTCTTAACTTTCTAGTAGTGATTTTTGTCAATTTTTATTTTTACGTCTTCGTCATTTTCTCTCCTCTTTTCTTGTTAATAATCAAAAACAAATCAATCATCATTCAATGCACAACGCACGTGCCTCCTCGAGAGAACGATCCCCATTAAGGGTCATAAGTGTTTACGTTTTCCTAAACGTACACTTAATACTTACCGCTTTTACCTTGTTTTCCTAAACAAGTGTAATTTTACAACAATCATTTTTGGCGCCGCTGCCGGGGAGGCGTGTTGTGTTTTGATTGAACATTGTTGTTTTCTATATTAGCAATAATAGTATTTGTATTAGTAGCACTCTACTAATACGTATTATCGGTTTTTCGTTTTTTGTGAATACTATTACTATATTGTATACGTAGAACAATAAATACACAAGTACTCCAAATACGTGAGCAATCACAACCTTGATTCGGGATTTCATCACTCGATCATTATATTCGAATCTCAAACCAAAGAAAAAAGGCAAAAATAGATAAATACTTTCGTGAAGCTTAATCTTGATAATACAAACTATAAGGTGGGTATAAGGCGGTTGTATTTCACGACCTAAAGGAAAAAGGCTCTTAAGTGCTTCGCGCCGCCTCGTTTCCTCCGCTTGCTTGTGCGTATTTGATTTTGAGAGTGAATCGAGGGTTTTGCCGCCCAAAGTATTATTACATATCATATATATTTTCTTGGTTTCATTTGATTAAACCCTCTTGAACGATTTGGTGTTCCACCATCGTTCTAAAGTCATCGAAGGCGTTCACTCCACGTGATCGTTTTCATTCTTTGAGGCCTTTTTAATCAAGAGATTTGATTAAGGAGGAGATTTGTGGACTCTATTGTCTACTTAATACATTTCACAATTTCCAAAAGGTTAATACAATCAAAAACCACAAAAAAATTGAAAAACACAAAATACCAAAAAGAATCTTCTTTGCTCGTCTCCACGTTGTACGTGACGTTTATGCTCACTCGTAATCAAGCAAAACGTGCACGTAGACGAAAGAACAAAACTCCTACTAAAACTCATTCTAGTGAGGAGTCTCTAAGTGAGGAACCTATCGTAGAACAAGAAGCTATCATGGCTAATCGTACTATGATGGAGTTGCTTCAAGCACCCACCAAGGGTTTTGGAGAGGCCATTGTGATTCCCGCCATCCTTGCGGAGAACTTTGAGATCAAGACGGGTTTAATGTCTATGCTTCAAGAAAACAAGTTTCGCGGTCACGAAAAAGACAACCCACATTATCACATTAGGCAATTTAATCGTCTCACCGCGACAAGCAAGTTTAAGGATGTACCACATGATGCCATTAAGATGATGTTGTTTACTTACTCGTTAGATGGACCCGCCAAGATATGGCTTGAGAAAGAACCGCCGAATTCAATTTTGACATGGGCCGATCTCGTGTCTAAATTTGTGAATCAATTTTTTCCACCATCTAAGACAACACATTTGAAAAACGAGATTTCACGATTTACACAAAGACCAAATGAAAGTTTTTCAATGGCTTGGGAAAGGTTTAAAGAAATGTTACATGAATGTCCACACCATGATTTTTCCAAATTACATCAAATTGACACGTTTTATAATGGGCTTAATGATCATGAACGAGATTATTTAAATGCCTCCGCGGGTGGTATTTTTTTGTGCAAAACGACCAATGAGGCTTTGAAAATCATAGAAAATAGGTCTAAGGTCTATAGCCCTCGTAACACACCGAGTGTTGCCAATTTGGGCTCGTCATCATCTCGTTCCATTAATGCCTTGCAAGATGAAGCAAATGAGGAGAATCGGTTTTTCGATAGGTTTTCGACTCTTATGTCTCATTGGAAAGCTCAAGAAGCTTCAAATTCCGCTTCGGTTAAAGCGATTGCTAAGAGTTGTATTTCGTGTGGTGGAGCTCATGATTTTTCCGAGTGCATTACCGCGGATGGTAACACTTCGAATGCTTTTGTAGCCACGGGAACTTATAACCAAATCGGCCAAGGTTCCCGCCAAAATCAAGCTCCACAAAATCAAAATGCTAATAACTATCGAAACAATCAAAGTGGTGGTTACCAAGGAAATCAACGTAACTATAACAAGGGTAATTATCAAAGTGGAAATGGGCAAGTTTCTAATCAAAACCAAAACCGTGATTTTCAAAACAATGCCCAAGGTTTTCAAAACGATCACACCAAAAATCTTCAAGGAGAATTTTTAAATTATGCTAAGGCTAATGATGCTAAGTTTGACAACATGCAACGTGAAATGGTTAGCTTAAGGTCCGAGTTGAAAAACGAGCTTAAAAACGAACTTGCTAATGAACTTAAAACTCATGCTAATAAAATGGAAGGAAATGTCACACGACTCCAACAAAATCAACAAAAAATGGAGCAAGGACAACATGAGATTAAGCAAGAATTGTTAAAAGCAGATGCTAGGCAATCTAAGTTTGAAGACCGAATGGCTAAAATGTTTGAAGCTATCATGTGTAAGCCCTCTTCTTCGGGTGGTCTTCCTAGTGATACCATCGTGAACCCGAAAGGAGAATTGAAGGTTATTACTACTCGTAGTGGTAAAACTTTCAAAGAACCCATTTCTCGTCCAAGTACTTCTATGGCGAAGGAAAAAGGGAAAGAACCCGAGGTTGTGGTTGAAAAAGAGCAAATTGCAAGCCCACGAAGTACCGCTCAAACCACACCTACGGTTGAACCTATACCAATCATGGAACCCGAGATTCCAAGGTCGTTGCCTATGCCTACTTTGCCCCAACCCACACCACCTTTACCCTACCCATCAAGACGAGACAAGGAAAAGGCACAAGAACGAAATAATTATCAATTTGAACTCTTTATGAAAATGTTTCGTGACTTGCATTTCAATATAAGTTTTGCCGACGCCTTAGTCATGATGCCTCGATTTGCCGCGAACTTCAAAAGTATGTTGAATAACAAAGAAAAATTGCAAAAATCGTCTAGTTGTTCTTCGGTTTTTCTAAGCCACATACCTCAAAAAGTCGGTGATCCTGGAAAGTTTTTAATCCCATGTGCAATCCAAGACATGGAAGAATGCTACGCCTTGGCCGATCTTGGTGCTGGTATTAATTTGATGCCTCTTGAGATTTTTAAATCGCTCAATCTTCCAAATCTCACTCCTTCAAGAATGTCAATCGAAATGGCCGATCATTCTACGATTCTAGCTTGTGGAGTAGCCGAGGACGTCTTTGTGAAAGTTGGAAAGTTCTACTACCCTGTAGACTTTATTGTTGTTGATATTCCTATCGATCCTAAAGTTCCGTTAATTTTAGGTCGATCTTTTTTGGATACCTCGAGAGCACTTATCGATGTGCATGCAAGAAAAATCACTCTTCGTTTCAATGAGGAAGAACTCGTCATTAATGCAACCCAAAATTCCACTCTTTCTCATGTGTACTCGATCACATCTTTGTACAATGTCAATCCTATCAAAAGCATTTGCAAAAGAATTTCAAATAGAGTTTTAGGAGTTGTTGAGAAAAATGAAGTTCCGTCCCCTCCGCCGGTGGAGGTTAAGAGTGTTAAGCCTACGATTCCAATCTCGAGTGAATCTTCGGATGATGAATACGTTGATCCCGATGGGGAGGTTTTCTTTGTTGACAAAAGATTTGAAAACTTGCCACCACCTAAACCAAAAAGATTTCAAAATGTGAGAAGTTTTAGTGTGACTAACATTGCTTTAGAAACACCAAATATTTTTGACATAATTAAATCGGGTTTTCACAAGGAGAGTTTAAAAGATGAAAAAGGAAAAGATTTTGAATTTAATTTAAAAGATTTTTCTACAATTCTAACTCCGTCATCACCACGTTTATTGAGTACTACAAGCTCGTCTTCTCCTTTTGACGATGCTTTGTGTGGACTTAGTGTGGGGGAATCCCCTTATGTTCCCTCCCCTTTCTCCACCGAGGACGAGATATTTGATCCTAGAATTGCTTATATAGGGAAATCTCGGTCTTCCACCGATGCAATAAATGGAAAATCTTTTCATTTGATTGGTGTGAGTCTACCTCGAGTAGCTCATGTTTTTAGAGACTTACCCATTGTCCCACCCTTCTATTTCTTCTCTCCTATTTTCTTCTACCCCATTGGGGTTTGTGTTGAAGTGGCGTTGTTTCGTCTTTCATCCGAAAACGAGGACGCTATCTTTGACCCCGGTATACGTTTATCGGGTTTTTAAAGTACTCCACGTGCTTTTGGGCCTTGTTTATCATGTAAGCCCCACCAAAAATTGACCATACCATGATATCCCTAAATGATCACATTTATGGGGATTCGAGTCGAGCTTTTGACTCGGTTATCAAAAACAAGGTGCCTCGTGGGGGAGACCCATGCTTATCCATGTACATATTATTGCTTTCTAATATAGTTTAATGTGATGGGATTTGTGCCCTTCCAACCTTTGTTCCGTGGTTGTTTGTGAATTGTGATTTTTAGATCATGATCTTCACGATTGGAGCCTCTCGTGTTCGTTTTATGGGAGCACTCGATCGTTTGCTTTAGAGGCCTTTCCCAATATCCATATGATATATCCTTTTATGTTCTAACCTTAGGTTTTTAGCACACTTCATAAACGGCTATTAATTTATTGGTTACACCCTTTCCATGCTAGATTAGGCATTCGACTACGTCTCTAGTATGGGGGTGTTTGCACCCCTAGACTCGAAACATTGAGAACAATGTTTAACTTTAGTATGGGGGTGGTGAATAGATACTTGCCTTGCCAAACCTTCACGCTTTCCAAAGTTTATCTTTTTGTTTATCGTTTTGTTGCAAAATAAGGCTAAAAATGGCCAAATTTTAAAATTTTTCTCATGTTTTATAAGTGTTTGAAGACACGAATGTAGGTTTTCCGATGGAGAGAATAAGAGTAATTTTTGACTCGACCGTGCGTGTTGAGCACTTAGCTTTGATTCCTTAACTACACATTAGGCTAAGTCTCTTAAATGAGGACGAGAAATGATAGAGTTAATTATAAGTTACTATGCTAAACGTAGAGTACTCGTATTCTTTCAAAAACTCATGTGTTCTCGTTGTTTGCTTATTCTCCCTTCGCATGTAAATTTTTATTTTTTTTGCTTAATAAATATTGACTTAGCGGTTTAGTTAGGATTGTTGGGTTTCTAGTCTTTTCTAGTAGCTTCCGTGTAATTAAATTGGGAAGACATTAAGGTATCGCCAGCTTCATGGTTTTGAAGTATTGGCACCCGAATAATCGAAAGCTTCACCCAATAATAAGATTTCAAGTGCTCACCTAAATCTAGCAAACAATTTGAAGCCCCACAAGGCCTAAAATCTATGCAAAATTGAAAGTGAATCAAGCCTTAATCTTCGAAGCTTTAAAGATCCAAAATTCGCTTTAGCGTGAGGATATACGTCTTTGGCTAATAAAACCACCGATGATGGCGGATAATAAAAGGCAAGGCAAGACCGAAGTCATAATAAAAGCTTCATGGCGAAGTTGAATAAAAGATGGAGGTAAACCAAAGATAATAAGGCCCTTCCGTTAGGGGGCGTATAAAATTCTTGGTAATAAGTCTCATGTTCAAAACCGTTATAAAACCGTGTTTATCGATTCTTCTTGTCAACTTAATTTTTTAACATCGTTGTCTATTAGGAGGGGTTATTGATTTGATGGTCTTAGTTACACCGTTAGGACTCTATTTTTAGACCTAAATCTCTATTATCGCATAAGTCAATGATGTATCCTCGTGATCATTAAGACATAATAAAATATAAGAGATACAACTTAGGAATAATGGGAGAATAAGTACGTGATTAGGGCATATGAGTAGTGTTAGCATTACTAACTTATAATGACAATGATCTCGTTACACGCTTGGCATGGAATTGAAGTGAAAATCGAGGACGACGAAATTATTTCTAAACGAAGCACTCACATGTTCTTATTCTATGAACCTAAACGTCCCATTTTGCGATGAAAATCATACATTATGTCTAAAACACAAGTAGTAGCAATAGTCGTAGTGTAGCTAGTTATCATTTCAATAAAGTGAATAAAATTAAATTTTGGAGATGCTTTGATACTTTATTCTAGCATTGCGTGAGGGCACGGCAATGGTTTATTATGGGGGAGTGATGAGACTGCTTTTATACATAGTCTCATCGTCCAAATCGGGCTTAAAATGAATAAAATATCATCAAATACACCAAATATATGCTCGTGTTTGTTACTTGTGTATTTTTAGGTACGAATATTGAGGAAATGGCAAAAGATCACAAGAATCAATCAAAAATGAACACGGGAAATGAAGTCGCACAATGAACCGGGCCCATGTTTGGAAATTTGCAAAAAGACCCTTGAAGAATTGAAGATTGGCAAAGTTTAGTCCCTCATCTTTGAATAACTTGTCACAACTGACCCTCCACATATCATTTGTACAAGTTTGGTCCTTATTGTTTGAAGATTTTACAAGATCAGCCTTGAAGAATCCAAGAAAAACATTAAAGGCCCTTGGATAAAGTTTTGGAAGTTTTTGTGCCACTTTTGACAACATGCCAAAAGTTGTCAAAGGCAAAATAGGCGTTGATAGCATATTTTTACAAAGTGGAAGAAGTATGAAACCTTGGGGGCCTTATCTGCTAAGACAGCCAAACCTCCTTCATCCAGTCTCAACCCTCCACGTTACCCCACTCAACCATCCCACCAATCACACGCCTCATCCCCTCCACGTCTGAATCCCACCAAACCAAACCAATTAGTTTAATAACTAATTTTTCCCACCAAAACACCTTTTTAAACCCATTAATCCCCCAAATCGGATTAAACCCCACACTAATCCCCCATAAACCCTAAATTTTCCCAGCTTAAATTACCTATAAAACAAAGGGTTTCTTGCTGATTTTGTCAAGATCCTTAATTAAGGACACTCTTATCCTAACCCACCTCACAAATCCCTTTCCTACTCACCCATGTGACCCCCCCATTGGTCCCTTGCAAAATGTCTCTTTCCACAAAACCCTAGGAGGGGACAAATCCAACTCTTGTGATCAACTCCTTGTCCTCCAAGCTCAAACAAACGCCCAAGATGAAGTTCCAACAGCTGGCCAAGTACAAGACTCACAAGATGCGATTTTTGACCAAATTTTCAGTCAAAAATCAAAGGGCAACTTTGGCATTTCAAGAACTAGGGTTTTATCATTCTAGATAGTTCTTTGTAGTAGTATAAGTATGAGTGGCCTGTCACTCATACACTTTGTTCTAGTTTTTAGCTTTCTCCATTGTAATTCATTTTTAATATTATAAAAGTTTGGTGTTTGTGTTTAAAACAAGTGTAATTCCTTTTTATCAGTGTTAAAAGTTATGTGAGTGTGATTGAAAGCTAAGAACTGAGTTCCATTATCATTTGTGTAACAAATTGTGTGTTTAAGATTTTCAAAATTGGTTTTAAAAAGGTTTAAGATTTTTCAGAAAATTATTGAATTTTTGAGAAGTGAAAGTGGACCAAAAATTCTTGAGTTTCTGAAATATTGAACTTGTTTTAAAACTTGTTAAGGGTTTCTAGTTTCTTGGAAAAGTTTTTAAGAGAGGTTTAAAGAAAATCAGATTTAGCATATTATTGCTTGTGTATCTTTTATTTTAAGCTTAGCAGGTTTGTTGATTATTGTTTTACCAAGGATCTGCATAGACCCGGGTCTATAGGAGGTGACATCAGTCACTGAGGGACTTGGATGTAAGTCCCTCAAGGTAGAATCCTTTTTTTCTTTGGTTTTTCAGTTTTTGGTCATTTATGTGATTTTTGTGGAAATTGCATGTAAGGTTTTTATGTGCTTATTTATCTGTGTGATTTTGCTCATTTTGGTATAATATGCATATCTAGTTAGTTTGGAATCAGTTTGAGTGTGTTTTGAAGTTATTTGGTGTGTTGAATTTGAATTTCAGAAACTTAAGGGGTGTTTGGATCTGCATGCTAGCTGAGAATGTTAAAAGAACTTTGTGTTTAAAACTTGCTAGATTCACTCCTTAGGGTAGCATTAGGTTGTTTGTGAGATTGGTTTTCAGTTTTGTGAAGTCTTAAACAAGTTTGTATGCTAAAAAGTGGGTATTATTGCCAAAAAATCAAAACTGCATTTGTTCATGCCATTGTATGATTTTTGCCAACCAAATTTGTTAAGTTGTTGGATTATAGGCTCTAGTAGGTTTGTGAACTGATTGTATGCTATTTGGTTTGGATGTGTGCAAGTAGTTTGACCTAGAATTTCATTTGTGTGTCATGTGCATCAGTAGAACTCTCAGACCTGCATAAGTCCTTAATCAGTAACTATTTGGCTTATTTGTGCTTGATTTTTGGTTTGAACTTGTGTTTCTTTGTGTTTTATCTGACTCCTTGTACTCCAAAGAGTACAAGGGTGCCCTTTTTCCATACAAAACACCCACAAATCCACAAACCAAGCTCATCTTGGTTTGTATTCACAAGTGAATACATACTCATTGTGTTCATCAGAAACATAAGAGTACCTGGGCACGTTTTTGCTCATAATTTGGCTTAATCTTTGAATAACTTGGATTTGGTTTGTGTTCTAAGTAAGTATTAGTTACTGGTTTGAGTTTAAAAAGTAAAAAAAAAAAAAAAGTTTTGCAAAACCTCACCTTGCCTGGGCTCGAACACGCGACCTCTCTTATGGAGGAGTAACGTGTTAACCAATGATCTGCATGGGTTTTTATGTTTACACTTCATTTCATTAGTTACTTAAGTTGACTTTGTTTTGTTGTTATTTAAATAAGCCGTAGCTTATTTTGGTTATTTCAGCTTATTTATTAAGCTTATTTGGTAGCTAGTATTTTTCCTAGGGTTTAATTAAGGTTTAGGACTTTTCTGTTTTTTAAAATTTATTTTTCCCTTTATTTATTTATTTATTAGGATTATTTTTAGATTAAATTTTAGAAAGTAAATTAAAAATAGTAAAAATCATTTTAAAAATCCAGCAAAATAGTTTTTAGGTTTTAAATTATATTTTTGAGGTTTACATTCAAAAAAGTTTTCAAAAACTTTAATTTTTAATTTTATTTGATTTTAGGTTTTTTATTAAAATTTAAAAATTAATATAAAATTAATAAAAAGGTTTTAGGGAATTTTAATTGCATTTTTATCTTAGTTAGAATATTTAGGATTTTTGGTAATTTTTTAGAATTAATTTAAAAACTTTTTATTTTTTAGAATATTTTAATATTATTTTATTACCAAAAATAGAAAGTTTTATTTTTCTTCTTTTTTCATTTTTCCTATATTTTAGACATTAAATTAAGAACTTTGTCACTTTCCAAATCTTTTTTAGGCTTTTCATTTAATTTTTAGAATTAATTTAAGTTTTAATAGATTTTAATAGTTTTTAGGAGTTTAAAAATAGTTTAATTTGGTTTTAAAATTTTTAAAAATAGTTTTTAGCTTAATTAGGTCATTTTTGAGGTTTACAAACTATAAAATCTTGTTTAGGGCTTTTTAATATTTAAAAGTGATTTTTAGGGCTTTAATTAGCATTAAAAAGTCATTAACTAATTAATTAAAAGGTTTTAGCAAGTTTTGATTTTTTGTAAACTCTTAGAATTTTATTGTGGATTTTTAGTAACTTTTAGGAATTTTTAGGTTAAAATTTTAATTTTGGTCGTTTTTACGGTTCTACGTCTTAACTTTCTAGTAGTGATTTTTGTCAATTTTTATTTTTACGTCTTCGTCATTTTCTCTCCTCTTTTCTTGTTTATAATCAAAAACAAATCAATCATCATTCAATGCACAACGCACGTGCCTCCTCGAGAGAACGATCCCCATTAAGGGTCATAAGTGTTTACGTTTTCCTAAACGTACACTTAATACTTACCGCTTTTACCTTGTTTTCCAAAACAAGTGTAATTTTACAACAATCAATGGGGCATCGAATTTATGGGGCCATTTCCATCCTCCAAAGGGAACAAGTACATCCTCGTCGCCGTTGACTACGTTTCTAAATGGGTTGAAGCTAAGGCTCTCCCAACGAACGATGCGAGGTTGGTTCTGAACTTTTTAAAGCAGCTTTTCGCTCGATTCGGCGTTCATCGTGCTATTATCAGTGACCGCAGGACTCATTTTTGCAACGATCAATTTGCAAGAGTCATGGCTAAGTATGGTGTCAAACACCATCTTTCCACCGCTTATCATCCCCAAACCAATGGGCAAGCCGAGATATCCAACCGTGGATTGAAGCGAATTTTGGAGCGTACTGTGGGAGAGCATCGCGCCGCGTGGGCCGATAAGTTAGATGATGCTCTGTGGGCTTTCCGTACTGCTTATAAGACCCCGATTGGTTGTACACCTTATCGTCTTGTGTACGGGAAAGCATGCCACCTCCCCATCGAGTTGGAACATAAGGCGCATTGGGCCTTGAAGTGGGCTAACTTCGACATCAACAAAGCCGGTGATCATCGCAAGATTCAACTCAACGAGCTCAACGAACTGAGGAATGAAGCTTATGAGAACTCGCTGATATACAAAGTTCCACGTTGGTGATCAAGTCTTACTCTTTAACTCTCGGTTGAAGATCTTCTCTGGCAAGTTGAAGAGCCGCTGGTCTGGTCCATTCACTGTCGCCAAAGTCTTTCCATATGGGACCATTGAGCTTTCTCAGCCAAATGGGCCCAATTTCAAGGTGAATGGCCAACGTTTGAAGCTGTACTTTGGTGAGGACACCTCTCATGAGATGATTCCATCCCTCACCACGTTCCCCATGAACTAAATTGGGTCGAGTCAGGCTCGTGACTCGGTGAACAAAAACAAGCGCTTCTCGGGAGGCAACCCGTGATCTATCCTTTACTGCTTTCATAATAAGTGTAGGGGGAGCCCCGTATGTGTTTGTTGTCTTGTTTCTTGTGTTGTGCAGGGATTAAAGCTTCAAAGATCCACCTTGATGACTTTTGACGAACCGTGATACCGTGTTTCCATCTTCCCGGTTCTATCCTAAACTCTTGTGATTCAATATTTCATATTTTATATGTTCATATTGAATTCACTATAGTTGTCCTTTCCTTAGCAAGATTTAAACAAAGTGCACAATGTCATAAGTGTAGGGGAGTTTACTCCCACATGCTTAAACATTGAGGACAATGTTTATCTCAAGTGTAGGGGGGACTTCTATCGAAGTAAGTGGTCTTTTCCATGAATTTGCCCTCATTTTAACCGAAAAATTTGATTTTTCGACATTTTTCTAAATTTTTAATCTATTTTGGCCTAGTTGTATAGTTGTATTTTCCCTTGTTATGTTTATTTTCTTTCCTTGCTTAAATAAAGTGGTTTTAAATTTTTCTTAGTCATTGATATTTTGACTCAACCTGAGTTTACTTATCTAAGTTTACTCTAGCTAGTATCCTTAACGTGTTTAAGTCAAGTTTTGCTAGGCTTTTATATAGGGAGCTATAAAACGCGAAAGTCTTAACTCTCACGGGTTAAGAACAAGAACTTTTCGCAAGTTCCTATAATTGATCCTAGAGAGTTGTTTATCAAGGGAACTTTAAAATGCGATTTCTAAACTTGAAAAAGTCCAAGAATTTGCAAGATCCTATAGATGACTCGAAAACCCAAAACTTTGATTTAATAGGCTAAGCATCCACGAGTCTCATTCCTTGATATTTTAAATTGTGGAGAACGAGAGATGATAGAGTCAATTATAAGTTTGGTATTCTTTCGTGAATTTATGTGAGTTAATTATAAGCCTATTCTCCCTCCGCTTGTTAATAAATTTATCTGCAATAAATAAGGTTGTACGATTTAAAAGGTTACTTAGCTTCTAGCCCAAGATCGTTTAAAAGTTGCTCGGTACGGATTAGAGTTCATAGTCAAGGCATAACTTATTGAAGCGGGATGCGAAGATTGGCGAGTCCGAAAAGGCCCTAACAAGGCATGAGGGCTATAGTTTGTTGCTAAAGATCCAAAAGTGATGTGAAGAATCATTTATCGAAAATCAGTATGAAGGATCGAGACACACGACGAAAAGCAAATACTCCCCTAAAGATCATGGAGAAATCTATCCAAAAAGGCCCTAACAAGGTATGAGGATAAATAGATCCAAGTCCTAAAAGAAGGCGGATCGTTGTATATTATAGTCCAAAATAAAGATTGGAGAAAAATGAAGAAGTCGTGGTCCAAAGATGAAGAATCTCTTAAAACTTCAAGTGAAGAAATTCCTATTATAAAGAGAAGACCATAATTTCATGAACGTCTCTCAAAGATTTGAAGTATGAAGTCGCTGCCAAATATCGGTCCGAGAAAGGTCTCAAATCGTGAAGCAAGTTATGCCAAGATATGAACTTTATGAGGTCCCGAGAAGTAGTTTTAAAAGATTTTGTCCTTTAGCTAACTATTGATTAAATCGTTCACTTTATTTTCGGCCTAAATAACTATCGAAATAAGTCAAACAATGCATCCTCGTGATCATTCAAGACAAAATTAAAATATAAGAGATACACCTAGGAATAAGGGAGTCTAAGTGAATAATTGGCCCACATGAGTTCGTGTTAGTTTGCTAACTTATAATAACAATGATCTCGTTTTTAAGCTTGGTATGCGGAACATGAAACTTGAGGATGATAAACGTTCATGGCTGCCAAAACCAATGTAATTGTTTGATTTCTTTACTTGTTTCTATCTTTTTATGTTTAGTATTTAATAAAGGCTAAGGTGGGTTATTTATGATGGAAAATGTAAACCATGCTTTAAAATTAATGCATCGCATGAGGGCATTGCAATGGTCAAGTGTAGCGGATTTAATAAGTGTGAAAACACTTATCCTTTTACCACTTATTTCCAATAATAACAAGACCAAAACGTGTATTTTATGTCGTAAAAGTCGGAATTATGCGTGGTTTGTGTTTTTATTGTGTTTTAGGACCAAAATATGAAAAAGGAAGAAAACACGGGCTTTTATCGAAGAAAAAGGGAAAAGATGAAGTCAAAAGATCAAGAGTGCAAAAAGAACGGAAGTCCAAGACCTATTCTGAAGATTTATCGAAGAAAAAGTCTAAAGACGGAAGTTTATTGAAGTCGAAGAACTTAAGTCTAATAGAAGAAGAAAATTAAAAGACAAGTTCAAATCCCGAGACGACATCGAGAAAAGACAAAGAATTAAAGTCGAGTCGAGAAGACGTGAAGAAAGAAAGAAAGAAGATGCAACACATGCACTCCTTCCACTTTTCTTATAAATACCCTCCTAATACACATTAGGAGGGGAGTTAGTCATTAATTTTTAGTTTTTTTTTTATTTTGCACTTCTCTTTCTAGTTTTAGAGAGAGAAAGTTCTAAACTTTCTCTCACTAAGTTTCATTTTTTCTTTTAATCTTTCAAGATTAAACATTTGTGTATTGCTTATTTCATTAATCAAGTTCTAATTAAGCTTTTAATCCTTCATCTCCTTCTACCTTTCTTTGATATTTAGGTTGATTTTGGTGGGAATTTAATATGATCCGTGTTGTTCTTAATGATTTAGTGCTTAAAAAGTTAATCTTTTTTGTTCCTACATAAGCTTTCATTTGATTAAGCTTTAAGATTCTTGTGCTTATTGGCTTATTTACATGTTTAGCTTATTTACTTATAAAAAGTTTTCTTAAAATGTTCATATTTTTATGGTTTGATTTAAAAGTTTGTTTATTTTAAGTTTAGATAAGTTGATACAAGTGCTTATTTGATCCGGTCCAGTTTTGATTCGTTCAAGTTTTGGTGATAAGCATACCAATATAGCTTATTCATTGGATTATTTCGAATCCCATTTATATCGGAAAGGGTTTAAACCCCTTTCCGATCTGTGTATTCCGACCAACCATCATCCCCCCTTTCCGATTGGTAAATCGGAAAAGGGTTTGTGAATTCCGATCAGCACCAGATATTCCGATCGCCAGATCGGATTAAGTAGTTTCATATTCCGATTAGGCCCACTTTTGACATTCCGATTAGACCCTTCTGTGCATATTCCGACGGCAGGGACTTGTTTCACATTCCGATTGGCATTACTTTCTTGTTATTCCGATTGGGGGTGTTTATTAATATTCCGATTAGATCTTGCTTAATATTCCGATTGAGTGTGTTTGTAAACATTCTGAAAGCCTCATTTCCAACATTCCGATCACCAGATCAGAATATATTCCGATCTGGACTATTGTCGCCCATATTCCGATTGCAGCCTTCTTAGCATGTTCCGATCAGTGATTGTTTTGAATATTCCGATGGTGTTAGTTCTTGTTTCTTATAAAGTTTCTAAGTGTTAGTTTTATTTAGTATGCTAGTATTTTTCCAATATTGCCTTTAAGTTTCCAAGCACTTATTTTTAACTTGTTATATTTAGTTTAATCTTTAAACTTCTACTTTACTCTACGACACTTACTTATTTGCTATTAGTATAAAATAGATAACACACCAAACCATTCTCTTGTTTATCAAAAGACGATTGAGTCGCACTTTAGACCGGTTTTCAATTCGAAAAGACTTGGTTCAACGAACTTTCATACTTGGTTGCAAAACTAAGTATTAGTCAACAAATATCTTGGTATGCATAAAATTATACCCATAATCCAACAGCTGGTTCTGAATCCATAAGACTTGTCCACAACAAGCAACTACAGCAACGTACTCTACTTCAGTTGTAGAATTGGCCACCACTGTTTGTTTCTTGCATTGCCAAGATATCAACCTACTCCCAAGAAACTGACATCCACCAGTTGTGGATTTTCTATCAAACTTATCACCTCCATAGTCACTGTCTAAATATGCAATAAGCTCCAATAATGAATCCTTTGGATACCACAAGCTAATATTGGGATAACATCTTAGGTACCTAAAGATTCTCTTGACAACATAAAGGTGACATTCTTTGGGAGTCACTTGATGGCGTGCACATGCACACACAACAAACATGATGTCAGGTCTTGAGGCTGTGAGATACATCAATGAACCAATCATTGATCTATAGTGCCTGACATCCACACCTTTCCATCTCCAACCTTTCCCCAAGGGTGTTCCCTATCCATAGGAGTAGTAGCCCTCTTTTCATGTGGAAAAAAGCCAAACTTCTTCAAGATCTCTGCTACATACTTATCCTGGGAGATGAAGATACCATCTTCTTTCTGCTGAACTTGTAATCCTAGAAAGAAGTTCATCTCCCCCATTGCACTCATCTTGAATTTGTCTGTCATAAACTTGGAGAAGTCCTCACTCATCTTTGGATTAGTAGATCCAAAAATGATATCATCAACATAAACCTGAACAAGCAAGACATCCTTACCAGCCTTCTTGGTAAATAATGTCTGGTCTATGGTGTCCCTCTTGAATCCATTTTCCACCAAATAAGTGGACAATGTACCGTACCATGCTCTTGTGGCTTGATGAAGTCCATACATAGCCTTCTTGACTCTATACACCTTGTCTGGATTCTCTGGATCTTCAAAACCAGGAGGCTGCATCACATACACCTCCTCAACAATTGTTCCATAGAGGAAGGCACTCTTCACATCCATTTGATAGTCAATGAAGCCCATGCAAGAAGCATAGGCTAGAAAGATCCTTATAGCTTCAATCCTTGCAACTGGTGTAAAGACCTCCTCATAGTATATCCCTTCCTCTTGTGTATATCCCTGAGCCACTAAACGTGCCTTGTTTCTGACCACAATGCCTCTTTCATCCTTCTTGTTTCTTAGAACCCATCTTATCCCAATAGGTCTAACATATCTGGGACAATCAACCAGCTCCCAAACATCTTGAATTGCAAATTATGAAGCTCATCCTGCATTGCTTCCACCTAACTTGGTTCTTTGAGAGCATCAAAGATCTTATTGGGTTCCTGTTGTGACAGAAAACAGGCAAACAAACATGCTTGCACAAGAGGGGTATCAACCTTCTTGTGTATATTGGCAATGAATCCACCAAGATTCTGATGAGATCTTCTTGTCTGAACAGGAGTCATAACATCCCCAATAATTTGAGAGGGGGGATGATTCTTCATTGTAGAAGTGAGAACTCCTCCTTCAAAAAGTCTGTTGTCTTCAATCTCATTATCCATGTTGCCAATATCTTCTTATTCAGACTCTCTTTAATCAATATTAGGATGAACCTCTTCATATAAATTGGAAGGTTCTCCTTGTTCAAAATTAGAAGAGAAAAGATGCTCAAAAGTGTTGTCAACGCTTGAACCTTGGTTGTCAGCGTTTGGGTTATCAACGTCTGAAATGTTGTTGTCAACGTTTGAGCCATCAACGTCTGAATTTGTCTTGTCAGTGCTAGATTTGCATTTGTCAGCGCCTGAAGGACCATGCATGTTATTAAATGGTGGTACTTGGGGACCACCATTATCCTTTCCAGCAGCAGCAGCAGCAAAAGCATCTGTCCATATGGGGATAGTGACATACTCTTGTATGGGGGATGAATTTTCTGCTGGTGATCCAACCTCTTCATTAACTTGTGTACCAGAAACATCAAAAACTTGTTCCTCCACAACATTTGAAGCTACCTTCACAATGTCTGGATTAGTAACAGGCATATAATTTAAAGTCCTAGATAGAGGTTCCAAATCAAACAACCAATTTGGACCACTTTTAGGATCACTAGGTTTACTCTCTAAAAACCTAACATGTACTCTTTCAAGTATACATTTTACTTCTTAAGGTAAACCCTATATCCCTTGCTCTGCACTGAATAACCCATGAAATAGCCTTCATCACCTTTTGCACTAAATGTACCTAAGGCATCACTAGTATCAACTACAACTACATGACAACCAAAAGGTTTAAAAAAACCAATATTAGGTTTCCTTCCCCAAAGTAACTCATAAGGTGTTTTGTTCTGTATCTTGTTTACCAATGCTCTATTCTGAACATAGCATGCTGTATTCACAGCCTCAGTCCAAAAAGCTATGGGAAAGTGAGCATCAGCTAACATAGTTCTGGATTCTTCAATTAGGGTTCTATTCTTTCTCTCAGCAACCCCATTTTGCTGTGGGGTTCTGGCAACACTAAACTGCCTAGTAATCCCTTTCTTGGCACAAAAATCATCTACAATCTTATTTCTAAACTCACCACCATTGTCAGTTCTAAGCATTTTAACTTCATTACCAGTTTTCTTCTCTATCTGAGTAATAAAGTCAATTAAAGTGTCAGTAGTGTCACTCTTCATAGCTAAAAAGAAAGTCCAAGTAAACCTAGAAAAGTCATCTGTGATGACAAAGCAGTATGATTTACCATTCGAACTCTCTATATTAGTTGGACCAAACAGGTCCATATGCAGCAAGTGAAGTGGTTTAGAACTAGAATGCACCTGTTTGGACTTAAATGAGACCTTGTGTTGCTTGCCTTTAAGGCATGTAACACAAGAGTGGTCATTGTGGAAAGCCTTTTCAGGCAAACCATCAACCAAGCCAAGTCTCACAAGCCTGTTTATATTCTTAAAGTTTATGTGCCCTAGTCTCCTGTGCCATAGATTACTCTCATCTACTGAAGCTTTAGTATAAAAACATGACATATTATTATTCATCCTAATTCCATTAAGATTCACATTATAGATGTCTTTATGTCTAGGTGTTCTGTAGTCAATATATTTCTCATCTGGGATTTTATAATCATTGCTTAACACCAAGCATTCAGTATCAGTAAACAGAACTTTACTTTTGTTATCACAAACTTGTGATACACTAAAAAGATTGTAATCAAGTTCCTTTACCAGAAACACGTTCTGAAAACGCAAGTTCTTGGTGAGAAGAGTTCCTTTGCCTGTGATAGTTCCATATCCGCCTCCAAAGTAAACCTTATCATCATCCTTAATGGGAGTGAAGTTAGTTAACTAATCTTCCTTCCCCGCCATGTGCCTAGAGCATCCACTGTCCCAATATCCATAATCATTGACCTGTTTTTGAATGCCCCGCACATAAAGAAAACAAGTTAGTTTTCTTTGGGAACCCAAGCCTTAGCAAACTTGAATTCATCTGGTTGTTCAACAAGAACATACCTAGTTCTCATAACAACCCCTTGTTCATCCCTCTTTGGATGAAATACCTAGTTAACCCCAATAGGTTTTGTAATGACCTTTGAAATGTAATTAAATCTATTGCAGGTCATAGAAATCCCATTATCATTAGGGTTTTGATCTTGCTTAGGTCTCCATGTCAAGCTTGAAGAAACTTTAGACCTCTTACCCTGTGGTTTCAAATATTCAGGTCTGGTCACGTTTCTGTCAGCGTTGGATTTGGTCTTGTCAACGCTGAAATTACCTTTGTCAGCGTTGAACCTAGGCTTTGCTACAGAAACCCATTGCCAATTAGACCATGTATTGGTCTTTTGAAATGGTCTTTGTCCATGAGTGTTAGACCCTCTAGTGAAGAAAGGGGCTGGTCTAACAACTTGTGGACTTTGCTCCACATAAGTTTTGGGTCTGACAACATTTGACTTTTTAACAGCGTTGACCTTGGAAGCGTTGACACACTTATATGCTAAATGTAAAAAGCTACCACAAGTGTAACAGGATTTTCTAGACACAACCCTAGGTCTAGAATAGAAGAAGCTTGTTCCATCATTACTAACTTGGCTTTTAGGTGACCTAGTATTCCTATACATTTCTGCATACTTGATGCTAGGTTTTCTAAAAGTGTTTGAGCCAAGGTCAACAGCCTTACCAGTGATTGGGTTTGTTACCTTAATAGGGGTTGACTCATTTGGACTTTCACATAACAAACCACCCTTAACAAACAAGGTAGGGTTGGCTTTCTTCCATTCATTCAAGTCAGTCAGCTTTTGTCTATACTCTTCAACTGGGGTAACAACTCTTCATGGAGGAATAAATTCCTCCTCTTGGAGTTCTGGTATACTAGTCCAAGATAAGTCCTTTCTTTGGACACCATAGAAGTCCCCAACTGGTGGTGGAACAACAGTATAGTCTTTCATCCCAATCCCAGTCATGTCCTTAGGATCCCTTTGTTTATGAACACATTCTCCTAGGGTTTGTGTGGCCCTATCAAATCTCTGGATTTTAAGGTCAACGTTATCCTTATTCTTAATGGCCTCATCTAACTTACCCTGTATATCAGCACTGACCCTTTCCATGATGTCTCTAATTTCATTACTAGCATTCAAATCATGTATTAAGATATTAATTTTATCTTTTAGATCAAATTCTATTTTCTTGTACTCCTCAACTGTCTTTTCAGTTTGAGTGAGAGAAATTTGGTAGTTAGACACCTTGAATCTCTCAGTACTCACATCACTTAACAATCTTAAAATCTCTTTGTTAAGTTTCTCAGTATTTAACCTACAACCCTGACTACAAAAAGCATCATCGTATACCTCATTATCTGATGAAGAGGAGGAGTGTGCCATGAGAGCATATTGAACATGCTCTTCTTCTTCTATCTTAGCAACCTAAGCTTTATCCTCTTCCCCATCCTTAGCCAAATAGCTCCAATCCCATCCAGTACCATCAATTTCTTGCATTGCAACCATGGCCTTAGGATCCTGAGCCTTAACAATTTGGCTTGAGGGTTTGCCAGCATCGGACCTTCTTGGAGATCTGCATTCCCTCATGAAGTGCCCCATACAATGACAATTGAAGCACTCAACCTTGGATTTGTCAAATCCAGCAGTGTCCTTTGCATTAAAGGTCATCTTCTTCTTAAACCTCCTATTCCACATGTTTTCTCTTATACTTACAAGAGCCATGTTCCACTTAATATCCATCTCTTCCAAGTGCTCATCACTTATTTGCTCAAGGTCCTCATATATAATCACTAAACCATTGGGCAAAGAGGCAATGTAAGCACACACAATATCCAGATCCAAACCAGTAGGCTTAACTCTTGGTGAGTCACTATTGTATGTGTTAGCGTCTAAATGTGAGGCATTGACAAGATATGTTCCAGCGTTGACACATGTTGATCCAGTAACTGGGTGCATGTAAGAGTCCTTCTGATCAAATTGGCCTTCACTATGTGAGAAGAAGGCCATGTTGCTACTGGTAGACTTACTTCCATGCTCCAAAAGAGTTTCATTCTCCAACAGCCTCAGTTTGTTATAGATATCATCAAAAGTAGAACTTTTGTGAGTGTTGTCGGCAAGTATAGATCTTGCCTCAATCTTCCACGCATCACCAAGGCTTTTAAGAAAAGTGGAAATAATGTCAACGTCACCAACTTGTGTCCCCATGAAGGACAACTTGCTAGTAATGTCAAGTAGTCTGCTTCTCAAACTGCTAAGCTTCTCATTAGGTTGAGCCTTGAAAACAGCATACTCATGCATGAGTTGCTTCTTCTTCTCTTCCTTAGTATCATCATTGCCACCATATGCAACTTCAAGAGCTGCCCAAAGGTCTTTTGCAGATTCATAACCTCTGTATTTATGCTGGTTCTCTTGTCCTAAAGAGAGTTTCAGAATGTTTAGGGTTTTCATATCAACCCTTCTCTTTGCTATGTCTTTAGCAGACACAGCCCTACCATCACCAGGTTTTTCTTTCTTATCAGCTTCTGGACATCCAGCAACAGCAGTTCTTGTAGCAATGCCAGTAGCAATCTTTTCAGCTTTATTGAATGTCTTTCCATATTCAATAATCTCCTAGAGAGTGTAGTCATAGATTCCCAGAGATTGCTCAAAGTTGAACTTCCATAGCTCAAAGTTGTTTCCATCAAGCATGGGAATCTTGATGCTAGGGTTTGAGGTGGAGGGGTTTACTTCTGGATTGGACATGATGTTTTTAGGGTTTTATGAAAATTAGGGTTTTGGTGATTTTAGGGTTCTTGTGTTCTTTAAGATCAAAAGTTTCTCAACAAGCTCTGATACCACTTATTGATCCCAAACTTAGATCGATTTATCTTTATGTATACGAGATTAGATCAAGTTATACACGTAGAGAAACCTTTGTATATGTATAAATTAATCCAAGTATTATGCGGAATTAACACTTAAACAAGAACACACAAAGATGTAAACAAACTTTCACTTGATTGAATATAACGAACTTGCTTACAATGAAAGTGTTTAACGTATGAAAACTTATATTGAACAATAACCTAAAGGTTTCTTTTATAGACATAAGAAGCCTTGTACAAGAGTCTACGTATCAACTATTCTAAGTAAAGATAATTATAGAAAATACAATGTTGAACTTATCTTTACTAGAAACAAACTAGAAACAATATACGCGTAGACTAAATCTTTTGGTCAGTGCTTGTCTTCAATGTATCAACGCTTGACTTCTTCTTGTCAACGCTTGATCTGTCAGCGTTTGTTTTCTTCCTATCAACACTTATTTTCCTCTTGTCAGCGCTCAAGTAGAATGGCTACATTTTATTCCCAACATATTCCGATAGGTTTATTCCGATAGGGGGTATTCCGATAGGTTTATTCCGACAGGGGTATTCCGATAGTTTATTCCGACAGGGGTATTCCGATAGACTATTCCGACAGGGTATTCCGATCAATATTCCGACGTGTGCAATTTTGACTTGGAATTTTTGGTTTATCGAGAACATAACTTAGGGGATTTCAACATAATTTCTCGGATTTAACACACAACAACAAATACATTTACTTTCTCTCATTGTTCGATCAACATTTGTAAATCTTAACTTAATGAAATGGAGTACACATCTCTTACGGGTAAGTCCATCCTCTCGGGCACGGATAATCGTCCACCAATGTTGGAGAAATCTATGTACGAGGATTGGACTTCCCGAATGGAACTTTACATGTTGAACAAAGAGAATGGACATCTCATTTTGGGCATCGGTGCTCAATGGACCATTAGATTATGGTATAGTGACGGAAGGTACGATTACTCGTCCTCGCACAACGGGTGAATTGACTGGAGATATGAAGATTCAAGACAAATGTGATAAGTATGCTACAAACATCATTCTCCAAGCCCTTCCTCCAGATGTCTATAAACTCGTCAGCAAACATAAAGTTGCCAAAGAGTTATGGGATAGAATTTGTATTCTAATGCAAGGCACCTCGTTAACTAAACAAGAACGAGAGTGTAAGCTTTATGATACATTTAATAAGTTTGCCTATGTCCCTTGGGAGACTCTCAATGACTACTATTTGAGATTTACCCGATTGTTGAATGAGCTCACATCTATGGCATGGCAATTCCTACGTTTTAGTTAAACACCAAGTATTTGAACACCCTTCCTTCAGAATGGCGTAAGTATGTGACGGATGTTAAATTGGCTAAGGACTTGCATAACACCAATGTGGATCAACTTCAAGATTTTCTTCAACAACACGAATGCCATGTGATCGAGGCTCGGTTGTCTACACCTCAAGTTCATGATCTACTTGCCATGTATGCTTCTCAACAAAATATTATCAAAGACCATCATACTTGCAACAGCCACCACCACACACCTATCAGAAACCACAACAACCATCTTATCAACCAATAATGATGCCACAACAAGCATTTCAACAAAGTGTTCATCAACAATCTTTTCCACAGCAACCAACACATCAGACATCACCATCACAAGCCAACACTTCTCCAATGGGCTATACTCCTCCGCAAGGATATTTTACAATTGAAGCACAACCAGCACAAGCCTCCTACTCCAATGAACTTCCACCAATCCAAGCACCGGTCTTTACTCCAAATGATACGCTAGCTGATGTTCTAAACCATCTCACTTCCTACTTATCAAAACTTGTTGCAACTAGAGGATTTCCACCAACAAACAATCAGCTCCACACCTCGTCAAATCCTCGACAACAAGCCACTCTTCAAGATGGTCAAGTGACGGTACAACCTATTCAGGGAAGGAAAAATTCATATGGACCACCTACAAGGACTGTGAATGCTCAAGTTGTGAATTCTCAAGCTAAGGGAAATGGAAGCCCTATTGGTCCACAAAAGGTTGTGAATTGCTACAATTGTAGAGGACAAGGTCATATGGTTAGGGAATGCACTCAGACAAAAAGGAGAAGGGATGCAACGTGGTTTCGTGTGAAGATGTATTTGGTCGATGCTTAGTCTAAGGGAAAGATTTTAGATTCAGAAGAGTTAGCATTTCTTGCAGAACCAGGGGCAGTAGACAATGAAGGCATTGCAGTCGTTTCCACTTCTAATGCAGCTTATCAAGCAGATGATCTTGACGCATATGATTCGGATTGTGATGACATTCACTCTGCCCAAGCTGCTCTCGTTGCTAATCTCTCTCACTACAGTTCTGATGTCGTCAATGAGGTACCCACCAAAACCAATATTGGTAATGATGATAACCAACATCAACTTGGGCATGAAAATGACAACCTCGAACAGCATTCGGGAACTAGTAACTCAAATGATGTGGTACCTAATCCTACACATTTGAGTGAACCTCAACCAAATGCTACGACGGGTATGGAATCTTATGCTCAACATGATTTGGTCATGGTACCTAAACATATTATTGATCAAATGCATATGGCTCTCAAACAATCAGTAAATATGAATTACACCCTAACAGCTGAGCTTGAGTTGCATAAAGAAAAGGTCAAACCTTTAGAAATGGTCCCTCAAGCAGAGAAAACAACGTGTTCTGAATTTGACCAATTTCGTTTTGAAAAGATTGAACACTTAAAAGAAATAGATTCATTAAAAGCTAATCTTTCCAATGAATTAAAAGCAAAAGAATCGGCTGTCAATGATTTCAGAAACATAAAATGGATTTCGCAAATCTCGAGTCTAAAAAGTTTGAATCGGAAATTAATGCTACCAAACTTCTTAAATTCAAAGAACAACAGCTTTTAAAACAATACGCTTCCACAGAAAAGGTTCATCTTTTAACTAAATCGTTTTAAGAACTCGAACTTAAGCGTCTTCAAGATTTACCACCTAATCCCGGTTATGCAAAACAAGCTCAGGAATATATTCCTTGTCATTATGATGTGACCCTTATTGGCAAATCGAAAGAAGCACCTTATGTTCGTAGTACTGAGGAGACACAGTCACTTGCTAAAGAAACTCAATCTAAAATGCTTTCAAAATTCCATAAGCTTGATTATGATAATCATAATAAAGATCAATTTTCTAAAAAGACCCGCATTCGCTTACAAAAGGAATTAGCTCAATTAACAGTTTTTGTGCATCAAAGTTTGTCAATGGAAAACCTTCCTAGTACGTCTCCTACACTTATCAAAAAGGATTTAACTAAGTTAATTCCACCAGTAAGTAAGGTGTCAGATAGCTTAAATGTTGTGCACCAACACTTGGCCGATTTTGACAAGGTCATTACGGAACGTACGACGGCCACGGCCATAACGGAAGGTGAATGGAATTTTAAGCACACTAGAGTTGCGTTCCAAGACGAAATTGTTCCATTTGTAAACAATGTAAAAGCTTGTCTTAGTAATATTGATCCAGATTTTCTTTTGGAAATAGAAGAAGTTAGATGTGTTTTCAATGAAATGGATGATGCTTATGAAAACATTTTACTTGAAATAGAACGAGTTTCACGCCAAAATGAACAGCTTCTGAAGTAAGTGATGTCTCATGATATAATTTCCGTCTGTGTGAATAAAAGTGTTGATAATGATTCTATTGTGCATAATGTTGAATCCGTGGATAATTTGGTAGATAGTACTTGTCACAAATCTGACGCTAAATTTTTATAGCTTCAAGATTCTTATACTTCGCATTCAAAATTTTTTGATGAGATAAAAAAACATTGTATTTCGCTTGAATGCAAGCAACAATTTATTCAAGAGATCTTTGAAACTTCATTCGAAGGTGTTAATATAGATGAGGAAAATTTTGAAAACAATTTTCGATTGAATTTACAATGAAAACAGCGTCAGCCAAGTGACAAAGTTGCTAAATTTATGTCGATAGACATAGAGAAATCTAAGAAGCTTAATTGTGTGAACGTACTTGAGGCCGCTGAATATATTACACTTGATCTAGATAATCGAGTTTCCAAGATTTTGTCCAAAGTTGATAACTTAAAACATAAAAATACACAACTCTTCGATTCAGTAAAGCCCGCATGTGCTAATACCACTGTACAAAATCAATCTTTGATTGAACTATTGAATCGAAAGACGTTGGAAATATCTGATTTGAGGGAACAAATTTGTGGTAAAAATATGGCCTTGGCTGAGTTAAAGGAAACACTTCGTACTCTAAAAGGTAAGAATGTTGTGGATAACGCAGACACTGTTGGGAATAAAATGTAGCCAGTACACTTAGAAGCTGACAAGAAAAATCGAAGCATTGTTAAGAAGAATTCAAGCGTTGACAGGAAGAAGTCGAGCATTGATAAGAAGAAGTCAAGCACTGATAGAAGACTTAGTCTACACATATTATGTTTCTAGTAAAGATATGATCGACAATGTATTTCTTATGTTTATCTTTACCTAAAATAGCTGATTTGTAGACTCTTGTACAAGGCTCCTTATTCTATAAAAGGAGGCCTTTAGGTTTAAGTTATATATACGTTTTAACACTTTCATTGTACGCAAGTTTGATTTATCAATCAAAGTGAAAGTTTGGTTTACATTGTTTGTGTGTTCTTGTTTGAGTATTAATTCCGCATAATACTTAAATTGTTTTATACACAACAAAGTTTCTCTATGTGTTTAACTTGATTTAATCTCGTTTACACAAGCTAAATTGATCTAAGTTTGGGATCAACAAGTGGTATCAGAGCTTGTTGAGAAACTTTGATCTAAAGAACACAAAAACCCTAAATCGGCAAAAACCCTAATTTTCTAGAAACCCTAAAAACAACATGTCTACTCCAGAGTTAAACTCATCCTCCTCCTCAAACCCCAACATCAAGATTCCCATGCTAGATCAAGACAATTTTGAGCTGTGGAAATTTAACTTTGAACAGTACCTTCAAATCCATGACTACACCCTATGGGAAATTATTGAATGTGGAAACACATTCAATAAAGCTCAAAAGATTGCAGTTGCTATCTTGACAAGATCAAGTGTTCAAGGCTCTACTAAAGAGAATGGAAAAAAAAACCTGAAGATGGTAGAGCTGTCTCAGCTGAAGACATAGCAAAGAGAAGGAATGACATGAAAACCCTAAGCATTCTCAATCTCTCTTTGGAACAGGCCAATCAGCAAAAATATAGAAGATATGAGTCTGCAAAAGATCTTTAGGCAGCCCTTGAAGTTGCTTATGGTGGTAATGGTTATACTGTACAAGAGAAAAAGAAGCAACTCTTGCATGAGTATGCTGTTTTTAAAGCTTAACCCAATGAAAAGCTAAGTGGAGTGAGAAGCAGACTTCTTGACATTACAAGCAAGTTGTCCTTTATGGGAACAGTGCTTGGTGATGTTGATATCATCACCACTTTTCTTAAAAGTCTTGGTGATGCATGGTAGATTGAAGCAAGGTCTATAATTGCTAATAATACTCACAAAAGTTATACTTTTGATGATGTTTACAATAACCTGAGGCTGGTAGAGAATGAAACTCTTTTGGATCAAGGAAGCAAGTCTACCAATGGAAATAAGGCCTTCTTCTCACATAGTGAAGGTCAATTTGATCAAAAGAGGTTTTACATGCACCCCGTTATTGGATCAACTTGTGTCAACGCTGGATCAAGCTTTGTCAACGTCCCACATTCAGACGCTGACACATACAAAGTTGACTCACCAAGAGTTAAGCCTCCTGGTATTGATCTAGATACTGTGTGTGCATACATTGCTTCTTTGCCCAATGGTTCAGTGATTACATATGAGGACCTTGAGCAAATTAGTCATGAGCATTTAGAGGAGATGGACATAAAGTGGAATATGGCCCTTGCAAGCATAAGGGCAAATAGATGGAATAGAAGATTTAAGAAGAAGATGACTTTTAATGCTAAAGACACTGCCGTATTTGATAAATCCAAGGTTGAGTGTTATAATTGTCATCGAATGGGACACTTTATGAGAGAATGCAGATCTCCAAGAAGATCTAATGCTGGAAAAGCCTCAAGCCAAATTATCAAGGCTCAGGATTCCAAAGCTATGGTTTCCATGCAAGATATTGATGATGTTGGTTGGGATTGGATCTATTTGGCTAAGTATGAGACTGAAGCACCTACTTCAGTCAATGGAATAAAGGTTTGGTCAACATTTAAGAGAATGTGTGCACCAGAAGAAGAAGATCTTGTTTGGAAGGATCTTGAGGATGATATCAGTGGACTTCAATAGCGTTTATATTCAGCAGCTGGTGTGTATCATTTGAGTTCTACAAAGTTTTCTGAATATCTTCTTGTGGATGCTGAGTATCATATGTCCAAAGAAGTTTTGGAAAAGATGAAGACAACACAGCTGGAGATTGACTAGTCAAGTAGCATGGACAAAGATTTGATTAGATACGTTTATTACCAATTTGATAAGATTTGTAAGAATCCTCCTACTTTTTAGTTTTTATTCAGAAACTTGATTACTAGAATAGATATCAAGTTTAGGGGAGGATTGTTGGGAATAAAATGTTGCCAGTACACTTAGACGCTGACAAGAACAATCGAAGCGTTGTTAAGAAGAAATCAAGCGTTGACAGGATAAGCGTTGACACGAAGAAGTCAAGCGTTGATAAGAAGAAGTCAAGCACTGATAGAAGACTTAGTCTACACGTATTATGTTTCTATTAAAGATATGATCGACAATGTATTTATTATGTTTATCATTACCTAAAATAGATGATTTGTAGACTCTTGTACAAGGCTCCTTATTCTATAAAAGGAGGCCTTTAGGTTTAAGTTATATATACGTTTTAACACTTCCATTGTACGTAAGTTTTATTTATCAATCAAAGTGAATGTTTGGTTTACATTGTTTGTGTGTTATTGTTTGAGTATTAATTACGCATAATACTTAAATTGTTTTATACACAACAAAGTTTCTCAACGTGTTTAACTTGATTTAATCTCGTTTACACAAGCTAAATCGATCTAAGTTTGGAATCAACAGCCACTGTCTCAGCATCGTCCTCTAGTGCAATCAAAAGGAACCTTATAGCCGTCACACCATTTAATAAGGGCCCTAGGACTAAACCATCTCAAACATTGGTCACTAAAGATAAGGTAAAATCAAAACCAACTTCTATTTTCTCTTGTTGCCTTCTACAGGAGTAATCACCACTACTAAGGCTCAATGATCTAAGCTTAAAAGAAACAAGAAGAATGATAGGATCATGACCCCATCTAGTAGTCAAGAGAAAAAGAAAGTAGAAGCCCACCCTAGGAATGTTATTTCTGTTTTGAAAAAAAGAATCATGTAGCTAAACCTAAAGGCTCTGCGATTGTGCAGCGTTCTAAGCCTATTGTGAATTCTAATTTGAAATGTTGGAATTACAATGAATGTATGTTTTCTTGTCGTCATGATTCTTTTCTTATTGACCATGTGAATGAGATGAATGCGCGGAAAAATGGATTAGAATGGAAACCGACTGAGAAAGTGTTAACCCAAGTTGGTTGGATGTGGCGCCCCATTGGTAGAACTTTCACTATAGTAGGAAATATGTGCCCTTTAACTAGGATCACTCTCACTACAGCGAAGAAAGCGTGCCCTTTAATTAGGAGTACCAAGGCTACCAAAACACAAGCGTGTCCTTTAACTAGGAACACCGACACTACTATAGGAACCAAGTGCCCTTTAAATAGGTCTACTCCCACTGTAGTGCCCGCTAATACTCCAAAACCTAAGAAAGTTGGAACTGTAAAACCTGTTAGTGCTAAAACTCACATTAGAAAATGCAAGAAATCTAAGTGTCACAAAAATGTTAGCAATTCTGATAATTTTATATCTGTATCTGCTAACACTCCGGAACCAATAGTTTCCAATGCATTGTCTAATGTTGTTACTGAAAACAGGTGGTCCAAATTTTTCTCTAGTATTTGGACTCTGGTTGCTCCAAGCATATGACCGGAGATCGCTCTCAGCTCAGAAATTTCGTCATCAAGTTTCTTGGTATGGTTCGATTTGGTAATGATCATATTGCAAAGATAATGGGTTATGGTGAATATCATATTGGGAATGTAATAATTTCACGAGTGTATTATGTGGAAGGTCTCGGTCACAACTTTTTTTCTGTGGGACAATTTTGTGATGCAAACCCAGAAGTTTCTTTTTGAGAGCATACCTGTTTCATTCGTAATTTAGAATCGGTTGATTTATTGAAAGGTACTCGATGGAATAATTTGTACACTTTGTCTCTACAAGACATGATGGCCGCTTCTCCCGTATGTCTTCTCTCCAAAGCATCAAAGACTAACTCATGATTATGGCATCGACGGTTATCTCATCTTAACTTTGACGCAATTAATCATTTGGCGAATAATGAACTTGTTCGTGGTCTTCCTAAACTTACATTTCACAAGGACCATTTGTGTTCCGCGTGTAAAATGGGGAAAAGAACTATGAAATCATAGAAACCCAAGACTGAAGACACCAACCAAGAGAAACTTTATTTGTTGCATATGGATCTATGTGGGACAATGCGTGTTGAAAGTCTTAGTGGCAAAAAGTACATCCTCGTCATTGTCGATGGTTACTCTCGGTTTACATGGGTGAAATTTCTTACAACAAAAAATGAGGCACCTAAATTCATCATCGGATTTCTCAAGATGATTCAACTGCGTCTCAACACTATTGTCTGATGCATTCGTACAGATTATGGAACCAAATTTGTGAATTAAATTTTGCGTGATTATTATGAAGAAGTTGGCATATCTCATGAAACATCTGTTGCTCGCACTCCACAACAAAACGGTGTCGTTGAAAGGCGAAATCGCACACTTATGGAAGTTGCTCGCACAATGTTAATTTATGCAAAGGCTCCATTTTTTTTATGGGAAGAAGAAGTATTACCGCAGTGTACACCCAAAACCGGTCACAAATTCGTAAACGTCATTGTTGGGTCAAAAAGTTGATGTGGCAGAAACTCAAAAACGAAGAAAATATGAAGACATTTGTCTAAGCGTTGACAAGTGTAATCTAGGCGTTGTAAAGAGTAAATTGGGCGTTGACAGAAGTCAACAAAAGTCAAACGTTGTTGGAAGCTTCTATTTAGGATAAGTATGCAGAATATATTCTTTATTAGTTATTTAAATAGAAGATACACATGTTTGTTCATAGTTATCTCTTGTAAACCCTAATCCTTTGTCTATAAAAGGAACAAGGGTCTTAGGTTTTATTAATAACTTTCATTCATAATGTAAACCTAAAGCGTGTGTCGACTAGGTGTGGGATTCAATGTATACACACCTAGTGATTGTTGATTATTAATATAGCTAGTAATCCAATTGTTTAATTCATGTGTTTTGTGCCTAAACATCTTGTTAATGGTTGTTGTTCTAATTCCGCTTTGATTATGTTAATCATATGAACAATGATCATTCCTAGTAGCTAAAAGATTCTTGGAAACCAAGGTTTCCACAGTTGGAAACCAATGATCTAAGTTTGATTCCAAAAAAAGAGGTGTTTACACGCGAAGGTACATGGAATCTTTGTTTTTATTCAGAATATCAAGTTGATACTAATGGCTCGGATATTTTTAAAGGGGTCAATGATTTTTCTAATTTAGCACCAATTAGCAAAGTATTATTGAAGTAATGTTTATTATGTAATCGGGATAGCCTTGTGAAAGAGTTATTCGCTAACAGCTTTTACATATGAAGATATTGGTTCATTAAGACTTGTCATGAAGAGGTGTTAGCTTAAGGGGAAGAATTCTTATGGTAAGTTTGATGCTTGAATAAGATTTTCGTGAGTTTGTGTTCTATCATATCTTAAAGTCGTGCACTTCCAGTCATGGACTTTTAAGGTAACTTGTTTGTGCCTACATTATTACTGATGAAGTGATACAAGATCTATGAATATGTGATTTTTCTTATGGTACTCTATGCACATATTTTCTATCACTTGAAGGAGTTACATTATCGTGCTCAGTGTCTCACAAAGGATGAGGATTTTTGTATCAGTAACACACTTCATCAAATCGTACAAGATATAGAACATAGGTTTGGGTTACTCTACTTCTACATCAAGAATATTATAGTTATTTATCTTCAAAATCATTACATAGAGCCTACATTTGGAGAATCTTCAAGATTGCATACATTGTTTACTTCCCTATTGATGTGACAAAAAGGGGAAGACATACATGTTACAATTGAGGGGAAGCAATTTGAAGATGATGTACAACTTACAAGAGATACACATAGAGTTTTGCCGACATCAACTAGGGGAACATTATTGGGTCAAAAAGTTGATGTGGCAGAAACTAAAAAACGAAGAAAATATGAAGGCATTTGTCTAAGCGTTGGCAAGTGTAATCCAGGCGTTGTCAAGAGTAAATTGGGCGTTGACAGAAGTCAACAAAAGTCAAACACTGTTGGAAGCTTCTATTTAGGATAAGTATGCAAAATATATTCTGTATTAGTTATTTAAATAGAAGATACACATGTTTATTCATAGTTATCTCTTGTAAACCCTAATCCTTAGTTTATAAAAGGAACAAGGGTCTTAGGTTTTATTCATAACTTTCATTCACAATGTAAACCTAAAGCGTGTGTCGACTAGGTGTGGGATTCAATCTATACACACCTAGTGATTGTTGATTATTAATATAATTAGCAATCCAATTGTTTAATTCATGTGTTTTGTTCCTAAACACCTTGTTAATGGTTGTTGTTCTAATTCAGCTTTGATTATGTTAATCATACGAACAATGATCATTCCTAGTAGCTAAAAGATTCGAGGAAACCAAGGTTTCCACAGCCATGGTAAAACACCTTATGAGCTTCTACATGGAAAAGTACCAGATTTATCATATCTTCATGTATTTGGTTCTCTCTGCTATCCAAATAATGATGGTGACAATTTGGGAAAACTTCAACCCAAGGCTGATATTGGTATTTTCATTGGTTATGCACCTACAAAGAAGGCATACCGAATCTACAACCATAAGTCTCGTAAGATCCTCGAAACTATGAATGTTGATTTTGATGAGCTGACAGCAATGGCTTCTGAGCAAAGCGGCTCTGAACCCGCACTTCATGAAATGGGACCCGGTAACATTAGCTCTGGTCTTGTCCCAAAAAAGCCTTCTTCATCATAATTTATACAACCTTCTAGGAATGAATGGGATACGTTATTTCAACCGTTCTTTGATGAATTCTTTACTCCTCCAAGTATTGTTGCTCCAGAACCTGAGGTAATAGCTCCGGTAACCGAAGTTGTCGCTCCAGCAACCGAAGCACAATCAGATACATCTGCACCTACAATTGGTCAAGATATACCTTCAACTAGTAATTATCAACCAACACATGTTTCAACTACCCATGTCATGCCTATTGATGATGAAGAGGATGATGATGATCACGATTTGGAATTCGCTCAAATGCGTGAACTTCCATTCTTTGGTGTACCAATTCCCGACTCTAATCTAGCCAGGTCGTCTACCTCAGAGGAAGCTCCTACTACGGTTTACTCCAATCCACGAATTCGTGAACATGACAGCAAGTGGACAAAGGATCATCCTATAGATTCTATTATTGGTGACCCTAATCGTCCGGTATCCACACGAAGTCAGTTACAAGAAAATGCAATGTTTTGTCATTTTGATTCTTTTCTCACTGAAGTTGAACCCAAGACATGGCAAGAAGCTTTTACTCAATCATGTTGGATAGAAGCTATGCAAGAAGAACTTAATGAATTCATACGTCTTGAAGTATGGGAACTTGTCACATGCCCGGATCAAGTGCAGTTACTCACTTTGAAATGGGTTTACAAGGTGAAACTCGACGAGTTAGGCAGAATATTGAAGAACAAAGCTCGACTAGTAGCTCGTGGATACAAGCAATTATTGGGCATCGACTTTATGGAATCCTTTGCACCTGTTGCTTGTTTGGAAGCTATTACACTATTACTTGCATATGCAGCTCACATGAATATGATCGTCTATAAGATGGATGTGTAGACGGCATTTCTGAATGGTGAAATCAAGGAAGAGGTCTATGTTCAACAGCCAGATGGTTTTGTGAATCCCAAATATCCTAATCATGTGTACAAGATTAAGAAGGCTCTATATGGGTTGAAGCAAGCTCCACGCGCATGGTATGATCTATTGTCACAATTCCTCATCACGCAAGGCTTCGCTAAAGGCAAGGTGGATCCCACGCTGTTTATTTAGAAACGAGGTAAAGATATGATTATGGTAAAAATATATGTTGATGATATTATATTTGCTGCCTCGACCCAAACCTTATCGGATGAGTTTGGGACACTCATGTCTTCCAAGATTAAGATGTCAATGATGGGCAAGGTATCATTCTTCTTAGGACTTCAGATATCTCAAATTCCCAAAGGCATCTTTATCAATCAATTCAAGTATGCCCTTGAATATCTTAAGAAATATAAGATGGAATCTTGCGACCCCGTGGATACTCCAATGGTGGAACGAACCAAGCTTGATGCAGATCCACATGGAGTTACCGTTGATCCGACATTTTGTAACACTCTCAAATTTCATATCGGTACAGCGGAAGAGTCTTTAGAGTGTTACGGGATAGCACAATAACTCCAATCATAGACAACACATAAAAATGGTTGTACAAGGTTTAACATACATTCATTCGAAATAAAAGTTTTATGTGTACAACAGGTCCCAAATTATACAGGTCATTAAGTTTACAAAACATAGATCGAATGAACAGTTTTATTATTATGTGGGCCATCAGAGTCGATCTCCATCCGAATTACCTTCAAGCACCTGAGATAAAAACATGCAAAAATCATATCAGCGAATGCCGAGTGAATTCATAGAGTTTAATAAAACCGTTATATAAAACAATCATCGAAATCAGAACACAAGTATAATATCATAAGTAAGTCCTCGTATTGCTAGTCAGGCAATATATAAATCAAATCATACATCTTAAACTGTTCATGAGACCGTAGCCTCAATATTACCATTATAGGTAACAATATTATCGATATTTGTATCATTATTGGATTACATTGGATTGCATTGGATTATTATTAGCCGCATGACATTGTTACCTTACTATCACAAACAATGGGCCGCGAACCCGACAAACAATTTGCCCATCTAGTTAGCGTGTCGTCACAAAAATCACGCTATTTAAATCTTCTCATACATAAATTCGCTTACCAATCAATGTGGCACGACGGGGATCAACCGTCAAGGCGCGAACTGGGGTGATCTTCCCCGAGTAGTACTATTATATGCATAAGCGTCTACCAAATCCCTCTAGTTCACAATTCATGCTAATGGGAACTTTAGTGACATAACCTAACTAATAATAACCCATCTCATTTCATTCATCGGGTCATATAATCATTCATCGGGTCATACAATCATTCGGGTCCATATCAATAAGCAAATAATCGGGACAACTAGTGTCCTATTTTATTAAAACTACCATGTTATCTCCCTCGTGGGTTTATAAAATATTTCATAAAACATTTAAAAGAGTGCGAGGCTATGAACTCACATTGATTATGAAAGGCGGATTATCGGCTACGGGCGTGCTTCGATCATAAAAACCTATATAAATAATACTCGGTCTTAGACTTTTGTCCAATGACTTTATGAAAATATTAGCTATGTATACATATGATGATTTTATATATATGATGATGATCAAGTGGGATTGTACATCTTCATTTACCCATTATAGTGTTATGTGTTGGTAACTTTTTATACTAGTTTTACTAGTTTATCTTCTTTACTTGTCAAGGCCCAATAAGCCCATTATAAGCCCATTATCTTATATTAGTCCATTTTACACTTTTAATATCAGTCTTATACTTATATTTTGAGTCCAAGTGGGTTAAGCCCAATGAGTAAGTTCATAAGTGTTTAGCCAAATTAATTCGATCAATAGTCCAATAAGGCTAATTTGGACCGTTAATGTCCATATGTTATAAATCTCGGGTTTTGTCGGTCTTTACTTGTAATATATACTTATATATCAGTATATGAGTTATAAAAAGTTTACATTAGACGGGTCCGACCGTCTAAGTTTTAATTGACGAAAATGTTAATTTTACGGTTTTAGCCGAAAATACATAAAACTTATGTTTATAGTCTTATAACTTATAAAAATTATCAAATTGCCATTTTTATAAAATGCCTCATTTATTTATTAATGTACATACTTAATTATATGTAATATATAAGTATAGTTGGTTTTAAGTTTACATTTTATATTATATTTATTTGAGTGCTAATATTATACTATATACTTTTATTTCACAAATCTGATTTTTATTTTCACTTTCACCATTTTTACCATATCATGAGTTCTACAAGGAGATAGAGGCTCATCTTTGGATGAAATAGACTTCATATTATGTGATACAATTAACTTAGTTTTAGCTACTGCTCAATCTAGCTCTAAATGTTCCTAACAGTCCGTCCAAAACAGACTACTCAGATTTGAACTTCAATTTTGTTTTGATCATATCTTACTCATTATAATGATTCCATTGTATGGCCAACTCTAACATGTGTACAAGTCTTATAACTTACTGTATATTAATTCATATTTGCCATTTTATTAGTTTAACATAAGTTTCTTTACTGTTTTTATACAGCCAACTTATTTAAGCATGATTTTAACCTTTTTACATGTAGTTTTCAATCTTTTTATCCAAGTTTATCAACACATGATCCCCACACAATATTTTTATCATCATATATCATCATATACATATAAATTAGGAAAGAAAATACATTTTATATTTACAAAAATAACAATGAAAATGGGAAGGATGATCTTGTTTACCAACCAAGATTATAACTTGACTTTGGATTACAACGCTTTGAGGTACACCACAACTAACTTCAAGATCACCTATCACCAAGAACTCTTGTGGAAAAATCAGCCCTATGACACAATAAAATCTCCTCCTTGGATGTTAAAATCACCACCAATCAATAAATCTTCAAGAGGTTTCCATCATATGTGTGAATAACACAAGATATTGTGGTTAAAATTGATCAAATGGGGTGTTTTGGGTTGAGTTTGGACGGCAAGGAGAAGAAAGAAAGAGAGGATTTGGTGGTTTTGCATGAGATGAATGAATGAAATGGTTTGTGGGAAGTGGTTTTGATGTTAGTAGCTAGTTTGATAAGAAAACAAGACAAGTGTAAAACTTGTTAATACAAGTTGACACCTCAAGGGGTGTGGTGGCTTATGTTTAGCCGTCGCATGAGTGGGGTGAGGCAAGTGTAAACTTGTCTCATCCCACTAATTTGCGGTGTTAGCCTCAAAATATTGAGTCAAACAAGAATGCTCGGTCATATGTTTATTATGTATCGTAAATTAGAATGTTGTAATAGATAGTAGATTAGTCGTGTATAACGGGCTTAACTTTAAGCTAAGGTTCATTCATAAGTAACCAAAGCCCAAAAGGAAAGCCCGGCCCATGTAGTATAGTCCATATAAGCCCACATGTAGGGGGACTATAAATACCCTTCCTAGCATGTTAGGAAGGGTGTTGGTTATTCATTTTCTCTAATCTAATATCACCTAGTTTCTTCAACCATTCTCTCTACTTTCTCTCACTACTTTCTCTCTCTAGAATTCATCTTCTTCATCTATTTTCTTTCTTTAATTCGTGTTATATCATCTAAATATATGGGACAACAATTGGTATCAATCGCCATGGGGTAGTTTTGTGATTGGTTGTTGTGTTTTCATTTGATTTATTTGATTTGATCCTTACTTCTTCCACGAATTCAAGATTTTTTTATGTTTTTTAGTGTTCTTCAAGTCGTATAACTTCTTTATTCGTGTCGTAGTGATTTGGGTATCTTGGTTTTGGTTAAAACTCAAGTCTTTTGGATCAAAAGTTGAAAACTTTCTTGTTTTTCATCTTTCCAAAATTCTAGCAAGTTATACCATCGGAAAATACAAAGTGTGTGAGGCTCGATCGTAATAATCCAAGGATTCTACTTTGCGATCACCCGGATTTCGATACCTTATTCCGACGAGATATTCCGATCGTACATTGCTCTCACGGATTCCGACGGTTTCAAGGGATATTGAGTCGTTACTCTGTCCAATTTGTTTAAGCGATATTGCGATCTGAACATTCCGACAGAAAGGGTATTCTGACAAAAGAAACATTCCGATACTTGCAATCATTCCAATAGAACCTACATTCCGACAGCCTACATTACGACAGCCTACATTCCGACAACCTACATTCCGACAGCCTACATTCCGACACCCTACATTCCGACAGCCAACATTCCGATGGAATGGCACATTCTGATGGACATTCCTATGACATATTTAGCTAAATTTTGTTCAAGTATTTTTAAGACTTAGCCACCATCTAGACTAGTTTCGGAATATCGTTTACACGAAGATTAAAAAGAAAAAGAAAAAAAAGAGTTAAAAATTTCCCGTCAAGTAAATTCAAATTTTTTCCATACTAGTTTTAGGACATTTCTAGCTCGATTTCAAAATTTGGCGATTACAGAATTTTTTGGTCTACCGTTTTGTCGGACTGGGGAATTTATTGTCGGACTGAAGAAAAATTGCACTTTTCGGAATTTTAACCACAACAACAATCACAACAAGTCTACTTAAGATCCATATTCACTTCATCATTTCAGAGAATATTGAGATGGATTCTACTGCCGAATATCGTGTGACGAACGACAACATAATGGTGGCGGGTAACAAAGAGAGACCACCAATGCTTGTATATGGTCGGTATGCTCAATGGCAATCACGTTTCATACGATACCTTGATACAAGACCTAATGGTGATGCCTTGAGGAAATGTATTACTCATGGACCATATATATTCAAGAAGATCTCAATTCCTCCAAGACCAGCCACAGATACTACTGATCCAATACCCATAAGTGAACGCGATGAAACAAGAGCTGATCTCACACCTGAAAATTGTGCTTGGCATGATGCGGAGAAGGAAGCCATCTATATGGTTTTAAGTGGGATTGGAGATGATATTTACTCCACGGTTGATGCATGCCCGACAGCACATGAAATGTGGAGTGCTATTGAACGCTTGAAACAAGGAGAATCACTCAACAAACAAGACGTCAAAACAAACTTGTTTTGGAATTTTGGCAAGTTTACTTCAAGGGATGGAGAATCAATTGATTCATACTACTCCAGGTTTTATAAAATGATGAATGACATGACAAGAAATAACCTACAAGTCTCCACCATGCAAGTCAATGTTCAATTTCTTCAACAACTTCAATCCGAGTGGACACGATTCGTTACTTTAGTGAAACAACAAGAAAAGTTAGACAAGGTCTCATATCATCGACTCTTTGATATATTGAAATAATTTCAGAATGAAGCAAATGAGATTCGAGCTGAACGTGTTACAAAGACGGCCAATCCACTTGCTTTAGTGACTACCACTCAACATGTTCAAGATCATCGCTCTCGTGCTCCTAAGCCATACTCAACTACATCATCCTCACCACGATATTCCACATCATCTAAGTCTTCATCATCCACAAGATCACGAGGCAAAGTGCCAAGAGCACCATCACCACCATCTGAGTCATCATCTGAAGAAGATAGTGATGAAGACCAAGCTCAAAAGAATCGTGAGATGAAACAACAAATTGCTTTCATAATGAAGACTTACAAGATAATATACAAACCCACCAACAACAATCTTCAAACATCATCTAACACAAAGAATCAATATGTTGAGAGTCCTCCAAGGTATGACACACGTCGACGTGGTGAAAGTCCTTCAAGGTATGATCGACATAATCCAACGCATGTTGAGGGTTCTACAAGGTATGATCGACAAAATGCCAAGTATGATACTCAGAGGATTGCTGCTGCTACTGGGAATAGGGAAACTGTTGGATGTCAAGTGGTTCAGCAGAGTGGGATTCAATGTTTTAATTGCCAATGTTATGGGCATATGGCAAAGGAATGCAGGAAGCCGAAAAGGGTTAGAGACTCCAACTATCACAAGGAAAAGATGTTGTTATGCAAGAAGATGGAAGCAGGGGTCAAATTGTCAGTTGTGGAAGGAGCTATGCTTGATGACACTGATGATGAAGATTCTGATCAAGAACTCGATGCACATTACTCGTACATGGTAAAGGTTGAAGAATTTCTCAAAGTCATTGAAGATGACAACGGTCCTATCTTTGACACTGAGCCAATCGACAAGGTACACACTACTGATGAATATAATGCGTTTGGTGATATTCATGAGCATAGTGATCTACCCAATGCCATTAATGACACGTGTATGATGGAAACGGTTGATAGCAATACCACACCCGATTCATCAGACTTGTGCAATGATGAGTCAGAGGATGATCAACATGAAAATGAGTATGATGAAGAGGAACGTATTTCGCTTGCTAATTTAATTGCCACTTTACAAAAAGATGTCACTGAAAATAAAAAGAGTCAAAAGCAATTAAAGAAGGCAAACGCTACGCTCACTCAAAATTTTGAAGAATGCAAAGCTGCTCTTATCAAATCTACTTAGATGACTGAAAGCTATAGAGATGAGCTCCTTCAGAAAACCAAAGAGCTTGAGGGGTACAAGGGAAGTGCGTTAAAAAGTCAAAAGGACGATTTTGAAAAAAAATATAATACAACTGTTGAGTTATTAGCCAAATAGAAGCGTCAATATAATGTTTTCTTAATGGATGAACGTCAAAAAACGTACCTTGCCAATACCAAAGTTAATGACTTGAACAAAAACTCTCTATGACCACTACCGATTCTGCTAAAATTCTTGAGGTTCAGAAACAAGAGGTAGATGCGTTAAAATAAGACTTCAAAAGTAGATATGATAAAGAAACCAAAAAAGTAACGAAACTAGAAGAACAAGTCGAATTTTTGAAGAAAGTTGTTTATAAAACGCATGATTCTATTCAATTCGTAAGAATGTTAGCACCTCCGTCCATGTTTAAGGGTCAAGCTAGCTTTGCAAGTCCTGAGTACCTTGCCAAAGCTCAAGCTGCGAACCCATGTCTTTATCTTGATGAGACTGAAAGGACCGATCTTGATTGCATGCCTGTTAGTGCCGATAGTGAAGAGACTGCCCTTTGGGATGATGATAGTCAACCTCTTGTCAATAAGGAGTTTGTAAAACCATATAATTATTCTTATGAGAATAGTCTTTATGGTCTTTTCAACAAACAAACTCAGAAAACTCGTGAGGAAGTGTTTCTAGAATGCAAACAAAAAAAAATTCAATGGAAGAAAGCATTTGCCCCTAAGAAATCTAATGTTTACAAATACATAAACTACCTCCCTCTAGATGAGTCCAAAAGCAAGAGTAGGAAAAAATTAGGTATTCTTAAACACCACATAAATAATGTTAAATCTATTGTTGAAAGAGATTGGGCAAAACGTGAAAATGCTGAGTGGCAACGCCCGATTCCTCAAGATATTACCTTGCTTGTGAAAGAACTCTTAATTCCAAACACGACGTTGATTGAAGAAACTGTTCTTCAACTTGAGGAGTTCATTCGGACTGAAATGTATGATGATTTAAATATGTTGAATCTCTTTAGAAACACATTGAGGATCTTCAAATGGAGAAGTTTGGTTTTTCAGATGAATATGGTTAACTCTTGCAAGAATGCGTTTCTAAAGATGTTATGTGTGCTTATTTTACATCTTGTGCTGATATTGATGAAGATTCTGATGTTGCATACAAATATCTTGATAAGATCAAAGAATGTGAGCGTCTTGAAATTGAGCTTTCGAAACGTAAAGAAAATGTTGATAAAAAGGCTTTTGAGTTACTTCAACACAAAACTGATTTCCTTCAAAAACATTGTCATTCTCTTGAACTTGCTTTGCAAAAAGACGTTGGTAGTTCCCCACATGATAATAAATTGCAAGAAAAACTTTCCCAAATGTTTTGAGAAATGAATGAACAGAATTTAGAAATTAAAGGGTTGAAAGCTCAGTTACAAGACAGGGACAGAGCGATAGCAGAGTTTCAGAAACTCGTTGCTAAGATGTGTGGCAAAGTTGTGGAACCTAGCATTAAGAAACCTGTTGTTAGACAACCTAATGCCTCTAAAGTGAATAGAACCTCTATCTTGGGAAAACCATCTGCTTTATCAAATTCCTCGTTTGTAAAACCTGTGTTTGCCTCCAAGATGGATGGAAAGGAAAGGTTACCACAAAAACAACCCATAAGGAATACTATAGCACCAAGCATTAAGCATAATAATATGATTAAACCAGGGATGTATAGAAGGCCCACTAAGCCCACAAACAAAGTTACTCAATCGCCTCAGACTTCTAGAAACACTAATATTCTTGTGTCTTCTACTACAGGAATAGTTTCCACTACTAGTGTTAGTCGGCCTCAGCTTAAGCGCACTCAAGTGAATGATAAGGTCTGGAAACACAAGAATCAAGGGAAGATGAAGGAAGTAGAAGAACACCCTAGGAATTTGAATGTTTTTAAGAATAAAAAGTCTATAATCGCATGTAATGTCGATTTGAATGTTGTGAATGATTTGAATGCTATGAATGTGAAATTTGTTTTTGTCAAATGTGGAAAGTGTGCTAATGCTAATCATTCTATGTGTGCTATGAATAAAGTCAACGGCGTAGATACTAGAACTAAGAAGCAAGTTGCAATGCCTATTAGAGCTAGTAAACCCAAACGCAAAGTGAACCATTCTGGTGCAACCCCCACTAATAAAAGTAATGCATCAGACTCCACCACTAAGAACCCTAGAAGTAAAATTAAGGAATTTAATGAGTCTGCTAGCAAGTATTGGAAATGGTTGTTTGTTAATCAATGTCCTCCAGGATATAAATGGATGCCGAAAGCTATGACAGAAAATGTGAAAACGAGTGTTAGTTTACCTTTAAATGTTGATAAGGACACTAATGATTCTACTATCAAAACTACTGTGGTATCCAATTTAGCAAATGCTCCATCGTGTTCTAACTCTTCTGCAGGTGATACAAATAATTCTCTTCATACTGGACTCCGGATGCACGAAGCACATGACGGGGAATCTCAAGCTTCTAATTAACTTCGTAGAGAAGTTCCTGGGTACGGTCTGATTCGAAAGTGATCAATTTGCACCGATCCTAGGATATGGAGATTTGGTTCAGGGGAATATTACAATCAAAAGGGTATACTACGTCGAAGGGCTTAATCACAATCTTTTCTCGGTTGGTCAATTCTGTGATGCGATTTTGGAGGTTGCTTTCAGAAAGAAGACATGTTTTGTTCGTGATTATGATGGGAATGACTTACTTACCGGTACACGGGGTACTGATCTTTACAAAATTTCACTTCAAGACACAACTTCATCAACTCTAATTTGCTTCATGGCTAAAACTTCAGCAACTCAGGCATGGTTATGGCATCAACGTTTATCTCATCTTAATTTTGATACCATCAACTTGCTTTTCAAGAAAGATATTGTGAGAGGGCTTCCAAGTTTGAAATTCATCAAAGATCATCATTGTTCTTCTTGTGAGCTTTGTAAAGATAAATGAATTAGCTTCAAAACAAAGACTACACCAAGCTCTAAAGGACGGTTAGATCTTCTTCATATGGATCTTGTGGTCCCGTGCGTGTTAATAGTATCAATGGAAAGAAATATATTCTGGTAATTGTCAATGATTACTCAAGGGACACATGGACTCACTTCTTGAGGTCCAAGGATGAAACACCCGAAGTTCTCATCAGCTTTCTTAAACTGATACAACGTTGTCTTCTAGCTCAAGTCAAAGTGGTTCGTATTGACAGAGGTACAGAATTTTTGAATTCAAAACTGAGAAACTATTTTGAAGCCGAAGGAATTGAACATGAAACATCTATTGCTCGAACACCGAAAAAACGGCGTTGTTGAAAGACGAAACCATACTTTAGTTGAGGCTGCTCGAACATTGATGAGATGTCATTTATACATGATCTCATCGTTCTTTTCGGGCTTTAAATGCATAAAAATGTCATAAAATACCATATATATGCTTGTGTTTGTTTACTTGTGTGTTTTAGGTATGGATATTGTGAAAAAGACAAAAGCTCACAAGAAACAAGGAAAAACGGACACGAGAAACGAAGCCGTACAAAGAACCGGGCCTAATTCATGAATTATCCAAGATTAAACCTTGAAGACTTGAAGATATGCAAGATTGATCCTCAAACAATGAAGAAATGACACTTAAAACCCTTGTGAAATCATAATTACAAGTTTGGTCCCTTAAGTTTGTCAAAATTACAAAATGGTCCTTTAACTTTGAAGAAATGGCAAGATTAGTCCCTCATCAATTATAATTTGTCAATTATGGTCCCTCATGGAGTCAAAGATACATTGAAGACCTTTGAAGATTAAGAAAGTCCAAATTCAGTCCCTCAATTATGGAGAAATTGCAAAAATAACCCTTGATATCTTTTTGGAAAAGTTTTGTGCCAAAAGTGTGAAGATGAAAACTTAATTAACAAAGGGAAGAAGGTTTTGTTGGCTGAAAACATTTTATACCCATTTCACCAAAACACAAGGACTTGTTATGTCATTTCCCTAAGTTTAAACAAAACAAACACGCGACAAACACTTAACCTCCACTAAAAACGGATCAAACGTGGCACTGTTCACACGTATGAACCCAGTTTTACTTTTTACAAAACAAAGGGGAAAAAGAAATTACCTTGGCACATGTGTGATTCACACATGCAGAAACCCATCCCAACATTAAATCCCTCTTCTCCACTCACCAATGGACCCCACACCCAAAACCGTTACCCCATCACATCACACCCTCCTCTCCAAGTAAGGACACGTGTCAAGATCAACAGCTTAGACTCTCTGCTTAACTAGCAAGATAAAATAAACGGTTTTGATCACTTTGGATAGCTCATCAACAACAAACGGCATCAAGCACTCAAGGATAATTTAGGAAATTCACATCTAGGGTTTATGAATAGTGTTATGTAAGCATTTGCCTATAAAAGGTTACCTCAACCTGTGAGAGTCCCTTTGTTCCAGTTTTACCTTTTAAACATTGTAGTTCCTTTTTGAAATTTATAAAAGTTGGTATTTTGAGAAAAATTGTAATTCCTTCTTATGTTTTTGAAAGTTGGTGTTGTTTAAGGGTAATTCTGAGTTCCATTTGTTGTTATAAGTGTGCTTGAATCATTTGGTTCAAGGACGTTTATGTTTGGTAAGGTTTTCAAGTTTGAAAAAGCTTGAAAAGAGGTTTCTAAATTTGCTTATTTTTGTGTACTAATCCTTAACCAAAAGTTGTAAGCTCTTGCAAGCTTGTTGACACCAAGCTTGTGAAGGGATTAGGGCCTTTGGTTGGGCTATTTGTTCATTGTGTTGAAGAAATCAAGCGCTTAAGTTTCTGCTTTGAAACATCAACCAAGGCAGTCATCCATCTTTCTTGTTGAATTACCTTGGTCTTGTTGTAGTTGTTGAACAAGGTCCAAGGAGCATTGCTGGTCCTCCTAGGATGTTGTGGAGGACAGGTATAAACTCTTTTGAAGATTCCTCTCAAAAATCATATGATATTGTCTGTTTTATGATTTGGTATGTGATTTGGTGATTTTGTGTTTGTGCTTTGTGTTTTATGGTTGAAATCTGTTAGTTGTCACCTAGTGTAGCTATTTGAATGATAAAATCAGTAGGTTGTGTTTAAAAATCACAAGTTGCTTTGAAAAGTTGTGGATTAAGGACTGTTTGGGATTACTAGTTCATAAGGCCTTGTGGCCTTATGCCCTTGGTTCTTAGGGTTTGGGAAGTATAAACAAGTCATTTTGAACTAGTTTTAGTCATTGTTTAAGTTTCTGAAAGTTTTGGAAAAGGATTTGAAGTTTTGCAAAAATCTGATAAAAGTATTTTTGAAATTGGTCAAACATATTAGATCAAATAACTTTTGTGTAAGTTGGATCTAAGGTCTGAAATCAGGTTTGGGTATAGTTTGGGTAATAAGCTATCTATTGGTTATCTAGTTGTTGAATTTGGTAGCTTATTGAGTGTGCTATAGCTTATCAAAGTTGGCTGAAGTGGTCATTTGCATCAGCAAAGTGACCACCTCATTTGGTGCTTGCATTTGTACTTTTAGTGTAAGGATTGTTAATTTGTTGCTTGGATCCTATTTGTGTGCTGCTTGTGAGGTTATTTGGGTACTTGGATTGATTTGTTGATAACTTATAAGCTTACTGGCTTATTGGCTTATTTGTGCCAAAACTTATTAAGTCTACTCAACTGGTAGACCTTTATTCATTTTTCTCAGCTTAATAACAAGTCTGGAAGGTTACAAGTCTTTTGGTTAAGCTTTTGCTAGAAAACTAGCTTATTTGGCTTTTTCAGTCAGCTTATTGGTTCTTACAGCTTATTCTACTTGGCTTTTTGTGATTTTCTTGATTGATTATTCTTAGTTAAGCTATTTGTGAGCTTTTGCAACAAACTAGAGCTTCTGAAACAGCCTAGAACTCTATCCCGACTATTTTGTCGTTTTGTGGAATTGTTCTTGGCTTATTTCTTGCGTACTGAGTGTTCTTTTTCAAAATTTCTTTTTACAGATCTCTTTAGTATCACAAAAGAAGGTTGTGTGTCAAATTAGAGCTTATGGCATTAGCTTATTGCTTAATGGGCTTAATGGCCTAATAAGGATAAGCTGTTTGTTCATTAAGCTGTGATAAGCTCACGTTCAGCATTTGGGCCTTCAGAGTTTTGTGTTTAGAATTGAATTTTGAGTAAGATAGGGCTTTTCCAAATCAATTGGGCCAAGTTTGAATTTTTGGGCCCATTAAGCCCATTTTGTTGACTGTTTTGGGTTTTAGCCCATTTGAGGGCCCAATAGGGATATTCTGGTCTTTTCACTTTCATTTTCTGTTTATTTAGGTTAAAATAAACTAGTTTGCAAGTTTTTAGAGTTTTTTTTAATTTTTGGATTTTAAATATTATTTTTCTATTATTTTTCAAATTTCACATTTTTGCACTTTTTATATTTTTCTTAGCTTAAATACATTAATATAGGAATTTTTCAACTCTAAGATTAATTTTATCATCTTTAGATTAATTTTTATAATTATTTTAAGTTTTAATATTTTTTAAATCATTTTAAATAGTTTTTCTTAGTTTAAAAATTTATAAAAATATTTTTTTAATCTTTTTAGGTCATTTTAGAGGTTTACCAATTGAAAAATCTTTATTTGGGCTTTTTGATAATTAATTTGATTTTTAGGGCTTTAATTAGCACTTAAAAATTAATATTTAATTAATTAAAATGTTTGAAAAAGTTTTGATCGTTGGTAAACTCTTAGTTTATTTATTTTGATTTTTGGTGAATTTTTGGTAATTTTTAGAATTAATCTTTATTTTTGCTCATTTTACGGTTTTACGTGTAGTCGTAGTAGTAATTAATTTCACGTCTTCGTCATTCTCTTTTTTCATCCCCTTTTAATCAATATTAATCTCAAACCTTGCAACATTTTAATCACACACATATACCTCCTTGGGAAACGAACTTGAACTTCATAAGGGTCATTAGTGCTTGATTTTCCTAAATCATCACTTAATTCTTACCGCTCATTTACGCTCTTTTGTTTTTCTAAACAAGAGGTGTAATTTACTACAATCATTTTGGCGCCGCTTCCGTGGAGGTGTGTCGTGGTTAATTTGTCTTGTTGTTTTTAAAATTAACCATAAATAGTATTTGTATTAGTAGAAATATACTAATACGTATTATCGGTTTTTTTGTTTTTTCTTGTGAAATTATTATTACTATATTGTATTAAGTATCACAATCAATACAAAATATCTCCAAAAGTGTGAAAACACAACCTTAATTGGGATTTGATCTCCTAATTATTGTATTCGAATCTCAAACAAAAAGAAAAAGGCAAAAATAGATAAATACTTTCGTGAAGCTCGATTTTGAAAAATACAAACTATAAGGTGGGTATTATAAAATATACCCTAAGGAAAAAAGGCTCTTAAGTGCTTCGCGCCGCCTCGTTTCCCCGCTTGCTTGTGAGTATTTTGAGATTGAAGGCTAATCGAGGGTTTTGCCGCCCAAAGTATTATTACGTATAATATATTTGCTTGGTTTCTTTGTGATTAAACCCTCTTGAACAATTTGGTTTTCACCAAAGTTCTAAAGTCATTCGGAGGCGTTCACTCCACGTGATCGTTTTCATTCTTTTGAGGATTCTTTAATCAAGAGTTTGATTCGAGGAGAGATTTGGTAGATTGTTGTCTACGAAGATACACCAAAATAAAAATAAAATTAAAAACAATCAAAAACACAAAAAAATTGAAAAATCACAAAACACCCAAAAAGAATCTTCTTTGCTCACCTCCCATTCTTCGTGAAGTTTATGATCACTCGTAATCAAGCAAAACGAGCTCGTAAACATCTTCAAAAGCAAGCAAATCAAGAGACGTTGATTGAAGAACAAACTCCAGTTGTTGAACCTATTGTAGAACAAGAAGTCATCATGGCTAATCGTAGTATGATGGAGTTGCTACAAGCACCCACCGAGGGTTTTGGAGAAGCCATTGTGATTCTCGCTATCCTTGGGGAGAATTTCGAGATTAAGATGGGTTTAATGTCTATGTTGCAAGCTAATAAGTTTATAGGTCATGAGAAAGACAACCCGCATTACCACATAAGGAATTTTAATCGTCTCACCGCTACTAGCAAGTTTAAGGATGTTCCACATGACGCCATTAAGATGATGTTGTTTCCAGACTCGTTAGATGGACCCGCTAAAATTTGGCTTGAGAAAGTACCGCCAAATTCAATTTTGACATACGGTGATCTCGTTTCTAAGTTTGTGAACAAATTTTTTCCACCATCTAAAATAACACATTTGAAAAATGAGATTTCAAGATTTGTACAACGAAATAATAAAAGTTTTTCAATGGCATGGGAACGATTTAAAGAAATGTTACATGAATGTCCACACCATGATTTTTCGGAATTACATCAAGTTGATACTTTTTATAATGGGCGTAATGATCATGAACGAGATTACTTGAATGCCGCTGCGGGTGGTAATTTTTTGTGCAAAACGACCGATGAAGCTTTAAAGATTATCTAGAATAGATCTAAGGTTTATAGCCCTCGTAACACACCGAGTGTTGCCAATTTAGGTTCATCATCGTCGTCATGGTCTCGTAGCATTAATGCCTTACATGATGAAGCAAATGAGGAAAATCGGTTTTTCGATAGATTTGCTAATCTTATGACTCATTGGAAAGCTCAAGAGGCTTTGAGTTCCGCTTCGGTTAAAGCGGTTGAAAAGAGTTGTTTGTCTTGTGGTGGAGCTCATGATCTTTCCGTGTGCATTACCGCCGGTGGTAACACTTCGAGTGCTTACGTAGCAACGGGAACTTACAACCAAAACGGCCAAGGTTCCCGCCCAAATCAGGCTCCACCAAATCAAACTACTAATAACTATCGAAACAACAACCAAGGTGGTAATTATCAAGGCAATTCACGTAACTACAACAAAGGGAATTATCAAAGTGGGAATGGACAAGTCACTAATCCAAACCAAAACCGTGATTTTCAAAACACTACACAATGTTTTCAAAATGCTCACACTAAAAATCTTCAAGGAGAATTTTTGGATTATGCTAAAGCAAATGATGCTAAATTTGATAACATGCAACGTGAGATGATTATCTTAAGATCCGAGTTGAAAAACGAGCTTAAAAACAAACTTGCTAATGAACTTAAAACAAATGCTAATAAAATGGAAGGAAATGTCCAACGTCTTCAACAAAATCAACAAAAGATGGAACAAGGACAACATGAGATTAAGCAAGAATTGTTAAAAGCGGATTTAAGGCAATCAAAATTTGAGGACCGAATGGCAAAAATGTTTGAAGCAATCATGTGTAAACCCTCTTCCTCGGGTGGTCTTCCTAGTGATACCATTGCAAACCCGAAGGGAGAAGTGAAGGTTATTACTACACGAAGTGGTAAAACTTTCAAGGAACCAATCTCTCGTCCAAGTACTTCTACGGAGAAGGAAATCGAGAAAGAGCCCGAGGTGATGGTCGAAAAGGAGCATATCACAAGCCCACGAAGTACCGCTCATGCCACACCTACGGTTAAACCAATACCAATCATGGAACCCGAGATTCCAAGGCCGTTGCCTAATGTCCAACCCACACCACCCTTACCTTACCCTTCGAGACGTAACAAGGAAAAGGCATAAGAATGGAATAACTATCAATTTGAGCTATTTATGAAAATGTTTCGTGATATACATTCTAACATAAGTTTTGCCGACGCTCTTATCATGATGCCTCGATTCGCCGCAAACTTCAAAAGTATGCTAAACAACAAAGAGAAGTTACAACAATCGTCTAGTTGTTCATCGGTTTTTCTTAGCCGCATACCACAAAAAGTCGGTGATCCCGGTAAATTTTTGATTCCGTGTGCAATTCAAGATATAGAGGAATGCTACCCTTGGCCGATCTTGGTGCTAGTATTAATTTAATGCCTCTTGAGATTTTCAAATCGCTTTCGCTTCCGGCTCTTACTCCTTCGAACATGTCTATCGAGATGGCCGATCATTCTACGATTTTAGCATGTGGAGTAGCCGAGGACGTTTCGTTAAAGTCGGAAAGTTTTACTATCCCGTTGACTTTATCGTTGTAGACATTCCTATCGATCGAAAAGTTACTCTCATTTTGGGTCGTTCATTTTTGGATACATCAAGAGCACTTATTGATGTTCATGCTCGAAAAATCACCCTTCGTTTCAATGAGGAAGAACTTGTCATCAATGCAACACAAAACTCCAATCTTTCTCATGTCTATTCTATTGCAACTTTAAACCATGGTAACTCAACCAATGTCGTTTGCAAAGAATTTTCACCAAGAGTTTTAGGAAATGTCGCCAAAAACAATTTACCATTTCCTCCGCCGGTGGAGGTTATTAGTGTAAAGCCTACAAAGAAGGAACCGTCAATACTTGAATCGAAAAAACCTTCGCCTCACCTCAAACATTCATTCTTGAAAAGTGTGTTGATCCCAAACTTAGATCCATTAGCTTTGTGTATACGAGATTAGATCAAGTATAACACGTAGAGAAACCTTTGTTATATGCTTTGTGAATCTAAGTATTATGCGGAATTTAATACTTAAACAAGAACACAAGATGTAAACAAAACTTTCACTTTGATTATCAATGTCGAACTTGCTTACAATGAAAGATGTTTACGAATGAAAACTTTATATTAAACATTAACCTAAAGGCCTTCTTTTATAGACTAAGAAGCCTTGTACAATAAGCTACGTATCAACTATTCTAGGTAAAGATAAACATAGAAAATACATTGTCGTTTCTATCCTTACTAGAAGTATTCTAGAACATAATAAACGTATAGCTCACATCTTCCATCAGTGCTTGTCTTCAATCTGTCAACACTTGACTTTAACTTGTCAACGCTTAAGCTGTCAGCGCTCACTTTGCTCTTGTCAACGCTTGAGTTGTTCTTGTCAGCGTTCAAGTGATCTGGCCTTAATTTATTCCCAACAATCCTCCCCTAAACTTGATATCCACTCTTATGATCAAGTTTCTGAATAAACATTAAGAACTTGGAGGAGTCTGACAAACCTTATCATATTGGTAATAAATAAATCTGATCAAATTCTTTGCCACGTCACTTGTGTAATCTATCTCCAACTGGGTGTCCTTCATCTTTTCCAAAACAGCATTGGATATGAAATACTGAGCATCTACAAGTAAATACTCAGCAAACTTTGTAGAACTCAAATGGTATACACCAGCAGCTGAATATAACCTCCATTGAAGACCACTGAGATCATCTTCAAGATCCTTCCATATTTCAGGATCTTCCTCATTTGTCCCACACATTCTTTTGAATGTGGTCCAAAGTTTTATTCCATTAGCTGAAGTTGGTGCTTCAGCCTCATACTTGGTCTCTAGCAACCTCCAAAGGTCCACCAAGTCTTCTCTATCACAACTTGCAAATAAAGATATGAGAGTGGTAAAAGTGTGTACCTCCTTGCCATATCTTCCAATCTTCCAGAATCCACATTCATCTTCATCATAACTCACAATTGGATTCCTGGAATCTAGTGGTAACACATGCACCATATCTGAAGCTTCTAATGGGGAGAGCTTGAGGCTCTTTCTAATAACTGCTTCACTTGGATATAGTTGATTCATATCTTTTGGAAACTCAAGTGTAAATCCCTTTTTCACTGGTTTGGGAACTATCATAGCTTTCTTGATTTCCATCTCTTCTGCAAGTTGCTCCTTTCTTTCATCTGAAAGAAGTCTGAAAGTGTTTTCTTCCTGCACTTTCACCCAAATAGGATAAGCCCTATGTTCCAACTCATCAAATGTCAAAGCCTTCAACTTCTGATGTGTCCATCCAACTCCATGACATCTGAGCAACATAAAGTAGAGCTTCCTTCTATCCCTTTTCAACTCAGAGAGAATGTTGCTTGCCTTGTGCTTCAAAATCACCTTACAATCCTTCTGAACTCTAAGAAGAATTTCCAAACCCCATATCTGATCTGAAATGGTCAAGTCTGGATTATCCATACAGCTTTCTTCCCAAGAATTGTACATCTGAACCACCTCTGGCATATCAAAATCTATCTGCAACTTTAAATCTCTCACCTTTTCCCTAGCAAGCTCATCACCATACTCAAGCCTTTCTGGTTCAATAATCATCACACTTGAGTCTGAGCTAGCTCCATCACTTTCTTCTTCGGAAGTCACAACAAATGGTGACTTTTCCTTTTCACCTTGTTCCATCATTTGCTCAGCCAATCTTCTATCAAATTCAACCTGAGCTGCATTCTTTGGAACAATTTCTTCTACCAACTTACCCTTACCCTTATCTGATGGTGCAATTGTTGGTAAGGTAGATGGTAATACCTGAGTAGGAACATCCTTGATGATAGATGATGACTGGAATACATCACCTCCTTATACAGATCTGTCAACGCCCAAATTTCCTCTATCAGCGCTCAAAATACTTCTATCAGCGTCCAAACTTGTCTTGTCAACGCTCAAATATTTTCCCTCAGCGCCTTGTGTAACCTCTCTCAACATTGCTGTAAATGATAAATTTAGATTGGTTGGAGAGATTAAGGACGTATCAAAACCTGTTTGTTCCTTCAAAGTAGTAAGAGCTTCAGCAACATCCAATGATTGACCATCTTGACTGCTCTTATCACTCAGATTTCTTTGATCTTCCTCCCCTTTGGAAGACTCCTCCATACCTCTCCTTTCATGATCACTCTCCAAAACAACAATCCTCTCCCTCAATTCCTTGAGTTCAAGGCCTTGATTGCTGACAATTTGTACTAAGTCTGCATTCTGCTTTTGCAAGCTAATGCAGACAGCCGTCAATTCCAAAAGAGTCATTGGTTCCAGTCTGACCTCTTCTGAAATGGGGATTTGACCTCCCAAGTCAGGTTCATTGGGCATGGATGAGGACTTAATTATGGTGGGACTGCCTTGGCCAGCTTCTAAGCCAGAACCAATAGTCCCAGCCTCATCCAGGTCACCAGCCACACTTGTGGTGGTGGTTCTCTCTGCTTCATGGCTAGGACCACCAGAGGAGAACACTCCAGCAGTCCTTTGGCGTTTAATCAACCTATATTCAGGTGGTGTGGAAGATGGTGTGGAAGAATGGGTAGATGTGGGTTGGTTAAGGGGTGTTTGGGATTGTGATGGTTGGGTGTCAGCGTTGGAAATAGGCACATCAACGCCCACATTAAATGTGTCAGCGTCAAAGGGTTCTTGGTCTATTTGCATTTGGTCAGGTGAGGGTAAAGGTTCAGGGATAGGTTCAAGTTGTGGGTGAGGGTCAATATGAGGTTGGGGGTCTGGTTGGGGTTCTGCTGCTGCAATAACAGCAAGCATGGCTGGGGTTAAAGGTAGGTCTCTATGAGGTGGTGAATTCATCTTGGTAAAAATAGCTTTCTTTTGTTCAGGGATTTTATAAAAATCATTGTGATCCCTTGAACAATATCTTTGATCATCAAAAATCATTTGCAGAAAACGGGGATAAGCTAAAGTCATTTTTGTCCCCTTGTTTTTACACATTCCTTCAAAAATCATTTTAGACCAGTTATATTTTTGCCCTGTTGCAATACACACAATAGCAGTTGCAATGGATCGATTGATCTCATTGTGTGCAGTACATTTGGGACTCAAACATTGAAGGAGAATGTGAATGAGGTACTTCCAGGCTGGGGGAAATTCCTGCTTATGGTACTTATTAAGAGTACCTTCATCAGGAATAGGATATCCCAATGCCCTAAGCCCTTGTTCTATTTCAGTTATGGGAAGAATGGTTATACCATCAGCATCATCAAGATGCAAGGCCTGGCGTACCAATGCCTCAGTAACCACCCAAGATCTCCCATGAACAATAGAAGTTAATGTGGTCACTCCATTAACTGTTGAGGAACTGACAGTGTTCCAAAACTGTTTAATGTGTGTGACTGGAATGAGTGGTGCATGAGAAAGAGCATACCTTAATGGGGATGCGTTCAAATACGCCACCATTTGTGTGTATTGAGGGAACAAAGTATTATCAGCAACAAGATAAGCAATCATGTTGTGTTGAGACTTGAACCCCAAATCCAATTCTGCTGAGTTAAATCTTGGTGCCATTGATGAAAGCTGTTAATTTGAAGTATAGAAGATGAAGGTTGATAAGAGAAAAGTGTTAGACAAGAATTATAGATACCCTGTTTAAAAATAGGAGCCAAAATTATAGGAGTGGATGAATGCATGTGATTGGCCCAAAAATAGGCAAAGATTTTCAAAAACTAATCATGAAAATATTGAAAAAGTTATAAGTTATCTCATGCATTTAATGAAAGTAACAACTCCTAAAATTACGGCTTGAAAATATGTCAAAAAGTAACAACTGGGTAGGTCCCATTGAGTGTCAACGGTCAAATATAACCCATCAACGCCCAACGGCTATAATCTTGTCAACGTTCTCCTAAAGCCATGTCAGCGTCCAATTTGGTCACAACAACGCTTGGAAAAATATTGTCAGCGTCCAAAAATAAAATTGTTTTAAAAAGTGAAAAATGACCTTAACAAGTAATTTATCCTAGAGAAAATAACCAAAAGCTGATAATTATTATAGGGCGGCAAGTACTGTCCAGTTATGCACACTTGCATAAGCAAGATAGACATAACAGTCCTCTAGTGTCCCTTGCTAACCAAAATTCTTAACAACCAAGTTACCTTATAAAATCCTTGTTACTCCCAGGTAAATCCCATATCAAAATGATTTCCAAGTCTCCCAACAGACCACAACCAATTCTAGGCCAAAAATGTCTTGGCAGCATGCAAAGTTGATATACTATGCATGCTACAGTGCCTCATGGTTTAGTAAAACTAACCCATACTCACCTGTGGACACAATCTAGAATTGTGATAAGAGTATCATATGGATACCCAAAAATCCTAAAGGTTCCTAAAACCTCCCCTTAAACAAAGATACAAAGAGTTTGCTAAAAATATGCATGAACATAAAAAAATTATGTCAAGATAGGAATGAAACATTCCAACCATCATCCATAAACAAAAACATGTCCAAATGCTTCTCCTTTGATCCATAAGCAACTCTGTATCCAATGGTATACTGCTAACACCATCTGCACATTTAGATTGAAAACCACAAAACTAACATTGTTGCTGACAACGCCCCGATAACACATAACAGCGTTGAAGGAAGCTTTGTCAGCGTTAGACAACTATATTGCTGACAACCTTGCAAAAACACTTATCAGTGTTCAAACAACCTTTGTCAGTGTTAGAAAAATATAGTGGAAAATCTAAATTATCAATAAGACCAATAATAATAATGCATCATCCTGTACATACTTTTACAAAAAGAATCCAAAACACATACTTAAGTGAGATTAACCATTCCAATACTTGTTACCAAGTACTGAAATGTTCCAGCATCAAAAGGTTTAGTTAATAAATCTGACACATTTTCCTCAGTGTCAACCCTATCTGGTTGTATTAAACCTTTCTCAAAGCAATCTCTTATAAAATGGTGTCTAATTTCTATGTGTTTAGTTTTAGAATGATGCACAGGATTCTTAATGATGCATAAAGTACTATTATTGTCAACAAATATCTTAGTATGCATGAAGTTATACCCATAATCCAACAGCTGGTTCTGAATCCACAACACTTGACCACAACATGCTGCTGCAGCCACATATTCTGCTTCAGTTGTAGAGTTAGCCACCACTGTTTGTTTCTTGCATTGCCAAGATATTAATCTGCTCCCAAGAAATTGACATCCACCAGTTGTGGATTTCCTATCAAACTTGTCACCACCATAATCACTATCTGAATATGCAATCAGCTCCAATGGTGAATCCTTTAGGTACCACAAACCAAGAGTAGGGAAACATCTTGGGTACCTAAAGATCCTCTTCACAGCATAAAGGTGACATTCTTTGGGAGTCACTTGATGGTGTGCACATGCACACACAACAAACATGATATCAGGTCTGGAAGCAGTAAGATACATCAAGGATCCAATCATGGATCTATAATGCCTGACATAAACATCTTTCCCATCTCCAATCTTTCCCCAAGGGTGTTCTCTATCCATAGGAGTAGAAGCCCTCTTTTCATGTGGAGAAAAGCCAAACTTCTTCAAGATTTCAGCAACATATTTGTCTTGGGAGATGAAGATACCATCTTCTTTCTGCTGAACTTGTAAACCAAGAAAGAAGTTCATCTCCCCCATAGCACTCATCTTGAATTTGTCTATCATGAGCTTGGAGAAATCCTCACTCATCTTTGGATCAGTAGACCCAAAAATGATATCATCAACATAGACCTGCACAAGCAACACATCTTTGCCTTTCTTCTTTGTAAATAGTGTCTGATCTATGGTGCCCCTCTTGAATCCATTATCCACCAAGTAAGTGGAAAAAGTACCATACCATGCTCTAGGGGCTTGATGAAGGCCATACATAGCCTTCTTGACTCTATACACTTTATCTGGATGCTCTGGATCCTCAAAACCAGGAGGTTGCATGACATAAACTTCCTCAACTATGGTGCCATACAAGAATGCACTCTTTACATCCATTTGATAGACTGTGAAGCCCATGCAAGATGCATAGGCTAGAAAAATCCTAATAGCTTCAATCCTTGCAACTGGTGCAAAGACTTCTTCATAGTCTATCCCCTCCTCTTGTGTATAACCTTGAGCCACTAACCTTGCCTTGTTTCTGACCACAATACCTCTTTCATCTCTTTTGTTCCTGAGAACCCATCTTGTCCCTATTGGTCTGACATATCTAGGACAATCAACCAGCTCCCAAACATCCTGAATAGCAAATTGGTGAAGCTCATCCTGCATTGCTTCCACCCAACTTGGTTCTTTGAGAGCATCAAATATCTTCTTGGGTTCTTCTTGTGACAGAAAACATGCAAACAAACATGCTTGTACAAGAGGGGTATCAACCTTCTTGTGTATATTGGCAATAAATCCACCAAGACTTTGATGGGATCTTCTTGTCTGAACTGGAGTCATAACATCACCAATGATCTGAGATGGGGGGTGATTCTTCATTGTGGAAGTGAGAACTCCTCCTTCAAAAAGTCTGGTGTCCTCAACTTCACGCTCCATGTTGCCAATATCTTCTTCATCAGACTCTCTTTGAGCAACAGGAATCTCTTCATGGACATTGGAAGGTCCACCTTGTTCAAAATTGGAAGAGAAAAGATGCCCATAAGTGTTGTCAACGTTTGAATCTTGGTTGTCAGCGTCAGGGTTGACAGCGCCTGAAATGTTGTTGTCAACGTCTGAATTGGTCTTGTCAGCGCTGGATTTTCCTTTTTCAGCGCCTGAAGAACCATGCATGTTTGTATTTGGTGGTATTTGGAAACCACCATTATCTTGTCCAGCAGCAGCAAAAGCATCAGTCCAAATGGGAATTGTGACATATTCAAATGTAGGAGATGCCTTTTCTGCTTGTGATCCAACCCTCTCGTCAACCTGTGTACCTGAAACATGAACAACTTGTTCCTCCACAACATTTGAAGTTACCTTCACAATGTCTGGATTAGTGACAGGCATATAATTTAAAGTTCTAGATAAGGGTTCCAAATCAAACAACCAATTAGGACCACTTTCAGGATCACTAGGTTTATTCTCTAAGAACCTAACATGTACTCTTTCAACAATACGTTTGTCCTCCTTAAGATAAACTCTATAACCCTTGCTCTGCACTGAATACCCCATGAAGTAACCTTCATCACCTTTTGCACTAAATTTCCCTAAGGCATCACTAGTGTCTAAGACTACTACATGACATCCAAAAGGTCTGAGAAAACCAATATTAGGTTTTCTTCCCCAAAGTAACTCATAAGGTGTCTTGTTCTGAATTTTGTTAACCAATGCTCTATTTTGTACATAGCATGCTGTATTCACAGCCTCAGCCCAAAAGGCTATGGGAAAGTGAGCATCAGCCAACATTGTTCTGGCTGCTTCAATTAGGGTTCTATTCTTCCTTTCAGCAACCCCATTTTGTTGTGGGGTTCTAGCAATACTAAACTGCCTAGTAATTCCCTTCCTGGCACAAAAATCATCTAGCTTCTTGTTCCTAAATTCTCCACCATTATCACTCCTAAGCATCTTAACCTCATTGCCAGACCTTTTCTCAATTTCAGTGATAAATTCAATAAGAACATCAGCTGTGTCACTCTTCATAGCTAGAAAGAATGTCCAAGTAAACCTAGAAAAGTCATCAGTGACAACAAAACAATATGACTTGCCATTCAAACTTTCTATATTAGTTGGACCAAAGAGGTCCATGTGAAGCATATGAAGAGGTCTAGAACTAGTATGCACCTGCTTGGATTTGAATGAGACCTTGTGCTGCTTGCCTTTAAGACATGCAACACAAGAGTGGTCATTGTGGAAGGACTTTTCAGGCAAACCATCAACTAAACCAAGCCTCACAAGTCTATTTATATTTTTAAAATGTATGTGCCCTAGTCTCCTGTGCCACAAATTGCTTTCATCAACTGAGGCCTTAGTATAAAAACAAGACATATTTGTATTCACTTTAATTCCATTTAAATTCACATTATATATGTCCTTATGCCTAGGTGTTCTATACTCAATGTACTTCTCATCAGGGATCTTAAAATCCTTGCTTAACACCAAACACTCAGTATCAGTGAAAAGAACCTTATTTTTGTTATCACACACTTGTGATACACTAAACAGATTATAGTCCAGTTCTTTTACCAGGAAGACATTCTCAAAACATAGATTATTGGTGAGAAGGGTTCCTTTGCCTGTGATGGTGTCGTAGCCCCCTCCAAAGTATACCTTATCACCATCTTTAATAGGAGAGAAGTTCGTCAAATAGTCTTCCTTTCCTGTCATGTGCCTTGAGCATCCACTATCCCAATATCCATAATCATTGATCTGCTTTTGAATGCCCTGCACATAAAGAAAACAAATTAGTTTTCTTTGGGAACCCAAGTCTCAGAAGACTTGGATTCATCTGGTTGTTCAATAAGAATAGACTTAGTTCTCACAACAACCCCATTCTCATCCCTTTTAGGATGAAATACCCAGTTAACCCCAATTGGTTTTGTAATGACTTTTGAAATATAATTAAACCTGTTGCAAGTCATTGAAATTCCATTATTATTAGGGTTTTGATCTTTCTTGGGTCTCCATGTTAAGCTTGAAGAAGCTTTAGACCCCTTACCTTGTGGCTGCAAATACTTAGGTCTGGTCACGTTTCTGTCAGCGTTGGATTTTGTCTTGTCAACGCTGAAATTACGCTTGTCAGCGTTGAACCTAGGGTTTGCTACAGGAACCCATTGCCTATTTGACCAGGTGTTTGTCTTTTGAAAAGGTCTTTGTCCATGAGTGTTAGACCTTCTAGTAAAGAATGGGGCTGGTCTAATCACTTGTGGACTTTGCTGCACACAAGGTCTGGGTCTGACAACGTTTGACTTCCTAACAACGTTGACTTTCTTCCTATCAGCGCTGAAATTGTTCCTATCAGCGCTGGCTTTGGGAGCGTTGACACACTTGTATGCCAAATGTGAAAAGCTACCACAAGTATAACAGGCTTTCTTAGACACATTCTTAGGTCTAGAAGCAAAGAAACCTGTTCCATGATTGTTAACTTGGCTCTTGGGTGACCTATTATTCCTATACATCTCTGCATATTTAATGGTAGGTTTTCTAACAGTGTTGGAGCCTAGGTCAACAGCTTCACCAGTAACTGGGTGAGTAACCTTAATGTGTGGGGATTCATTGGGACTTTCACATAGCAAACCTCCCTTAACAAATAAAGTAGGGTTAGCTTTCTTCCACTCATTTAGGTCAGTCAGTTTTTGTTGATACTCTTCTACTGGGGTGACAACTCTTGGTGGAGGAATGAATTCCTCTTCTTGGCATTCTGGTATACCAGTCCAAGATAAATCCTTTCTAAGGACACCATAGAAGTCACCAGCTGGTGGTGGAACCAAAGAGTAATCATTCTCATTCATCCCAAGCCTAGTCATATCCTTAGGATCTCTTTGTTTAGCTACACAGTCTCCTAGGGCTTGGGTGGCTCTATCAAATCTTTGAATCTTGAGGTCAACATTATCTTTATTCTTAATGGCCTCATCTAACTTAGCCTGTAGGTCTTTATTGACCTTTGACATGATATTTCTAATATCCATACTACCCTCTAGCTCATGTTTTAAAATATTTATCTTATCTTTTAAATCAAATTCCATTTTCTTGTATTCAGAAACGGTTTTCTCAATTTCAGTAAGAGCTAGTTGGTAATTGGATAATTTACACCTTTCAGTGCTCATATCCTCTTTTAGTTTTAACACTTCCTTGTTAAGTCTGTCAGTGTTTAACCTACAACCTTTGCTACAAAAATGTGACAACCGTGGTTTTGGGTTTGTCACTTGGTCTTACTTTTAGGTTATTTTATGTGTGCTTACTTGAATTGTGTGTTTACGTGTTTATTTTGTGTTAACGAGGTTGGTGTGGTTATCGTTTATGAGTATAGAGTACTCATAAGTAAATCGAGGAACGGTTATTTCATGTTCATGAGCTCACAAGTGGTGACGATGAAATGAAAATGGTGATATTGTGGTGTTTACGTATACGTATAAGTATTATAGTAATAGTATTTTTTTAGGATTTACGGTTTAGCATTTAGAGGTCTCGGGTGAGAAGATTATCCAAATGAATATTTTTGAGGATGGTTTTAAGTCATTTAGGACTTAGTTATAAAGTTTATTTCAAAATTTGAGATTTTTTATAAAAGTGTATATTTTACGTCTTTTACGGTAAAACGCGTAAATTTGACTAGTTTTACGGTTTTGAGGTTTTGGAAGCTTTAGGAGCTGAAATAAATTAAAGAAAATTAAGTTAATACTATTAACATACTATTAAATAATACAAATAAAAAAAAACGAAATTAAATGGGTATAGGTCGGTTATGTGAAAAAAAGAAAAGAAAAGGGGAAAAAAGGGAAAAAGGGAACCGGGCTTTTGTATATGGGTCAAGGACTTGTTAGGAAACTATATAAATACTTTTTATTAACCAAAACACTTCATAAAACCCCTGGAGTTCACCTTCAAGTCGGCATCAATGGTGGTGTTAGGGTTCTTCATTAATTTTTCTTCTTTCAAAAATTCTAAGATAAAATCTTTAATACTCTTTTTAATTAAAGTGTTTTAATTCTTTCTCAAACATCTTATGATGGATTTAGGTTAGGGTTTAAATAAGAATCTGTATTTTAATGATATTATAATGGTTAGATGGTTTAGGGTTTGTAATTAATGGGGTTATGGGTAATTAATTAGGTTAAATTAATTAAACCCGTTTTTAAAAAATGGGCAGAATTTTGGGCCATTGTTTTGATCATATAGGGAGATCTACAAACTCTTATTTTGCGATTCACATATCCCTAGAAAGCTAATTGAAGTGGATTTCTAATGCAAGAAACTATATCTAAATTAGAGGTAGGGAAGTGGGTCAAAAACAGGTTACAACAGTCGAAGGTCAAAACAGTTTTGAATTCAGCCTGTTTTCTTTTTAAGTTTTGGGTTGTTTGGGGTACTTAGGGTTGCATTGGGATCTTCTCACGAACATGAGAGATGGTTTATATATTGTAGTAAGTATCTGAACTTGGGCTAATATTGTGATTTATGGTAAGACCCTCTAATGGTAATGAACTTTTCATACGTTTAAAATCAGTAAATTCTAGATAGGTAGCAATATATACACATATATCTAGGCCTTAACAGTAGCTTTAAGGTTAGGGCAAGTGGGAGGTTTTAGCTAACATGTATAAAAGTGTGAATATTCCTTTTACAGAAACCATGGGTATGTTTAAACGGACATTTGACTTAAGGTTTTGAGACCTAAAACTGGGACTGATTTGTGTAAAATTATGAACGGGATAGCTATTAAACTTAACCAAGTTAGAGACTTGTTAAGGAAGGGTAATGGGGTGATTAGAGCTTAACGATGAGGTAATTATACGGGAATAGACTAGATTTCCATCATAGGTTGATGAGCCATCTTAGTGATTGGTTCGTGTATTGATTTCGTGTTTTTGGTTTGTTAGCTTGTTGCTAGTGCGAGGACTTGTGAAGAAGCTATCAGGTGAGTTTCATAGTCCCATGTTTACTATTGATTTTGACTTCCAGATGGGATGGAAGAGACACTGTGTTGAGTTATTTATAAATTGTTGCTGTGAATGTTTTTATGGTTGTGGTGGACTTGTGTGTACACTTATGTGATTAACTGCTATGTGATTCTTGATTGTGTATGATTTTGGATCGGGGGACACGTGCCGTCTCAGTTATTGTGGTTTGACAAGGTAGTGGCCTTGTGGTTTGACAAGGTAGGGGCCTTGTGGTTTGCCAAGGTAGTGGCCTTGGGATAGGTACATAGTGTGATCATCTATGGTACCATGATGTTGTTTGGCAAGGTAGGAGCCTTGGATTTTGGTTTGGAATGATTGATCTTGAATGCTAGTTGTTAATACATAATTGTAGCACATTGTCCATATGTTATTGTGTTGATGGTTGTTATTCACAGCTTGTAATTAATTTAGCGTTGGAGTCTAAACCTATGACTCTCACCAACTTTATGTTGACGTGTTTTAGTGTCTCTGTCAGGTGATACTATGGTTAAGCATGAGAACATAAGTGGCTAGGATTGGAGAAGCTTAGGAATGCATATAGAAGGAGAATCTCCGTTTCCTTCTTAGTTTTTATTTGTTCTTTTAATAAGTGATACTGTGGCACACATATATTTGTTTGGTTATGTTATTTGTTTGTCTTGGGTAAGCGGTAGGACTGTTACCTACTTACCTAGACTCTGAGTCTGATGAGATATTGTCATGACTTTGTGTCTCCATTTTATGACATTTCTTATTTCATATAGTTATCTCTATAGACACGCCATGTTGTGATGATATCCATACGTCGCGCCCCATATTCCGCCATGGTGGGGTGTGACAGAATGGTATCAGAGACAATGGTTATAGAGAATTAGGTTGCCTAGTCGTGTAGCCTAGTCTATAGCTTAAGGGTCCCTGCATATAGGCGTCATAGGAGTATGTGTGCATTTTATAGTAATTGATATGTTTGAATATTATTTTCGCGGTATTTGTTAGGTTATGAACTACTATGGTTCATACTTAACTACATGTTATTTTCTTTACGAGTTTTGATTAGTGCGGGTGGAACAATGGTCGTATACGCTAGTCATTGTTGGATTTCGCTTAATTATGTTTTCATGTTCTTTATACATTTTGAATTTTGTCTACGCTGGTTCAGCTGGACTACGAGTTTATGTGTTTCGTGCATTGGCTATGTTATTTTAATACATGGGATTTTGGATCTTATCTTGTGTGGTTATGTGCTTGTGAGTTGTTGGATTATGTGTTATGTGTAGTATTAATTTCTTATAAGTGTCATCATAGGAGGGAGTACATTGGTGAAAGGGAACATGTATAATTATGGAGGCCTACATAATTATATATGTGCCACAACACCACTGGACTTTCAAGGATGATTGCATGAAAGAGAGTTAATACATGCTTGTATAGTATATGTTGGATGGATTTGAGTGTATGTACGCTTATGCCTATCTATGTAAAATTATTTTCTACTTACCGGTTGTATTCTTGGGATGGTTGCTAGCTCGTTTCTCTTTGAGATGTTCAACTTCTGTAGTAGCGCATTTCTCGGGTCCTCATTTCACGTGTTTGTTTGTACGGTACTTTTGGCGTGAAGGATTTTGAGATGGTGGAGATTTCTTTTTGGGGTAACGACGTCTTTTGTTTCGAGTTATACATGGTAAAAAAAATAGAACTTGCAAATTGGAAAAAAAAATAGTTGTTGGTAGTCGATGAAATAAGGAAGTGTCGGGATCATGTTTCAAATAAGGTGGAATATAAATTCTTTAACATATAAGCATGACTCGGTTATTTTAAAATATTTTGGTTTTGATCTCCTAAAGTTATTGTTCTTAAGTTAAAAATTTTGTTCTTATTTAGTGAAATATGTTAAAATCATGTAATTAATAGAGTTTTAATTTTCTGGAATTAAAATAAATTAGGTTCTAGTTTTGGTAATTAATGGGGGGTTTTAGGGTTTAAAAATCGTTTTTTTTTGGTATAAATCGGAGTAGGCAGAAACTGTCGCTAAACAGTCAAAATATGTCGCTAACTGTCAGAAACTGTCGCTAATGCCTAGGCAGATTTTGAGAAAAATCGTTTTGGTCATAACTTATTCGTTTTTAAAGGTTTTTGGGTGATTCAAAAGCCTAAAATTATGTAACCGGAACATACTTTTCAAATATTCAGAAAGTTTCGTAATTTGAAGTCAGTAGCTTGGTCGAATTAATTGTACAAGTGTTGAGTTCAAGGTTAATTTTCGGACAACATGGTTTAAACTCGTGTTTTGGGTATTTTGCGGTAATGAACACTTGGAGGGTTAACATAGAGATGAGTTGGGAAGGAATTTGAGAGTTCTTTAGACCTTATTATACGTGGTTATATTTTGATGAGTTTTGATTTATGGTATTTATGAGTAAGACTGAAATCGGGGTGACAGTTTTAAACCCGTTGAGTTATGTGACGGCTCCTAACTTGGTTTCAAGACAGTTCTTGTTTGATGAGTTGCGAGATTTAGTTAGGTTGGTTACATAACTTTATGGTTTTGATAAGTTTCCTCGCGGACAGTTAAGGCTCATGTGTTGTTGGTTGAGATTATTTTCGTGTAAACTAAGTTCACGTTTGAACGTGAAGGTTTTATCAGGGATATGCATCCTCGTTTGTTTGCTGAGAATAAGTTTGAGTTTGGGAGTGAATCTCGGGACGATATTTCTATTAGGAGGGAGTGATGTGACAACCGTGGTTTTGGGTTTGTCACTTGGTCTTACTTTTAGGTTATTTTATGTGTGCTTACTTGAATTGTGTGTTTACGTGTTTATTTTGTGTGAACGAGGTTGGTGTGGTTATCGTTTATGAGTATAGAGTACTCATAAGTAAATCGAGGAACGGTTATTTCATGTTCATGAGCTCACAAGTGGTGACGATGAAATGAAAATGGTGATATTGTGGTGTTTACGTATACGTATAAGTATTATAGTAATAGTATTTTTTTAGGATTTACGGTTTAGCATTTAGAGGTCTCGGGTGAGGTAATTATCCATATGAATATTTTTCGGGATGGTTTTAAGTCATTTAGGACTTAGTTATAAAGTTTATTTCAAAATTTGAGATTTTTTATAAAAGTGTATATTTTACGTCTTTTACGGTAAAACGCGTAAATTTGACTAGTTTTACGGTTTTGAGGTTTTGGAAGCTTTAGGAGCTGAAATAAATTAAGGAAAATTAAGTTAATACTATTAACATACTATTAAATAATAAAAATAAAAAAAACGAAATTAAATGGGTATAGGTCGGTTATGTGAAAAAAAGAAAAGAAAAGGGGAAAAAAGGGAAAAAGGGAACCGGGCTTTTGTATATGGGTCAAGGACTTGTTAGGAAACTATATAAATACTTTTTTATTAACCAAAACACTTCATAAAACCCCTGGAGTTCACCTTCAAGTCGGCATCAATGGTGGTGTTAGGGTTCTTCATTAATTTTTCTTCTTTCAAAAATTCTAAGGTAAAATCTTTAATACTCTTTTTAATTAAAGTGTTTTAATTCTTTCTCAAACATCTTATGATGGATTTAGGTTAGGGTTTAAATAAGAATCTGTATTTTAATGATATTATAATGGTTAGATGGTTTAGGGTTTGTAATTAATGGGGTTATGGGTAATTAATTAGGTTAAATTAATTAAACCCGTTTTTAAAAACTGGGCAGAATTTTGGGCCATTGTTTTGATCATATAGGGAGATCTACAAACTCTTATTTTGCGATCCACATATCCCTAGAAAGCTAATTGAAGTGGCTTTCTAATGCAAGAAACTATATCTAAATTGGAGGTAGGGAAGTGGGTCAAAAACAGGTTACAACAGTCGAAGGTCAAAACAGTTTTGAATTCAGCCTGTTTTCTTTTTAAGTTTTGGGTTGTTTGGGGTACTTAGGGTTGCATTGGGATCTTCTCACGAACATGAGAGATGGTTTATATATTTTAGTAAGTATCTGAACTTGGGCTAATATTGTGATTTAGGGTAAGACCCTCTAATGGTAATGAACTTTTCATACGTTTAAAATCAGTGAATTCTGGATAGGTAGCAATATATACACATATATCTGGGCCTTAACAGTAGCTTTAAGGTTAGGGCAAGTGGGAGGTTTTAGCTAACATGTATAAAAGTGTGAATATTCCTTTTACAGAAACCATGGGTATGTTTAAACGGACATTTGACTTATGGTTTTGAGACCTAAAACTGGGACTGATTTGTGTAAAATTATGAACGGGATAGCTATTAAACTTAACCAAGTTAGAGACTTGTTAAGGAAGGGTAATGGGGTGATTAGAGCTTAACAATGAGGTAATTAAACGGGAATAGACTAGATGTCCATCATAGTTTGATGAGCCATCTTAGTGATTGGTTCGTGTATTGATTTCGTGTTTTTGGTTTGTTAGCTTGTTGCTAGTGCGAGGACTTGTGAAGAAGCTATCAGGTGAGTTTCATAGTCCCATGTTTACTATTGATTTTGACTTCCAGATGGGATGGAAGAGACACTGTGTTGAGTTATTTATAAATTGTTGCTGTGAATGTTTTTATGGTTGTGATGGACTTGTGTGTACACTTATGTGATTAACTGCTATGTGATTCTTGATTGTGTATGATTTTGGATCGGGGGACACGTGCCGTCTCAGTTATTGTGGTTTGACAAGGTAGTGGCCTTGTGGTTTGACAAGGTAGGGGCCTTGTGGTTTGCCAAGGTAGTGGCCTTGGGATAGGTACATAGTGTGATCATCTATGGTACCATGATGTTGTTTGGCAAGGTAGGAGCCTTGGATTTTGGTTTGGAATGATTGATCTTGAATGCTAGTTGTTAATACATAATTGTAGCACATTGTCCATATGTTATTGTGTTGATGGTTGTTATTCACAGCTTGTAATTAATTTAGCGTTGGAGTCTAAACCTATGACTCTCACCAACTTTATGTTGACGTGTTTTAGTGTCTATTTCAGGTGATACTATGGTTAAGCATGAGAACATAAGTGGCTAGGATTGGAGAAGCTTAGGAATGCATATAGAAGGAGAATCTCCGTTTCCTTCTTAGTTTTTATTTGTTCTTTTAATAAGTGATACTGTGGCACACATATATTTGTTTGGTTATGTTATTTGTTTGTCTTGGGTAAGCGGTAGGACTATTACCTACTTACCTAGACTCCTGAGTCTGATGAGATATTGTCATGACTTTGTGTCTCCATTTTATGACATTTCTTATTTCATATAGTTATCTCTATAGACACGCCATGTTGTGATGATATCCATACGTCGCGCCCCATATTCCGCCATGGTGGGGTGTGACAAAAAAGCATCATCATATACCTCATTATCAGATGAAGAGGAGGAGTGTGCCATGAGAGCATATTCAACATGCTGTTCTTCTTCAATATCAGCAATCAAAGCTTTGGCCTCTTCAACATCCTTAGCCAGATAGCTCCAATCCCATCCAGTACCATCAATTCCTTGAACTGCAACCATGGCTTTGGAGTCTTGAGCTTTAACAACCTGACTTGAGGGTTTACCAGCATCAGATCTTCTAGGAGATCTGCATTCCCTCATGAAGTGCCCCATGCGATGACAGTTGTAGCACTCAACTTTGGATTTATCAAATCCAGCAGTGTCTTTAGCATTGAAGGTCATCTTCTTCTTGAACCTTCTATTCCACCTATTTGCTCTTATACTAGCAAGAGCAATGTTCCACTTGATGTCCATCTCTTCCAAGTGTTCATCACTTATCTGCTCAAGGTCCTCATATGTAATCACTGAACCATTGGGCAAAGAAGCAATGTAAGCACAAACAGTATCCAAATCCAAACCAGCAGGTTTAACTCTTGGTGAGTCATTCATGAATGTGTCAGCGTCTGAAAAGGAGACGTTGACAGGACTTGTTCCAGCGCTGACAAATGATGATCCAGTAACTGGATGCATAAAAGAGTCCTTCTGATTGAATTGACCTTCACTATGAGAGAAGAAGGCCATGTTGCTGGTGCTAGCTTTGCTTGAAAGAGTTTCTTCTTCCAACAGTCTTAGTTTGTTGTAGATGTCATCAAACGAAGAGCTCTTGTGAGTATTATTGGCAAGAATAGATCTTGCCTCAATCTTCCATGTCTCACCAAGACTTTTCAGAAAAGTAGCATTGGTGTCAATATCACCAACTTGTGTCCCCATGAAGGACAATTTGCTTGTGATGTCAAGCAATCTGCTTCTCACACTGCTCAGTTTCTCATTGGGCTGAGCTTTGAAGACAGCATAATCATGCAGAAGTTGCTTTTTATTTTCTTCCTTAGTTTCTGCATTACCACCATATGCAACTTCAATTGCTTCCCAAAGATCCTTAGCAGATTCATAGCTTCTATATTTGTGCTGATTTTCTTGTCCCAAAGATACTTTCAGAATATTTAGGGCTTTCATGTCAGCCCTTTTCTTTGCAATATCTTCAGCACTTACAGCTCTACCATCTCCAGGTTTTTCTTTCTTATCTTCATCAGGACATCCTTCAACAGTTGTTCTTGTCGCAATGGCATTCAGAATTTTTTGAGCTTTATTGAATGAGTTTCCATATTCAATGATGTCCCAGAGTGTGTAGTCAAAGATCCCCAGATATTGTTCAAAGTTGAACCTCCATAAGTCAAAGTTGGTTGCGTCAAGCATGGGAATCTTGATGTTTGGTAAGGATGAGGAGGAGGAGGTTATTACTTCAGACATGATGTTTTTAGGGTTTTGAGAAAATTAGGGTTTTGGTGTTCGTATATCGTTCTAGTGTTCTTCAAAGATCAAAAGTTCCTCAACAAGCTCTGATACCACTTGTTGATCCCAAACTTAGATCGATTAGCTTTGTGTATACGAGATTAGATCAAGTATAACACGTAGAGAAACCTTTGTTATATGCTTTGTGAATCTAAGTATTATGCGGAATTTAATACTTAAACAAGAACACAAGATGTAAACAAAACTTTCACTTTGATTATCAATGTCGAACTTGCTTACAATGAAAGATGTTTACGAATGAAAACTTAATGAAAACTTTATATTAAACATTAACCTAAAGGCCTTCTTTTATAGACTAAGAAGCCTTGTACAATAAGCTACGTATCAACTATTCTAGGTAAAGATAAACATAGAAAATACATTGTCGTTTCTATCCTTACTAGAAGTATTCTAGAACATAATAAACGTGTAGCTCACATCTTCCATCAGTGCTTGTCTTTAATCTGTCAACGCTTGACTTTAACTTGTCAACGCTTAAGCTGTCAGCGCTCACATTGCTCTTGTCAACGCTTGAGTTGTTCTTGTCAGCGTTCAAGTGATCTGGCCTTAATTTATTCCCAACAAAGTGTTGATAAGTTGTCGGTTTCTACGAAAGATATTTAGGATGACGAATATGTTTACCCCGATGGGGAGGTTTTCTTTGTCGATAAACGTTTTGAGAACTTACCACCACCAAAACCAAAACGGTTTTCAAATGTGAGAATTTTTAGTGTGACTAACATTATCTTAGAAACACCAAATATTTTCGACATAATCAAAAAGGGTTTTCATAAGGAGAGTTTAAAAAAAAGGAAAATATTTTTGAATGTGATTTAATTTATTTTTCTACAAATCTAACTCCGTCATCACCACGTGTTTTGAGTGCTACAAGCTCGTCTACTCCTTTTGACGATGCTTTGTGTGGTTTTAGTATGGGGGAAGCCCCTTATGTTCCCTCATCCTTGTCCACTGAGGACGAGATATTCGATCCCGGAATTTCATGTAAAGGGAAATCTCGGTCTTCCACCGATGCAATAAATGGAAACTATATCTATTTGCTTGGTGAGAGTCTACCTCGAGTAGCTAAAAAGTTTGTCTTACCAATTGTCCCACCCTTCTATTTCTTCTCATCTATTTTCTTTAAACCCTTTGGGTTTATGTTGACACATGACGAAGTGGCGTTGATTTGTTTTTCCAATGAAAACGAGAACGCCATCTTCGATCCCGGTATTTTGCATCATTAAAGTACTTATTCCTTAATACCGGTTGCTTTTTGGGCCTTGTTTATCATGTAAGCCCCATCAAAAAAATTGACCATACCATGATTTTCCCTAATTGTTCACATTTTGAGGGGATCGAGTCGAGCTCATGACTCGGTAATCATAAACGAGGTGCCTCATGGGGGAGATCCCATGCTTATCCTTTTATGCTTACCAATAACTAATTAGAGGGGATTTGTGCCCTTCCAACTCGTTGTCTCGTGGTTGTTTGTGATTGTGTTATCTAGATCATCATCATCTACGATTGAAGACTCTCGTGTTCGTTTACGTGAGCCTCCATCGTTTGGTTGAAGAAGTTTTTCACGAATCCATTGACATATCCTTTATTGTTCTAACAATTATCTTTTAGCATAATTAATAAACGGCTTTAGATATATTGTTGATCACCCTTTCCATGCTAGATCCTAAGCATTCGATTCTTCGTCTCTAGTATGGGGGTGCTCCACCTTTAGACTCGAAACATTGAGGACAATGTTTACTTTTAGTATGGGGGGGTAAATAGGTACTTGTTTTGCTACGCCCTCACGTTTTCCAACTTTCAATGTTTTGTTTGTTGCTAATAAGGCTAAAAATGGCCAAATTTTAATTTTTTTCTTAGTTTTCATAAGAGTTTTTAAGACACAAATGTATATTTTCCGTTCGGTAGAATAAGAGCTAATTTTTTACTTGATGGGCATTTGGAGCCATTTACATTCCTTAACCCACTCAATTCAAGTTTTGCTAGACTTTTATATAGGGATCTTTAAAACACGAAAGTCTTAGCTCATTAGGGTTAAGAACAAGAACTTTTCGCAAGTTCTTATAATTGATCCTAGAAATTCACTTATCAAAGGAACTATAAAATGCATTCTCTAAACTTGAGAAAGTCCAAGAAAGTGCAAGATCCTATAGGTGGCTTGAAAACCCAAAACTTTGATTTGATATAGTCTTAATGAAAGCAAATCCAAATTTGGCTTAATTTTGACTTGCATGGCTAAGTATTCACGAGTTTCTTTAATTATAGGTCTTTATATAGTGAAGAACGAGAAGTGATAGAGTTAGACAAGTGATTATGCTAAACGTAGAACATGAAAATGTTCTTTCAAAAACTCATATGTTTTTAATTGTGGCTTTTTCTTCCCATAAGATCAATGCATTAGGAATAAAAATAATTGCAATAAGTAAGGTCGTACGATTTGAAAGGTTACTTAGCCTCTAGCGCAAGATCATTTAGAAGTTGCTCGGGGTTGAATAGAGTTCATAGCCAAGGCATAACTTATTGAAGCAAGACGCGATGATTGGTGAAGATCCAAAAAGGCCCTAACAAGGCATGAGGAGCTCTATTTTTGCTAAAGATCCAAGATGATGTGAAGTATCATTATTCCAAAATCAATATGAAGGATCGAGACACACGACGAAAAGCAATTACTCCCCTAAAGATCATGGAGAAAGTCTATCCAAAAATACCCTTACAATGTATGAGGATAAATATATCCAAGTTCGAAAAGGAGGCGGATCGTGGTTGTATATCAAAGTCCAAAATAAATATTGAAGAAAAATAATGAAGTCGTGGTCCAAATATGAAGAATCTCTCAAAAACGTCAAGTGAAGAAATTCCAAATATATGAAGAGAAGACCATAATTTCAAGAACATCTTCCCAAGATTTGAATTATGAAGTACATGCCAAATATCGGTCCGAGAAAGGTCTCAAATCGTGAAACGAGTTATGCCAAGATATGAACTTAAGGAGATACACGAGAAGCCGTTTTAAAAGATTTTGTCCTTCGGCTAACTATCGATTAAATCGTGCTACTTTGCTTTCGGACTAATAAATACTCAAATAAGTCAATAGGAATCACTTGTGATCCATGAAAAATAGTAAAAAAATGCTAGTAAGCCATTTCTTTTTATAATAACTAGGATTGCGGGAAGAAAAAGTATTACACAATTTGGACGTATGAGTAGTGATAGCATTGTGACTTGTACCAACAATGATCTCGTTTTTGCACTTAGCATGGAATGTATGAAAATCAAGAATGACGAAATTTACTCTAAGGTACATTTACTTGTTTCTATTCATTGACCCTAAAAGTCACATTCGTGATGAAAATCATACATTATGTCTTTACACATCTTCGTAGTATTGTTTCAAGTCTTTTACTTATCAATAAAGGGTAATAAAATTGAATTTTGGTGATGCTTAGATACTTTATTCTAGCATTTCGTGAGGGCACAATAATGGCTTAGTATGGGGGAGTGATGAGATGGCATTTATACATGATCTCATCGTTCTTTTCGGGCTTTAAATGCATAAAAATGTCATAAAATACCATATATATGCTTGTGTTTGTTTACTTGTGTGTTTTAAGTATGTATATCGTGAAAAAGACAAAAGATCACAAGAAACAAGGAAATATGGACACGAGAAACAAAGGCGTACAAAGAACAGGGCCCTAATTCATGTATTATCCAAGACTAAACCTTGAAGACTTGAAGATATGCAAGATTGATCCTCAAACAATGAAGAAATGACACTTAAAACCCTTGTGAATTCATAATTACATGTTTGGTCCCTTAAGTTTGTCAAAATTACAAAATGGTCCTTCAACTTTGAAGAAATGGCAAGATTAGTGTCACACCCCACCACGGCGGAATATGGGGCGCGACGTATGGATATCATCACAACAATAGCGTGTCTATAGAGATAACTAAATGATATAAGAAATGTCATAAATGGCGACACAAATGTCATGACAATATCTCAACATGCAGGAGTCTAGGTAAGTAGGTAACAGTCCTACCTCTTACCAAAGACAAACAAATAATACAAACAAAACAAACATATAGGTTCCAACAGTATCACTTATTCAAAAAAACATAAAGGAAAACTAAGAAGGGACGGGGATATCCTTCTATATGCAATCCTAAGGCATCCAAGTCTAGCCACTTCTATCCTCAAGCTTAACCACATTCTCACCTGAAAGAGACACTAAAACACGTCAACATAAAGTTGGTGAGAGTCATAGGTTTAGACTCCAACGCCAAAATAGTTATAAGCTATGAACCACAACCATCAATACAATAAAATATGGACAATGTGTTACAAATATGCATTAACAACTATCAATCAAGATTAATCATACCAAACCAATCCAAGGCTCCTACCTTGCCAAACAACATCATGGTACCATAGATGATCACACTATGTACCTATCCCAAGGCCACTACCTTGACAAACCCCAAGGCCACTACCTTATCAAACCACAAGGCCACTACCTTGTCAAACCACAAGGCTACTACCTTGTCAAACCACAAGGCTACTACCTTGTCAAACCACAAGGATACTACCTTGTCAAACCACAATAACTGAGACGACACGTGTCCCCCGATCCAAATCATACACAATCAAGAATCACATAGCAGTTAATCACATAATGTACACACAAGTCCATCTCAAATCACAAACACATTCACAGCATCAATTTAGAAAATAACTCAACACAGTGTCTCTTCCATCCCATCTGGAAGTTAAAATCAATATTAAACATGGGACTATGAAACTCACCTGATTGAGCTTCCCCAAACATCCGCGCACTAGCAAAAAGCTAACAACCAAAAACACATAATCAAAACATGAACCAAACACTAAAATGGCTCATCAACCTATGATGGACATCTAACCTTCTCCCATATATATACCTCATATATATGCTCTAAGCATCTCATTACACCCCTCTATAAAGCCCTTAACTCGTTTTACTTCATAACACATCCCGTTAACATTTTTACCCAAAACAGTCCCGTTTTTCATACCTTAAACTATGGGTCGATCTCCCCCTTAAAAATACGCATGAACTCTACAAAAGGAATATTCATACCCTTACATATGTTAGCTAACACCTCCCACTTTCCCTAACCTTAAAGCTACTGTTAAGGCCCCGATATATATATATATACTTTTGTCATTCCAGATTTCCTGATTTTAAACATACAAAAAGTTTGTTACAATTAAGGGGTCTTACCCTAAACCACCACCTTAGCCCAAGTGCAGATACTTACTACAATATATAAACCATCTCTCACGTTCGTGAGAAGATCCCAATGCAATCCTAAGTACCCCAAACAACCCAAAACTTAAAAAGAAAACAGGCTGAATTCAAAACTGTTTTGACCTCCGACTGTTGTAACCTGTTTTTGTCCCACTTTCCGACCTCCAATTTAGTTCTCGTTTCTTGCATTGGAAAGCCGCTTCAAATATCTTTCCAGGAGTACTTGGATCGTAAAATAATAGTTTATAGAACTCCCGATATGATCAAAACAATTGTCTCAAATTCTGCCCAGTTTTTAAAAACGGGTTTAATCAAATTAACCTAATTAATTACCAATAACCCCATTAATTACAAGCCCTAAACCATCTAATCATTATGTTATCATTAAAATACAGATTCTTATTTAAACCCTAACCTAAATCCATCATAAGATGATTGAAAAATAATTAAAACAATTTAATTAAAAAGAGTATTAAAGATTTTACCTTAGAATTTTTGAAAGAAGAAAAAATTAATGAAGAACCCTAAAACCACCATTGATGCCGACTAAAACTTGATCTCCAGGGATTTTATGAAGTGTTTTGGTTAATAAAAAGTATTTATATAGTTTCCTAACAAGTCCTTGGCCCATTCCAAAAGCCCGGTTCCCTTTTTCCTTTTTTTCCCCTATTCTTTTCTTTTTTTCTTCTTGCGTCCAAAACAAACCGACCCAAACCCCTTGAAATTCATTTTTTCCTTCTTTTTATTATTAATATATGTATTAATAATATTACCTTAAATTTCCTTAATTTATTTCAGCTCCTAAAGCCTCCAAAACCTCAAAACCGTAAAACTAGTCAAATTTACGCGTTTTACCGTAAAAGTCGTAAAATATACACTTTTATAAAAAATCTCAAATTTTGAAATAAACTTTATATTTAAGTCCTAAATGACTTAAAACCATCCCGAAAAATATTCATATGACTAATTACCTCTTCCGAGACCTCTAAATGCTAAACCGTAAATCCTAAAAAAATACACTATTACTATAATACTTATACGTATACGTAACCACCAAAATATCACCATTTCATTTCATAGTCACTAATTGTGATCTCATGAACATGAATTAATCGTTCCTCGATTTACTTATGAGTACTCTATACTCATAAACGATAATCACACCAACCTCGTTCACACAAAATAAACACGTAAACACAAAAATCAAGTAGTCACACATAAAATAACCTAAAAGTAAGACCAAGTGACGAACCTCAAAACCACGGTTGTCACATCACTCCCTCCTAATAGAAATCTCGTCCCGAGATTTACTCCTTAGGATCAACACACAGACAACAAATCACACGAGGATACTTGTTCTAAATGAACTCCTCTCATTTCCACGTGAACTTCAGTTCAAGTTTCAAGATACCACATGTACAAACCAAAAATAATTAAACCCATTGCCAAACTCTTGACCTCACAGTCAATAAATCTCGCAAATGACTCTTCGATAAAACAAAGACTCTTATTAGCACAAAACCCGAATAACCAGACATGCAAATATGCATCCTCAAACAACATTTACCAACCCCAATACATGAAATGTATCATGTATACAACTCATTTCCCCCAGGTAATTCTATGATCATAAGCTAATGGTCTGATCTTCCCAAAGATCATAAATGGACCTATAAAACTCTACATCAACACTTCCATCTTTCCAAATCATACCACCCGTTACTATGGGTGAAACTCCATACATAACTTTGTCACTAAATCTAGTGGTTTCCTCCTTTTCTACATAGCATCCCTTGTTGCTCTCATTCTGTCCACAAACACCATTACCACATTAGTAGCCTCTTTTACCAATTCTAGTCCACAATGAGGACAACTCACCCTATCCTTTCATATCGTGCCTCAAACTGCATTTATCGACTTCTAGTACGATAACTATCATTATATGAAAACTCAGCCATCGCTAACGAGTTTCCGAACTACCTCTAAATCAATCACCCATGTCCAATTATGTTCATCAACTCCCTTCAGTCCGTATCCCAAACTACTTTAAATTCCAATTTCCTTACAAAGTGACCTATGACGGTCTTTCACATATCCATTAATTCTTCCAACTTCCCAACTACGTGACTTCTCATTCCTCTTGAAATAGGTGATGAATTAGTCAGTCTATCGACTATCACCCAACTCTCATCGTACTTAATCCCCCACCGCATTATGTATCCCTTCCACCAACTTCGTCCTTACATCGCCCTTTCTAAACTACTCCTATCCATGTAGGAAGTATAGTCTATGTCCCTTTCCTCCTTACGATTGTCCAAGCCACGCAACATAAATGTTGACGCGTTCACTGCTTTAGACAACTCAACTCGTGCAACCCACATCCTTCATCCAAACCACTCTAATACATCATCCCTATAGTTCAAGTTCGTCTCAGCTTCACCTCATCCTTCTTATTCCATGTCTCATCGACCATGCTTGCCTTTCCCAGATGGTACTTGGCCTTGCAATTTTCTTTCATCAATTAACTCCACCCATCACCTTTTCCAAATGTTCAATCAAGATGATTGAATATGTGTTAGAGACGTTCATGATCCGTATAGATCATTCTCCACGTCTCGTACACCAAATGCCTCTAGCATTCTAGGCAGATATAACAGTCCAGCTCCACTAACTAAGTCTATCCAGTTCTTCCAAATCTTCAGTTCCTGCAACGTATAAGCGATCGCCTTTCTTTGCCGTCCTCGTATGCGTCCAAATCCCTGCTCCACGTATCGTCATGTTTCGCGAAAACATCCAGTCCTTCCGATAATGCCAAGATCTGCTCATCATCCAACCCACCTCTTCAGCCTACAAAATGCTTCCTCGTCCTTCTTCACTTCGCCCCTTGCTGGTTCCATGATATGCCATCATCTCTGACTACTAGTCCTGGCCAACTAAATCCTAAAACTCACACTTGAAACTCTCACGTTTCATTCCCTTTACTAATAACTCCAAAACCAACACATAATTCGCCTCATCCTCCTTCTAAGATTTGAGTAGATCAAGATGTCGTCGATGCTTCCGATGACAACTCGTTTATAGACGTTCATGCACACTCGGTTCATTGATTCCATGAAAACCTCTAGTGCTTTGGCGAAGCCAAATGCATAACCGTAAACCCAAAGCGTTCATACAACATCCTTAGCAATTTCAACTATGTCCTCCTCACACCCTCTCTTAGCGGCAATACGAATAAATTCCTTACAATTTCTAACAGCTCTTGTTCTTAATTCACTCCATCAACGATTTGCCTTGGATGACACTAACTATAACTCCTCTCACTTCTCCTACTTGCTTTATTCATGGTTCTACCTCAACGCTCCTAAACCATACAAAACCAAAACTACATCCTGAATACACCAGATACGATCGACGAATTAAACCCACGGATAACTAACGACATTTCACGTGCACCAATTAAAACAAATCAAAAACCACGATACTCCAAAGAAAAATCAAACCCAAAACATGTATCAATTTCCAAATGACCCATGACAACGAAAAATAATTCAAGAAACACCCAATGGCAACCAAAACATATTACGCCCCGCCACATATTATTTAAACCGTGCAAAGATCGACTTTCCAAAAGAATATATATATATATTATTTTTAAAATTTTTTTTTTCCTTACCTCCCCACATCTATGTGACTCAAACCATCTACAAACAACCTTCTAGACGATCTCAAAACTCAACTCAAAGACTAGGTATCCCGTGCATCCCAAATCATAAAAAAATAAAACTACTATTCTAACTCAACCTTGAACCCGACACTTGTACAACAATTCCGACCAGTCCACTGACCTCCCATGACTATAAATTCTGAATATTTGAAAAGTATGTTCTGAGTATATAATTTTTGGCTTTTGAATCCCCCAAAAAGCTTTAAAAATGAACAAGTTATGACCAAAACAATTTTATGCTAGTTGTTTTAAAAACTAAAGAATAGACTTAGTGATCAATGCAATCCTTTTCAATGAAAGATATAATTGTATGTGAAATATTCATAAACTCCTTTTAACCTTGTATCAATAACTATAAATGACATGAATTGGTTAAATCCGATTATATAAACTATGTAAGTAGAAAGAAATTTTACTTCGCTTTATTTTAAAGAAAGTCTTTTAGAATTTGAAATAAATAAGTGTTGATAAAAAAAAACTTATGTTACATCTTGTTTCAAACATGACTCCAACACCTTACCCTTATTTTACCGAATACAACCAACTATCTAACTCTATAGTAGATTTCTAAGTCCCTCCTTTTTCCATATACCAACCAAAAGAAATGTAAGACTCAACCCAAAAGATTTCATTATCCCAAAAGAAATCTCCATTTATTTCAACGGACTTAATACCCAGAACAAAATTTTAAAACATACACGTGAAATATGAACTCAAAGAATACGCTACAAGACACAGTTCAAAAAAACGAACCGTTATTGAAACTCCATCAACTCCAGCACCATAAAACACGAACAAACACAAGGTACGTTGAAGTTATAATAACTAGTGAACGACCATATACCATAACTTAACACATAGTAGTATATATACATCCGCATATATATACCTATTAAATCACCCAAAACATACTCGTTACCATACATGTCGGATCAACCAATCACGTCATACACTCGTTTTTCCACACGAGTAATCACCATCTCACCGTGCCACAACAAAGCATAAAACCCACCTCCAAAACCAAACCATATCGTGTGACCCCAAAATCACACAACACAACTATAACCCAAAACATATAACACACTAATAAAAATAGCCATATCGTAGGCAGCCGTTACATAAACCCATATATTATACGTATACCCAATATCTACATCTCATCATATACAAGCATGTACTAACCCTCTTTCATGCAACCATACTTGGGAACCCATTGAAGTTGTGGTACTTGTATAACTATGTTGGCCACCATACTTATACAATTACCCTTTCCCCAATGCACTCCCTCCTATGATGACACTTATAAGAATCAATACAACATATAACACATAGATCCATCTACTCACATAAGCTCATAACCACATAACCAATAAGATCCAAAACTCAATCTATAAAAATAACATATTAAAACTCTTGGAATACAGAAATCCATAGTCTAGCTTAAACAGCCTAGACTAAATCCAAAACGAAAACATAATCAGATATAAGTCATGTCGCCCATAAGAGTGGAAACAACTTAAAATCCTTCCTACCCATGTACTCCTAGTAACTCGAACCACCACACGATTCTTAGGGAACATGACTTAAACATCAAAATAAAAAGTAACATACCTCAGGTATGTAAAATAACTCGACAAAAGATAGAAACTACCATGTACCAAATTATGTACTATAATGTACAATTTAAGCAAAATACGACAATGACTAGCGTGGACGATTATGGTTCAACCCGCCCTAGTCACAACCCGAAAAGAAAATAACATGTGGCTAAGTATGAACTTACTATGGTTCAATTCATACTAGTCAAAAAATCGCAATAAATAACATCCCAACACATCAATTTATGTAAAATGCACACATACTCCTTTGACGCCTATATGCAGGGACCCTTAAGCTATAGACTAGGCTACGCGACTAGGCAACCTAATTCTCTATAACCTGTCTCTGATACCATTCTGTCACACCCCACCACGGCGGAATATGGGGCGCGACGTATGGATATCATCACAACAATAGCGTGTCTATAGAGATAACTAAATGATATAAGAAATGTCATAAATGGCGACACAAATGTCATGACAATATCTCAACATGCAGGAGTCTAGGTAAGTAGGTAACAGTCCTACCTCTTACCAAAGACAAACAAATAATACAAACAAAACAAACATATAGGTGCCAACAGTATCACTTATTCAAAAAAACATAAAGGAAAACTAAGAAGGAACGGGGATCTCCTTCTATATGCAATCCTAAGGCATCCAAGTCTAGCCACTTCTATCCTCAAGCTTAACCACATTCTCACCTGAAAGAGACACTAAAACACGTCAACATAAAGTTGGTGAGAGTCATAGGTTTAGACTCCAACGCCAAAATAGTTATAAGCTGTGAACAACAACCATCAATACAATAAAATATGGACATTGTGTTACAAATATGCATTAACAACTATCAATCAAGATTAATCATACCAAACCAATCCAAGGCTCCTACCTTGCCAAACAACATCATGGTACCATAGATGATCACACTATGTACCTATCCCAAGGCCACTACCTTGACAAACCACAAGGCCACTACCTTATCAAACCACAAGGCCACTACCTTGTCAAACGACAAGGCTACTACCTTGTCAAACCACAAGGCTACTACCTTGTCAAACCACAAGGCTACTACCTTGTCAAACCACAATAACTGAGACGACACGTGTCCCCCGATCCAAATCATACACAATCAAGAATCACATAGCAGTTAATCACATAATGTACACACAAGTCCATCTCAAATCACAAACACATTCACAGCATCAATTTAGAAAATAACTCAACACAGTGTCTCTTCCATCCCATCTGGAAGTTAAAATCAATATTAAACATAGGACTATGAAACTCACCTGATTGAGCTTCCCCAAACATCCGCGCACTAGCAAAAAGCTAACAACCAAAAACACATAATCAAAACATGAACCAAACACTAAAATGGATCATCAACCTATGATGGACATCTAACCTTCTCCCATATATATACCTCATATATATGCTCTAAGCATCTCATTACACCCCTCTATAAAGCCTTTAACTCGTTTTACTTCATAACACATCCCGTTAACATTTTTACCCAAAACAGTCCCGTTTTTCATACCTTAAACTATGGGTCGATCTCCCCCTTAAAAATACCCATGAACTCTACAAAAGGAATATTCATACCCTTACATATGTTAGCTAACACCTCCCACTTGCCCTAACCTTAAAGCTACTGTTAAGGCCCCGATATATATATATATATATATATACTTTTGTCATTCCAGATTTCCTGATTTTAAACATACAAAAAGTTTGTTACAATTAAGGGGTCTTACCCTAAACCACCACCTTAGCCCAAGTTCAGATACTTACTACAATATATAAACCATCTCTCACGTTCGTGAGAAGATCCCAAAGCAATCCTAAGTACCCCAAACAACCCAAAACTTAAAAAGAAAACAGGCTGAATTCAAAACTGTTTTGACCTCCGACTGTTGTAACCTGTTTTTGACCCACTTTCCGACCTCCAATTTAGTTCTCGTTTCTTGCATTGGAAAGCCACTTCAAATATCTTTCCAGGAGTACTTGGATCGTAAAATAAGAGTTTATAGAACTCCCTATATGATCAAAACAATTGTCTCAAATTCTGCCCAGTTTTTAAAAACGGGTTTAATCAAATTAACCTAATTAATTACCAATAACCCCATTAATTACAAGCCCTAAACCATCTAATCATTATGTTATCATTAAAATACAGATTCTTATTTAAACCCTAACCTAAATCCATCATAAGATGATTGAAAAATAATTAAAACAATTTAATTAAAAAGAGTATTAAAGATTTTACCTTAGAATTTTTGAAAGAAGAAAAAATTAATGAAGAACCCTAAAACCACCATTGATGCCGACTAAAACTTGATCTCCAAGGATTTTATGAAGTGTTTTGGTTAATAAAAAGTATTTATATAGTTTCCTAACAAGTCCTTGGCCCATTCCAAAAGCCCGGTTCCCTTTTTCCTTTTTTTCCCCTATTCTTTTCTTTTTTTCTTCTTGCGTCCAAAACAAACCGACCCAAACCCCTTGAAATTCGTTTTTTCCTTCTTTTTATTATTAATATATGTATTAATAATATTACCTTAAATTTCCTTAATTTATTTTAGCTCCTAAAGCCTCCAAAACCTCAAAACCGTAAAACTAGTCAAATTTACGCGTTTTACCGTAAAAGTCGTAAAATATACACTTTTATAAAAAATCTCAAATTTTGAAATAAACTTTATATTTAATTCCTAAATGACTTAAAACCATCCCGAAAAATATTCATATGACTAATTACCTCTTCCGAGACCTCTAAATGCTAAACCGTAAATCCTAAAAAAATACACTATTACTATAATACTTATACGTATACGTAACCACCAAATATCACCATTTCATTTCATAGTCACTAATTGTGATCTCATGAACATGAATTAACCGTTCCTCGATTTACTTATGAGTACTCTATACTCATAAACGATAATCACACCAACCTCGTTCACACAAAATAAACACGTAAACACAAAAATCAAGTAGTCACACATAAAATAACCTAAAAGTAAGACCAAGTGACGAACCTCAAAACCACGGTTGTCACAATTAGTCCCTCATAAATTCTAATTTGTCAATTATGGTCCTTCATGGAGTCAAAGATACATTGAAGACCTTTAAAGATCAAGAAAGTCCAAATTCATTCCCTCAATTATGGAGAAATGGCAAAAATAACCGTTGATATCTTTTGGAAAAGTTTTGTGCCAAAAGTGTGAAGATGAAAACTTAATTAACAAAGGGAAGAAAGTTTTATTGGCTGAAAACGTTTTATACCCATTTCACCAAAACACAAGGACTTGTTATGTCTAAGTTTAAACAAAACAAACATGCGCCAAACACTTAACCTCCACTAAAAACGGATCAAACGTGGCACTGTTCACACGTATGAACCCAGTTTTACTTTTTACAAAACAAAGGGGAAAAAGAAATTACCTTGGCACATGTGTGATTCACACATGCAGAAACCCATCCCAACATTAAATCCCTCTTCTCCACTCACCAATGGACCCCACACCCCAAACCGTTACCCCATCACATCACACCCTCCTCTCCAAGTAAGGACACGTGTCAAGATCAACAGCTTAGACTCTCTGCTTAACTAGCAAGCTAAAATGAACGGTTTTTATCACTTTGGATAGCTCATCAACAACAAACGGCATCAAGCACTCAAGGATAATTTAGGAAATTCACATCTAGGGTTTATGAATAGTGTTATATAAGCATTTTCCTATAAAAGGAGACCTCAACCTGTGAGAGTCCCTTTGTTCTAGTTTTACCTTTTAAACATTGTAATTCCTTTTTGAAATTTATAAAAGTTGGTATTTTGAGAAAAATTGTAATTCCTTTTTATGTTTTTGAAAGTTGGTGTTGTTTAAGGGTAATTCTGAGTTACATTTGTTGTTATAAGTGTGCTTGAATCATTTGGTTCAAGGACGTTTATGTTTGGTAAGGTTTTCAAGTTTGAAAAAGCTTGAAAAGAGGTTTCTGAATTTGCTTATTTTTGGGTACTAATCCTTAACCAAAAGCTGTAAGCTCTTGCAAGCTTGTTGACACCAAGCTTGTGAAGGGATTAGGGCCTTTGGTTGGGATGTTTGTTCATAGTGTTGAAGAAATCAAGCCCTTGAGTTTCTGCTTTGAAACATCAACCAAGGCAGTCATCTATCTTTCTTGTTGAAGTACCTTGGTCTTGTTCTAGCTGTTGAACAAGGTCCAAGGAGCATTGCTGGTCCTCCTAGGATGTTGTGGAGGACAGGTATAAAATCTTGTGAAGATTCCTCTCAAAAATCATATGATATTGTCTGTTTTATGATTTAGTATGTGATTTGGTGATTTTGTGTTTGTGATTTGTGTTTTATGGTTGCAATCTGTTAGTTGTCACCTAGTGTATCTATTTGAATGATAAAATCAGTAGGTTGTGTTTAAAAATCACAAGTTGCTTTGAAAAGTTGTGGATTAAGGACTGTTTGGGATTACTGGTTCATAAGTCCTTGGGGCCTTGTGCCCTTGGTTCTTAGGGTTTGGGAAGTCTAAACAAGTCATTTTGAACTAGTTTTAGTCATTGTTTAAGTTTCTGAAAGTTTGGGAAAAGGATTTGAAGTTTTGCAAAAATCTGATAAAAGTATTTTTGAAATTGGTCAAACAAATCAGATCAAATAACTTTTGTGTTAGTTGGATCTAAGGTCTAAAATCAGGTTTGGGAATAGTTTGGGTCATAAGCTATCTATTGGTTATCAGGTAGTTTAATTTGGTAGCTTATTGAGTGTGCTATAGCTTATCAAAGTTGGCTGAAGTGGTCATTTGCATCAGCAAAGTGACCACCTCATTTGGTGCTTGCATTTGTACTTCTTGTGTAAGGATTGTTGATTTGTTGCTTGGATCCTATTTGTGTTTTGCTTGTGAGGTTATTTGGCTACTTGGATTGATTTGTTGATAGCTTATAAGCTTACTGGCTTATTGGCTTATTTGTGGTAAAACTTATCAAGTCTACTCAACTGGTAGACCTTGATTCACAAGGTTTGTACTCAAGCCTTGACCAGCAGGGTGAAAAACAAGTCTCAACACTTCATTAAGTCTGTCAACGTCCAATTTGTTCTTGTCAGCGCTTGATTTACACTTGTCAGCGTTTGACTTTTGGTCAAACTTGTTCACATAGCTTATTGAATCTATTTTGCTTATTGGTACATACAACAATTTGGTTTTTGTAATTGAACTCATTTTTCTCAGCTTAATAACTAGTCTGGAAGGTTACAAGTCTTTTGGTTAAGCTTTAGCTAGAAAACTAGCTTATTTGGCTTTTTTAGCCAGCTTATTGGTTCTTACAGCTTATTCTACTTTTCTTTTTGTGATTTTCTTGATTGATTATGCTTAGTTAAGCTATTTGTGAGCTTTTGCAACAAACTAGAGCTTCTGAAACAGCCTAAAACTCTATCCCGACTTATTTGTTGTTTTGTGGAATTGTTCTTGGCTTATTTTTGGCTTATTGAGTGTGCTTTTTCAAAATTTCTTTTTACAGATCTCTTTAGTATCCCAAAAGAAGGTTGTGTGTCAAATTAGAGCTTATGGCATTAGCTTATTGCTTAATGGGCTTAATGGCCCAATAAGGATAAGTTGTTTGTTCATTAAGCTGTGATAAGCTCACTTTCAGCTTTTGGGCCTTCAGAGTTTTGTGTTTAGAATTAAATTTTAAGTCAGATAGGGCTTTTCCAAATCAATTCGGCCAAGTTTGACTTTTTGGGCCCATTAAGCCCATTTGTGTTGATTGTTTTGGGTTTTGGCCCATTTGAGGGCCCAATAGGGATATTCTGGTCTTTTCATTTTCATTTTCTGTTTATTTAGGTTAAAATAAACTAGTTTGCAAGTTTTTAGAATTTTTTGTATTTTTTGGATTTTTAATATTATTTTAATATTATTTTTCAAATTTCACATTTTTGTACTTTTATATTTTTCTTAGCTTAAATACATTAAAATAGGAATTTTGCAACTCTTAGATTAATTTTATCATCTTTAGATTAATTTTTATAATTATTTTAAGTTTTAATGGTTTTTAAATCATTTTAAATAGTTTTTCTTAGTTTAAAAATTTATAAAAATTGTTTTTAATCTTTTTAGGTCATTTTAGAGGTTTACCAATTGAAAAATCTTTATTTGGGCTTTTTGATAATTAATTTGATTTTTAGGGCATTAATTAGCACTTAAAAATTAATATTTAATTAATTAAAAGATTTGAAAAAGTTTTGATCATCGGTAAACTCTTATTTTATTTATTTTGATTTTTGGTGAATTTTTTGTAATTTTTAGAATTAATTTTAATTTTTGATCATTTTACGGTTTTACGTGTAGTCGTAGTGGTAATTAATTTCACGTCTTCGTCATTCTCTTTTCTCATCCCCTTCTAACCAATATTAATCTCAAACCTTGCTACATTTTTATCACACACATATACCTCCTTGCGAAACGAACTTTTACCTTAGGGTCATGTGTACACGGTTTTCCTAAACCGTCGTATTTAATACTTTCCCTATTTACCTCCTTTTCCTAAAGGTGTGGTAAAACACTGCAATCAAACATTATTATCCGCTTCAAAACTTCCACTATACTTTTGGGCCGAACCCATGTCAACCGCATGCTACACACAAAACCGTTCCTTACTTATCCCAAGACACGAAAGACACCATATCACATAATTCATGATCGAAAACCTTCAATCAAACACCTTCATGTTTTTTGATGTACTTGTTACATTATTCGAAATGGTGAAAATTTGGATAAGCTGAAAGAGAAAGGTGATGCATGTATTCTTGTGGGATATGCAACTCATTCTAAGGGATATAGAGTATATAACAAGAGAAAAAAATTGATTGTCGAGACCATTCACATTTGATTTGATGAATTACAAGAAATGACACTTGAACAAAACAGTTTAAGTCCCGATCCACAACGACAAACGACTTCCGTTCACAACCGCACGGAACTCGGAACTCAAGACCACAGCAATGAACCGTCAAGTTCAACGCTGGTTCCAGAAAATGTTCCTAGAGCTGATATGACAGTCGACACGACAATTTAAGAGTTGGAAATGTTATATGGACCAATGTATGATGAAAATTTCACGGGGGAGAAACAAGTTGTATCGAAGTCTTCCGCTGTCACTCATGATAAGAATGATGATACCGATCATCGTCAACAACCGGATAAAACTTCATCTACTTCAACACGGGTTGCTACAGATTTACCTCCTCAAAATATCACTTCAACAATCGATCCTACAACATCCACAACTACTGTCATTGCTTCAGAGAACACAAATCAAGCAGACAATGCATTATCTTACGAAGACGAATTTATCAACCCATTCGGTACACCGGTACACGAAACTGGAGAGTCTTCTACTCGCCATGTTGACCTGTCAAATATGCACACGTTCTATCAACGACATCCTTCAACACATCATTGGACCCGAGACCATCCTTTGGTTCAGGTAATTGGAAACCCTTCACAACCTGTTCGTACAAGACGACAACTAGCCATCGATGGTGATGTTTGTATGTTCGCACTCGCCGTGAGTTCAGCTGAACCGAAAAACATCAAAGAAGCCATGGCTGATCACGCTTGGATTGAATTGATGACGGATGAACTTCAACAATTTGAAAGACTTAAATTTTGGGAACTTGTTGACAGACCATACGATGTAATCTTAAATCTTAGATGGATCTAGAAAAACAAGATGGATGAAGAGAACACGATCATCAAGAATAAATCTAGACTAGTGGCTAAAGGGTATGGACAGAAAGAGGGTATTGATTTTGAAGAATCATTTGCACCAGTAGCTCGTTTGTAAGCGGTCAGGATTTATCTTGCTTATGCTACACATAAGGGATTCATTGTCTATCAAATGGACGTAAAGACGGAGTTTTAACGGTCCTTTGAAGGAAGAAGTCTATGTCACACAGCCTGAAGGATTCGTAAATCCTCATTATCCTGACAGGGTGTATCGTCTCCGCAAAGCACTTTATGGACTCAAGCAAGCTCCAAGGGCGTAGTACACGAGCTCTCGAAATTTCTGGTCTCCAAAGGTTTCTCAAAAGGTTCCATTGATCTAACTTTGTTCACTTATAAATATGGGGATGACATTTTGCTTGTGCATATTTATGTTGATGACATTATTTTCAGGTCTACAAACCCAAAACTTTAAAAATGGTTTAAAAAAGTAATGTACAGCATATTTGAAATGTCTATGATGGGCGAAATAAAATTCTCTCTAGGAATTCAAGTTCACCAATCCCCAAGTGGTATCTTCATTAACCAAGCTAAGTATTGTCAAGAGATAATCAAAAAGCATGGTATGACATCATGTGACCCCGTTGGGACACCTTTATCAACCACATCCATAGATTCTGATTTGGAGGGATTACCCATAGATCAAACGAGATATCGTTCCATGATCGGGTCTCTCATGTACTTGACAGCAAGCAGACCTGATATTCATCATGCTACATGCTATTGTACACGATATCAAGCACGACCCACTGAAAAGAACCTCAAGGAGGTTAAACGGATATTTTGGTACCTTAAGAATACCAGTCACATGGGACTCTGGTATCCGAGGGAAACCGGTTTCTTTCTAACGGCGTATTCAGATTCTGATCATGCATGGTGTCTTGATACACGAAAAAGTACTTCTGGTGGTGCACAATTTCTAGGTCAAGATAAGCTTGTGGGATGGTCTTCCAAGAAGCAGGATTGCACGTCACTTTCATCAGTCAAAGCGCAGTGTGTGTCTCTATATGTGTGTTGTGCTCAAGTTCTTTGGATGAGAACACAACTCACAGATTATGGCTTCCACTTTGATAAAGTACCTATGTACTGTGACTCAAAGTCCGCCATAGCCATCTCCTACAATCCGGTACAGCATTCTCGCACGAAGCACATTGATGTCAGATATCACTTCATTAAGGAACAATTTGAAAAGGTTATTATTGAATTATACTTTGTTGGAACTGATTACCAATTGGCTGACTTGTTTACAAAATCTCTTTCGAAAGAGAGGTTTGCGTATCTAGTTAGGCAAATTGGTATGAGATGTTTGACTCCAGCAGAACTGGAGATTCTGGCAAAGAAGCCTGCTTGATTCATCTATCAAACATTAACCTATAAATATCTATGAAAAAGCAAAATACAAAAATATAAACATATAAAAACAAAACACAAAATTAAAAATCTTTTAAAATCCAAAAATATTCTTCTCGACATGTCCTTCAGTATCGATAATATGGACGTACCTAGAAATGTCGCTCAATAACGACACGGTGTGTACATAAAGCTCGAATGAAGGTTGTAAATATTTTTCAAAACATGTCATTTCTTTTAAATAAAGGAAATTGTCTATTTTGGACAATATTTCCAAACAACGGGTAGAGAAATCTATCACGAGTTGAGCTTGTCACAAAACATTCCATGTTTTGAGCTCAACACAATGGTTTGTAATCACTTTCAGATTGCAACCCGGAACTATATTCACGGGGGAGTGTATGTTTTCATGCTCTTACCCTTAGCAAAAGAAGTTAAATCTTCTTATACTTGAGTGGACTCGTCAAAGACATTCAAATTCTATGAACTCAAGTTTATGCTTTAGAAAAACCTTTTCGTAAAAAAGAATTGATTTTTCAAAAAGCGTTAAACACAATTTTTTCAATAATTTCTCAATGATATTTAAAATCTTTCAAAAATTATGTGTTCAACAACTCCTATCCTCAAAAGTTTAATGTGGATCATATCCTCGTAATGAAAATTCCATTGGATCAATTTTTGAGGGGAGCATTTAACTTCATGCAAAAATTAACACATCTTTCTCCTGGAGATTTTCAAGACTATTTTTCAAAATATATTTTAATCAAATTTGGTATCTCTAATATCAAAAGATTTTATATATTAGAGATAGGGGAGAAAATTTGATTAAAATGTGATCTAAAGACTCAAGCACTTATGGTTACGATCAAATGCCCACAACATCTTTGATTCACGATGTTATTGGTGTCAAAAGGGTGGTTAGGTTTAAGTCCTATGATCCAACCAGAACCGGAGGGATCTTCCCAGGGACAATCCAATAGATTATTAGAAGTCCTTAGGAAAGATGGAGTAGAATGTGAACGAAGCTGAATGTCGACTAAGTACTGATGATAGCACTGGAACAATCACAACAACGTGCTATTAATGATGTCTTGGTAAGAATTGAAGGGGTTGAAGAATGAAAAAGAAATGTAAGGATAAAGGGTCTAAATAAAGAAGCCCTCCATACAACTTAGGCAGAAACCGGGTCAACACATCATGAAGACAACTCATCATGGACCCAGTGATGTATGCACAACCCTTTCCTGGCTACTCAGGCTTCTCTCAAAAGAAATTTGTTTTATTGTCACGGAGATCAACATGACTTATATTGACTTTCTCACTCCGAGATAGTTGATATTGAATAGGTGGCATCTTCTCCAGCCTCCGATCACTAAAAGTGCACAAATCGATTCTAGAGCCAAGAGGTCAATTAAATCTCGTTAGGACACACGGATGAAGATCAAGAGAGTCCTATGCTATATCCTTGTGATATTGCTAGAACACTCAGAGTGATACTACTTAGTATTCACAATGATGAGTGGAAATCCTTCCAGTGTTAACATCAAACAGCACTACTGTAGGTAATATGTAAGATTCTTTATGAATTGAACATGTGTAAACTGAAAAGCAACAGTGGTTTGATTCTGAATTGATTCAAACTCGTTTCCGGTTTCTACGTAATATCTTTATGGTCTTGCCAGAACATTCAGAGTGATATTCATTAATATTCACAGTGACGAATGGAAATCCTTCTAGCGTCAACATCAAGCAGCGCTATGGTAGGTGACTTGTGAGATTCTTATGAATCAAGCTTCTGTCAACTGGAAAGCAACAATGGTAAGATTCTTAATGAATCAAACTTGTTCCAGGAATTTGAATTGACGACTTTAATCAAGCGGATATTTATCCAATTGATTCACTCTTTATGTTCGCAGTCTTGCTTTGAGACGGTCGAGTATAGAGAACGGCTAGTACAGCCGCGAAACCCTGTCAAGGAGATTCTTAACTGAATCTACCTATCACAGGTATGGTATTTAATATCGTATAACGGTCTTCACCGATCGGAGGTAAAACGCTACCGATTTAGGACGAATGTCAAAGCCATTCAGTCCGTGTCTATGTTTTATCTCAAGAAGGTAGTGTTACGGTGTACTCAACAAAGTCAAAGATTCAAAACCACATTCTCATGCCAAAAGACATATTCGACAATTAATAGTGTGAGCATGTGGATGAAGACACAAGATCACAAGATGGCAAAGACAACTCAAGGATGATTTGAAGATCTCAAACTTAAAGACAAAGTCGAAAGACAACGACAAAGGCTCAAAGATCACAACATGAAGGAACAAGACTACGATTACACGTTCAAGGCTCATTTATGGCGAGATTAGTAATCTCTACAAATTTCCTAAATGACCAAGGTTTATGACCTCTCATTGGGGGAGATTGTTATCCTTAAAATATTGAGTCAAACAAGAATGCTCGGTCATATGTTTATTATGTATCGTAAATTAGAACGTTGTAATAGGTAGTAGATTAGTCGTGTCTAACGGGGTTAACTTTAAGCTATGGTTCATTCATAAGTAACCAAAGCCCAAAAGGAAAGCCCGACCCATGTAGTATAGTCCATACAAGCCCACATGTAGGGGGACTATAAATACCCTTCCTAGCATGTTAGGAAGGGTGTTGGTTATTCATTTTCTCTAATCTAATATCACCTAGTTTCTCCAACCATTCTCTCTACTTTCTCTCACTATTTATCTCTCTAGAATTCATCATCTTCATCTATTTTCTTTCTTTAATTCGTGTTATATCATCTAAATATATGGGACAACATGTGGGTACTCCTCGATTCTAGTTTCCTCGATTTGCGTGCCCTCAGGTCGTTTTACGAAAAACATTTTTATAAATTATGAATCAACGGCACAAAACGAATCTAATAAAAATTGTCTCATCAAAAACGGCGTTCAAAAACGTAAATACGTAATCCTAGGGTTTCCGGTTTAGTCGTAAAGGACGTTAAATTATGCACGTAAGCCCAAATTTAACTCTGTAAATTGTGAGTTCATCAACCAACACAAAAATAAGTTTCAGAATAATATACGAGAAAATAATTTACTACCTAAAAATGTTAGATTGTCACAGCTTTTCCTCCTAAAAGGGATCAACGTCATCGTGATCCATTTCATTTTGATGTCCGTTTCTTATTGAAATCAAAGAGGTGTGGGTATTTCTTCCACATTTCGTCCTCTCGTTCCCAAGTAAATTCCGGCCCATGCTTTGAATTCCATCGGATCTTGAAGATAGGTATCCGACTTTGTTTAAGTTGCTTTACCTCACGATCCATAACCTCTACGGGTTCTTCGATAAAGTGCAACTTCTCATAAATTCGTACCTTATCCAACGAAATTTTCTCATCACTCACTGTTAAACATTTCTTTAGATTAGATACATGGAATGTGTTATGAACACCATGAAGTTCTTGGGGTAACTCTAGTTTGTAAGCCACCAGACCTACTCTAGATAAAATCTTAAAGGGTCCAATTAGCGGGGATTCAATTTCCCTCATTTTCCAAATCTTATGACGCCTTTCCATGGCGATACTTTCAACATTACTCGGTCACCCACTTCAAACTCCATCGGTTTCCGCCGCACATCCGCGTAAATTTTCTGTCTACTACGGACAGTCAACAGCCTATTCTTAATTTGAACTATCATCTTCGTAGTCCCCTGGATCAATTCTGGTCCCGTGAGCTGGGTATCCCCAACTTCACTCCAAAGCTTCAAACGGTGCAGCCTTAATACTAGCATGATAACTATTGTTATATGAAAACTCTGCTAAAGGCAAATGTTTATCCCAATTCTTACCAAAATCTATCACACAAGCTCTCAACATATCTTCCAGTGTTTGTATCGTTCTTCCACTCTACCCGTCAGTCTGGAGGCGATAAGCAGTGCTCATGTCGAGATTCGTTCCCAAAGATCTTTGGAGAGATATCCAAAAATTTGATGCGAATCTTGGATCTTGATCTGAAATGATCGATACAGGCACTCCATGCTTGCATACAACATTCTCAAGATAAATACGAGTCAACTTCTATAGTGAGAACTGCTCTTTAACCGGAATGAAGTGTGCTGATTTGGTCAGTCTGTCGACAATGACCCAAATCGAGTTATTTCCAGATGATGTTCTAGGAAGCTTGGTGATAAAGTCCATCAATATTCGCTCCCACTTCCATTCAGGAATCTTTGGTTATTGAAGTAGTCCTGATGGCTTTTGATGTTCAGCTTTGACCCTAGCACAAGTCAAGCATTGAAGAACATACATAGCGATATCAACTTTCATATTCGGCCACCAGTACAACTTCTTCAAATCATGATACATTTTATCAGATCCAGGATGAATGGAATATTTAGATTTATGGGATTTTAACATAATCAAATCTCTTAAGCCTCCAAACTTAGGTATCCACATACGACCTCTTAAGCATTTCACTCCATCAGCTCTAACCTCTAAAGGATCTCCTTCTCCTGAAACCCTTCATTAACAAAATTTTCTTTCTTACAGGCTTCTATTTGCGCATTCTTAATTTGCTAAGGCAAATTATTGTGCACAGTCAAGACTAGAGAACGTACATTGATAGGCTCTCTATCCTTTCTACTTAATGCATCGGCAACAATATTTTCTTTTCCTGGGTGATATTTTATATCACAATCATAATCACTTAATAGTTTTATCCATCTTCGTTGCCTCATGTTCAATTCCTTTTTTATCGAGAATATACTGTAGGCTTTTGTGATCAGTGAATACCGTACACTTGGTGCCATACAGATAATGTCTCCACAAGCTAAGAGCAAAGACTACAGCTCCTAACTCAAGATCATGAGTAGTATAATTCTCCTCATTTTTCCTTAATTGCCTAGAAGCATAAGCTATCACCTTTTCTCGTTGCATCAAAACAGCTCCATAACCTCTAAGAGATGCATCACAATATACCACAAAATCTTCACTTCCGTCAAGTAATGATAGAATTGGCGCACTACATAATTTTTGCTTCAATATCTGAAATGCTCCATCTTCTTCACTTCCCCAAACAAAAGGTTTATTTTTTTGGGTAAGCCTAGTCAAGGGTTTAGCTATTAAAGAAAATTCTTCAAAGAATCGCCTATAATAGCCAGCTAATCCTAAAAATTGTCGCAATTCTGTTGGCGTTGTCGGTGCAGACCAATTCTTAATGGCTTCAACCTTTGCAGGATCAAATGAATTCCATCTTTGTTAAATACATGACCAAGAAATTGCACAGAATCTAACCAAAAATCACATTTCGAAAACTTAGCATACGACCTTTCATCCTTTAACAAACTCAAAGTAATCCTTAAATGTTCTCCATGTTCATCTTTATTCTTAGAATAGATTAGAATGTCGTCAATAAACACGGTCACAAATTTGTCCAAGTAGGGCTTGCACACTCGACTCATTAGATCCATGAAAACCGCACATGTGTTAGTTAACCCAAATGGCATTACTTGAAATTCATAGTGTCCATAACGAGTTCTAAATGCAGTTATCAGAATATCTTCTTCACGGACGCGAAGTTGGTGATATCCGAACCGCAAATCTATCTTAGAATACACACTAGATCCTTGTAGTTGATCAAACAAATCATCAATCCTTGGTAAAGGATATCGATTTTTAATCGTCAACATATTCAGTTCCCTATAATCAATGCACATACGGAAAGATCCATCCTTCTTCTTTACGAACAAGACTGGAGCTCCCCAAGGCGACGAGCTCGGTCGAATAAAACCTTTATCAGACAACTCCTTAAGTTGTTCAGATAATTCCTTTAATTCAGAAGGTGCTAACCGGTAAGGCGCACGTGCCACCGGTGCAGCACCATGAATTAAATCGATTCGAAACTCAACTTGCCTTATCGGTGAAAGTCCGGGTAAATCTATAGGAAATACCTCAGGAATTTCATAGATAACAGGTAAATCTTCTAATCGTTTCTCCTTAGACTCATTCCCGGTCATTTGAGCTAAGAATAACTCGCAGTCGTTCCTGATGTACTTTTGGACTTTAATACATGAAAAGATTTTTCAAACGGGATTCACCTCGATTACCATCAATTACTAACGTCATATTCCTAAGAGGAACCTTAACCTTCTTTTCTCCACATAAAATAGTAGCATTATTCAACGATAACCAATCCATACCAATAATAATATCAAAACTACCTAATTGTATCAACATCAAATCAATCGGAAAGGAATAGTTTAAGAGATTTAGAGAGCATCCTTCTAATAGCTTATTAGTTTTTACTAATTTACCATCAGCCAATTCCACTTCGTAACTGGTATTTATCTCAATAGGTTCAATGTCAATAAGGGCACTAAATTTAGTGGATACAAAGCTCCTATCAACACCCGAATCAAATAAAGCAGCAGCATAATGATTGTTAAGTAAAAACGTACCGGTAACGACATTCAGATCCTCTTTTTTAACCTCGACTGTTCCAAGTTGATAAGCACCACCCTGGGGGTTTCTTCCAAGTACAATAGCTTTCAACTTAGGGCAATCCGATTTCTTATGACCTTCTTCATTACAGTTGAAGCAAATGATTCCCTTCTTACACCTTTCAACCTTGTGTCCAAGCTTTCCGCAATTTCGACACTTCCAACAGTCGCCAGCATGCCTCTTGTTGCCACACTTAGGACATTTCTCATCATTGCGCGGTGTGTTGTTGGTAAAAGCATTTACATTTCCCTTTCTCTGGTTCTGACGGCGATTAAAATTCTTCCTATTATCACCTCTATCTCCACGATCGCCATCACCCATTCTTTTTTCACCAGTACGTGCTTCATCTTCCCTATCCTAAATTATTTGCCCAATGAGTTGGTAAGCCATTCGAACAACATCATCCATGGTCAGTGGTTTTAATGACGTCACGTCCCCTCGGATATTCTTGGTCAACCCTTTAATATATTGCTCAATTCGGGTTCCACCAATCGAGGACACAGCAAGGCCAACTCATGGAATCGGTTTGTGTAACTATCAATGTCCACACCTTTCATTCTCAGATGAATCAACTCTTGTTCCAACCTAATGATCACACTACGGGGACAGAACTCCAAAGTCATCCATTTCGTAATTTCAGCCCAAGGAGTAGCATTAGCAACATCAATACCCATGAAATCAATTCTCCCGTTCCACCAAGTCAAAGCACGACCTTTAAGATTAGCCATAACAAAAGTCACCTTATCTTCCTCCTTACACTTACTAATCCGAAACACCGACTCAATCTTCTTAATCCATTGGCTTAATCCTACAGCACCTTCAGTTACATTAAAAGGTAGAGGTTCATACTTCATGAACGTCACATAAGTACAACCACCAATTTCAGGTGTATTAGGTCCAAGTCCTCCTACATTTCCTCCAGCATTAGCATTCACATTATTAGCATTCACATTCACATTAGTACCACCAATTCCACTACCGCCAGCTCCACTACCGCCAGCTCTACTACTGCCAGCTCCATTTCTAGCATTTTCCATAAATTCAGTCATAGTTGCGGTAACTTTCTCCGCAATAATCCTACGTACATCATCCTCAGTCACAGCTTTCTTGGGTGTCATGGTTCTATAATTTCATAATTTCAAAGTATTAAGCATTTACCCAACAAGGGATTCATATAAGATGGATTGAATTCATAATCAAGATACAAATAAGGCGCAATATGGAATTCAAGACAAGATACATATTTCATTGGATTAGAAACAAACGCATTGTCTTAATTTACATCCCATATCAAAGTTTCTAGCACTATACATGCCCAAAATTCGTGCCGGATCTACTAACTAATAAGTCGGTTCAGTCAAAGTTACTAAAGATACAAAAGATACAAAGGTCACTAATAAAGATATACCGGTCTACTGAGAACCGCCAGATGGTCCATCATCGATCGTCTTCGGTATCTACGTCGGACGATCACAAGACACATCTTCAGCTGGGCACTTACGAATCACTCCTCTCTCGACCATATCAGTATAAAATCTACTGTTCCAACCAACATATATGTTCAACTGTTTCTCAGCTTTCTCACGCATCGCACAAGCTACATTCAACTGAATCTCCATAATATTCACCTTTTTCTTCATTGCAGCAAACTCACCACTTTCTAACACAGATAACCTCCTAAAAGCCTCATTCAAACCACGCTCTACATCAGTCAAATCCAAGTTAAGCAATTCCCGCTCTTTCTCACCAACCTTTGTCTTCGAATCCAAATAAGCAACATGAGTCTAAACATCACCTAATCCAACCTCTGTCATACTATCCTGAGCACGGGAAGCATCTAAATCACGTCTCAAGGCCCACGGTGCAAGACCATCAATATGAGTATCCTCTCGAACCCTATACGACTCTCCTATCACATGTCTACGAGTAGCAATACCATCAGTACCATCAGGTGCATCATCATCCTAATCATTATCTGATTCAGAATCAGATTCAGATGATTCAGACAATTCATCTCTAGGTAGCTCAATCTCAGAATCAGACCAATAAACTAGAGGGGGTGAGGGCTCACCCTCCGCTACATCATAAAGGAAAATAAGCTCAACCTCATCATCATCATCAACCTCATCATCTATACCTATCTCCTCCACGACATCCTCGTCGTCATCCTCATTATCTACATTATCTATCCCAATCTCATCATCATTCTCAATACCAACATTATCATTCTCATTTTCTACAACATAAACCTGAGGGACAATCTGATCTCCTAGTTCTATCTCGGGCTCGGGATCCTCAAATGGTTCCTCCTCTTCATCATCCATATCCTCATTTAAATCATAATCCACTAAGTCTAAATAAGGGTTATCATCTACATTAGGTTCGAGAATAGCATGGTTCTCTACAGGAATATTAGGATCAGCCATGACAATCTACATTTATATATATCTCGTATTAGCATAAAAATATTTATTAAACAGTTACATACTGAAACCACGATATATACATATATATATAAATTAAATTATATATATTAAAATATATATCTTCCCAATAAGGCTTGTTGGTAACGTCGGAGATCTTTGGCAAAAAAGATTTTTCAAATATTTTCTCAAAATGTTTATAGTTAAAAGATTTTGAAAAGTTTTGTTCAAAACCTTGATTTTTAAAATCTTTCATTCTCTATAACGAGAGCTCTGGTACCAAACTGTAACACTCTCAAATTTCATATCGGTACAGCGGAAGAGTCTTTAGAGTGTTACGGGATAGCACAATAACTCCAATCATAGACAACACATAAAAATGGTTGTACAAGGTTTAACATACATTCATTCGAAATAAAAGTTTTAAGTGTACAAAAGGTCCCAAATTATACAGGTCATTAAGTTTACAAAACATAGATCGAATGAACAATTTTATTATTATGTGGGCCATCAGAGTCGATCTCCATCCGAATTACCTTCAAGCACCTGAGATAAAAACATGCAAAAATCATATCAGCGAATGCCGAGTGAATTCATAGAGTTTAATAAAACCGTTATATAAAACAATCATCGAAATCAGAACACAAGTATAATATCAGAAGTAAGTCCTCGTATTGCTAGTCAGGAAATATATAAATCAAAGCATACATCTTAAACCGTCCATGAGACCGTAGCCTCAATATTACCATTATAGGTAACAATATTATCGATATTTGTATCATTATTGGATTACAATGGATTGCATTGGATTATTATTTGCCGCATGACATTGTTACCTTACTATCACAAACAACGAGCCGCGAACCCGACAAACAATTTTCCCATCTAAGTTAGTGTGTCGTCACAAAAATCACCATATGTAAATCTTCTCAAACATAAATTCGCTTACCAATCAATGTGGCACGACGGGGATCAACCGTCAAGGCGCGAACTGGGGTGATTAATAAGTGTGAAAACACTTATCCTTTTACCACTCATTTCCAATAATAACTAGACCAATACGTGTATTTTATGTTATAAAATTCGGAATTATGCGTGGTTTATGTTTTTATTTTGTTTTAGGACCAAAAGATGAAAAAGGAAGAAAACACGGGCTTTCACGGGCTTTTATCGATGAAAACGAGAAAAGACGAAGTCAAAAGATCAAGAATGCAAAAAGAACGGAAGTCCAAGGCCTATTCTGAAGATTTATCGAAGAAAAAAAGTCTAAATACGGAAGTTTAATAAAGTCGAAGAACTCAAGTCTAAATAAGTGAGGAATTTATAAAACGAGTTTAATTAATCCCGAGACGACGTCAAGAAAAGTCGAAGAACTTAAAAGACGAAGAGCCGAGAAGAAAGAAAGAGGAGGCAACACATGTACCTCCCCATTTCCCTATAAATACCCTCCTAAACACATTAGGAGGGTGGTTAGCTATTTTTCATTTTTCAATTTTTCCTTTCTAGTTTTTAGAGAGATAAAGTCTTAACTTTCTCTCACTAAGTTTTCATCTTTTCTTCATTTTTATCTTTAAAGTTTAAGCTTTTAATCATCCTTATATTTGGATTTCATTAATCACAAGTTCAAGTTAAGCTTTTTGTTCATTAATCTCTTTCTACATTTCTTGATTTTGGTTTACCTTTGATCCGAGATATTCATGATCCGTGATTGATCATTATGTTTAAGTGATTAAAAAGCTCATCTTTCTATTCCTACATAAGTTCTTATATGTTTGAGCTATAAGCTGTTTGTGCTTATTGGCTTATTCGTATATTTAGCTTATTTACTTTTAAGCTTTCTTAAAAGTTTTATTGTTTTAAAATTTGTGTTATAAATTTCACGTGTTTAGATTCAAAAAGGTTTCGAATTTGTGCTTATTTATCCTTGGCTAAGAGTTGGCAAGTGCTTTTTGGATTAACAGCTTATTCGTTTAAGCTTTGTTACTCTTTGGATCCCTTTGCGATCTGAGAAGGGTTTTACTTGGATACGATTGCTTGGCTACGATCGCATTGAGTGCGATCATAACTTCTTTCCCTGGCTACGATCACTCACCACGATCACTCATTGCGATATGTGGGTGCGATCGTGTCACATTTCCTTGTTATGATCGCATTGATTGCGATCATTATTGTTACGATGAGACCACGATCCAATTGTTGCGATCGTGGTTGCGATCAGTGAGTGTGATCCCTCACCTTTTGAGTGCGATCACTCTTTTCCATCGCATTAAGTGCGATCTGATTCCTAAGCTATGATCGTAGGCTACGATTTGAGTGCGATCCATGTTGCGATCTGGTTCATGTTTATTGTTTTGTTCCCTTAGTTTTTGAATTTTACTTTTCCCGCCTTTTGTCTTAGTTTATTTTTACCAAGTTTTTAAGTTTTTTATCATTTACGTTTTAATTTCCAAAAATTGCACGCTTCTCGAAATCTCCATTTTTACCAAGTATTTTTCTAGTAATTTTTAGGTTAATTTTCAAAGCTTTAATTTAGTTTTTCTAGATTTGCTTTTAGCTTATTTTAATTATGTTTTGCACTTACTCTTTCTAATAGAATAGAAAATCAACTCCCCTTTTAGTGACCATCACCGACTATTCCACCATTAACCGTGATCAATTCGATTAGATACCGAGAACGATATCGAGTACACAAATAAACGATATCAAGTACACAAATCCGTTCTTTTAGGAATGTTATTTTCAAGCACAAAATTTTCAAAAATCCTAATAAATATATAATTTTCAAAAATCCAAAAACAATAAAAAAGATAAAAAAATCAAAAATATTTTATTTCCTTTTAGTGTATGCGTACTCGATCTACGTCTTATCTTGAGCCCGAGACTCTTAGGACATAGATATGGCCGGTGTGCATAACAATAATAACAACCCACCCCACCCCAATTTGAATAATAATAACAACAACAACAATGTTCCCCCACCCGACTTACGAACAATGGAGTAGCTTTGTCAGCCAACAATGAACGGACGCAGAGGACCGATTGCGCCGATGCAAATCACGGCTCCTGAATTTTTGTTAAAGCATCACATGATCCAGCAAGTTCAAAACGCTTGCCCGTTTCGCGGATTACCGGATGATGATGCCAACAAACATCTCGACAAGTTCATTACCGTCACTCAAAGCATGAAACTACCCGGTGCTTCCATGGATTTTCATCGCCTTCACCGTTTTACACACACTTTATCCCACCATGCCGAAAAATGGTTTGATCGTCTTCCCAAAAATTCAATTCAAACATGGAATGACATGACTCAAAAAATTTGTCGCGCTACTTTCCACCATCCATGGTCACTAGTCTCGCAACCAAATCAGTGGCTTTACACAAGAACCTGATGAGTCGCTTTTCGATGCTTGGGAACGCTATAATGTCTTGATCGACGGTTGTCCAAACCATAACATGCTCCCTGTTACTTTGATTGATACTTTCTATAATGGTCTAACCTTTCGTGATCGTGATACGATTAATGTTGCCGCCGGTGGTACATTTATGAAGAGAAGACCTGAGGAGTGTAGAGAGCTGATAGAGAACATGACCACTCACCACAAAAATTGGGATTCATCTGCATCTTCAAGGAATAACCAGAGGGCCAATGTTTCTTCTACATCATCCAAATCAGAGATAACCGAACTTACTCGCCAAATAGCTGAGATGAACAAAAACTTCTTAACCATGGCTACAAACCTATTTCAACAAGCTAAAGTTGTTGCTACTTCTTGTGAGATTTACGGGGGTTCTCATTCATACACCGATTGTCCTTCTACTCTTGACAATCCGGAAAATGTGTATGCCGCCAACGGTAACTTTTCTACAGGAGGCTATCAAGCACGTCTTCAAGGAGACCGTACCTTCCTAAGTTATCGTTCCAACAACTATCTATCTCCACCCGGTTTTTCGCCTCAAAACCAAAACAAAAACAATTTCAACCGCAACAATCAAAGCCAAACTCGAGCTACCAATCAATATCAATCCCAAAGAAACCCATATCCACCTCAAGGAAATAATTCAGCTTACCAAGCCCCACCTCTCAATCAACCCACGGCATTGAACCAAGACCTCGAAACTTACATGAGGACCAATAGAGAGATGGTGACGAATCTTTAAAGCCAATTCATTAACTTGAAAGGTGACATGGCAAAACAAGGGAACGATATTCGAGCCGAGCTGAGGAATGACACGGCGAAATAAGGGAATTCTCTTCAAGCCGACATGAGAAACTCTATGAACAATAAAACAAATAACTTAAGGGATATGATGGCTAGTTTTTTCCCAAGTAATCAAGCCTCTGGTTCGGGTTCTCTTCCGAGTAACACCGTTGCTAATCCAAGAGGGGAGATGAAAGCAATCACCACCCGAAGTGGCAAAGGTTTAAAGGAACCCGAGATTCCTACACCTATACCGGTGATTGTGACAAAGGAAAACGAGTCCCCTTCTACAATTCCTCCACCTTCTACTTCCACCCCTCCACCACCCAAGGATGTGAGTGAGAATTCCATACCAAAGCCTTCATCTCAAACCAATATACCTTATCCCTCAAGGTTGAGGAAAGAAAAAATTGAAGAACAAGGATGATATTCAGGTTTCTAACTTTCTCAAAATGTTTCAACAGCTGAATTTTAATATCTCCTTTGCTGAGGCTCTCGCTCATATGCCGAAGTATGCAAAAATGTTTAAAGATATTCTCAGTGATAAGGAGAAACTCCTTGATATCGCTCAAACCCAACTTAATGGGAATTGCTCTGCAGTCCTCTTAAGGAAATTACCAACCAAACTTGGTTTCCGGGTCGTTTCTTGATTCCTTGCAACTTCCCTGGGGTAGAGAATTGTATGGCCCTTGCCGATCTAGGTGGTAGTATCAACCTAATGCCATTAAGCGTTTGGAAACAATTATCTCTACCCGAGCTAGTCCCCACCCGAATGACATTGGAATTAGCTAACCGTACGGTTGCTTATCCAGTTGGGATAGCCGAAGACGTCTTCGTCGGTGTCGACAAATTCACCTTTTTGGCGCATTTTGTTATCGTTGACTACGAGATGGACCCCCGTGTTCCATTAATCGTTTGACGTCCATTCTTGAGGACCGGTCGCACTCTCATTGATGTAGCCGCGGGCGAATTAATCATGAGAGTTGGTGATGATAAAATCGTCTTCAACATGGGTAAACTTTCTAAGCAGCCCTCTAAAAACGAGAGCGTTAATTTCATTGACGTTCTTGATAAGGCTTGTGAAGAACCTTTTAAAGACGCTTGTAAAAGTGGTTCTTCTTCTCTACCCACTGTTGAGACCGTTGCCTCTCTTGCTCCATCACTAACTCCATTTGGAGAAAGTGATTTCATTTTCAAAGACTTTGAAGCAACTTTGGGAGATGTGGATTTGAAATAGGACTATTCTCCCTCCAATTGGGATGAAGACATTCGTACCATTGAGAAGCTTCTCAATGAGGACCATATCTCTCCACCATTTCCTAAGGATATCTCCCTCGATGCTCCGAATTTGAAAATGCCATCCATCGAAAATCCTCCGGATTTAGAGCTTATGGATCTACCGTCTCATCTTGAATATGTGTTCCTTGACGACAACAACAAATCACTCGTCATCATCGCAAAGGACTTGAAAGAGGAAGAAAAATCTCGAATTATCGCCGTGCTAAAGAATCATAAGAAAGCGATTGCATGGAAAATCTCTGATATTCGTGGAATTGATCCTCACTTTTGCACACATAAAACTCTCATGGAGGACGATTTTAAGCCCACTATTCAAAGACAACGAAGGGTGAATCCCAAGATCCATGACGTTATCAAAAAAGAGGTTATCAAACTTCTTGATGCGGGCATGATCTATCCTATCTCGGATTCACCATGGGTTAGTCTGGTACATTGTGTGCCTATGAAAGGCGGAATCACCGTTGTGCCCAATTAAAACAACGAGTTGATTCCTACTCGTCTCGTTACAGGGTGGAGAGTTTGTATAGACTATCACAAACTCAATGATGCTACGAGAAAGGATCATTTTCCCTTTCCTTTCATGGACCAAATGCTTGAACGTCTAGCGGGTAATGACTATTACCGCTTCTTAGACGGTTTCTCGGGTTATTTTCAAATACCCATCGATCCCCAAGACCAAGATAAAACCACATTCACTTGTCCTTATGGAACATTTGCTTATAAAAGAATGCCTTTTGGCTTATGCAATGCTCCCGGGACTTTCCAAAGGTGTATGATGGCTATCTTTCATGACATGGTTGAGCAAACCATGGAAGTCTTCATGGATGATTTCTCGGTCTATGGTGTGTAAAACCCGCATGCTTTAACCATGCATAGTACCCTTAGGATCGTACGTACTAGATTATAACTTTCCTAATATAGCATGATTACGATTACGTGTTAGGATTTTACGTATTACGTACGTGTTAGAACACGATAAGTATTTTATATGCACGATCATGTAATAATTATTTAACAGTAATTAATCACGAACATGCGATCATGAAATCATGAACGTAATTAAAACACGAACTATTATTAATTACGTATATATATTTATTACGAGCGTAATTAAATATATTAGATCACGGTATTTACGTAACGAGAACATTTAAAACACGAACAAAAATAAACACAAACGAGTAACAAAATAACGAGACACGGAAAAAGGTACGAGAACCCCATGTGGGGTCCCTACCCGCGGCCAAACAAGGGCAATGGGCCAAGCCCATTGTCATATTTTACTAAAGGGGGTTATGTTTATTTTTCACTACACAAATTAAGTTACAGAAGATTTTTAAGAAAAACCTAAAAACCCTCTTTCTCCTTGTTCTTTGTGCCGCCACCCATAAATCACCATACAAGGTGATTTGTCGATCTTTGATCTTGAAGAATTGGTGATTGATCGTGTTTGTTCTTCGTTCTCTTGATCCACGAATTCGGTAAAACCTTTTTAAATCTTTTCTTTTTATTTAATCTTTTTATAAATCATGAACATGAGATGTTTTTACAAAAAAATAATAATTAAGCATAGATCTAACATGTTTTGGTGTTAAATAAAATCAACAGGTTGTTTTTAAGGGGTGTTTGTTTTGGCCGCAGGCTGCAACCGAACCCGAATGGGTTTCGGTTTGCCAAGCCGACCACCACCAAGACCATATGGTCTTGGTTGGTGCGTGTGGGTCCCATGGCAGCAAGGTAAACACGGGGTACCCCGAGTTGGTTCGGGGTATGGTGTCGATTTCATGTCCGGTTCATGTTTTTAGCCTAGATCCGGTTCATGGTGTATGTTAGTTTTTTTATGTTTATGAACTTATGTTAAAATTAAATTAATAAAATGATGTGATTAATTTAATAACATGACTTAGGTTATTTAATTATTAATGATCATAAAATTATTTTAACCTAAGTATTTATATATTTAAGACTTATAATTAATTAATTATTTTAAAACCATGGATATAATTAATTAATTAACATGACTTAGGTTATATTATTAACATATAATAATACATAGTATTTAACTTATTTAATTAAAAACATGTTATACTTTAATTAAATATTATAACCTATAGTTTAATTAAATTACATGAAATAATTATTAAACTATACATTATATCATATGACTTAGAAAATAATCATGAAAACACTTAGGCTTATATACTTAGCTTATTTAACCAGCTTATTTCTAATTATGGAAACTTTCTATTTTTTAGAAACTTAATTAAATAAGGCAGCTAATTTATTTATGGAAACCAGCTATTTTTAGAAACTTATTTATTTCAGGCAGCTAATCTATTTATGGAAACTTATTTAATTAAGGCAGCTAATCTATTTATGGAAACTTTCTATTTTTAGAAACTTATCTATTTTAAGCAGTAAATCTATTTTTGGAAACTTTCTATTTTTGGAAACTTTCTATTTTTGGAAACTTTTATTTTTGGTAACTTTCTATTTTTGGAAACTTTCTATTTTAGGAAACCTGCTATTTTTGGAAAGTTACTTATTATTACACAGTAAGTATAATAACACATGAAATACCAGAAATACTTAATCAGATTAAACAGAATATAAGATAAAACACAGTTTAAGGCATAGAAACAGTAAAACATGGTAAGAACACATAAAATAAGCTAAGACATGACATAAAACCGGCTATGTATTTAGTAAGCAGATACTTATTCATGCACGTATTTATGTAGCACTAGCGATTCGGAAGTAGGATTCCTCGCAGTTAATCTTTTTTCGTTCACTAGACATAAGGTACGGATTCTCGTCCTTTCAGTATGGACATTCTTTCCTTATTAGGATTCCCCGTATGCAGCCAACTGTTTTCCCGTAGTATAAGTTACGATTTTGATTGCTTATGTTTAATTATGATTACCTATAGCCATATACATGCATGACCAGTTTCACCTAGTTATGGAGGTACCATAACCATAACATTAGAGGCACTGATGTTATGACTTCACCACGACGGAGTGATTGCTCGTGGCGTCCCTTCAGCTTTTGGCCATTTATTTATATTTATCATGTGGGGCGTATGGGTGCATCCTAGTTACATGTTTTTATTCAGGATTTCATGGTGAATGTGGTGTGTGCCTTGCATCCTTCACAAGGAGCTGATCCCTCCTACCCAAAAACCAGTATATTAAATTAGAGGCAGCCCCTCTAATTTGCATGATGAGGTCACCCCTCCAAGTACTCATGCACGGTGGATATTCATGACATATATTGGCTAATGGTAAAATATGTAAACAGTTTTCATAAGATAAACATAAGGCTTTTCAAACTATAAAACCAGTTTTAAGAACATGTTCCAGGTTTTCCAGGACTTATATATTTCCGCTGCTATTAAGTCTCTTTATGTTTTAATCACTTATACTATGTCTATATCCGTGCACTGAGCGTTTTGCTCAGCCGTTACTTTCCTTTCCATGTCCCAAAACGGCAGGTACCCTAGGAGAGACTTGAGCATTTGGAGCACGTGCATAGGATGGAAGCTGTTAGAAACTTCTTTTCCTTTTGCCTTCATTTACTTATGCTTGTTTAGTCTTTCATTCATTTCTTTTGCTTTATTATGTTTTGGGCTTAGGTTTGGGAACCGATGTTTGATTCCGGTTATCCCTATGGTCATGTAATGTTTTATACATTTATCCTTGTATGCTTTGATGACACGCCATAATTACGCGTGACATTCCATTATCAAAATGGGGTGTTACAATTATGGTATCAGAGCCAAGGCTTCGACCTGTAGGCTCTAAAACTCGACCTGTGACTAGTGGGTAGTCACCAGGAGCTTCCTAAGCCAACGTTTGATATTCTACGTATTTATGTTTTTAGCGCATTGTTGTTTTAACCATGATGTTTTCAGCACCTTGAGGTTTTAACCTTGATGTTTTCATCAATATTGTTTTACTAATATGGATGGACAACCGTCAGTCATATTTAGTTATGTGTCATTGTGTCATGCATAATGTTCCTCGTGAATTGTGGCTATGTGGACTGAACCCCAGTAGTTCATAATTAGTCACATAAAAATTTTTCTGATAAGTTTTGACATATGAGTTTCATTTATTTATGTTTCATGTATCATTGTTGCAGGGATTATGACTAAGTAATGGTTGGTACATGACTGGCCCTATTTAGTCGCATGTGCTTTTATCGAAACTTTTAACTTTGGGACCGACCCATAGGCGTCCCCTAGCCATGTCTTTTGTTTTGGAACCGACCCATAGGCGTTCCCTCGCACATATAAAGGTTTTATAAACTACATTACGCATTCATGCAGTGTTTTTCATGCATAAAATTTTTCTCATGATTTAAACCGGCATAAAATTTTTTTGTCCCCTTATAAGTTATTATGTTTTTATGTCAAGTATGTTTTCATACTGTCATGGTTAACTTCAGTTTCATGCTGATTATGTTATACACTTCTTTGTGATAGATGGTTTAATGTTTCTTCATGATAATTCCGTCTTCATGTTGATTATGTTTTACGCCTCCTTTGTTATTTACGTTGTCCTGCAAGACATTGTTGGATTTCATAGAATTCTTCTTTCATGATAGTCATGGTTGGTTTTCATTGATCATGCTGTCAGGCAAATCATCGTTGAATTTTGTGTAACCACACTTTAGCGTTTCTCTATGCAACCAGAATGAGGTATATACTGGCATTGCCAGGTTATCATGATGGTTTTCTTAACCGTTTAAATGATATACTTTCTTTAGATCATGATAAATGATCGACCCCATACCGATCATTTCATGTGCATTCAACGTGTACTCCATGTACCGTATTCCATGTGTATTACACGTACCTAAATCCATGTGTATTTCACTTGCAATACTGCACGAGTATTCGCTAGTCGATTCTGAATCACCTCAGGCGTATTTTCAATTGCTGATGTTCTACAAGATTGCTGATGCCGCTCATAACTGGGAGATGTTACTAAAGGTTGATGTTGCTGACGTTCGGAGATGCTACGAGATGCGGATGCTGTTCACAACCTGGAGATCCTACAAGACGAAGACAAAGGCGTCGGAGCAAAGCAATTGGACGAGAAGATGCTTCACCATCAGACGATTCCCATCAATCATTGTCCCTAATTCTTAGTTACATGTCACACATCATTCGGCTGTCATTTCAGCCATATGAGTGCAAACCGGTACCAGCCGGCCACTCAGCTAAATAGTTACATGAATCACGGTCATGAGAATAACCATCATGGAACTGACAGACAGGACAATAGTAACCACTACTATGACAGAAACTATCCTAGAAATCGCAACCGAGGCTCCGGCCGCGGACGTGATCAGACATACAAATGATCATTATTAGTAGTCCAACCCATCCGCCAATTCGGGCATAATAACCTTATATTGTGGTTATATTTGTTTCACATCTCGAGACACATGTCAAGACATTAATCAAGACACATGTCTCACATATACTTTCTGAAGACACATGTCAAGACATCAGTCAAGACACATGTCTCACGTATACTTTCTGAAGACACATGTCAAGACACCAGTCAAGACATATGTCATGCTTATAGTTCCAAGACACGAGTCAAGACACATGACTCACGTCCAACTATGGAACATTTCTAAGAAATTCAGGGTACCCTCCAAGGGTATATCCATCTTGTTGTGCCATGTATTAATCAGGCCACAAGAATTTCTATACCATTATCGGCGCCTCAGTGAGAATGGTCACGTTGCCAATGTCACTTTCATTTCTTTCACCATGGTTCATATATTCATGACCATGAAGGACGCCTTTCGAATTCCCACGAATACGAAGGTTTTCCTTCAGCTTAATGATGAGATCCAAGCTGCTAACGCATTTCCTCGGACAGACACGAGATGAATTTTATCCTAATTATGTACTATGAACAGCACACCATGCTACGATTCATAATTATGTACAGTAATGTTCAGGATCCTGGATACATTCAGCTTGATTTTCCATCGGGAAAATCTGTACAAATTATCTATGCTTACAAGCATGTGCGTTGTTAGCCATGGTCGCTAAAGTTTTCTAGCTGTCAGTAAGACACGACCACTTAATTCTTTTACGCATAGCCAGTTGATTATTCCAAAGTCTTCCTATACATTCCAGAAGAATCTACAAGGAGAAGGATGGTACCATGAGATTATGTGTCGACTACCGTTGACTTAAACAAATCACCATTCATGACCGTTATTCTCCTCCACGTATTGACGACATGTCCAATCAACCATATAGTGTTAATCACTTTTCCAAGATCGAACTCATGATCATGCTGCCAACAGTGACGAGTGAAAAAGCAGGACATGTCCATGACTGCTATTCGTACACGACTCGGTCATGCTAGATTTATGATTTTGAATTAGTCTCATCAATGCTCCAATGGCATTATAAGAATGAGTTCCCATGAACTCATAGAAAATTCATCAGTGTTTTCATTGAGGATAACCTGATTTCCTCTAAGCCTAGAGAAGAACAGGAAGACCATATCTGCACTATGTTGCAAATTCTATGACAAGAGAAATTTTACCTTGGGAATTTTTCCAATATCAATTCTGTTTGATTACAGTGACACGCTGAATCACATGGATTTCCACAGTTCATCTTACCATGACTCACCTTATGCGTAAAGGAGAGAACCCTACACTACATTAGGTGTTCTAGAAAATCCTACGCTAGGAGAAGTCTAGATTCAGAGACTCAAAGTTTCACAAACTCCTATGTATCAAGTTCGATGAAGCAGGATACAGTTACGTTCATATCTTTATACCTGTCATACAAACAGGTTAAGATAGGACACCAACAGACTGGAATGTTTTCATCATCTGAAATTGTGAATCGAAAAGGGACAAGATCTCCATGGGTTTTAGTTACTAGATTACAACAAACTCAGAAGAAGCATGACGCTATCTGGGTTATTGTCAACAGTTTGATCAAGTCTGCAGAATCCTTACATCCGTAAGGATTTCAGAACCAACAGATTGATCAGACATGTTCCAGCCAGGGCTCATCCGATCACTTGGCAATCCCTCAGTTATCGGGTCAGACAAATATTCATAATTGTGCTCCTAATTCACTTCACGTCCTTGTTCTAATTCCACTCCTTGCTTTCGCGCTCGCGTTCATGACACTATTCACGTTCATGATCGTATTTTGGATTACGATTTTACGTTCATTTGTTTTCTCATTATGGGTAGTTTGCAAGAACTTGAGAGACCAGACCCAAGTTTAGTATAACTCCCTATCCTCAGATAGACGTTTCTCGTCATAATCTATGTCTCACCTTCTAGCGTTTGTCGTTACCGCCATTATATTCTATGATCACGATATGTTTCACATGTCATGTTCATTCCACGTTCCTCATATCATGATCAAGATATGTTACACGTATCAGGGATCACGATATGTTTACTCATACTACACTCGCCATATCTCCACGTAGCACGTTCAAAAATTTCCACGTATCACGTTCAAAAAATTTCACGTACTACGTTTCTTTATGTCTCACGCATCGTTCCTAGTTATCAGTTAAGCCAGATTGTCTTGCATCGTAACGTTTCAGTTAACCTAGCACGTTAACTCTTATTTTCCTCGATCGAATTTAGGGGATCTACCTTCCCTTGATAACCAAGAATTTCTTCGTATTCCAAGTCAAGGTCAGGAGGACCAAGATTTATCATTAGTGTCAAGATCTTCTGAGGGAACCATTCCAAGAGGGAAGCCACTTGGAAACGGACAAATTCATCTGGACTTCTTATCTATTTTCTCTTATCAATTAGATATGTCCTTTCAGCCACGTCACGTTCCATGTCCTTTTAAGACATGTCACGTTCCGCTTTCTTTCTGCCAGGTCACCTGCACGTTAATTTATCTTACATACCCTCTCAGTTTGATTCGGGTATGTTTCTCTTTCAGTTACGTTATCTATAATTCGGGGACGAATTATTCTTTTTAGGGGGGAAGAGATGTAAAACCCGCATGCTTTTACCATGCATAGTACCCTTAGGATCGTACGTACTAGATTATAACTTTCCTAATATAGCATGATTACGATTATGTGTTAGGATTTTACGTATTACGTACGTGTTAGAACACGATAAGTATTTTATATGCACGATCACGTAATAATTATTTAACAATAATTAATCACGAACATGCGATCATGAAATCATGAACGTAATTAAAACACGAACTATTATTAATTACGTATATATATTTATTACGAGCGTAATTAAATATATTAGATCACGGTATTTACGTAACGAGAACATTTAAAACACGAACATAAATAAACACAAACGAGTAACTAAATAACGAGACACGGAAAAAGGTACGGGAACCCCATGTGGGGTCCCTACCCACGGCCAAACAAGGGCAATGGGCCAAACCCATTGTCAAATTTTACTAAAGGGGGTTATGTTTATTTTTCACTACACAAATTAAGTTACAGAAGATTTTTAAGAAAAACCTAAAAACCCTCTTTCTCCTTGTTCTTTGTGCCGCCACCCATAAATCACCATACAAGGTGATTTGTTGATCTTTGATCTTGAAGAATTGGTGATTGATCGTGTTTGTTCTTCGTTCTCTTGATCCACGAATTCGGTAAAACCTTTTTAAACCTTTTCTTTTGATTTAATATTTTTATAAATCATGAACATGAGATGTTTTTACAAAAACATAATAATTAAGCATAGATCTAACATGTTTTGGTGTTAAATAAAATGAAAAGGTTGTTTTTGAGGGGTGTTTATTTTAGCCGCAGGCTGCAACCGAACCCGAATGGGTGTCGGTTTGCCAAGCCGACCACCACCAAGACCATATGGTCTTGGTTGGGGAGTGTGGGTCCCACTGCAGCAAGGTAAACACAGGGTACCCCGAGTTGGTTTGGGGTACGGTGTCGATTTCATGTCCGGTTCATGTTTTTAGCCTAGATCCGGTTCATGGTGTATGTTAGTTTTTTTTATGTTTATGAACTTATGTTAAAATTAAATTAATAAAATGATGTGATTAATTTAATAACATGACTTAGGTTATTTAATTATTAATGATCATGAAATTATTTTAACCTAAGTATTTATATATTTAAGACTTATAATTAATTAATTATTTTAAAACCATGTATATAATTAATTAATTAACATGACTTAGGTTATATTATTAACATATAATAATACATATTTTAACCTAAGTATTTAAAATATTTAATTAAAAACATGTTATACTTTAATTAAATATTATAACCTATAGTTTAATTAAATTACATGAAATAATTATTAAACTATACATTATATCATATGACTTAGAAAATAATCATGAAAACACTTAGGCTTATATACTTAGCTTATTTAACCAGCTTATTTCTAATTATGGAAACTTTCTATTTTTTAGAAACTTAATTAAATAAGGCAGCTAATTTATTTATGGAAACAAGCTATTTTTATAAACTTATTTATTTCAGGCAGCTAATCTATTTATGGAAACTTATTTAATTAAGGCAGCTAATCTAATTATGGAAAATTTCTATTTTTATAAAATTATCTATTTTAAGCAGTGAATCTATTTTTGGAAACTTTCTATTTTTGGAAACTTTCTATTTTTGGAAACTTTTATTTTTGGTAACTTTCTATTTTTGGAAACTTTCTATTTTAGGAAACCTGCTATTTTTGGAAAGTTACTTATTATTACACAGTAAGTATAATAACACATGAAATACCAGAAATACTTAATCAGATTAAATAGAATATAAGATAAAACACAGTTTAAGGCTTAGAAACAGTAAAACATGGTAAGAACACATAAAATAAGCTAAGACATGACATAAAACCAGCTATGTATTTAGTAAGCAGATACTTATTCATGTACGTATTTATGTAGCACTAGCGATTCGGAAGTAGGATTCCTCGCAGTTCATCTTTTTCGTTCACTGGACATAAGGTACGGATTCCCGTCCTTTCAGTATGGACATTCTTTCCTTATTAGGATTCCCCGTATGCAGCCAACTGTTTTCCCGTAGTATAAGTTACGTGTTTGATTGCTTATGTTAAATTATGATTACCTATAGCCATATACATGCATGACCAGTTTCACCTAGTTATGGAGGTACCATAACCATAACATTAGAGGCACTGATGTTATGACTTCACCATGGCGGAGTGATTGCTCGTGGCGTCCCTTCAGCTTTTGGCAATTTATTTATATTTATCATGTGGGGCGTATGGGTGCATCCTAGTTACATGTTTTTATCTAGGACTTCATGGTAAATGTGGTGTGTGCCTTGCATCCTTCACAAGGAGCTGATCCCTCCTACCTAAAAACCAGTATATTAAATTAGAGGCAGTCCCTCTAATTTGCATGATGAGGTCACCCCTCCAAGTATTCATGCACGGTGGATATTCATGACCTATATTGGCTAATGGTAAAATATGTAAACAGTTTTCATAAGATAAACATAAGGCTTTTCAAACTATAAAACGAGTTTTATGAACATGTTCTAGGTTTTCCAGGACTTATACATTTCCGCTGCTATTAAGTCTCTTTTATGTTTTAATCACTTATACTATGTCTATATCCATGCACTGAGCGTTTTGCTCAGCCGTTACTTTCATTTCCATGTCCCAAAACGGCAGGTACCCTAGGAGAGACTTGAGCATTTGGAGGACGTGCATAGGATGGAAGCTTCTAGAAACTTCTTTTCCTTTTGCCTTCATTTACTTATGCTTGTTTAGTCTTTCATTCATTTCTTTTGCTTTATTATGTTTTGGGCTTAGGTTTGGGAACCGATGTTTGATTCCGGTTATCCCTATGGTCATGTAATGTTTTATACATTTATCCTTGTATGCTTTGATGACACGCCATAATTACGTGTGACATTCCATTATCAAAATGGGGTGTTACATAAGGACAAGTGAATGTGGTTTTACCATGAACAGTACCCATTAGATCGTACTTACTAGATTAAAACTGTCCTTTTATAGTACGATTATGTTTACGTGTTAGGATTTTACGTATTACGTACGTGTTAGAACACGATAAGTATTTACTACGTACGATCATGTAATAATTAGTTGGCGATAATTAATCACGAACATGCGATCATGAAATCATGTACGTAATTTAATCATGAGCTAATATTATATACGTATTTATATATTTATTACAAACACGAATAAATATATTGTGTCACGATCGGAAACTAATTAAATTACGTAAACTACGTAAAACGTGATCACGAACATTTAAACGATAATTATTATGTAGGTATATTTAATTTAAACACAACAAGTAATTACAAAATTAATAGTGCGTTCACGACATTTTAAATACGCGAGCACGTGTACGTTTCATTAAATATTAATACAAACACATGAGAGTAAGGTTTCAGGCTACTTTTGACAAATGAGAAAAGTAATAGGACTTGGGCTCAAGGCCCAAGTGTTTTGTTTATTTTGGACGTGTAAACAAATAAGACGGGGGGGGGTTGTTTTCCTTCTGTCGACAAAAACACACAACAAGAAACCCTAAAAAGAAAGTAAAGCAACCGCATTTTTGTGTTTTCCTCTCTTGATGCCGACGGTTCATCACCAAGAAACGGAGTAGGTCGTGCCTTGATCTACGGAAACAGGAATGTGTTTGTATCCCAAATCCTAAGAAACCCTAATCAAGGTAAACCCTAATCTTGTTTTATTGTTTTCCATTCTTAAATCGATCTAGCATTCGGGAAATGGAGTGATAAATATGTAATTAACAAGCCTAATCTACGTGGGTATATGAGGGTAATGTTGGGTTTTGGTTCTGCACGCAAACCGAGAATCAAAGGACTCTCGGTGACCCTTTTTCCCAACAGCCGCAAGCCCCTGCTGTCAGCAGGGGTGCGTTTGGCTTAACGGTGGCAACGTAGGCCTAGCGGGGAAACCACTGGCTGTGGCCAGTGTTGGGTTTTTGTGCTCAACAGTGGGAACCGGCTACTGTCGGTGGTAACATTGAACTGCCAGTGGGAAAACTGGCAGTAAGGAGGGTGTTTGGTTTTTGGTTTTAAATGGATTTAAGGGTGTGTTTGGCTATCAGTTTAATGGACAGTTTTAAGGGGGTGTTTGGCTGAATAAGTAAAACATGTATTTTACTGGATTTAACTAGATTTATTATAAACATATTAGTTAAATTAATCTTATGCATGACGTAAGTATAATTTTATTTTGACGAGAATTATTAAATTATATGGTCCGGTTCACGGTATTCACTAATACGGTTCACGACACATGTAATAAATAAAACACGGGTTTCGGTCATGACATTATTTTTGTAAGTTAATTATTGTACAAGTTATATAGTTACAAGGTTAATTAAATTAATTTAACATGTTACTTAATTAATTTAATTATGACTTAGGTTATTATTATTAATTAATAATACATGATTTTAACCTAAGTATTTATTTATTTAAATTAGACTAAGAAATTAATTAATTATTAAAAACCATGGATATAATTAATTAATTAACATGACTTAGGTTATATTATTAATATATAATAATACATATTTTAACCTAAGTATTTAACTTATTTCATTAAAAACATGTTATACTTTAATTAGATATTTTAACCTATAGTTTAATTTAATTACATGAAATAATTATTAAACTATACATTATATCATATGACTTAGAAAATAATCATGAAAACACTTAGGCTTATATACTTAGCTTATTTAACCAGCTTATTTCTAATTATGGAAACTTTCTATTTTTAGAAACTTAATTAAATAAGGTAGCTAATATATTTATGGAAACCTTCTATTTTTAGAAACTTATTTATTTCAGGCAGCTAATCTATTTATGGAAACTTATTTAATTAAGGCAGCTGATCTATTTATGGAAACTTTCTATTTTTTTAGAAACTTATCTTTTTTAAGCAGTAAATCTATTTTTGGAAACTTTTTATTTTTGGAAACTTTCTATTTTTGGTAACTTTCTATTTTTGGATACTTTCTATTTTAGGAAACCTGCTATTTTTGGAAAGTTACTTATTATTACACAGTAAGTATAATAACACATGAAATACCAGAAATACTTAATCAGATTAAACAGAATATAAGATAAACACAGTGTAAGACTTAAAAACAGTAAAACATGGTAAGAACACATAAAATAAGCTAAGACATGACATAAAACCAGCTACGTATTTAGTAAGCAGATACTTATTTATGTATGTATTTATGTAGCACTAGTGATTCGGAAGTAGGATTTCTCTCAGTTCATCTTCTTCGTTCACTGGACATAAGGTACGGATTCTCGTCCTTTCAGTATGGACATTCTTTCCTTATTAGGATTCCCCGTATGCAGCCAACTGTTTTCCCGTAGTATAAGTTATGAGTGTGATTTCTTATGTTTAATTAAGATTACCTATAGCCATATACATGCATGACCAGTTTCACCTAGTTATGGAGGTACCATAACCATAACATTAGAGGCACTGATGTTATGACTTCACCACGGCGGAGTGATTGCTCGTGGCGTCCCTTCAGCTTTTGGCCATTTATTTATATTTATCATGTGGGGCTTATGGGTGCATCCTAGTTACATGTTTTGAATAGATGACTCAGCGTGAATGTGGTGTGTGCCTTACATCCTTCACAAGGAGCTGATCCCTCCTACCCAAAAACCAGTATATTAAATTAGAGGCAGCCCCTCTAATTTGCATGATGAGGTCACCCCTCCAAGTATTCATGCACGGTGTATTTTCATGACCTATATTGGCTAATGGTAAAATATGTTAAACAGTTTTCATAAGATAAACATAAGGCTTTTCAAACTATAAAAACCAGTTTTATGAACATGTTCCAGGTTTTCCAGGACTTATACATTTTCGCTGCTGTTAAGTCTTTATTATGTTTTAGTCACTTATACTATGTCTATATCCGTGCACTGATCGTTTTGCTCAGCCGTTACTTTCCTTTCCATTGCCCAAAACGGCAGGTATCCTAGGGAAGACTCAAGCATTTGGAGGACATGCATAGGATGGAAGTTGCTAGAGACTTCTTTTCCTTTTGCCTTCATATATTTATGCTTGTGTAGTCTTTCATTAATCTCTTTTGCTTTGTTATGTTTTGGGCTTATGTTTGGGAACCGATGTTTGATTCCGGTTTTCCCTATGGTCATGTATGTTTTAGTACATTTACCTTGCATGCTTTGATGACACGCCATAATTACGCGTGACATTCCATTTATCAAAATGGGGTGTTACAATTATGGTATCAGAGCCAAGGCTTCGACGTGTAGGCTCTAAAACTCGACCTGTGACTAGTGGGTAGTGACCAGGAGCTTCCTAAGCCAACGCTTGTCATTCTACGTATTGATGTTTCAGCGCATTGTTGTTTTAACCATGATGTTTTCAGCACCTTGAGGTTTTGACCTTGATGTTTTCATCGATATTGTTTTACTAATATGGATGGACAACCGTCATTCATATTTAGTTATGTGTCATTGTTTCATTCATAATGTTCCTCGAGAACTGTGGCTATGTGGACTGAACCCCAGTAGTTCATAATTAGTCACATAATATTTTTCTGATAAGTTTTGACAGATGAATTTCATTTAATTATGTTTCATGTATCATTGTTGCAGGGATTATGACTAAGTAATGGTTGGTACAGGACTGGCCCAATTTAGTCGCATGTGCTTTTATCGAAACTTTTAATTTTGGGACCGACCCATATGCGTCCCCTCGCTATGTCTTTTGTTTTGGGACCGACCCATAGGCGTCCCCTCGCACATATAAAGGTTTTATAAACTACATTACGCATTCATGCACTGTTTTTCATGCATAAAATTTTTCTCATGATTTAAATTGGCATAAAAAAATTTTCATGTCCCCTTATAAATTGTTAGGTTTTTATGTCATGTATGTTTTCATATTGTCATGGTTAACTTCAGTTTCATGCTGATTATGTTATACACTTCTTCATGATAGATGGTTTCATGTTTCTTCATGATAATTCCGTCTTCATGTTGATTATGTTTTACGCCTCTTTTGTTATTTATGCTTTCACATAAAACATTGTTGGACTTCATTGAATTCTGCTTTCATGATAGTTATGGTTGGTTTTCATTGATCATGCTGTCAGGCAAATCATCGTTGAATTTTGTGTAACCACCCTTTAGCGTTTCTCTATGCAACCTGAATGAGGTATATGCTGGCATTGCCAGGTTATCATGATGGTTTTCCTAACCGTTAACCGGTATACTTTCCTTAAATCATGACAAATGATCGACCCCATACCGATCATTTCATGTGCATTCAACGTGTACTCCATGTACCGTGTTCCATGTGTATTACATGTACCTTAATCCATGTGTATTCCACTTGCAATACTTCACGAGTATTCGCTAGTCGATTCTGAATCATCTCAGGCGTATGTTCAATTGCTGATATTCTACAAGATTTCCGATGCCGCTCATAGCTTGGAGATGTTACTGAAGGTTGATGTTGCTGATGTTGGGAGACGCTACGAGATGTTGATGCTGATGCTGTTCACAACCTGGAGATCCTAAAAGACGAAGACAAAGGCGTCGGAGCAAAGCAATTGGACGAAAAGATGCTTCACCATCAGACGATTCCCATCAATCATTGTCACTAATTCTTAGTTACTTCTCACACGTCATTCGGCTGTCATTTCAGCCATATGAGTGCAAACCGGTACCAGCCGGCCACTCAGCTGAATAGTTACATGAATCATGGTCATGAGAATGACCATCATGGAACTGACAGACAGGACGATAGTAACCACTACTATGAAAACAACTATCCTAGAAATCGCAACCGAAACTCTGGCCATAGACGTGGTCAGAAATACAAGGATTAGTAGCCCAACCGATCCGCCAATTCTGGCATAATAACCTTATATTGTGGTTATATTTGTTTCACATCTCGAGACACATGTCAAGACATCAGTTAAGACACATGTCTCACGTATACCTCCTGAAGACACATGTCAAGGCAGCAGTAAAGACATATGTCATGCTTATAGTTCCAAGAAACGAGTCAAGACACATGACTCACGTCCAACTATGGAACATTTCTAAGAAATTCAGGGTACCCTCCAAGGGTGTATCTATTTTGTTGTGCCATGTATTAATCAGGCCACAAGAATTTCTATACCATTATCAGCGCATCAGTGAGAACTATCACGTTGCCGATGTACCTTTCATTTCTTTCACCATGGTTCATATATTCATAACCATGAAGGACGCCTTTCGTATTCCCACGTATACGAAGGTTTTCCTTCAGCTTAATGATGAGATCCAAGCTGCTAACGCATTTCCTCGGACAGACACGAGATGAATTTTATCCTAATTATGTACTATGAACAGCACACCATGCTACGATTCATAATTATGTACAGTAATGTTCAGGCTCCTGAATACATTCAGCTTGATTTTCCCTCGAGAAAATCTGTACAAATTATCTATGCTTACAAGCATGTGCGTTGTTAGCCATGGTCGCTAAAATTTTCTAGCTGTCAGTAAGACACGACCACTTAAGTCTTTTACGCATAGCCAGTTGATTATTCCAAAATCTTCCCATACATTCCAGAAGAACTTACAAGGAGAAGGACGGTACCATGAGATTATGTGTCAACTACCGTCGGCGTAAACAAATCACCATTCATGACCTTTATTCTCCTCCACATATTGACAACATGTCCAATCAGTCGTATGGTGTTAATCACTTTTCCAAGATCGAACTCATGATCATGCTGCCAACAGTGATGAATGAAACAACAGGACATGTCCATGACTGCTATTCGTACACGACTCGGTCATGCTAGATTTATGATTTTGATTTAGTCTCATCAATGCTCCAACGGCATTAGGAATGAGTTTCCATGAACTCATAGCAAATTCATCAGTGTTTTCAGTGTTACGTTCATATCTTCATACCTGTTATACAAATAGGTTAAGATAGGACACCAATAGACTGAGATGTTTTCATTATCTGAAATTGTAAATTGAAATGGGACAAGATCTCCACGGATTTTAGTTACCAGATTTCAGCAAACTCAGAAGAAGCATGATGCTATCTGGGTTATTGTCAACAGTTTGATCATATCTGCAAAATCCTTACATCCGTACGGATTTCAGAACCAACAGATTGATCGGACATGTTCCAGCCAAGGCTCATCCGATCACTTGGCAATCCCTCAGTTATCGGGTCAGACAAATATTCACAATTGTGCTCCTTATTTACTTCACGTCTTCATTCTAATTCCACGAATTGCTTTCGCGCTCGCGTTCATGACACTATTTACGTTCATGATCGTATCTGGGCTTACGATTTTACGTTCATTTTGTTCTGGGAAGTTTTGCAAGAACATGAGAGACCAGACCCAAGTTTAGTATAACTCTCCATCATCAGATAGACTTTTCTCGTCATATTCTACGTCTCACCTTGTAGCGTTTGGCGTTACCGCCATTATATTCTATGATCACGATATGTTTCACATGTCATGATCATTCCACGTTCCTCATATCATGATCAAGATATGTTACACGTATCATGGATCACGATATGTTTACTCATATTACACTCGCCATATCTCCACGTAGCACGTTCAAAACTTTTCACGTATCACGTTTAAAATTTTTCACGTACTACGTTTCTTTATGTCTCGCGCGTCGTTTCTAATTATCAGTTAAGTCAGATTGTCTTGCATCGTAATGTTTCAGTTACCCTAGCACGTAACTCTTATTTTCATCGATCGAATTTAGGGGAGGACCAAGACTTATCATTCGTGTCAAGATCTTATAAGGAACCGTTCCAAGAGGGAAGCCACTTGGAAACGGACAAGTTCATCCGGACTTCTTATCCGTTTTCTCTTATCAATTAGATATGTCCTTTCAGCCACGTCATGTTCCATGTCCTTTTGAGACATGTCACGTTCCGCGTTCTTTCTGCCAGGTCACCTGTACGTTAATTTATCTTACATACCCTCTCAGTTTGATTCGGGTATGTTCCTCTTTCAGTTACGTTATCTATAATTCGGGGACGAATTATTCTTTTTAGGGGGAAGAGTTGTAAAACCCGCATGCTTTTACCACGAACAGTACCCATTAGATCGTACGTCCTAGATTAAAACTGTCCTTTTATAGTACGATTATGTTTACGTGTTAGGATTTTACGTATTACGTACATGTTAGAACACGATAAGTATTTACTACGTACGATCATGTAATAATTAGTTGGCGATAATTAATCACGAACATGCGATCATGAACTCATGAACGTAATTTAATCATGAGCTAATATTATATACGTATTTATATATTTATTACAAACACGAATAAATATATCGTGTCACGATCGGAAACTAATTAAATTACGTAAACTACGTAAAACGTGATCACGAACATTTAAACGATAATTATTATGTACGTATATTTAATTTAAACACAACAAGTAATTACATAATTAATAGTGCGTTCACGACATTTTAAATACGCGAGCACGTGTACGTTTCATTAAATATTAATACAAACACATGAGAGTAAGGTTTCGGGCTATTTTTGACAAATGAGAAAAGTAATAGGACTTGGGCGTGTAAACAAATAAGACGGGGGGGGGGGGGGGGGGGGGGTTTGTTTTCCTTCTGTCGACACAAACACACAACAAGAAACCCTAAAAAGAAAGTAAAGCAGCCGCATTTTTGTGTTTTCCTCTCTTGATGCCGACGGTTCATCACCAAGAAACGGAGTAGGTCGTGCCTTGATCTACGGAAACAGGAATGTGTTTGTATCCCAAATCCTAAGAAACCCTAATCAAGGTAAACCCTAATCTTGTTTTATTGTTTTCCATTCATAAATCGATCTAGCATTCGGGGAATGGAGTGATAAATATGTAATTAACAAGCCTAATCTACGTGGGTATATGAGGGTAATGTTGGGTTTTGGTTATGCACGCAAACCGAGAGTCAAAGGACTCTCGGTGGCCCTTTTTCCCAACAGCCGCAAGCCCCTGCTATCAGCAGGGGTGCGTTTGGCTTAACGGTGGCAACGTAGGCCTAGCGGGGGAAACCACTGGCTGCGGCCAGTGGTGGGTTCTTGTGCTCAACAGTTGGAACCGGCTACTGCCGGTGGTAACATTGAACTGCCAGTGGGAAAACTAGCAGTAAGGAGGGTGTTTGGTTTTTGGTTTTAAATAGATTTAAGGGTGTGTTTGGCTATCAGTTTAATGGACAGTTTTAAGGGGGTGTTTGGCTGAATAAGTAAAACATATATTTTACTGGATTTAACTAGATTTATTATAAACATATTAGTTAAATTAATCTTATGCATGAGTAAGTATAATTTTATTTTGACGAGAATTACTAAATTATATGGTCCGGTTCACGGTATTCACTAATATGTTTCACGACACATGTAATAAATAAAACACGGTTTTCGGTCACGACATTATTTTTGTAAGTTAATTATTGTACAAGTTAAATAATTACAAGGTTAATTAAATTAATTTAACATGTTACTTAATTAAGTTAATTATGACTTAGGTTATTATTATTAATTAATAATACATGATTTTAACCTAAGTATTTATTTATTTAAATTAGACTAAGAAATTAATTAATTATTAAAAACCATGGATATAATTAATTAATTAACATGACTTAGGTTATATTATTAATATATAATAATACATATTTTAACATAAGTATTTATCTTATTTAATTAAAAACATGTTATACTTTAATTAGTTATTTTAACCTATAGTTTAATTTAATTACATGAAATAATTATTAAACTATACATTATATCATATGACTTAGAAAATAATCATGAAAACACTTAGGCTTATATACTTAGCTTATTTAACCAGCTTATTTCTAATTATGGAAACTTTCTATTTTTAGAAACTTAATTAAATAAGGCAGCTAATCTATTTATGGAAAACTTCTATTTTTAGAATCTTATTTATTTCAGGCAGCTAATCTATTTATGGAAACTTATTTAATTAAGGCAGCTGATCTATTTATGGAAACTTTCTATTTTTTTAGAAACTTATCTATTTTAAGTAGTAAATCTATTTCTGGAAACTTTTTATTTTTGGAAACTTTCTATTTTTGGTAACTTTCTATTTTTGGAAACTTTCTATTTTAGGAAACCTGCTATTTTTGGAAAGTTACTTATTATTACACAGTAAGTATAATAACACATGAAATACAAGAAATACTTAATCAGATTAAACAGAATATAAGATAAACACAGTGTAAGACTTAAAAACAGTAAAACATGGTAAGAACATATAAAATAAGCTAAGACATGACATAAAACCAGCTACGTACTTAGTAAGCAGATACTTATTTATGTATGTATTTATGTATCACTAGTGGTTCGGAAGTAAGATTTCTCTCAATTCATCTTCTTCGTTCACTGGACAAAAGGTACGGATTCCCGTCCTTTCAGTATGGACATTCTTTCCTTATTAGGATTCCCCGTATGCAGCCAACTATTTTCTCGTAGTATAAGTTATGAGTTTGATTGCTTATGTTTAATTAAGATTACCTATAGCCATATACATGCATGACCAGTTTCACCTAGTTATGGAGGTACCATAACCATAACATTAGAGGCACTGATGTTATGACTTCACCACGGCGGAGTGATTGCTCGTGGCGTCCCTTAAGCTTTTGGCCATTTATTTATATTTATCATGTGGGGCGTATGGGTGCATCCTAGTTACATGTTTTCAGTAGATTACTCAGTGTGAATGTGGTGTGTGCCTTGCATCCTTCAAAAGGAGCTGATCCCTCCTACCCAAAAACCAGTATATTAAATTAGAGGCAGCCCCTCTAATTTGCATGATGAGGTCACCCCTCCAAGTATTCATGCACGGTGGATTTTCATGACCTATATTGGCTAATGGTAAAATATGTTAAACAGTTTTCATAAGATAAACATAAGGCTTTTCAAACTATAAAAACCAGTTTTATGAACATGTTCCAGGTTTTCCAGGACTTATACATTTCCGCTGCTGTTAAGTCTTTATTATGTTTTAGTCACTTATACTATGTCTATATCCGTGCACTGAGCGTTTTGCTCAGCCGTTACTTTCCTTTCCATGTCCCAAAACGGCAGGTATCCTAGGGAAGACTCGAGCATTTGGAGGACGTGCATAGGATGGAAGCTGCTAGAGACTTCTTTTCCTTTTGCCTTCATATATTTATGCTTGTGTAGTCTTTCATTAATCTCTTTTGCTTTATTATGTTTTGGGCTTATGTTTGGGAACCGATGTTTGATTTCGGTTTTCCCTATGGTCATGTATGTTTTAGTACATTTACCTTGCATGCTTTGACGACACGCCATAATTACGTGTGACATTCCATTTATCAAAATGGGGTGTTAAAATTAAAACCACATTCACTTGTCCTTATGGAACATTTGCTTATAAAAGAATTCCTTTTGGCTTATGCAATGCTCCCGGGACTTTCCAAAGGTGTATGACGGCTATCTTTCATGACATGGTTGAGCAAACCATGGAAGTCTTCATGGATGATTTATCGGTCTATGGTGACTCCTTCTCTTCTTGCCTTGCCAATTTGGAACGCATGCTTAAGCGATGTGAAGACACTCGCCTTGTTCTAAATTGGGAAAAATGGCATTTCATGGTAAAAGAAGGCATTGTGCTTGGACATAAAATCTCAAAAGCCAGCCTTGAAGTGGACCGTGCTAAAGTGGATGTCATAGCCAAATTACCTCCACCTTTAACCGTAAAGGGTGTGAGAAGTTTCCTTGGTCATACGGGCTTCTATCGTCGATTCATTCAAGATTTTTCTAAAATCGATCGCCCGATGACCTACCTCTTGGAAAAAGATACTCCTTTTATCTTTTCTAAAGAGTGTCTTGAATCCTTCAATCTTCTTAAGGACAAGCTAACTAAGGCACTGGTCTTGGTTACCCCTAATTGGGAGCTACCTTTTGAATTGATGTGTGATGCTAGCGACTTTGCTATTGGAGCGGTTTTGGACCAGAGAGTGAACAAACACTTCCAACCAATCCATTATGCTAGCAAGACAATGACGGGGGCTCAATTGCATTATACAACTAACGAAAAAGAGCTTTTAGCTGTAGTGTATGCTTTTGAGAAGTTCCGCCCCTATCTTGTTCTTTCCACCACCATTGTGTACACCAATCATTCCGCGTTGAAGTACTTGTTAACTAAGCAAGATTCTAAGCGAAGACTTCTTCGTTGGGTTTTTCTCCTTCAAGAATTTAAAACTGAAATTCGTGACAAGAAGGGAGCCGAAAACCTAGCCGCGAATCATCTAAGTACACTTGAGGATCCTTATCAAGGGGATCATCTGAATTAAGAGATCAATGACTCTTTTCCCCTTGAGGCCTTAATGTCTATCAATTCCAATCTTGATGACACCCCGTGGTTTGCGGACATTGCAAACTACTTAGCGGGTGGTATTCTCATCGAAGGGTTAACATCCCAACAAAAGAAGAAGTTCTTTAAAGATATTAAGATTTATTTTTGGGATGACCCTATCTCTTTAAACAATGTGTTGATATGATTATTCGTTGGTGTGTTGATGGACCCGCAGCTTTCGATATTCTCGAAGCTTGCCATAAAGGACCCACCGGTGGTCACTTTGGTTCCAACTAAATCGTTAAGAAAGTTTTCGACTCTGGATTCTATTGGCCCACCATTTATCGTGACGCTCACGAGATGGTTAAAAATTGTGATGCTTGCCAACGCCAAGGCAAGATCACACATAAAGATGAGATGCCTCAAAATTTCATACAAGAATGTGAAATCTTGGATGTATGGGGTATCGACTTTATGGGGCCATTTCCATCATCTAAAGGGAACAAGTGCATCCTCGTAGCCGTTGACTACGTATCCAAATGGGTTGAAACTAAGGCTATCCATACGAACGATGCGAGGGTGGTTGTGAACTTTTTGAAACAACTTTTTGCTCGATTCGGTGTTCCTCGTGCTATCATCAGTAACCGCGGGACTCATTTTTGCAATTATCAATTTGCTCGAGTCATGGCTAAGTATGGTGTCAATCACCGTCTTACCACCGCTTATCATCCTTAAACAAATGGTCAAGCCGAGATATCTAACCGTGGATTGAAGCGAATTCTTGAGCGTACTGTGGGAGAGCATCGTGCTTTGTGGGCCGATAAGTTAGATGATGCTTTGTGGGCTTTCCGTACTGCTTATAAGACCCCGATTGGTTGTACACCTTATCGTCTTGTGTACGGGAAGGAATGCCACCTCCCTATCGAGCTGGAACATAGGGCATACTGGGCCTTGAAGTGGGCTAACTTCGACAATAACAAAGCCGGCGATCTTCAGAAGATTCAACTCAACGAGCTCAACGAACTAAGGAATGAAGCTTATGAGAACTCATTAATCTACAAGGAGAAGACCAAGATCATCCATGATGCAAGGATTAAGAACTGACAGTTCCATGTTGGTGATCAAGTTTTACTCTTTAACGCTCGGTTGAAGATCTTCTCGGGAAAGGTGAAGAGCCGCTGGTCTGGTCCATTCACCATCGCCAAAGTCTTCCCATATGGAAACCTTAAGCTTTCTAAGCCAAATGGGCCCAATTTTAAGGTGAATGGCCAGTGCGTGAAGTTGTACTTTGGTGAGGACATCTCTCATGAGATGATACCATCCCTCACCATGTTTCCCTTGAATTAGTTCTGGGTCGAGTCAGGCTCGTGACTCGGTTAACAAAAACAAGCGCTTCTCGGGAGGCAACCCGTTCATCTATCCTTTACCATTTTCATAATAAGTGTAGGGGGAGCCCCGTATGTGTTTGTTGTCTTGTTTCTTATGATGTGCAGGGATTAAAGCTTCAAAGATCCATTCTCGGTGACATTTGACGAACCGTGATCCCGTGTACCCGTCTTCCTGGTTCTATCCTAAACTCTCGTGATTCAATATTTCATATCTTATATCTTCACACTGAAATCACTATAGTTGTCCTTTCCTTAGCAAGATTTAAACAAAGTGCACAATGTCATAAGTGTAGGGGAGTTTACTCCCACATGCTTAAACATTAAGGACAATGTTTATATCAAGTGTAGGGGGGACTTCTATCGAAGTAAGTGGTCTTTTCCATGAATATGCCCTCATTTTAACCGGAAAATTTGATTTTTCGACATTTTTCAAAAATTTTTAATCTATTTTGGCCTTGTAGTTCTCCTTTGTTATCGTTATTTACATTCTTTGCTAAAACTAAAGTTTAATAAAGTGGTTTTAAATTTTTCAAATTCGTGAATATTTTGACTCAACCCGAGTTTACTTATCTAAGTTTACTCTAGCTAGTATCCTTAACGTGTTTAAGTCAAGTTTTGCTAGGCTTTTATATAGGGAGCTTTAAAACGCGAAAGTCTTAACTCTCACGGGTTAAGAACAAGAACTTTTCACAAGTTTCTATAATTGATCTTAGAGAGTTGTTTATCAAGGGAACTTTAAAACGCAAATTCTTAACTTGAAAAAGTCCAAGAATATGCAAGATCCTATAGATGACTCGAAAACCCAAAACTTTGATTTAATTGGCCAAGCATCCACGAGTCTCATTCCTTGAGATTTTAAATTATGGAGAACGAGAGATGATAGAGTCAATTATAAGTTTGGTATTCTTTCGTGAATTTATGTGAATTGATTATAAGCTTATTCTCCCATCGCTTGTTAATAAATATATCTTCAATAAATAAGGTTGTACGATTTGGAAAGTTACTTAGCTTCTAGCCCAAGATCGTTTAAAAGTTGCTCGGTATTAATTAGAGTTCATAGCCAAGGCATAACTTATTGAAGCGGGATGCGAAGATTGGCGAGTCCGAAAAGGCCCTAACAAGGCATGAGAGCTACATTTTGTTGCTAAAGATCCAAAGTGATGTGAAGAATCATTTATCGAAAATCAATATGAAGGATCGAGACACACGACGAAAAGCAAATACTCCCCAAAAGATCATGGAGAAGTCTATCCAAAAAGGCCCTAACAAGGTATGAGGATAAATAGATCCAAGTCCTAAAAGGAGGAGGATCGTTGTATATCAAAGTCCAAAATAAAGATTGTAGAAAAATGAAGAAGTCGTGGTCCAAATATGAAGAATCTCTCAAAAAGTCAAAGAGAAGAAATTCCTATTATGAAGAGAAGACCATAATTTCAAGAACGTCTCTCAAAGATTTGAAGCATGAAGTCGCTGCCAAATATCGGTCCGAGAAAGGTCTCAAATAGTGAAGCGAGTTATGCCAAGATATGAACTTTAAGAGGTCCCGAGAAGCAGTTTTAAAAGATTTTGTCCTTTATCTAACTATTGATTAAATCGTCCCACTTAATTTTCAGCCTAAATAACTATCGAAATAAGTCAACAATGCATCCTCGTGATCATTCAAGACAACAATAAAATATAATAGATACACCTAGGAATAAGGGAGTCTAAGTAAATAATTGGCCCACATGAATTCGTGTTAGTTTGCTAACTTATAATAACAATGATCTCGTTCTTAAGCTTGGTATGGGGAACGTGAAACTTGAGGATGATAAATGTTCATAGCATCCAAACGCCAATGTAAGTATTTGATTTCTTTACTTGTTTCTATCTTTCTATTTTCCTTAATGTTTAGTATTTAATAAAGGCCAAGGTGGGTTATTTATAATGGAAAATGTAAACCGTGCTTTAAAATTAATGCATTGCATGAGGGCATTGCAATGGTCAAGTGTAGGGGATTTAATAAGTGTGAAAACACTTATCCTTTTACCACTCATTTCGAATAATAACTAGACCAAAACGTGTATTTTATGTCGTAAAAGTCGGAATTATGCGTGGTTTGTATTTTTATTGTGTTTTAGGACCAAAAGATGAAAAAGGAAGAAAACACGGGCTTTCACGGGCTTTTATCGAAGAAAAGGAGAAAAGACGAAGTCAAAAGATCAAGAATGCAAAAAGAACGGAAGTCCAAGGCCTATTCTGAAGATTTATCGAAGAAAAAATTCTAAAGACGGAAGTTTAATGAAGTCGAAGAACTCAAGTCTAAATAAGTGAGGAATTTATAAGATGAGTTTAATTAATCCTGAGACGACGTCGAGAAAAGTTGAAGAACTTAAAAGACGAAGAGCCGAGAAGAAAGAAAGAGGAGGCAACACATGCACCTCCCCATTTCCCTATAAATACCTTCCTAAACACATTAGGAGGGTGGTTAGCTAGTTTTCATTTTTCAGTTTTTCCTTTCTAGTTTTTAGAGAGAGAAAGTCTTAACTTTCTCTCACTAAGTTTTCATCTTTTTTTCATTTTTATCTTTCAAGTTTAAGCTTTTAATCATCCTTGTATTTGGATTTCATTAATCACAAGTTCAAGTTAAGCTTTTTGTTCATTAATCTCTTTCTACATTTCTTGATTTTGGTTTACCTTTGATCTGAGATATTCATGATCCGCGATTGATCTTTATGTTTAAGTGATTAAAAAGCTCATCTTTCTATTACTACATTAGCGCTTATACGTTTGAGCTATAAGCTGTTTGTGCTTATTGGCTTATTCGTATATTTAGCTTATTTACTTTTAAGCTTTCTTAAAAGTTTTATTTTTTTAAAGTTTGTGTTATAAAGTTCACGTGTTTAGATTCAAAAAGGTTTCGAATTTGTGCTTATTTATCCTTGGCTAAGAGTTGGCAAGTGATTTTTGGATTAACAGCTTATTCATTTAAGCTTTGTTACTCTTTGGATCCCTTTGCGATCTTAGAAGGGTTTTACTTAGTTACGATCGCTTGGCTACGATCGCATTGAGTGCGATCATAACTTCTTTCCCTGGCTACGATCACTCACCACGATCAATCATTGTGATATGTGGGTGCGATCGTGTCACATTTCCTTGTTACGATCGCACTGATTGCGATCATTATTGTTACGATCAGACCACGATCCAATTGTTGCGATAGTGGTTGCGATCAGTGAGTGCGATCCCTCAACTTTTGAGTGTGATCACTCTTTTCTATCGCATTGAGTGCGATCTGATTCCTAAGCTACGATCATAGGCTACGATCTAAGTGCGATCCATGTTGCGATCTGGTTCATGTTTATTGTTTTGTTCCCTTAGTTTGTGAATTTTACTTTTCCCGCCTTTTGTCTTAGTTTATTTTTACCAAGTTTTTAAGTTTTTAATCATTTACGTTTTAATTTACAAAAATTGCACGCTTCCCGAAATCTCCATTTTTACCAAATATTTTTCTAGTATTTTTTAGGTTAATTTTCAAAGCTTTAATTTAGTTTTTCTAGATTTGCTTTTAGCTTATTTTAATTACGTTTTTCACTTACCCTTTCTAATAGAATAGAAAATCAACTCCCCTTTTATTGACCATTACCGACTATTCCACCATTAACCGTGATCAATTCGATCAGATGCCGAGAACGATATCGAGTACACAAATGCTAAAGCAAGCTAAGCAAAATTCATGTATTAGTGATCTTCCCCAAATAGTACTATTATATGCATAAGCGTCTACCAAATCCCGCTAGTTCACAATTCATGGTAATGGGACTTTAGTGACATAACCTAACTAATAATAATCCATCTCATTTCATTCATCGTGTCATATAATCATTCATCGGGTCATACAATCATTCGGGTCTATATCAATAAGCAAATAATTGGGACAACTGGTGTCCTATTTTATTAAAACTAACATGTTATCTCCCTCGCGGGTTTATAAAACATTTCATAAAACATTTAAAAGAGTGTGAGGCTATGAACTCACGTTCATTATGAAAGGCGGATTATCGGCTACGAGCCTGTTTCGATCACGGAAACCTATATAAATAATACTCGGTCTTAGACTTTTGTCCAATGACTTTATGAAAATATTAGCTATGTACACATATGATGATTTTCTATATATGATGATGATTGATATGAGCAAAATCTCATATCAATTAATCAACAAATCACCCTAAAACACATGGTAAATACCTAACTTTTGTGCTATAAAGCGGAATTATGTGGTATGTTTTGTGTTTGTGCTTAAATAGGTAACAAGGATACATTTTCAAGCAAACAAGAAGAAATCAAGCTTATTTGTGAAGAAAAAGACAAAGAAGGATCAAAGATGACAAGACTTTGAAGATGAAGGACCTATCTTGACAACATTCCAAAGTTGAGGGACTTAAAGTGCAATTTGGACAAAGTCAAGATTCAAGTCAAACCTGGTCAACTTTAAAGTCAACCAAGTCAAAGGGCTAAAATAAACAAGAATGCAAGTTGAAGGACTAAAAATGTCAATGGAATGAAGATTATAGCTCATTTTCATATTCTGCTAAAGTATAAGGGTTGAATTTGCCAAAAAGGCATCAAGTTTATATGTGATCCGTGTGCACTTGTTCTTAACCAATGAACTTGCAAGAAAATAAAAGCAAGGATTGCCAGCTAACTAGCTAACTCACCGACACATTAAATGGAGCGAATCTGCTACAGCAACTCCTATTATCCATTTTTGAACCAATCAGAAAACGCCATGTAATAATCCCATTTATCCAACTTGGATAACGATCCGTGTGACACAAATTCATCCAACTAGAAAAGGACACGTGTCATCTTCTTCTTCAAACAAGCCCATAACGAGGATTCTTCTACAATGCATTTCATAAAAATATTTCTACATGAAAAGTGCTCGTTTTTGGATGACGAATTCAACTACATAAGCCAATTAAGCTGAAGATCAAAGGAGAAGAAAAGCCCTTTTCATGTTCTTGAGGAGAAATTGCAATTCACTAGAAAAGGACACCCGACAGCATTTGATTGGTGGCAACACGTCTGAACCACTCACCTCACTTCATCTCACCTCTATTAATAGGCATTTGTACTCTCATTTGTAGTAAGTAGAAAAAGTGTGAATACAAACACACCTTAGATCTCTCTCTTAATTCTGTTAGTCATTCAGTTTGTGAACTTCTCTCAAGAGTTTGACACACTCTTGAGAGTTAGTTATAGATTCAGTTAGGAAGTTGTAACCAATTTACCTTCTTCAATCGATAAAAAAACAAAAAAATATCCATTTCCTTTCTTTATTATTGAATTCACTTACTCAGTCCTGAATTCCTGTTACTGTAGATACCATTCATTGATCTTAAGTGATTAATGGAGTTTGTTTGAGAGTTTTGGAGATTATAACTCATTTTCTAGCCAAGATCAGTCATATCTAGTCCTTAGAAGCACAATTGTGGTTGTGGTTTGATTTTGTTCAAAAAAAGCTATTGGAGGTGATAAAATGGTTAATGGAGGTGTAATGGTGGTGTTCTTGTAGAATTGAATTGGTTCAGCACCACACTCCTCCATCAAAGGAGGCCTAAGCTCACAAGTTTTCTTATTCTGTTTTTAAAATTCCACTTAAAAGTCAAGTGCATGCTCAATTCTAGTGTAGATACAATTTGTTGCTCTGATCATGTGTTATTGACTTGTTTTAGTATAATTCGTTTGATTTGACTGCTTGTTGTTACTTTTGTAGCTTTTAGTTTGATATTACTTGATTTTGTTTTGAATTTCATCAGTTAAGTGCTTGTGAGTTCAATTTGTGTTCAAGACTATTTACAAGCTTGATTTTGGTCTATAAACTCTTCATTTTACTCATCAAACATGTTTTGATATCAGTCCTAGTTTACTTCACTCATTCACTAAAAATCTCTTCATAAAAGTTCATAACAGACTTAATAACTAATGTTTAGATCTGTCATGTTTTTGTAAATCAAGTTGTTAAATCTTGTTAAGTTTGGTTCATCCTAATTCAGTAAACTACTAGGAGCAAGTATATTCCATTTGTGGTCACAGTTGAGGTCAAACAGGCAAATGGTTTGAGAAAAAGTTTTGGGTCAAGTCTTTGATATTGTTCATCAGAAAACTAGCTATTTTCAATCTCTTGTCATTAGTTCATTTCTCAACCAAATTCATTGAAATAAGTTCTAATTTGAGTTAAACATCCAAAGTTTACTTTTGTAGACGGAATCTCTACAGTTTTCATAATCAAGCTAGAAATCAGCTTATTCATAAGCTCATAGGCTAATGCAAGTTTCGGTAATAATTGAGTGAACTGTTTTCTTAGATAACAAAATCTACTTCATAAAACTTGTAATTTTCTTTCATAATCTTGTTTAGGAACTTGAGTTGAGTAGTTTTGGAGAATTTAAGCTTTTTCAACTTTTGGTCAACAAAAGTCAAATAAGCTACATTTCAGCTTAAATCCTTTTTCCTGCTTATTATGTAGATCATTTTCAAAATGAAAAGACATTCCATATTCTTGATAAGTTGTTTTACAGGTTTGAGCTTAAAAATTTGAATGTGCATTTATAAATATTCAGTTAGCTTATTGGATTGAGCTTATTTGAGTTTTACTAAGTTTTAAGCATTTTCCTTAAACAGGTCTAGCTTATTTTTTATTTTAAACATTTTGAAACTTGTTTGAGCTATTTTGGTTCAGTATTGAGCTCAAACGAGCTTATTTCTTGGTTAAGCCCGTTTTTGTTAACAAGTTACTTTTAATTGCACATTGGTCCCCAGAATTTGAATTTGTTTTCACTTGTGGCTAATCTTGCATTTAATTAGGGTTTGCAATTTTTCAGTCCTTTATCTTTTAACTACTTGCTAAATTCAGTTAGTTAGTTTACAAGTTGGTTAAATTTAGTTACAAATTTGTTAGATTTTACACTTTTGGTCCTTTAACTTTCTGAATTTAGCATTCAAGCTTAGAACTTTCATTTTCTTTACATTTTTGGCACATTACTTTCACATTTTTACAAGTTTGTCCTTTAGTGAATATTAATTGGTATTTGCTAAGTGTTTTACAATTACGTAGCTTAATATTTTTCATCATTTTTACGTGTTGTTTGAATTAAACATAGAATATCCAAAAAAAAACCTATCAACCAAAAACAATAATAAACTTGAGATTGTTAGGACTTTCAATTGGTTAAGAATCGAGAGAAACGAACTTCAATAAACTCAATGTCAAATGGCGCCGCTGCCGGTTCTTTGACTTTACGAGAGACTATCCATTGACGGTTTTCGTTGGCTTTTGGTATCCGTTCACCTCATGAACGTTATTTTTTTACGTATCATAAATCAAAAACATAAAAAAATCAAAAATATAAAAATATATAAAAACCAAAAAATAACAAATACAATTCTTTTCATAAAGAATTGACCAAAAAAATAAAAAATCAAAAAGCAATCTTTTTCCTAAGAGATTGCACCCAAAAATATATATTATTGGATTTCCTCGGTTTTTATGTAAATATAGTATTTTCTTTTAAAAAACCAATAAATACAAAAATATTTTCTCTATATTATTATATGTAGATACGTATACATATACGAACAACCAATACACATATCTTCCATAAGTATTGCCAAGGCAATACCCCGTGTTAGGGAGCGTTCCGGTCCTTGACACGTGTATCGATCAAATTTAATTAAGCAAGAATAGATAAATACTTCCAATAGGCAATAATTCAAAGAATACAAATTACAAAGTGAATAGAAAGGCGATGTGCTATAAAATGCCATCTAAGGGTTAATAGGTAGTTAAGTGCTTCGCGCCACCTAACCCCCCGTTCACTAGTGCGTAGTCTAAGAAGGAAGGCTTGATTTGGGGTCTTGCACCCAAGTAGTAATTACATATATTATAATTTCTTGTGGATATTTCATATTGAATCTCAAAGAGGATAATCCATTCTTCTTCAAAGTCGAACGAGAGCTTCTCTCTCATTCCGTGTATTGAGTTGCATGCTCACTCGCGGGCGTGCACAAATACCATTTGGTGTACAACCCCTTCCTCGCAAAAGGAAAAAAAGAGAAAGAGTAAAAACATCACCGTTCATCAAGCCGATCCCGAGAATCGTGCTTTGATCCACACAAAACAAGAAGCCATGGCCGGAGTTGACACTCGACCTTTGATGGAGCACTTGCAATCCAATGTGCAAGGATATGCTGATGCTATTAAGATACCCGATATTCCCGCAAACACATTTGAGTTAAAGACATCCATGATTAACTTAGTTTCAAACACACCATTTTTTGGGAATAAAAATGATAATCCACATGATCACCTTAAGAAGTTTCTTGCTCTTTGCAACACCATTAAGTACAATGGAGTTCCCCATGATGCCATTAAGTTGATATTGGTACAATTTTCACTAGATGGTCATGCTAAGCATTGGTTAGATACACAACCACCCGAGAGCATTACCACATGGGATGGTTTCACTAAGAAGTTTTTGAAAAAGTTCTTTCCTCCATCCATTATTAATGCATGACATGAGAATTTTTCACATAAGGCGAATGACTTATTACTCTTGAAACGAACTTATATTAATTGTGATCGGTTTTTCAAGTAATGTATGAGAGAACTACTTAGGATTAAAACCGTGCTTCCTTATTTTTGGATTTTACATTTCTTATATTTCACACTTTAAATAAAGACAAATATGCCTTCAAGCAATTTGCTCAAATAATAACCGGTTCCACATTTAATTGTCATGAATAAGTTGATGCACTTTTTACTTGTGAATATAATGATCCCATCTTTAAGCTTGGTATGGAGAAAGTGAAACTTGAGGGTGATAAGTGTCCATGGTACCAAAACTCTAATTTAAGTCATTGACTTCTTTATGAGTTTTTCCATCAAAGCCATTTCAAGAAAATCAAAAATATATAAAAAAAATTGTTTTCTTTCCATTGCATTGTACAAAATCAAAATCATGCATCATATAGAGTAGAGTAGTGTAATAGCATTACATATTGGCCAAGGTGGATTAATTATGAGGAAAATGTAAATTTGTGCTTTAAAATATAGCATTTCATGAGGTCATGGCAATGTTCAAGTGTAGGGGATTTGATATGAGCAAAATCTCATATCAATTAATCAACAAATCACCCTAAAACACATGGAAAATACCTAACTTTTGTGCTATAAAGAGGAATTATGTGGTATGTTTTGTGTTTGTGCTTAAATAGGTAACAAGGATACATTTTTAAGCAAACAAGAAGAAATCAAGCTTATTTGTGAAGAAAAAGACAAAGAAGGATCAAAGATGACAAGACTTTGAAGATGAAGGACCTATCTTGACAAAATTCCAGAGTTGAGGGACTTAAAGTGCAATTAGGACAAAGTCAAGATTCATGTCAAACCTGGTCAACTTTAAAGTCAACCAAGTCAAAGGGCTAAAATAAATAAGAATGCAAGTTGAAGGACTGAAAATGCCATTGGAATGAAGATTATAGCTCATTTTGATATTTTGCCAAAGTATAAGGGTTGAATTTGCCAAAAATACATCCAGTTTATATGTGATCCGTGTGCACTTGTTCTTAACCAATGAAATTGCAAGAAAATAAAAGCAAGGATTGCCAGCTAACTAGCCAGCTCACCGACACATTAAATGGAGCGAATCTACTACAGCAACTCCCACTATCCATTTTTGAACCAATCAGAAAATGCCATGTAATAATCCCATTTAACCAACTTGGATAACGATCTGTGTGACACAAATTCATCCAACCAGAAAAGGACATGTGTCATCTTCTTCTTCAAACAAGCCCAGAACGGGGATTCTTCTACAATGCATTTCATAAAAATATTTCTACATGAAAAGTGCTCGTTTTTGGATGACGAATTCAACTACATAAGCCAATTAAGCTAAATATTAAAGGAGAAGAAAAGCCCTTTTCATGTTCTTGAGGAGAAATTACAATTCACCAGAAAAGGACACCTGGTAGCATTTGATTGGTGGCAACACGTCAAAACCACTCACCTCACTTCATCTCACCTCTATAAATAGGAATTTGTACTCTCATTTGTAGTAAGTAGAAAAAGTGTGAAAACACCCACCTTAGATCTCTCTCTTAATTCTGTTAGTCATTCAGTTAGTGAACTTCTCTCAAGAGTTTGACACATTCTTGAGAGTTAGTTATAGATTCAGTTAGGAAGTTGTAATTAATTTACCTTCTTCAATCAATAAAATAACAAAAAAATCTCCATTTCCTTTTTCTATTCTTCAATTCACTTACTCAATCCTGAATTCATGTTACTGTTGATGCCATTCATTGATCTTAAGTGATCAATGGAGTTTGTTTGAGAGCTTTGGAGATTATAACACATTTTCTAGCCAAGATTAGTCATATCCAGTCCTTAGAAGCAGAGTTGTAGCTGTTGATTGATTTTGTTCAGAAAAAGCTATTGCAGGTGATAAAATGGTTAATGGAGGTGTAACGGTGGTGTTCTTGTAGAATTGAGTTGGTTCAGCACCACACTCCTCCATCAAAGGAGGCCTAAGCTTTTGCTTATTCTGTTTTTAAAATTCCACTTAAAAGTCAAGTGCATGCTCAATTCTAGTGTAGATACGATTTGCTGCTCTGATCATGTGTTCTTGACTTGCTTTAGCATAATTGGTTTGATTTGACTGCTTGTTGTTAGTTTTGTAGCTTTTAGTTTGATATTACTTGATTCTGTTTTGAATTTCATCAGTTTAGTGCTTGTGATTTCAATTTGTGTTCAAGACTATTTACAAGCTTGCTTTTGGTCTAGAAACTCTTCATTTTACTCATCAAACATGTTTTGATATCAGTCCTGGTTTACTTCACTCATTTACTCAAAATCTCTTCATAAAAGTTCATAACAGACTTAATAACTAGTGTTTGGATATGTCATGTTTTTGTAAATCAAGTTGTTAAATCTTGTTAAGTTTGGTTCATCCTAATTCTGTAAACTAGTTGGAGCAAGTGTATTCCATTTTGTGGTCAAAGTTGAGGTCAAACAGGCAAATGGTTTGAGAAAAAGTTTGGGGTCAAGTCTTTGATATTGTTCATCAAAAAACTAGCTATTTCAGTCTCTTGTCATTAGTTCATTTCTCAACCAAATTCATTGAAATAAGTTCTAATCTGTGTCTAAACATCCATAGTTTACTTTTGTAGAAGGAATCTCTACAGTTTTCATAATCAAGCTAGAAATCATCTTATTCATAAGCTCATAGGCTAATGCAAGTTTTTGTAATAATTGAGTGAACTGTTTTCTTAGATAACAAAATCTACTTCATAAAACTTGTAATTTTATTTCATAATGTTGTTTAGGAACTTGACTTGAGTAGTTTTGGAGATTTTAAGGTTTTTCAACTTTTGGTCAACAAAAGTCAAATAAGCTATGTTTCAGCTTAAATCCTTTTTCCTGCTTATTATGTGGATCATTTTCAAAAAGAAAAGACATTCCATATTCTTGATAAGTTATTTTACAAGTTTGAGCTTAAAAATCTGAATGTGCATGTCTAAATTTTCAGTTAGCTTATTCATGGCTTATTGGATTGAGCTTATTTGAGTTTTACTGAGTTTTAAGCATTTTCCTTAAACAGGTCTAGCTTATTTTCGATTTTAAACATTTTGAAACTTGTTTGAGCTATTTTGGTTCAGTATTAAGCTCAAACGAGCTTATTTCTTGGTTAAGCCCGTTTTTGTTAAAAAGTTACTTTTAATTGCACATTGGTCCCTAGAATTTGAATCAGTTTTCACTTGTGGCTAATCTTGCATTTAATTAGGGTTTGCAATTTTTCAGTCCTTTATCTTTTAACTACTTTCTAAATTCAGTTAGTTAGTTTACATGTTGGTTAAATTTAGTTACAAAGTTGTTAGATTTTACACTTTTGATCCTTTAACTTTCTGAATTTGGCATTTCAAGCTTAGAACTTTCATTTTCTTTACTTTTTTGGCACATTACTTTCACATTTTTACAATTTTTTCCTTTAGTGAATATTAATTGGTAATTGCTAAGTGTTTTACGGTTACGTAGCTTAATATTTTTCATCATTTTTATGTGTTGTTTGAATTAGAAATAGAATATCCAAAAAAACCTATCAACCAAAAACAATAATAAACTTGAGATTGTTAGGAATTTCAATTGGTTAAGAATCGAGAGAATCAGACTTCAATAAAATCAATTTCAATGATCAAGTGGGATTGTACATCTTCATTTACCCATTATAGTGTTATGTGTTGGTAACTTTTTATACTAGTTTTACTAGTTTATCTTCTTTACTTGTCAAGGCCCAATAAGCCCATTATAAGCCCATTATCTTATATTAGTCCATTTTACACTTTTAATATCAGTCCTATACTTACATGTTGGGCCCAAGTGGGTTAAGCCTAATGATTAAGTTCATAAGTGTTTAGCCAAATTAGGTGGATCAATAGTCCAATAAGGCTAATATGGCCCGTTAATGTCCATATGTTATAAAGTTCGGGTTTTGTCGGTTTTTACTTGTAATATATACTTATATATCAGTATATGAGTTATAAAAAGTTTACATTAGATGGGTCCGGTCGTCTAAGTTTTAATTGACGAAAACGTTAAATTTAGGGTTTTAGCCGAAAAGACTTAAAACTTATGTTTATAGTCTTATAACTTATAAAACTTATCAAATTGCTATTTTATAAAATGCCTCATTTATTTATTAATCTACATACTTAATTATATGTAATACATATACTTTCGGAAAGAAAATACATTTTACATTTACAAAAATAACAATGAAAATGGGAAGGATGATCTTGTTTACCAACCAAGATTATAACTTGACTTTGGATGACAACACTTTGAGGTACACCACAACTAACTTCAAGATCACCTATCACCAAGAACTTTTGTGGAAAAATCAGCCCTATGACAAAAGAAAATCTCCTACTTGGATGTTAAAATCACCACCAATCAATAAAGCTTCAAGAGGTTTCCATCATATGTGTGAATAACACAAGATATTGTGGTTAAAATTGATCAAATAGGGTGTTTTGGGTTGAGTTTGGACGGAAAGGAGAAGAGAGAAAGAGAGGATTTGGTTGTTTTGCATGAGATTAATGAATGAAATGGTTTGTGGGAAGTGGTTTTGATGTTAGTAGCTAGTTTGATAAGAAAACAAGACAAGTGTAAAAATTGTTAATACAACTTGACAACTCAAGGGGTGTGGTGGCTTATGTTTAGCCGTCCCATGAGTGGGGTGAGGCAAGTGTAAACTTGTCTCATCCCACTAATTTGTGGGTACTCCTCGATTCTAGTTTCCTCGATTTGCGTTCCCTCGGGTCGTTTTACGAAAAACGTTTTTATAAATTATGAATCAACGGCACAAAACGAATCTAATAAAAATTGTCTCATCATAAACGGAGTTCAAAAACGTAAATACGTAATCCTAGGGTTTCTGGTTTAGTCGTAAAGGACGTTAAATTATGCACGTAAGCCCAAATTTAAATCCGTAAATTGTGAGTTCATCAACCAACACAAAAGTATGTTTCAAAATATATACGAGAAAATAATTTACTACCTGAAAATGTTAGATTGTCACACACTTTATCGTGGAATGATCGGTACTCTTCTGCATATCACAGCTAGTCGACCTGATATTCAGTTTGCTATATGTATGTGTGCTCGGTATCAAACTCGGCCTACTGAGTTACACTTAGCTACTGTAAACGGATCTTTCGGTATCTTAAAGGAACCATTAATCGGGGACTTTGGTATTCGAAGGACTCTTCGATTGCACTTATGGCATATGCATATGCGGATCCCGTGGGTTGTCAAGATACAAGGCGTAGAACTAGTGGTACTTTGCAATTACTAGGAGATCGACTAATCAATTGGGCATCGAAAAGGCAGAAAAGTGCTGCAATTTCAAGTACGGAAGAAAAATACATAGCTATGTCCGGTTGTTGTGCTCAAATTCTTTGGATGAGATCGCAATTAACCGAATATGGTCTAGGTTTCAACAAAATTCCGATGTACTGCGACAACAAGAGTGCAATTGCCTTATGCTGCAACAACGTTAAATTTTGTCGGTCGAAACATATTGACATTCGCTACCACTTTATCAAGGAGTAAGTGGAAAATGGAGTGATCGAGCTTTAGTTTGTCCGATCTGAGTATCAATTGGCGGATATTTTCACGAAGGCTTTAGATCGCGCTCGAATGGAATTTTTCGCAGACAAGCTAGGAATGAGAACCTTCTCACCTTAGACTCTAAAGGAACTTGCAGAAGAAGCGAAATAATAGTGGTTGTAAACTATTCTCTGTGTCCTTGGTGATCATTCGTATATACTGTTTATATTTTTATCCACAAAAGCAAAATACAAAAATATAAAACCATATAAAAACCCTAAAAATTGAAAATTTTCATAAAATCCAAAAAATATTTTTACTTTATTTTTCAAAGGCATGTATTTTGGGACGATAATATTTACGGCCTTAGAAATGTTGATTAATATCGACACAACGCCATAAATAGAGTTCGTACAAAAGTTGTAAATATTTCATAAAACATGCCCTTATGGCTTGTAGTTATTTCTGACTACAACCCGGTTTTCACATTAAAGTCAAGTATTTCTTATGAAAGCTTTGGCTCACAACGGGAATTAATTTTCTCGGGCAAGGTTTACTTTAAAACATTGTAAGGGATCAAATTTACTTTATAACTTGGTCTAACACGGATATATGTACGCATCAGTGCATTTATTTGTTAAAACGAGAGAAATCTTGTTCTTATGAAGCTATCATCTCTACAACCATTACAATCTACAATTGGTATCTACATACTCGACGATGCGACTACTCAAACGGCGACTACAGCTCTTTCAATAGAACATGGGTCACCAATTAAGGGGGAGCAATTATCAAGCATTCAGAATCTTTGATGCCGAAAGTGCCATGTTCACAAACTGGTGTCAATACAAAAATACCAATCGTACATGTTGTGTCAAGAGATGACTTCAGACGTGATGAGGCGACACGCATTTGCCGATAAAAATCATTTGATCTTATCATATGGTGTTCTCATCAGTCAGGTCCAACCTTGTCAATTCAGTCTTATATGGTGAATATGTGATCATGTTACAAATCGGTATCATTTCTCACAGATTGGTCTCATGAAGATTAAAAGGACTTGCATTTTTCTTCCCAAAAACTTTGTTAAAACTTCGTTAAATCAATTGATATTAAAAACATCTATTGGGTTAATACTTTTAATATGGGGGAGAAAATGTGATTTAATATGGGAAATTATCACAAATGGTTTGACTTAACGTGATGGCTCATCCCGACATGTGCAAAATGTTTTCGAATATCGTGGCATATGTTAAGGGGAAGCAAAGTGGATTTGCTATATCAAAATGGATTTCATGGTGACATATACTTACCCTAAACCCATTTATTTCACGACGATGAAGATTGTGGTGACATAAGGATGGTAGGATAGGTTAAGTTCAATGATTCTTCTAGAACCGGAGGAATCTTCCCAAGGACAATCCATAGCTAGAAATAGTAGTCCTTAGAAAAGATGGAGAAAGATTATGAACGTAGCTGAATGCCGACCAAGTACTTAAGTTAGCACTGGAACAATCACAACAAGGTGCTAGTTATGACGTATTGGTAAGCATTGAAGGGGTTAAAGAATGAAAAAGAATTGTAAAGATAAAGGGTGTAAAGAAAGAAGCCCTCCTTACAACCTTAGGCGAAACCGGGTCAATACATATGCTATTGAGATCATTTTTAAATGATGCTTGATATTGAAGATAAGACATCATGGACCCAGTGATGCAATGCACAACCCATCCCAGCAACTCAGGTATCTCTCAAAAGGTATTTGTTTTAATCACACGGAGACAACACGTTTTCTATCGATTTATTCACTCCGAATAAATAGGTATTGAAATGGTGGCACTCCTCTCCAACCTTCGATCACTAAAACCAAAATGCACGATCGAGTCTAGAGCCATTTGAGATCATCAAATATCTCATTAGGACACACTTCCATAATTCCTTGCTTCTTCACACACTGTGAAAAGTAAGAAAGATCTCAAGAGTCCTACGAAAAATCTTCATGATCTTGCCTGAACATCCGAGTAATACGAAAGTATTTACAATGAAGATGGAAATCCTTCTTGAGCGAATATCAAAAAGCTCATGGTAGGTGACTTGTGCGATTCTTTATGAATCAAGCTTGTGATAACTGGAAAGCAACAGTGGTTTAATTCTTAACTGAACTTAAACACGTTCCAGGCCTCGACGCAATATCTTAGTGATCTTGCCAGAACACTCAGACTGATACCTTAGTATTCACAGTGATGAGTGTAAACCCATCTAGTGTTAACCTTAAACAACACGTGGTAGGTAACTTGCAAGATTCAATATGAATCAAGCTCGTGACAACTGGAAAGCAACAATGGTGCGATTCTTTAATGAATCAAACTTGTTCCAGGAATCAAAATTGACGTCTTCAATCATGCAGATAATTTTATCCAAATGATTCACTCTTTACGTTCGCAACCAGCTTTGGACGGTCGAGTAAAGAGAACGGGTTTACCCGCGAAATCTTGTCAAGGAGATTTTTAATTAAATCCACTTGCCACAAGTACGATTTTTTATATCGTCCAACGGTCTTCACCGACCGGAGGTAAAATGCTACCGAATAAGAATAATATGTTTAAAGACATTTCGTTCGTGTCTACTTATTTTGCGGCATTTGAAGACGGTGGCGTTGCGGAATCCGAGAAGAAGTCGTCCACGCATGCTTATACTTTATGCACTTAATACTTCATCTAATTCAAGAAAGCCTAAAAGTCAAAGTCTTCCGCTGTATCAAACTCTGAAGCTTTCAAGAATTACGAAGGTATAAGTATGTGGAACATGATGTCACGAGGAGGCGAAGATCACAAGTGATGGATGCACAAGATCAAGGCAAAAGACTAATGTTGAAGATTGATATCAAATATCGCATCACCATGTTCACCAGAAAAGAAAAAGAAAAGAAAGACGAAGACTACGAGCTTAAGACAAGCGTAGTATGCTAGGTTTATTTTATTATTGTAACTTGGGTAACGCCCTTGTTTGGAGTGACCTCCCTTAGGGGGAGATTGTTGAAAATACGTTTTACGTATTAGAAAGGATCGGTCACTCCAACAATAGTCTAAGTAGTAGCTCATAGTTTAGTTAACTTAATATTAAGAAAACAAGGCCAAGCCAAGCCTACAACGTGTGTAGGCCGGCGCCCCAATGTAAGCCCAAGCCCATCTCATGGGCTTGGGTATATAAACTCTATCCTTAGATGGAGAGGTGTGGTTTCATTCATTTTTACACATAATTAATCACTTTCTCTCTCTAAAGTGTGTGTGAAATCATCTATCTTTCTATCTCTTTCTCTCTCTAAACGTAAGCAAGATTTACAATATCCTACATTGTTCTTATAATATCTTGTTCTTATTAATGTTCTATTTCGCTATGTTTTATACATAAGAACATTGATAATCCTAAATAGAATGGTTCTTAACCATTGAGTATAACGATCAAATGGACTCTACAATTGGTATCAGAGCCTAAGGCTCATGATATATAGGAGATACAAGGTGTTATGTTCGTGTTCGTGTTGCTGTGAAGCCACTGTCCAGAATTAGCGACAGTCTTAGTGACTGTTTAGCGACAGTCTATCAGATCTGTGACAAATTTGTGACGTTTTGTGACATATCTAGTGTCACAAAAAGAATGGGAGAAAGAAGTAATTAGATATGCGACAGTTTAGTGACGAATAAACTGTTGCTATATGTTCATGATTTGAAATTCATTTTTAGGGTTTACTTGAAATACTAGATCTATTTTGATGGTAGTAGGATTCGATTGTTATAATGATTATACTAGATTTGGTGAGTTGATTTTTGAATCGACGATGAACCCTAGTGTAATCGAGAGTGGTAGCGGCTGTGTTGATTCTCCTTTTTAGGGTTTGCAACCCTAGATCCATCTTTTGAAACATAGTAGCAGCCCGTTGTGATGATGGTGATTTGATCGTGTGCTGCCAATATAGAAACAGGAGGGTTTCTTTTAGGAATAAACCCTAGAATGTTGCGAATTGTTTGAAGGTTATAAGGATTTGTTTGAATCAGGGTATGTTGGCTAAAACCCTAGATCTGATATGGGATGTGTTCAAGCAGTAGCAGGTTGTTTATGATATGTGCTTCAATAAAGGGTTGTTCATGGTATCGATATAGTTGTGTGTTTATTCACAGTTCTATAATATACTTTAGAATATGGTGTTGTTGACGATTCATGGTAGGAAAAGTATTATTTATTTGAATCATGTATGGACAAAAGAAAAAGAGTCCTATTGGTCGCTTTACTGCTATAAAAAGCAGACTATGTCTCGAATTGAGGGACGTATATTGGCTGTGTTTGTGGTCCTGATGTGTGTTTAGTTCATGTGGTAAAGAGAGATATATCACATGGGTTTTAACTATGATCTCAATATTATATTGAGTAAAAGAAAAAGTGAACTGCTGCATCTCTTTGTTCTCTGGATCAAAAGGGTTTCATGTTTTGGCACAACATGGAGGCTCCAGTGATGGTGACGTTTTGGCGTCTCACATGGTTATGTTCGATTGGCTAGTCAAAAGAAAAGAATGAAAAAGTTTGGTGTGTCACGTGATAATAGAAACAATGCAGAATATGGTCTCAAGGCTTTATGATAAAGTTTGATAAGGATGAAGGTACATTTTGGTTTTGGGAATGGTTGTTTAATATTGGCAATTGTTTAACATTCACGTGATGCTTTATTGACACAAGAAAGGAAGCAAAGTCATGTGCATCTTTGATATCACAGTTGGTTTACTATTTGGTTTTAAAGTAGTGTTCATTGACTACTATTGTTACTGTTCGATTTGGAAGCAGTTGTTTACAAAGAGTGGAGTATACAGTAGGTATTTGGTATTCATTATTATTTATCTAACCGCTGATGGGAGTTATTTAGCCGCTGAAAGACACGCTGACACGTGAAAGCTAGACGCTGACACGTGTATTTAAGCCGTTGATAGCATTGTACTCAGCCACTGACAGAATGTTTTTTGAGATTTTTAGTTTGGAATTTGGTTTATTCACAGCAACTAGTTCTTAAAGGTAAAAAGGCTCGTTTTATTTTCATTGATTACAAAGAAAAGTTTTTATTACTTGTTTGAAGACGAAATAGATTTCCGCGGTTTTGTGTTTATCATATCTTTAAATCATGGATGGCAGCCATTGGTTTGAAGATAACTTGTAGGTTCTTTTAATGTGTGACAATGGACTTGATAAAAAGGTAGCAAAGGTATGAGATTTTTCTTAAGACGCTCTATGCTCATATTTGCTAGAGAATTCTTTTTGTCATGAGACTACTCATTATAGCCGTGAGTTATATAGTCTAATCATTATAGCCATGAGTTTTGGAGTCACATGTTTAGTACAAGACATAGAATACAAGTTCGGGTTATTCTAATTCATCATCAAGTAAGTCATAATTGGATTTATTCATATGTGATCATTACATATAGCCTACAAAATCTGAAGATTCAAGAATGATTAGCACAATTTAAGGGGAAGCTGAATTACCAAGTGTTAATCATTTACATGTAACATTAAGGTGAAGGTGTTTACTACTGCTCATTAGTATTATTACCACTAATGTAAGTTTTCAATTTCTCAAATTCAACATACCTCTCTATTCATCACAGAGGGAAATTTGAGAAGTTAAAAACTTGGGTTAGAAGTGTGATATTTGTTAGTAGTGGTCGAAATCAAGGTTTCTTACATACAAGACCCCTATGTGGATCATGTCAAAAAGGGAAGAAGTCTACACAATGCAATCTGTTGATCATTGGTGTTATATGTTTTACAAAGAATACGCGCTTAAGGGGAAGTGATTTTTACATCATCAACTAGGGGAAGATTGTTGTGTCGAAATTATGAGTTGATTTGTCAAAAACAATAAAATAAGAAGACAAGGGCTAAAGTGTACAAGTTACAAATCAAGCCGCTGGAGTCTTTTTATTACTTTAGCTTTCTTTGTAAGCTATGTTTTCTAGTATATAAAGAAAACATAGACCGTAGGTTTTACATATTATTCATTCACAATGTAAACCTAAAGCTGAGTTCGTATTCTAGATGTGGGATTAATGTATACACGTCTAGAGGTTATTTGTTTTAATTGTTTGATATTAATACAAGTAATCGTTGGGGAAATTCGTTTCTTTGTTCTTATAACATCTTGTTTCTATACCGCTATGTTTTATACATAAGAACACTGATAATCCTAGATAGAATGGTTCTTAACCATTAAGTCTAACGATCAAATAGACTCCACACACCATCAACATCATTAAGATGTAAGGCTTGGCGAACCAAAGCCTCAGTGATCACCTATTGTTTCCCATGGATGATGCCCTCTATTATGGTTACTCCATCAACTGTTGTGGAACTAGCACTATTCCAAAACTACTTGATGCATGTGACAGGGATGATAGGAGCTTGAGTTAAATCATACCTTAATGGAGAAGCCAACATATACTGTATCATCTGATATATTGGGGATGTTCATCATCAGTTTTCAAATATGTAAGCATATTATGTTGATCATTGAACTCCAAAACAGCATCATTGGTTTTAAATTTTAGTGCCATGGATGAAAAGAAAGCTTTAAGTGAAGCTAAAGGTTTATAGGTAAAAGATATATTTGATATAAATATTGTTAGTTACCCTGAACAATATATGGTGAGCCAAATATATAGTAAAAATAAAAGAGATGTGATTGGTTGAAAAATTAGGTAAGTGATAAAATTTCTCAAAAGTAATCATTAAAATCATTGAAAAATTACAACTTATCTCATAACAATTAAAGAAAATAACCACTCCCCAAAAATTACGGCTCAAAATATCACAAAAATTTACAACTAGGTAGGACCTGGTGTTTTTCAACGGTCAAAAAGTTTGTCAGCAACAACGGTTATATTTGTCAGCAGGTTAAATATGCATGACTGGGGGCTAAATATGATTTACAGTGGATAAAATTTTATTAATCAAAAAGTTCAAAAATAAAAGAAAAACAAAAATAAATACCTAACAAAGATTGTTACTCCTAAGAGAGTTATCTTATCCTCAAAAAGACAGAGTTTTTGCAAGTACTGTCCAATCACACACACTTGCTTACACAAGATTGATATGAGTGTCCTCAAGTGTCCCTTGCTCAACAAGTTCTTAAGAAGGAAGTTACCTCATATAATATATTTGTAACTCCTAGGTAATCCCATCAATATGTAACCAAAGGCTCCCAAACCAACCAACCCAATTCTAGGTCAAAAAGTCTTGGCATCATGCATGCAAAATATACCTGCATGCTACAGTGCCTCGAGGATCAAAAACTCCACCACCTTTATAAAAATATGGCATCATAACTTCGAACCCCCACTCAGCTGTGGACACAATCTTTAATTGTGATAAGAGTATTCTAAGAATACCCAAGAACATAAGGTTATCCTAAACCTCCCCTTAAATTATGACGAGCATACTTTTAAAAAATAAATGTGACAAAAATATTTATTTCAAGACAGAAATATAAATATTTCAACCATCATAAATAAACCTTGTTGCCACATTCCTTGAGTCCATAAGAAACTCTTTATCCATAATTACAATTGCCCAACGTACCTGCAATGCTAGATGAAAAACCAAAAAAACTACCACAAAAGCTGACAGCAGCTTCTTTCTATTATGTCAGCGGATATAATGCCTTTGTCAGCGGATAAAAAACTAATGTGGAAAATCCAAATTGTACAAAAACTAATAACAGTTACATCCTGTACATACTTTACATCAATTACAAAACCACATAATTTGGTTAAAAGATCAGACACATTCTTCTCTATGTCTATTTTATCTGGTAATATTAAACCTTTTTCAAAATAATCCCTTATAAAATGATGCCTGATTTCTATGTGTTTGGTTTTAAAGTGATGGACATGATTCTTAATTATGCACAATATACTGTTATTATCTAAAAAATCTTAGTATGCAAAAAATTGTACCCTTAATCCAAAAGCTGATTTTAAATCCATAGCACTTGCCCACAACATGCATCAGCTGCTACATACTCAGCCTTAGTTGTTTAATTGGCTACCACAGTTTGTTTCTTGCATTGCCAAGATATAAACCTACTTCCAAGGAATTGACATCCACCAGTTGTGGACTTTCTATCTCCATTATCACAACCATAATCACTGTCTGAATATCTAATAAGCTCCAAAGGAGAGTCTCTAGGATACCATAATCCTAATGTGGGAAAACATCTAAGGTACCTAAAAATCCTCTTGACAGCATGAAGGTGACATTCCATGGGAGTCACTTGATGACGTACACATGTACATACTGCAAACATGATATTAGACCTTAAAGCTGTGAGATACATCAATGAACCAATCATTGGTCTATAATGTCTGACATCAACCTCCTTACCATCTTCAATCTTACCCCAAGGATGTTCCCTGTCCATGGGTGTGCTAGCTCGTTTTCCATGTGGTGAAAAACCAAATTTCTTCAAAATCTCAGCCACATACTTGTCTTGAGATATCAAAATGCCATCTTCTTTCTGCTGAACTTGTAAACCAAGAAAGAAAGTCATCTCTCCCATAGCACTCATTTGAAATTTATCTGTCATAAGCTTGGATAAGTCATCACTCATTCTTTGGTTAGATGAACCAAAAATGATATCATCAACATAGACCTGTACAAGAAGAAAATCCTTCCCTTCTTGCTTTGTGAATAGAGTCTAGTCTATGGTACCCCTCTTAAAGCCATTTTCCACCAAGTATGTGGAAAGTGTTCCATACCAAGCGCTAGGGGCCTGATGAAAGCCATACATTGCCTTCTTCACTCTATAAACCTTGTCTGGATTCTCAAGAACTTCAAAACCAGGAGGCTGCATGACATATACTTCTTCTTTGATTGTACCATACAAAAATGCACTTTTCACATCCATTTGATAGACTTTGAATCCCATGTAGGAACCATAGGCTAGGAAAATCTTTATTGCTTCAGTTCTAGCAACAGGTGCAAAAACCTCTTCATAATCAATACCTTCTTCCTGAGTATATCCTTGAGCAACCAATCTTGCCTTGTTTCTAATAACAATACCTCTCTAATCCTTCTTGTTTCTAAGAACCCAACGTGTTCCAATAGGTCTAACATACCTTGGACAATCTACAAGTTCCCAAACATCTTGTATAGCAAACTGATGAAGCTCATCGTGCATTGCTTCAACCCAACTTTCTTTTTTAAGAGCATCAAAAATCTTCTTTGGTTCTAATTGAGAGAGGAAACAGGCAAACAAACATTCTTGAACAAAAAGAGTATCATCCTTCTTGTGAATATTAGCAATGAATCTACCTTGAGTCTTCTTAGCTCCTCTTGTTTGAATAGGAGTATGAATATCACCAATTATTTGGGTGGGAGGATGAATTTTGGCCACCTTTGTAGGAATTCCTCCCCCAAACAGTGTGTTGTCATGAACTGTGGATTCTAAATTACCAATATCCTCATCATTGCTATTTCCATGCACACTTGAACTAGGAGACATATTGTCAGGAGCTGGAACATGGCCACTGACAACTTCATTGGGTATGGAATCATCAACAAGTTCAAGAATATTTTTGTTAGAGGATGAAAGCCAGTTGTCAGCGATTGAATCCAAAGTGTCAGTGGCTTGTTTGGAGCTGTCAGTGGATGAAGATTCATTCACTATTTCATCAACGTGTGGCTCCTCTTGTTGCTTTCTTTCCTATTCTTTGGCATCAGCAGATGCTTGTATGGATTCTTCACTTCAAATAGGTAGGTTGATATAATTAAACATAGGAGTGGGTTCATCTACATGTGATCCTTTTACTTCATTGACCTGTATTCCTACATTATCAACAATAGGGGCTTCCAAAACATCTGGATTAGTCACAGACATATAATTCATGGACCTAGATAATGACTCTAAATGAAATAGCCAATTTGGTCCAGACTCAGGATTAACACTTGGTTTATTTTCCAAGAATTCAACATGTATATTTTCTGTGAAAATTTTAGACTTCTTGTTATAAACCCTATACCCCTTGCTATTTGTGGAATATCCCATAAAAAGTCCCTCATCACCTTTTGAGTTAAACTTGCCTAGGTTATCACTAGTATTTAATATTACTATATGACATCCAAAAGACCAAAAGAAGTCTATATTAGGCTTTATATTCCAAAGCAATTCATAAGGTGTATTATTATGGAACTTATTAATTAAAGCTCTATTTTTAACCTAGGAAGTAGTGTTCACATTCTCAGCCTAAAAAGCAATAGGTAAATTAGCATCTGCCAACATGGTTCTAGATGCTTATTGAGAGTTCTATTCCTTCTTTCAGTTAAACCATTCTGCTGTGGAGTTCTTGCTATGCTGAACTCCTTAGAGATTCCTTTATTGACACAAAAGGCATCTAAAAGGCTGTTACTAAATTCACCACCATTATCACTTTTAAGAACTTTAGCATAATGACCTGTTTTCTTTTCAATTGGTGTAATGAAATTGATTAAAGTCTTAGACGTGTCACATTTATGTGCCAAAAAGAAGGTCCAAGTAAACCTAGAATAATCATCAGTAATGACAAAATAGTAAGATTTACCATTTAGACTTTCTATATTGGTTGGGCCAAAAAAATCTATATGTAGTAAGTGAAGTGGTTTAGAACTAGAATGCACACTCATAGACTTAAATGAGGCCTTATGTTGCTTGCCTTTAAGACATGCAAGACAATTATGATCATTGTGGAATGCTTTTGAAGGCAATACTCTTACAAGATCATGTCTCACAATTCTATTCATATTTTTGAAGTTAATATGCCCTAATCTTCAATGCCATAACTTACTCTCATCTATTGAAGCCTTCGCATAAAGACATGACAAGTTGTTGTTCATTTTAATGCCATTTAGATTAACATTATAAAAGTCTTTATGTCTAGGTGTTCTAAACTCAATGAAGTTATCAACAGGAATCTCAAAATCTTTACTCAAGACTGAACACTCAGTGTTAGTAAAAAGAACCTTATTCTTGTTGTCACAACTTGTGACACACTAAACAAATTATAATCAAGTTCTTTTACCAGAAAGACTTCCTCAAACCTTAAGTTGTAGGTGATAAGAGTGCCTTTACCAGAGTTGTTTCCATAGCTGCCACCAAATACACTTTATCACCATCTTTAATGGGAATGCAATTAGTTAGGTAATCTTCCTTTCCAGTCATGTGCCTAGAGCATCCACTATCCCAATATCCATGATCATTGACCTGCTTATGAATGCCCTGCACATAAAAAAACAAATTAGTTTTCTTTGGGAACCCAAGCCTTTGCAGACTTGGATTCATGTGGTTGTTCAACAAGAATTGACTTATTCCTTGTAACAACCCCCTGTTCATCCCTTTTTATCCTAAACAACCAATTTACTCCGCTAGGTTTACTAATGACCTTTTTAAGAAATTTAAGATTGTTACATGTCATAGAAACTCCATTAAAATTAGGGTTTTGTTCTTGTTTAGGTCTCCATGTTAAACTGGATGAGGCCTTAGACCCTTGTCCCTTAGGTTTTAAATACCTATTATTACTTGGTTTAACATAAGGCCTGACAGCAGCAAGTTGTGGCATTTTCATACTAAACCTAGACTTGTCAGCGGCTTATTTGTCCTATCAGCGGATAGATTGTTCCTGTCAGCGGCTAAATTAGGGTTTGCTACAGGAACCCACTGTCTATTAGACCAAGTATTAGTCTGTTGAAAGGGCCTTTATCCATGAGTATTAGATCCTATAGAAAAGAAACGAGTTGGTCTAGTGGCATGTGGACTTGGTTGGACAAAAGGTTCTAGGTTTGACCATGGTTGACCTATTGTCAGCGGGTGAAATGTATCCACTGACACAGTTATAGGCCAAATGTGAGAAGCTCCCACATGTGTAACAAGCCTTTTTAGACAAAAACTTAGGCTTAGACTGATAAAACCCTGTCCTATTAACACTTTCTTGGCTTTTGGGTGACATAGGTTTTCTATACATTTCAGCATATTTAACACTAGGTTTACTTTTAGTTGATGAGCCAAGGTTAACAATTTTACTAATGGTGGGGCTAGTCACAACAATGGGTTTTAGGTGAACAGGGTCATCATAAAGCAGTCCACCCTTAACAAATAGAAAAGGGTTGGCTGCTTTCCATGTTTCTAAATATGTCACCTTATTCCTATATTCTTCAACAGAACTAATCACACGTGGTGGAGAAATGAATTCCTTTTCTTGTAGTTAATGTATGTTAGTCCAAGAGAGATCCTTTTTAAGAACACCATAAAAGTTACTAGTAGGTGGTGGGATAGCAGCATATTCTTTCATGCCAATCCCACTCATGTCCCCGTGGTCTCTTTGCTCACTAACACACTTTTCTAGGGTTTGACTAGCCTTTTCAAACTTTTCAATTTTAAGCCCTATATTTTCTTTAGACTTGATTGATTCACTTAACTTAAGTTGTAAATCTGCTCTAGATTTCATTAAAGACTCCCTAGCCTCATTACTAACTTTTAGATCTCTAGTTAAAACAGTGATTTGATCTCTTTAAGGTTAAATTCCATTTTCTTATATTCCTCCACCATCCCATCCGATTGAGCAAGACCACTTTTATAGTTTGCTAGCCTGGTTTCTACATCAAAAACATCTGATTTTAATTTTAGAACTTCTTTATTAAGTTTTTAAGTGTTAAGCCTATAACCTTTACTACAAAAAGCATCATCATATACCTCATTATCTGATAAAGATGAAGAGTTAGCCATAAGATGATATTGAACATGCTCTTCTTCCTACTTTGGTATAAATGCTTGATTCTATTCCACATCATCTGGCATAATGCTCCTGTCCCATCCAAGACCATCAATTCCTTGCATGGTAACCATTGCCTTTGGCTCAGCATCTTCAACCTTGATGATTTGACTTGAGCTCTTTCTAGCATCATTCCTACGTGGAGATCTTCATTCCCTCATGAAATGTCCCATTCTATGACAGTTATAGCATTCAACTTTGGATTTATCATACCCAACAGTTTCATTCTCCTACCAAACCTCTTATTCCACCTATTAGCCCTTATGCTAGTAAGTGCCATATGCCACTTGATATCCATCTCTTCAAGATTAGCATCACTAATTTGCTCAAGATCCTCATATGTAACTAGAGAACCATTGGGCAAAGCAGCAATGTATGCACACACAGTATCCAAGTTGATACCAGCTGGTTTAAGACTTAATGAACCAACATTGTATGTGTCAGCGGCTGAAATCGATCCGTTGACATATGTTGATCTAATAACATGATGTACATTTAAACCACTGACATGTGAAACATTTTCAGCGGGTTAAGAGTCATTGTGAGAAATGAATGCCATGCTTCCAGATGTTTCCTTGCTCCCTTGTTTGAGTATAGATTTAGGTTCCATATTATTTAGTAGATTATAAATGTCATCAAAAGAAGCATTCTTGTAAGCCTTGATAACAATAATTGATTTTGCATGAATCTCCCATGCATTACCAAGACCTCTAAGGAAGGTAGCAGTAATATCTTGTTCTTCAAGATTTGTTCCCATGAAGGCCAACTTGCTAGTAATATCTTAAAGACGACTTCTCACCTCACTCAGCTTTTCATTAGGATGAGCATTGAAAATAGTATAGTCAATCATTAACTGCTTCTTCCTTTGTTTGACAGTTTCCTCATTACCACCATAGATAGTTTCAAGAGCTGCCCAAAGTTCCTTGGTAGATTCATACTTTCTGAATTTATGTTGTTGCTTAGGACCAAGAGCCAGTTTGAGTGTACTCAAAGATTTCATGTCATTCCTTCTTTCTACTATCTCAGCGGCTGAAATTGCCCTTCCATATTCAGGTTTTGGAAGTAGCTCATCACAAGTCTGTCCAGCTGTTCTTCTTGCTTCTATAGTAGTAGCAATCTTTTGATCCTTCTTGAATTTTTTTACCATATTCAGTGACTTTCTAGAGAACATAGTTATCAACTTGAAGATATTGCTCAAAGTTGAACTTCCAAAGTTCAAAGTTGTCAGGATTAAGTATCGGAATTTTGAGATTGTGATTTGATTAGTGTGAGGTTTCAGTTGACGTATACATGATTTTTGGTTGATTTTTACGGTTTCCATCAATTTAGGGTTTTTGGCGATTTAAGGTTTTTGTTCTTAAGATCAAAAGTTCCTCAACAAGCTCTGATACAACTTGTTGATCCCAAACTTAGATCGATTAAACTTGTGTATTATCTAGATTAGTTTAAGTATAATACGTTTGAGAAACTTTGTATATTGAACAAACTAAGTATTATGCAGAATTAATACTTAGTGCAAAGAACAATTAACAAAGAACGTATACCAAACTTTCAACTTCGATTAATAATAAAGATGAACAAAACAGATTGAAAGTGTATCAAACATAAACCTAAAGGCTTCCTTTTATACACATTAGGAGCCTTGTACACAAAGTTATCTTGTCAACTATTCTAGGAAGAGATATTAAGATAAACATACAAAATATAATATTCATACATCTCTTCCTAGTATAACAAAACGTGCGTTAACTTCTAAGACTTGACAGCGGCTTGATAATTCTTTTCTAGGCCTACTCTGTCATCGACTTGATAACACTATGTCAGCGGCTTGACGTAATGTGTCAGTGGCTAGATGACTTGGCTTATTTTTATTCCGAACTAGCATATATTACCTTATCCTCTTCAGCACATTTGCAAGTCCGAAATACTTGCTCCATCTTTTCAAACCAACGTGTTAAACCAACAACACCTTCAGTCCCTTTGAAAGAGTGTGGTTTTCCAGACATGAAAGTTTTTTGCGTACATCTTTTTGCACTTGAAGAACTTTCAGCTTTAGCTTGAGTCTCTCGACTCTTTTCGTATTCAGCAACGGCTTTTTCTACCCTTTTTACAATAATTCTCTCCATAGTAGCCCTGCGGGATCTCCTGGGTCCATTAGCCCTATGAATTCTGGTAGGCGGCATGTTTCTGTCAACAACACAGTACAAAATTCAGTAAGAACTTATATAAGTATGAAATTTCAAGATTCATGAAAAATGAAGAAATAGGATAAGAAGAGCGTTTAGATATGCATAACTAATCGTCCACATGGAATGCATTACTAAAGAGTTTATAGTGTAACAAGATTTAAGTTCACAAGAATAAGTATTTCTAGAATAACGTAAAATAAAGGTGAAGGTAATCACAATAATACTTAGATGATAAATCATTAAGCATACGTGTTCCATAACATACCAAGAAAATAAGGTTTTTGTTTACCAGGGTGTATACAAAAGAACAAAATTATACCCACATACAGGTAGCACTAACTTTCATAACAGTCTAGTGGAATGTACAAAAGATACATAATAGAAAGTACATAAACGTGAATACTGAAAAGAACTATTTGGAGCCACTAGGTGGCCCCGAAGATGATGATGCTGCAGATGTATCCACCCCTTCAGGCTTGTCTTCAAGTTCATCCAAACGCTTTTTCATTACCGTCACAATTTCTTGTAAATCCTTAATCAACTCATACTTTTCTTTATATTTTGTAATTAAGTCCACAATTAACTCATTCTAATGAGCCGTATATTTCCATTCATCCCTGAAATCCTTGTCATAAGACTTCATGTGCTTTCTTAACTCTTTCACTTCTGACTGGAGATCTTTAACTTCAGCTTCTCTTTTGTATGTTGCCCTTAACAAACATCTTACATTGTTGTGCAGCTTTTTGATTTTAGGATCTGTTGGATTCGGGACGGTCTCAGTCATTGCTTAAGGGGAAGCTAGATAGATAGTAGAGGGACCTCCCACATTCAAGGTGCTGGTCAGGAAAGGCTGATCAGGAGTATCACTGTGAGAATCTGAAGAATGCCCTAAAGGTAAGCATGATAAAGTGGAAGAGTCTTTGATAGGTGTGGTTAGAGGCTAAATTTCTTCCTCCTCCTTCTCCTCCTCCTCTTCCTCAGGATCCTCCTCAAACTCTTCCTCAGGCTCCTCCTGAGGAAAGTTGAAAACATGGTCTGGCGATCAAGGTGGAGAGTTCATCTACATAAGAAAAAGGATATATATATATATATATATATATATATATATATATATATATATATATATATATATATATATATATATATATATATATATATATATAATAAGCACAAAGGATATGGCTGAAGAAAATATGTATCGTAATAAAATCAATATAATATGTCAAGAATGAAATTAAGGTATGAAATATTATATGAAAAATTAATTAAATAGTAAGGAATAGAGAGTTACCCGCTCAGATATTGAACAACATTCACAAATTCTATGTTTGACTCTAAGAAACAAGAAATACTTTGAAAATTTTAGTTATAGACCAAGTTTTGAAAACGAATCAGTTCCCTATAACCATCACTCTGATACCAATCTTTAACACCCCCGAAATCAAACAAGAACCGTTAGGTGACATTGGGGTGCCACGTCATGGTACAAGCAGCAATGAATTATAAATGACACAGAAATGACGTAATAAAAGATATACATTACATCATGATTATCAAAGTTTTTAACTTAGGTCGCAAAAGTTTTATGACATGGTCTAGAACCATTACAACCTAGTTTTAAGTTTATAGATACCAAAAGACATTTAAGATGAATGTATGATAGCTTTTACCAAACAAAAGTTTCAATACAACAAAAAAGATCCAAGCTGCTAACATCCTACGGGCTCCCATCCAAGCATATTAAGCGTTATTACTTGAGATTGAAACATGTAAATACGTCAAAAAAAAGTTGAGTGATATTCATAGGTTTAGTAAATTAAGTAATGGAACACAAGTATAATTTGTCAACAAGTAATGGGGGGATGACTATATACATTATCCATAGTCATATTATTTATTATTGCTATTTAGCTCATGAAACCGAAGCTTAACGAATAAAAGTGCACCTAGTGAGTATTCAGCCTAAATATTCAAGTATAAAAAAATGTAAGTGCGTCAAAGTAATATGGGACGGGGATTGTCAATCCTGATGGATCCATCCACAACATTCGCGCTTGCAAACTGTGAATTATTAATGGTTCATGATATTGAGGGGTACTTAGTGGCTATAGATACTAAAAGCAATAATATTTTGTACTCATCTAGTAGCATACATTTTAGGATAGCATACCATTTATAAGATTATGTTCTAACATGAAAAACTCACCCCACGTTTTAGAAATATTTTATAAAGAGTAATATGGGCCTATGAACTCACCTTAAGCTACGAGGTAAACCAACACGGAAATCGGGAGCTGAGTAATAACAATAAGAAATCAAGCAACATTAAGATATCAAAGACCTACGATAACCGGGCACAAAACTTATAAGATATAAAAATAACGTTTAGAAAACACTTTGCTTACTATTTAATACACCAACTATCTTATAACCCGCAAGGAATCGCAACCTATCGACTCGAAATAAATTTGACTCAAAACACCACTAGTTTACTGTATGAACATGTTAATAAAAATTAGCAATACTCACCAAACCCCTTAGTAGAAAATACATGTACACTTTGAGTCGAAAATTATCATTAACAATGTGGTTGCACTAGATTTTCAGAAATATGTTGTAAAGATTGAATCATATCTTGAGTTCTGTAATAGCTATAAACTCCTACCTTACGGCCCTAGAAAGCTACAAGTCTTACCTTTTCAAATAATTAAAGAACACTATCGTAGCTATTACCAATCAACGGGAAACGCAATTTTAGTGCAGACTCCTCAAATTTGACTTATTCTACTAAAATTTGCATAAAACCGTTTTGACCGTCATTTACGATCCATAAAAAAATTTAACTTGAAACCAATTGGAGAAGTTCACGTATGACCTATATTACTGTAATAACTCATAAAAACACTCACTTTGACTTTTTATACTTTGACCCGAAACACAATTTTGGCGCACATACCGGTATTGACTAGTTTTGAAAAAAAAAGACGTAATTTACTCATCCGGACACCTCCAAAAACCACCTGAATTACTAGTTGTACTAAAAACTATACCTATCCAATTATCAAGAAATTTGCAGGCCTTATGTATAAAAATATTTCGTGAGACATGCACCAATCTGCCAATTTTTCAAGCCTAGTTTTTACACCAAATTTACTTCTAACATCACCTAAACACTTTCACACTCTAAGCAATGCCTCTACAAGTACACAAGATCTTTTATGACCATAAAACCACCTTGTCATCAGTAGTATATGATCAAGATACAAAACCCCAAATTTATAATCAAAATAACTTGAACAAATGGAAATCAAAGCAATAGCATGGTGCTAAGTATACCTTAATCAAGCACAATACCAATTCCAATGATCAAAGCTCTTGTCCTCCTTGTGACCTCCCTAATTTTCGAAAACCAAACACCCCTATAATATGATAAAATATGATTTTGAACAAAATAACATGATGCATGTGTGTATAATAATCAAAAACATGATCAAAACCCAAAATTAACTTCATAAATAAAAATTCAAAATCAAAGTTTTTAGAAAAGTGTTTACATGTGGTATTTAACACCAAAAACTTGTAATTAAGGATGAAAAACTTACAGTGTGATGGTTTAGTTGTCCAATAAAAGAAAAAATCAATGGTGGTGGTGATATTGTAGGTGGCGGCAAGAGAAGGGAAAGGAAGGAGAAGAAGAAAAATTTTGATAACATTTTACTATGAGTTTTTTTTTAAATGAAAGAAACTTATTTAAATGTTCAAGTTTTAAAATTCACATTTGTACCCATTATTTTAGTTTGTTGATTTGCTGCCCACAAGTGGAGAAAAAAAAGGGGTAAAGTAATTTTATTTTTTTTGGTGACGAAAGTGATATTTGAACAAAACCCGACTCATTTTACAAGCTTGAATACGTTAAAACATGAAACCTTTAAAATACAACTAGGACTCGATAAATACTCATTTTTAGCTAAGGGAGTTACTAAGAATCAAGAGAAAAGAAAACGTCTATGAAAATATATCATGACGGCGTCCCGACCCGAAAAGTCAGTCCGACACCCAGAAAACGTAAAAATACAAGAATTTAACACCGTGCCCATTATCAGTCTAGACTTGATACAAACTAATAATTAACATTATTTTCACTTCCTAAGATCGAAATATTTATCCCTCGGTTCTCGTTCCATTGATTCGGTAAACTTTTTGTAAAACGCACGCGGGTGCTTTTAAATCAAAATTTTTGATTTAAATAAATATGAAAAAATAAATAAAAATTTCATTATTCTGAATAAAGTATTATTAATGATCAAAAAAATAGTTAAAAATAAATTTTTTTATATATTATTGAGTTCTCAGGATTTGTGTATGAAAACACAAGAAAAGGTAACATGAAGAAAAATTTAAGAAGTATGAAAAAAAGAATTAAATAATTATCGGGCAAATACGAGATCTCACAGTCACGATCTGATGTCCAACACCAATATTGAACCTATGTGGTCAGCCAAAAGAGTTGTCGCACGAACTCTTGGCTCCGTAATCGTTTTACCTGAATTTACAAACGAATTTGCCATCAAAGGAAACCACTTGACCCTTGTCAAGAACAATCATTTCGATGGACGAATCAAAACCGATCCTCACAAACATATCTACGAATTCAACAACATTTTCAAGATGTTCAAATATGGAGAAGGACAAGCCGAAACCGTCCAACTCATGATATTTCCACCATCCCTCACTAGAGAAGCCAAATCATGGCTAGACGAACTTAACGAAGGAACTATTCGAACATGAGAAGATCTAAGAACCTCTTTTATTAGCCGATTCTTTCCTCCTGCCCTATTTGAGAAACTCCTTGGGGAAATCCGAAGCTTTTCTCAACAAGATCGAGAAACTCTCACTGACGTATGGTTAAGAATGAAATAACTACTCAGAAATTGCCATGGTCATGGACTCAAGAAAGAAAGTGTAATCAAGATCCTTTATCATGGTCTCGATGATACTACCCAAGATGCCTTGAACGCTGGAGTGGGCGGTATATTCCTTTACAAAACACCAAATCAAGCTTACCAACTTTTAGGCGACAAAGTTTTACTAAAACTTGTTGGGTCAAAAAACCACAAAGCAAATCCACTTGAAAGACTATAGCTTTTGCCGAGGAAAGAAGCCGCCAATCTGACACTAATAAAATTATGACTCGTATGGACGTCATGTCTCTTAAAATGGATACCCAATACAAAGAGATGAAAAAAAAATCTCGCGAACATTGCAACCACTGTGGAGGAAACCATCCTTCTAGTGAGTGTGATGACGATGACACACCAATGACGAAAGAGGAAGAAGCAAATTTCATGAATACCTTTCGTCGTACTCGCTTCTATAATGATTATCACAATCGTGATCCCGATAATTAGAGATCAAATGATAAACCAAGTTACAACCGAGGTGAAAATAAAGAAACCAAAACCAAAGAAAAACCAAATATCGAAAGCAAGATCGATAACTTCGTTGAATCTCAAAGGAAAACCAACATTTTCGTAAGAGATACATTCACCGATCTTAAGACAAAGTTCGAAACCTCAAACAAGAACCACCAAAGTTCCATTCAAAACCTTGAAGCTAAATTTGATCGCTTTGCTAACAAAAAATCTGATCGTACTTCTGGTTCACTACCAAGCAACACCAACCCAAATCCAAAGAACAACAACAAATACCAACCACCGCAAGCTCGTAACAAGCATGTGAATGTCGTATTCACGCGGAGTAGTTCATCTTATGAATCACCATCTAAACCAACTCAAGACACACCTACTGAAACCCAATTTAGCAATGACGATGAAGAAGAACCACAACCAAAGAAAACCAAGTCCACTGAAAAAGATATACCAACCCCAACACCAAAACCATACAAACCGAAAGTACCATACCCCAAACGCTTACGCAAGCAAAAGATGCAAGCAAAGTATGGTAAATTTCTCGACATAATTCAAGAAGTTCAAATCAACATGCTCTTAGTCGATGTTCTGGCTGGAATGCCAAACTATGGAAAATTCCTCAAAGAACTTATTAAAAACAAACATAAGTTTGAATATAATTCTTCTACTTTTCTCAATGATGAATGCTCTGCCATCGTTCAAAACAATGTACCACCTAAAATTAGAGATCCTAGAAGTTTCCTTGTTCCTTGTACTTTCCATCACTCGTGCTCGTGTAACGCCTTGGCCGATCTTAGCGCTAACATAAATCTCATGTCGTATTCCTTATACGCCAAACTATCAAAATACATTCTCAAACCCACCAAAATGAGTGTTCTCCTTGCCGATTGATCTTTTCAATACCCCATGGGTATAGCCGAAAACATGTTAGTAGAAGTCGGAAATTTTTTTTCCTGTCGACTTTGTTATTCTAGAAATGGAAAAAGATAGCAAAGTACCAATCATTCTTGTTAGACCTTTCTTGCACACAACCGATGTTGTAATTCAATAAAGCAAAAAGAACTCAACCTTGGAGTTGGAGACGATAGAATCTCATTCTATATCGATGAAGAAATGAAACACTTGTACTCTAATGACGATACTTGCTTTAGTATCGATGTCATTTAGGAAGTCATTGAAGCCGATTTTGACGCTCTTCTTGATGAAGGAAACCAAATTCTTTATTCTATCGATGGAACCGTCCTCGAAGAAGAACTCTTTGCCGAATTTGACGCCTTCATAGCCGTTCATACCACCGAACCAATCGAAACCCAAGAGGAAGAACAAGAAAACACCTTTTGAAACTATAACTTTCGAAAGCGATTTAAAAGTTACGAAATATGTGGAAGAGCTCATACGGATTTAGTACTTAAACCTCATCCCGAACACTTGGAATATGCATTTCGCCACGAAGAGAAATTACTCCCAGTAATCATCTCAACCCAGCTTTTGGAAGAAAACAAAATCGATTCTATTGATGTTCTCAAGAAGCATAAACAAGATTTTTCTTGGAAAACATCTGACATTCCTGGCATATGCACATCGTTAGGTAAACACAAAATCAACTCTTGAAAGATAAGAAATCAGTCTAACAAAAACAACGAAGAGTAAATCAAAACATGAAGGATGTTGTCAAAAAGGAAATAGTCAAACTCCTCGACTCCAGAATAATCTACCCAATCGCTGATAGCCCATGGGTTAGTCATATCTATTGTGTACGTAAAAAGGGAGGTATCGCTATAGTGACTAACAAAAACAACGAGTTAGTGCCAACCCGAACCATCACCGGATGGAGGGTTTGTATTGACTATCAAAAGTTAAATGACGCAACCGCGAAGGATCACTTTCCTTTGCCATTCATGGACCAAATGTTAGAAAGACTCACATGGAATGAATACTTTTGTTTCCTCGATGGTTTTTCTGGTTACTTTCAAATCCCAATCAACCCTATGGATCAAGAGAAAACTACGTTTACTTGTCCTTTTGGAACATACGCGTATAGGTGAATGCATTTTGGCCTATGCAATGCACCTACTACATTTCAGAGGTGTATGATTGCTATTTTTCACGATATGATCGAAGAATCTATCGAAGTTTTTATGGACGATTTTTCCTTTTTTGGAAACTCTTTTGACAAATGTCCGAATATCTCGACAAAATGTTAGCACGTTGTGAAGAAGCAAATCTCGTGCTCAATTGGTAAAATGTCACTTCATGGTAAAAGAAGGAATTGTGCTTGGACACAAAGTGTCTGGCGCATGCCTAGTAGACAAAGAAAAAATAACCGTAATCTCAAAACTCCCACCACCCATTAATGTTAAAGGCATTAGAAGATTTTTAGGTCATGCCGATTTTTACCGTCGATTCATTAAAGATTTCGCGAAGATTGCGAGACCTGTGACCCAACTTCTAGAAAAAGAAAGAACATTCGAATTCAATGACGAATGGCTTCTAGCATTTGAAACTCTCAAAGCAAATCTTACATGCACACCGATAATTGCAAGCCCCAATTGAAATCTTCCATTTGTGCTTATGTGTGATGCAAGTGAATATGCCCTTAGACCCGTCCATGGAAAAAAAGATGGAAAACAATTTAACCCAATCTACATTGCGAGTAAAACTCTAAACGCAGCTCAGCAAAATTACACCATCACAAAAAAAGAACTTATGGTTATAGCTTACGCGTTTGACAAATTTCGAGCGTACCTCGTTTTGTCCAAAATAATTGTTTACACCGATCACTCAGTTCTAAAATACTTGTCCAAAAAGCAAGACGCAAAACCACGTCTCATACGTTGGATATTGCTTTTACAAGAATTTGATTTAGAAACAAAAGATAAAAAGGAGCAGAGAATGTCGCCGCCGATCATTTATATCGCCTTATGAATGATGATTCAAACGATGATGAAATCAACGATTTCCCCGACGAACATATCATGCAATTAAGGACTAATGAAACATCATGGTTCGCAGACCTTGCAAACTATTTGGCTGTAGGTATCTAACGAAAAGGGATGACATACCAAGAAAATAGGAAATTCTTTTTCGAACTCAATAAATACTTTTCGGATGAACCCCATCTCTTCAAAGTATATCCTGATGGAATGATCCGACGTTGTATTTTCGGATCCGAAACCCGAAAAATTCTCGATGAATGTCACTACGGATCGACCGAAGTACATTATGCCGTGAACACAACCGCTAAAAAGTGTTCGACACAGGTTTTATTGGACTACAATCTTTCGTGAAGCTCATACCTTAGTCCGCCTTGGCGAAGCATGTCAAAAGACTAGAAACATTTTTAAGAGAGATGAAATGCCTCTCAATAACATCCAAGTCTACAAAATATTTGACGTGTGGGGTATCGACTTAATGGGACCATTTCCCAAATCATACAAATGTGAATACATTTTAGTCGTCGTCGATTATGTGTCAAAATGGGCCGAAGCTCAAGCCTTGCAAACCAATGATGCGAGAGTTGTTATATCATTCTTAAAGAAATTATTCATGGACAATGTCGCTATGGAATTCTAAAAGGCCTTATAAGCGACCGAGGAACTCATTTCTATAACAAAATCATGGACAAAGTCATGAAAAGATATGGAGTTAACCATAGTTTTTCCACATCTTACCACCCTCAAACGAGTGGCCAAGTTGAAAGCACTAATAGAGATCTTAAACGAATCCTCGAAAAGACCAAAAAACAACCCCGCTTGTTGGTCTAAAAAACTAGAAGATGCTCTATGGGCCTTTCGTACCGCATTCAAAACACCCATTAGAACCACTCCATACAAGCTCGTGTATGGAAAGACATGCCATCTAAAAATCAAAATTGAACACCGTGCATATTGGGCACTTAGAAACTGCAACCCAAATGTCATCGCAGCTTGTAAAAAAAGGATATTTCAACTTCATGAGCTAGATTAATTCTAACATCATGCTTATGAAAGGTCTCGTTTATACAAAGCACGAACCAAAGTGTGGTATGATCGAAAGTTAAGATTAAGAAAATAATTCAAAAATGAAAATAAAGTACTCCTCTTTATCTCGAAGTACAAATTCAAACAACCAAAGCTTACTTTAAGAAGGACTAGACCTTATACAGTGAAATACCAATATCCATCCGGATATGTTGAGCTGTATGATAGAGACAACACCACTTTGATAGTCAATGGATATAGACTTAAGCTCTACCAAGAAGAGGAAAACTATAACGAATTTGATGGAGAAGATATCCCATTCTTCATAAAATAAATCCGGGTAATTGAGTCTGGCTGAAGACTCTAAACTTAACCCTTCTCGGAAGACAATCCGTTTTTTATCCCCCTCTTTTCACCATAAGTGTGGAGGAGGACTTGTAAATAAATAAAATCGTCCTTGTATATATTTTACATGTGTTTTTGTTCATTATATATATATACATGAGAAGCAAATTGAAACACTATGCTAGATTACTCTTTTGAAGTCCATAAATTTTCTATTAAGCTCCGGGAAGATCTCGTTTCCCTTTGCATTTTCCCTATTTTTAATTTTATCAATTCTCACATCGAGGACGATGTTCACCTTAAGTGTGAAGGAGGAGACAAATAGAAAATAATATATTACGTCTATTTTCTCCACACCAAAAAAAATCGAACAATCTTTTAAAAAAAGATGTTTTGTAAATAAATAAAGTGTTTTAGCAAAACAAAAATCTCATTGATTGACACTATAACTAAGTAAAAATCATCCACTAAATATATGAGAAAAACCGAGCCTTTATATTTCTCTATTTTGTGTGAAAGCCGATAATTTATTATGCTTCATAAATTGTGCTTGATCATCGTTTACTAAACCGCCATGAGGTTAATGTATAGATATTTTTTAGAAGAGGAAAAAAACGCTCTTGCATAATTTAAGTCAAGCTAAACTGGTTTGCTAAAATATGTGGCACTTATACATATGTGCTATATTATCCTTTGTGTCGATGTACCTATATTTATGTCATTCGTTGCCAAGTCGTAAGTGTATGATTTAATTTTAAAAAAAAGGAAGAAAAAGAAAGAAAAATATTAATAAAGTAGTCTAGTATAGTTTCTTTTAAGACTTTGGCATTGCATATTGTGTTATTAAAACCTCATCATTATCACGTTTTGCCTTTTTGAAATCTTATCTGGTGTTCACGCCGCAATGGTTATGTTTATTGTCTTGTACAAGCATATGGTAGCTATTTATTATATGTTTGAGCTATTTGAGTGTTATCTTACATTGTTCCCTTGTGAGTGACATTGTCTGAACATAAAATCTAAACACTAATCCTAAGTGAGGTGCTGAAATTATTGGGTAATTTGCTTTTGCTACTTAGAAACCTAATCATTTTCCTATCATGCTTTATCGATACTTATGCTTTTGATAGTTGAGTTTTTACGTCTTTTAGGAAAAAGAGCGTAATTAGGGCAAGTACACAAGTGATTTAGGAAAACCACGAGTTATGACCCAGAGTGGGGATCGTTCTCAAGGAGGCTTGGTGTGTGTGTAATGAAATGATTAATTATGTGATTATATGATTATGAGAAAGAAAATAGAAATGGGGTTAGAAGAGAATGACGGTTACGATGACGGATTACACTAAGACGATAAAGGCGTACACGTAAAATCGTAAAAGCACCAAAATTAAAATTTTACCCTAAAAATTCCTAAAAAATTGAAATAAATCCCAAATAATGTATTAAGAGGTTACAAAAAATCAAAAATCACCCAACCCTTTTAGTTAATTAAATAATGATTTTTTAATGCTAATTAAAGCCCTAAAAATCAATTTAATTAACAAAAAGCCCAAAATGAGTTTTATCACTTTGTAAACCTCTAAAATACCCTAACTTAATTTTAAAACTATTTTTGAAAAATTTTAAATTAAGTAAACCTATTTAAAAACAATTAAAAACTATTAAAACTTAAATTAATGATAAAAATTAATCTAAGAACAATAAAAATATTCTAAAAGTTGTAAAATTCCTAACTTTATGTTTTAACCTAAGAAAAATGTAAAAACTTGAAAAATCTAAATTTTAATTTGTAATAATAAAATAATATTAAAAATCCAAAATTTATAAAAAATTCTAAAAACTTGCAAACTAGCTTAATTTAACCTAAATAAACAGAAAATGAAGTTAAAATTACAAAATACCCCTAATGGGCTTCCAAATGGGCCAAAAGTCCAAACAGTCACCTTAATGGGCCAAAATAAGCCCAATAAGAAAAATGTTTAAACACAACTTTTCAAAGGTCCAAAAGCCAAAAATGTGAAATAAGCTGACTTATACCAAACAACTTATTCTTAATGGGCTTTTTGGCCCATTAAGCTATAAGCTGATGCCATAAGCTCAAATTAGACACACAAGCTTCTTTTGAGTTGCTTAAGACTTCTGTAAAAAGAAATTTGAAATAAGCCAAAGGAATAAGCCTGAAAATGCAAAAAGCAATCTATAAAAAACGACAAAATAGTCGTTTTTGAGTTCTAGGCTATCCTAAGAGCTAATTCAAATTGCAAAAGCTTTTAAATGACTTAACTAAGCTTAATCAACAAAAAGTTTTCAAATAAGTTGACTCAATAAGCTGTAAAAAGCAAATAAGCACTTATGAAAAAGTCAAATAAGTTGTTTTTCTAGCAAAAAGTCAAAGTCAAAGTCTAATAAGCTCCAGTTCAATCAAATGGGTCAAATAATGAAGATCTATTACAAAAAATAAGTTGTTACAGGTCTGGATAAGCCAAAATGGCTTATTGATAAGCTGAATGAAACATTGCACTAGCAGGGGCTAGTTTTGGGTGTTGAGTAGTGGAAACTTTTTCTACTGCTTGACTTCTTGACTTTTTGTCTTTAGTGACTTTTTTAAAGATTCAAGTTACACAAAGGCACCCAAATGATCAGTGGATTAAGAGGAGTCAATAACAACAAAGAAATCACAATCAACAACAGCCAATTAGTACAGTTTAATCAATCAATCACCAGATATGCACCAGACATGAACACATAACAGTTGAGGTTCAATAAGCACTTATAGCACAATTCAGCCAGCCAAACTTAACCAAATGCATACACAAGCAATATTAAACTTAAATAAGCAAGTCTAAACAGGTTTCATGTACTGATTCAAAGTATTAAGCAAGATTCAAGCACTTAAAGTTACTGATGAACTCTAAACATGTAGTTTTTTCACTTTGCTGATGCAATTGACCAACAAGCCAGATTCAAACACTCAAATCTCTAAGATATGTTATGGTAACAATGATTTAACAGCTTATATCCCTAAACATGCATATACTCTAAGTATTCCCAAAATTTTAGGTCAAAAATAGTCAAACTCAAGTAGTTATAGCACAATCTTTGCAACAAATAGCACTCAACCAAGTCAAGAACAGATAACAAGCATAAACACAAACTTCTAACAACACAATAACCACTTATGATCTCAAACAGGTAATCCCAAACACCCCTTTAAATTTTCAAAACCAAATTTTTCAAATCAAAAGTGTATTTCAAGACCACCCAAGCCAAAATAAGCACAATAACAGATATATTAAGCAAATTTAAGCAACAAAATCAGCAAGAACACAAGTCACACATAAATATCACCAAAAATCAATATTTTAACAGATTTTGGGATTAAGTATGCAAACCTTATGGATGTACATCCACACCCACGAATTTTGCGCTTATGTACTAGCAAGAACAAGTACAAGCTTCCACAACAAAGCCTGCTAAGATTCAACAAGGTTAGAAGCAAAATATCAAAAACAGTAAGGTTGAAAAGCCTTGATTAATGCAACTCTTATACTCCACACTTGATTATCCCCAAGTTATAGGCTTCACCACACCTTGATAACTCAATATCAGGATGCTATGATCAGCTTTATAGCCCAAGAACTACAAGATAGACCAAGAACTTAGCAAAATATCAAGCTTGAAGGAAAATTTGCAAACTTTTGCACACTCCTTGAAAACAGGTTTTGAGGTTTAAGAATAGCAAACAAAGAACAATAACAAACAGATTATAAGAGTGGCACTTGAGTTTTCTTCACAAAATTCATACACATTTCATTAACTGAATATGAGATTTACAGATTTGTGAACAAGGAAAATTCAAGAGCAAACTGAAATGTAAAAACCTAAGGCCTTTATATAGGCATACAATAAACTAGTTAAGAGCTAAAAACGTAAACTCAAATGTAGTAGAAATCCTAAAATTCCCTTGTGAAGTTTGAACTCTTGGAGAATCATGTGACTGATTTTTAGCAGTTTGTTGTAGCTGGCATGTGAAAAGTTCATCTAATGGCTTGTATTAAGCTTGAAATAAGCTGGATCCTTGGACGTTGGATAACTGGCCTCTTCTTGTCTTCTTGTCTTCTTGTCCAAAGGTGCAAAAGCAGGGGTATCATGTGATCAAGGTGGTGATGTCGCACAAGGTATTAAGGTTGGGTTATGTTCATTGGCACCTTAATCATTAATCTGGAAAAGATTAAGGGCTAATTCATGATAACTATAAAACGCCCAATTGGGATTATGAACATGAAGAACAAGTTTTTAATCTATTTTAGGGGTGGATTATGTTTAAACATGTGTTTAGGCGCCAAGATTAAACAAGTATTTAATCCGGGTTAGTGGATGGGTGAGGTGGCAAGGGGGTGGAAGCTGATTGGTGAAAAATGTAAGTGGGGTGAGGTGGCAGGCTGAGATTAGTCTAGGTTATAATGGATGTCGGCCACAAATAACCCCCCATCTTTCCCTTTGTTGTCATTTCAAGTTTAATAAGCCACAAACCGTTTTCCTTCATTAGCAAACTTTTTCATTTTCACACTTTTGCCCCAAATACTTTTCCAAAGTATTTTCAGGGGTATTTCTTGCTATTTTGTGATTCTTGAGGGGATGTTTTTGTATTTTCTTCAAGGATTATGGTCTTGACTTGTATGATTGGCATTTTGGAGGACTAAAATTGCCAAGTCTTCATTTATGAGGGGCCATTTTTGCCAATAGTTGAGAGTCAAGGGTCCTTGTTGCAAATTAACATATTTTAAGGACCAAACTTATATTTTCTTGTTCTTTGAAGGAATTCATGATATATTTGACTTTGAGGATGATAATATTGACAATTTAGCTTTGTTGAGGGACTAAAATTGCCAATTCTTCAAAGTGGAGGGCCCTTTTGGTAATTTTGACAAACTTTAGTGACCAATCTTGTAATTATGAAGATACAAGGGTATAAAGTGTCAATTCTTCAATATTGGAGGACCCTTATTCATAAATCTTCAAATCTTCAAGGGTTTTCTTTGGAAAATTCTTCATTAGGGCTTGGTTCAATGTCCGGCTTCGTTTCCCGTGTTCGTTTTTGCATGATTCTTGTGATCTTTTGTCATTTTCTCAATATCCGTACCTAAAATACACAAGCAACAAACACAAGCATATATTTGGGTATTTTCATGATATTTAATGCATTTTAAGACCTTTTTGGACGATGAGACTATGTATAAAAGCAGTCTCATCACTCCCCCATACTAAACCATTGCCGTGCCCTTGCGCAATGCTAGAATAAAGTATCGTAGCACCTCCAAAATTCATTTTTTTCACTTTATTGAATGATAACTAGCTACACTACTACTATTACTACTACTTGCGCTTCAGACATAATGTATGATTTTCATCACAAAATGGGACGTTTAGGTTCATAGAACAAGAACACGTGAATGCTTCGTTAGAAATAATTTCATCGTCTTCGATTTTCACCCCAATTCCATGCCAAGCGTGCTACGAGATCATTGTCATTATAAGTTGGTAATGCTAACACTACTCATATGTCCTAATCACGTACTTATCCTCCCAATTTCCTAAGTTGTATCTCTTATATTTTATTATGTCTTTAATGTTTCACGAGGATACATGGTTTGACTTATGCGATAATAGAGATTTAGGTCAAAATATAGAGTCCTAACGATGTAACCAAGACCATCAAATCAATAACCCCTCCTAATAGACAACGATGTCAAAAGATTAAGTCAACAAGAAGGATCGATAAACACGGTTTTATAACGGTTTTGAACATGAGACTTATTACCAAGACTTTTATACGCCCCCGAACAGAAGGGCCTTATTATCTTTGGTTTACCTCCATCTTTTATTCAACTTCGCCATGAAGCTTTTATTATGACTTCGGTCTTGCCTTGCCTTTTATTATCCACCTCATCGGTAGTTTTATTAGCCAAAGACGTATATCCTCACGCTAAGGCGAATTTTGGATCTTTAAAGCTTCAAAGATTAAGGCTTGATTCACTTTCAATTTTGCATAGATTTTTCGGCCTTGTGGGCTTCAAATTGTTTGCTTGATTTAGGTGAGCACTTGAAATCTTATTATTGGGTGAAACTTTTGATTATTCGGGTGCCAATACTTCAAAACCGTGACGCTGGCGATACCTTAATGTCTTCCCAATTTAATTACACGGAAGCTACTAGAAACCCAACAATCAAGACTAAACCGCTAAGTCAATATTTATTAAGCAAAAAATATTTACAAGCGAAGGGAGAATAAGCAAACAACGAGAACACATGAGTTTTTGAAAGAATACGAGTACTCTACATTCAGCATAGTAACTTATAATTAACCCTATCATTTCTCGTCCTCATTTAAGAGACTTAGCCTAATGTGAAGTTAAGGAATCGAAGCTAAGTGGTCAACACACACGATCGAGTAAAAAATTACTCTTATTCTCGCCATCGGAAAACCTACATTCGTGTCTTTAAACACTTATAAAACATGAGATAAAATTTAAAATTTTGCCATTTTTAGCCTTATTTTGCAACAAAACGATAAACAAAAAGATAAACTTTGGAAAGCGTGAAGGTTTGGCAAGGCAAGTATCTATTCACCCCCTCATACTAAAGTTAAACATTGTCCCCAATTTTTCGAGTCCAGGGGTGCAAACACCCCCATACTAGAGACGTAGTCGAATGCCTAATCTAGCATGGAAAGGGTGTAACCGTTAAATTCAAAGCCGTTTATGAAGTGTGCTATAAACCTAAGGTTAGAACATCAAAGGATATATCATGTATATTGAGAAAGTCTTCAAAGAAAACGATCGAGTGTTCCCATAAAATGAACACGAGAGGCTCCAATCGTGAAGATCATGATCATCTAAAATCCACAATTCACAAACAACCACGAAACAAAGGTTGGAAGGGCACAAATCCCCACACGTTACTACATTAGAAAGCAATAATATGTACATAGGATAAGCATGGGACTCCCCCACGAGGCACCTTGTTTTTGATTACCGAGTCATGATCTCGACTCGATCACCTCAATACTGATTATCATTGGGGAAAGTGATTTGGTCGAGGTAGTTTAAGGATGGAACTTCCCCGCCAAATTTGTGCTTCAACCTATGTCCATTCACCTTGAAATTGGGGCCATCATTTTGAGCTAGCTCAATGGTCCCATATGGAAAAACTTGAGTCACGGTGAATGGACCGGACCAACGGGATTTCAACTTACCGGAAAATATTTTCAAACGAGAATTAAAAAGCAAAACTTGATCCCCAATGTTAAAAACCCGGTTTTTAATTTTAGAATCATGCAACTTTTTAGTCTTTTCTTTATAAATCAATGAATTTTCATAAGAAACATCCCTTAATTCATCCAATTCATTTAATTGCATATTCCGGTGTTTTCCCGCGGTCTCCATGTCATCAGTACAATGCTTTAGGGCCCAATAAGCCTTGTGTTCCAATTCAATTGGAAAGTGACAATTTTTCCCATACACAAGCTTATAGGGAGTGCACCCAAAAGGCGTCTTATGAGCGGTCCTAAAGGCCCATAAAGAATCGTCCAACTTATCCGACCAAGATTGTCGGTTTTCCCCAATGGATCTCTCCAAGATCCTCTTCAACGCTCGGTTTGAAACCTCTACTTACCCACTCGTTTGTGGGTGATAAGCCGTAGAAAGCCAATATGTAACCCCATATTTCCTTAGGACCCTTTCGAATTGGTCGTTACAAAAATGGGTTCCACGATCGCTTATGATCGCACGAGGGGTTCCAAACCGAGAAAACAAGCTTTTCAAAAACTTGACTACCACACGAGCATCATTGGTGGGCACAGCCTTAGCTTCCACCCACTTAGATAGGTAGTTAACCGCGACAAGGATGTACTTATTACCACGAGATGATGGGAACGGCCCCATAAAGTCTATACCCCAAACGTCAAAAATCTCACACACTTGGATGATATTGTGTGGCATTTCATCTTTTTGTGAGGCTTTTCCTTGTCGTTGGCATGAGTCACATGACGTTACAAGCTCATGTGCATCTCGGTAAATAGTAGGCCAAAAGAAGCTGACATCAAAAACCTTCTTAGCTGTGAGATTAGCATCATGGTGACCACCCGTGGGTCCCTCATGACAAGCTCTAAAGATGTTAGAAGCTTCGGTACCAAAGACACAACGTCGGATGATTTGATCCGCACAAGTTCGAAACAAGTAAGGGTCGTTCCAAAAGTAGAACTTGACGTCACGAAAGAATTTTCGTTTTTCTTTAGTCGTCATACCCTTGATGATGAAGTTGCCCGCATGGTAATTTGCAAAGTCCGCAAACCATGGGGTGGAAGAATCAAGCTTAGAATTCACTACACCAAGTGTTTCGAGCAGAAATGTTTTGGTGATTTCCTTGGGCTCGTAAACACTTTGGTGAGGATCTTCCAAACGAGAAAGATGATCGGCCGCTAGATTCTCGGCTCCTTTTTTGTCAACGATTTTGTGATCAAATTCTTGAAGGAGGAGAATCCAACGAAGTAATCTCGGCTTAGCATCTTGTTTAGGCATAAGATACTTGATAGCCGAATGATCCGTATACACTATGCATTTCGTCAAGACGAGATAAGGTCGAAATTTCTCAAATGCATACACCACGGCTAGGAAATCCTTCTCCGTTGTAGTGTATTTTAGTTGAGCCTCGATTATCGTCTTGCTAGCATAGTGAATAGGCAAGAAGTGCTTTTCATGACGTTACCCCAATACGGCCCCAATAGCGTAATCACTAGAATCACACATGAGCTCAAAGGGGAGGTTCCAATTGGGAGCAACAAGAATGGGAGCTTCGGTAAGTTTCCTCTTAAGGATTTCAAAGGCTCGTACACAATCTTCGTCAAAGACAAAACGTGCCTCTTTTTCAAGAAGATGTGTAATAGGTCGAGAAATCTATGAAAAATCCTTGATGAATCGACGATAAAAGCCCGCGTGGCCTAGGAAACTCCTAATTCCCTTAACGGTTTTGGGATGAGGTAATTTGGCGATGACGTCTACCTTAGCTTTATCTACCTCAATCCCAGCTTTCGAGACCTTGTGCCCGAAGACGATTCCACTTTTAACCATAAAATGACATTTTTCCCAATTGAGCACAAGGTTGGTTTACTCACAACGCTTCAACATTCTCTCGAGGTTCGAAAAACACGAAGTGAACTAATTACCAAACAAGGAAAAGTCATCCATGAAGACTTCCATCGTCTTCTCGATCATATCATGAAAAATAGCCATCATGCACCTTTGGAAGGTTCCCGTTGCATTACAAAGTCCGAATGGCATTCTACGATAGGCAAACGTTCCATAAGGACACGTAAACGTAGTTTTTTTCTTGATCACGAGGATCGATGGGGATTTGGAAGTAACTATAAAAACCATCTAAAAAGCAATAGAAATCGTTTCCTACAAGACGCTCCAACATTTGGTCCATGAAGGGCAAGGGAAAATGGTCTTTACGAGTGGCTTCATTCAACTTTCGATAGTCAATGCACACTCTCCATTCGGTCACGAGTCTAGTGGGATTTAGCTCGTTGGTATTGTTTGGCACAACGGTCATTCCTCCCTTTTTAGGGACACAATGGATAGGACTCACCCAAGGGCTATCAGAAATAGGGTAAATCATTCCCGCGTCAAGGAGTTTTAGGACTTCCTTTTTGATGACGTCGTGAATTTTGGGGTTCACCCTCCTTTGACATTGGATTGCGGGTTTGTAATCCTCCTCCATTAAGATTTTTTGGGTACAATATTTAGGATCGATCCCTTTAATGTCGGATAACTTCCACGCAATTGCCCTTTGTGATCCTTTAGAACATCGACAAGTGCGGTTTTTTCATCATTCGAAAGTTCTTTCCCAATAATAACCGTCAACTTGTCGCCCTCCTCCAAATAGACATATTCGAGATGAGGAGGTAAATCTTTTAACTCGAGGATAGGTGGTTCCTCAATTGAAGATTTGGGCTCGATACTCATAACCTCCTCGGGTGGAGGAAATGGGAAATCGTTAAGAAAATCCTTGATAATCGAGAAGTCCTCATCTTTGTCGAGGTATTCGTTACAAGTACGTGGAACATTGAATTCTTCCAACGTAAAACCACCACCTTCAAATGGAGTGAAGGTTGGTGTCGAGTTATCAAGAATGGGATCTAACATAGTGGGATTGCCACTATTTTCATCATCACCAAAACCTAGAACTTCTTGTGAAAATTCCTCGCAAACCACGTCAATCATATCAACGAGGTTTATGGTTGCAACGGAATAAACATGAGAAATTTGAGAGTTTTGAGTTGCGTTTATAACAAGCTCCTCGTCGTTGAAACGTAAGGTGATCTTTCCAGCATGAACATCGATCAATGCCATAGACGTATCTAAAAACGAACAACCTAAAATAAGAGGAACTTGAGGATCCGTGGGAATATCGACAACGATAAAGTCTACCGGATAATAGAACTTTCCCACTTTTACAAAAATGTCTTCCGCCAATCCACATGCGGGAATCGTGGAATGATCGGCCAACTCGATAGACATTAGTGAAGGAGTAAGATTAGGAAGATTGAGCGACTTGAAGATTGCAAGTGGCATCAAGTTAATGCTAGCACCAAGATCGGCCAAGGCAAAGCATTCTTCCATATCTTGGATTGCACAAGGGATTAAGAATTTACTGGGATAACCGACTTTTTGAGGTATGCGATTAAGATAAGCCGATGAATAACTAGACAATTGATACAATTTCTCCTTGTTGTTCAACATACTCTTAAAGTTAGCGGCAAATCGAGGCATCATGACCAAAGCATCAGCGAAAATCACATTAAAGTGCAAATCACGAAACATTTTCATAAAAAGATCAAACTGGTAATTGTCGCGCTCTTGACGTTTCTCCTTTCTAAGTCTCGATGGATAGGGAAAAGGTGGCGTGGGTTGAGGCATAGGCATAGCCTTTGGAATCTCGGGTTCCAATGTTGGTAATGGGTCAACCGTAGGTGTGGCATGAGTGGTACTTCGTGGGATTGGAACATGCTCCTTTTAGACCACCACCTCGGGTTCTTCCTCAATTGCTTCCTCCGTAGGAGCAATTGGTTGAGGAGTCGGTTCCTTAAGTGTCTTACCACTACGTGTGGTAATCCCTTTCATCTCATCCTTAGGGTTTGATACGGTGTTGCTAGGAAGACTACTCGAAGACAGTTTACACATAATTGCCTCAAACATAGATGAAATTTTGTCCTCAAACATGGATTGCCTCTTCGCGGCTTTAATCATCTCTTGCTTAATTTCATGTTTCCCTTGATCCATTTTTTGTTGGTTTTGTTGTAACCTAGTTACATTCCCTTCCATTTTTTTATATGGATTTTAAGCTCATTTGCTAACTCATTTTTCAACTCTTTCTTCAAGTCATTCTTAAACTCGGATCTTAGGCTAATGATTTCTCTTTGAATGTTTTCAAACCTAGCATCGTTCCCATTAGCGTATTCAACAAATTCATTTGGAAGATCTTTCAGCGTTTCCAAACTTTTGTTGTTGTTTTGAAAATCATTTTGATTTTTGTTTGAAACTTGATTATTAGCCCCTTGATTACCATAGTTTCCCTTGTTGTAATTGTTTTTGAAACCAACTTGATTGTTTCGATGGTTGTTGTTAGCATTTTGATTTGAACCAAAACCCGGTGGAGTCAATTGATTAGAGCGGGTAACTTGACCGTTTTGGTTGTAAGTTCCTGTGTCCGCGTAGGCACTCGAAGTGTTACCACCGTTGGTAATGCACTCAGAGAAATCATGACCTCCACCACAATACATGCATGAAACCTCAACCGCTGTAACCGTAGCGGGAGCACTTGGTTCTCCAACTTTCAACTCTATCAAAAGACCCTTAAGCTTATCAAAAATTTGTTTTTCAAGTTCGCCTCAATTTGGCAAGCATCGATGGTAATAGAAAAAGAAGGTGAAGCCGAAGACGAAGCCTTACGAACACTAGACGTGCTACGAGGACTATACACCTTAGATCTATTCTCAGTTATCACCAAAGCTTCCTCAACCGTTTTACACAAAAAATTACCACCCGCGACGGCATTAAGATAATCCCTTTCATGATCATTAAGTCAATTGTAAAACGTGTCAATTTGATGCAAATCGGAAAAACCGTAATGGACACTCATGTAACATTTCCTTAAACCTATTCCAAGCCGTTGAAAAACTTTCATTAAACTCTTGTGAAAATTTTGAAATCTGGTTTTTCAAATGCGTAGTCTTAGAGGGCGGAAAAAATTGGTTCACAAATTTTGACACGAGATCCTTCCACGTCAATATAGAATTGGGTGGCTCTTTCTCTAACCAAATTTTAGCGGTCCCCGCTAAGGAATACGGAAAAAGAATCATCTTAATCGAGTCATTAGCAACATCCTTAAACTTGCAAGTGGCGGTAAGACGATTGAATTGGCGGATATGGTTGTGTGGATTGTCCTTCTCATCACCACGGAATTTGTTGTTTTGGATCATCGACAACAAACCCGTTTTCACTTCAAAATTCTCCGCAAGGATAGCGGGAATCACAATAGCCTCTCCATAACCCTCAGTGGGTGCTTGAAGTAACTCCATCATAGTACGATTTGCCATGGTTGGTTCTTCTCTTACAATAGGTTCGTCAATAGGAGACTCCTCACTAGAAAGATTAGGAGTAGATGTTGACTCCTTTCGGTTTTTTCGTTTACGTGCACGTCTTGCTTGGTTGCGGGTTTGCATAAACGTCACGTACAACGAGGGGATGAGCAAAGAAGATTCTTTTTGGTGTTTTGTATTTTTCCAATTTTTTTGTGGTTTTTGATTGTTTTTACTTTTTTTGATTTTTGTGATTGTATTAAGTAGACAAAAATCTACAAATGTCCTCCTTAATCAAATCTCTTTATTAAAGAAGCCTCAAGGAATGAAAACGATCACGTGAAGTGAACGCCTTCGAAGACTTTAGAACGTTGGTGGAACACCAAAACGTTCAAGAGGGTTTAATCAAATGAAACCCAGAAAGTATATATGATACTTAATAATTCTTTGGGCGGCAAAACCCTCGATTAGCTCTCAAAATCATATACTCGCAAGCAAGCGGGAAAACGACGTGGCGCGAAGCACTTAAGAGCCTTTTTCCTTAGGGTATATTTTATAATACTCGCCTTATACCCACCTTATAGTTTGTATTTTTCAAAATTGAGATTCACGAAAGTATTTATCTATTTTTGCCTTTTCTTTCTTGTTTGATATTCGAATACAATGATTGGGTAATGACCTCCCAATTCAAGGTTGTGTTTTCACACTTTTGGAGTACTTGTGAATTTATTGTCTACGTATACAATATAGTAATAATATTCACAAAAAACGAAAAACCAATAATACTTATTAGTAGAGTGCTACTAATACAAATAGATATTATGGCTATATATAAAAACAACAATTGCCAAATCAAAATACAACACGCCTCCCCGGCAGCGGTGCCAAAATGATAGTTGAGTTTTTACGTCTTTTAGGAAAAAGAGCGTAATTAGGGCAAGTACACAAGTGATTTAGGAAAACCACGAGTTATGACCCAAAGTGGGGATCGTTCTCAAGGAGGCTTGGTGTGTGTGTAATGAAATGATTAATTATGTGATTATATGATTATGAGAAAGAAAATAGAAATGGGATAAGAAGAGAATGACGGTTACTATGACGGATTACACTAAGACGATAAAGGCGTACACGTAAAACCGTAAAAGCACCAAAATTAAAAATTTACCCTAAAATTCCTAAAAAATTGCAATAAATCCTAAATAATGTATTAAGAGTTTACAAAAAATCAAAAATCACCCAAACCTTTTAGTTAATTAAATAATGATTTTTTAATGCTAATTAAAGCCCTAAAAATCAATTTAATTAACAAAAAGCCCAAAATGAGTTTTATCACTTTGTAAACCTCTAAAATACCCTAACTTAATTTAAAACTGTTTTTGAAAATTTTAAAATTAAGTAAAACTATTTAAAAACAATTAAAAACTATTAAAACTTAAAATAATTATAAAAATTAATCTAAGAACAATAAAAATATTCTAAAAGTTGTAAATTCCTAACTTTATGTTTTTAACCTAAGAAAAATGTAAAAACTTGAAAAATCTAAATTTTAATTTTTAACAAAAATAATAACAAAATAATATTAAAAATCCCAAATTTATAAAAAATTCAAAAAATTTGCAAACTAGCTTTATTTAACCTAAATAAACAGAAAATGAAGTTGAAATTACAAAATACCCCTAATGGGCTTCCAAATGGGCCAAAAGTCCAAACAGCCACCTTAATGGGCCAAAATAAGCCCAATAAGAAAAATTTGATTTTAAACACAACTTTTCAAAGGCCCAAAAGCTGAAAATGTGAAATAAGCTGACTTATACCAAACAACTTATTCTTAATGGGCTTTTTTGGCCCATTAAGCTATAAGCTGATGAGATAAGCTCAAATTAGACTCACAAGCTTCTTTTGAGTTGCTTAAGACTTCTGTAAAAATAAATTTGTAATAAGCCAAAGGAATAAGCCTGAAAATGCAAAAAGCAATCTACAGAATACGACAAAATAGTCGTTTTTGAGTTCTAGGCTATCCCAAGAGCTGATTCAAATTGAAGAAGCTTTTAAATGACTTAACTAAGCTTAATAAACAAAAAGTTTTCAAATAAGTTGACTCAATAAGCTGGAAAAAGCAAATAAGCACTTATGAAAAAGTAAAATAAGTTGGTTTTCTAGCAAAAAGTCAAAGTCAAAGTCTAATAATCTCCAGTTCAATCAAATGGGTCAAATAATGAAGATCTATTACAAAAAATAAGTTGTTGCAGGTCTGGATAAGCCAAAATGGCTTATTGATAAGCTGAATGAAAAATTACACTAGCAGGGGCTAGTTTTGGGTGTTGAGCAGTGGAAACTTTTTCCACTGCTTGACTTCTTGACTTTTTGTCTTTAGTGACTTTTTTGGAGATTCAAGTTACACAAAGGCACCCAAATGATCAGTGGATCAAGAGGAGTCAATAACAACAAAGAAATCACAATCAATAACAGCCAATTAGTACAGTTTAATCAATCAATCACCAGATATGCACCAGACATGAACACATAAGCAGTTGAGGTTCAATAAGCACTTATAGCACAATTTAGCCAGCCAAACTTAACCAAATGCATACACAAGCAATATTAAACTTAAATAATCAAGTCTAAACAGGTTTCATTCAATGATTCAAAGTATTAAGCAAGATTCAAGCACTTAAAGTTACTGATGAACACTAAACATGCAGTTTTTTCACTTTGCTGATGCAATTGACCAACAAGCCAGATTCAAACACTCAAATCTCTAAGATATGTTATGGTAACAATGATTTAACAACTTATATCCCTAAACATGCATATACTCTAAGTATTCGCAAAATTTTATGTCAAAAACAGTCAAACTCAAGTAGTTATAGCACAATCTTTGATTTCAAGGTTCAAGCCCAAAAACTTGCAGCAAATAACACTCAACCAAGTCAAGAACAGATAACAAGCATAAACACAAACTTCTAACAACACAATAACCACTTATGATCTCAAACAGATAATCTCAAACACCCCTTTAAATTTTCAAAACCAAAATTTTCAAATCAAAAGTGTATTTCAAGACCACCCAAGCCCAAATAAGCACAATAACATATATATTAAGCAGATTTAAGCAAGATTAAGCAACAAAATCATCAAGAACATAAGTCACACACAAATATCACCAAAAATCAAGATTTTAACAGATTTTGGGATTAAGTATGCAAACCTCATGGATGTACATCCACACCCACGAATTTTGTGCTTATGTACTAGCAAGAACAAGTACAAGCTTCCACAACAAAGCCTACTAAGATTCAACAAGGTTAGAAGCAAAATATCAAAAACAGTAAGCTTGAAAAGCCTTGATTAATGCAACTCTTGTACTCCACACTTGATTATCCCCAAGTTCTAGGCTTCACCACACCTTGATAACTCAATATCAGGATGCTATGATCAGCTTTATAGCCCAATAATTCCAAGATAGACCAAGAACTTAGCAAAATATCAAGCTTGAAGGAAAATGTGCAAACTTTTGCACAATCCTTGAAAACAGGTTTTGAGGTTTAAGAATAGCAAACAAAGAACAATAACAAACAGATTATAAGAGTGGCACTTGAGTTTTCTTCACAAAATTCATACACATTTCATTAACTAAATATGATATTTATAGATTTGTGAACAAGGAAAATTCAAGAGCAAACTGAAATGTAATAACCTAAGGCCTTTATATAGGCATACAATGAACTAGTTAAGAGCTAAAAAACGTAAACCCTAATGTAGTAGAAGTCCTAAAATGCCCTTGTGAAGTTTGAACTCTTGGAGAATCATGTGACTGATTTTTGGCAGTTTGTTGTAGCTGGCATGTGAAAAGTTCATCTAATGGCTTGTACTAAGCTTGAAATGTAAGTTAGATCCTTGGACGTTGGATGACTGGCCTCTTCTTGTCTTCTTGTCCAAAGGTGCAAAAGCAGGGGTATCATGTGACCAAGGTGGTGATGTGGCACAAGGTATTAAGGTTGGGTTATGTTCATTAGCACCTTAATCATTAATTTGGAAAAGGTTAAGGGCTAATTCATGATAATTATAAAACACTCAATTGGGATTATGAACATGAAGAAGAGGTTTTTAATCTGTTTTAGGGGTGGATTATGTTTAAAAATGTGTTTAGGCACCAAGATTAAACAAGTATTTAATCCAGGTTAGTGGATGGGTGAGGTGGCAAGGGGGTGGAAGCTGATTGGTGGAAAATGTGAGTGGGGTGAGGTGCTAGGCTGGGATTAGTCTAGGTTATAATGGATGTCGGCCACAAATAACCCCCCATCTTTCCCTTTATTTTCATTTCAAGTTTAATAAGCCACAAACCGTTTTCCTTCATTAGCAAATGATAGGTGTGTAAACACCCATCCTTTTACCACTTAATTCTGGCTAAAACAAGACCAAAACACGTATTTAATATCATTTGTTTGGAATTATGCGTGGTTTTTGTGTTTATTGTGTTTTCAGAGTCAACCGGATGAATATTGGAGAAAACGTGGGATTGCACTGGCTTTATCGAAGAAAAAGACTCAAGATGAAGTCTATTGTCCAAGAGATGCAAAAGATTTGAAGTCACTGGGCCTATTCGAAGATTTATCGAAGAAAAGGACCAAAGATGGAAGATTTATATAAGTCGAAGAAACTCAAGTCTATTAAATGAAGAAATTAAAAGACGAGTTGAATTTAATCGACGACAAATCCCGAATCAGAATCGAAAACGTCAACTTTTCTAAAAAGACGAGAAGACAAGAAGAACGGGAGAAAGCCCACTCACCAACCAAAAGACAAGACTATATAAGGCCCTCCCCTCACACACTTTGCAGAGAGTTTTTAGTTTTTCCTTTCTGTTTTTCTCTTCCTATTTCGTAGGAAAACCATCTCCCTTAAGGAGTGGTTCTTCATCTTCTTTGATTTATTCTTTAATCTTGTAAACTTGATCCTTTCCTTTTGTTACTGAATCTAAATCATCAATACAAGTGTTCATTTAATCTTTTCATTCATCTTGATCTTCATCATCTTTTTATTTAAAGTTCTTAAGTTTTTATTTAGTTGAAGTTTGATCTTAAAAAGTTGTTGAATTTGTGTTTTTATGATTGGGATTTGATCTTTGTAGTTAGTAGATGAATTGTGTTTAATTTGGTAAAACCGTTTCGATTATTTAGCTTGATTTGGCTTAAAAGTCGCGTCCCCTGTTTTTCTACTGTTTCTGTTCTTCATCCCCGCATCATTCCGAATAGTCTCATTGTTTCTCCTCTTGTTCGGAATATTGGTATATTCCGGATAGGCTTCTCACCTTGTTCCTCTACGCGGAATATTTATTATTCCGCATAGCACTAGTATTCCGCATGACGTGATTTTTCCGCATAGAATAAGTTATTCCGAGTAACCATCATATTCCGCATAGCCTCCTTTTCTGATTAGTACTTTTATTCCGCATGGTCTTTTTATTCAGAATAGTCTTACATTCCGCATGGTCAATATATTCCGCATAGGTTTTGATATTCCGAGTAAAGTCATTTATTCCGCATGGTGTTAACATTCCGGATAGAACCCATTAATCCGAGTAGCCGATATTCTGAATAGCAGCTTTTATTCCGAGTAGAAGGTTTATTTCGGATCATCATTTATTCCGCATAGAGCAAGTTGTCAGTAAGGACATTTTTCTGTTTAATCATTTTACTGTTAAATTTTAATCACTTTCTATTTCCATTCATTAACTGTACTTGGCTTTAATTTTTAGTTACTTGATTTATTTATCTTTTCAATAGGATAGAAAACCAAACCCACTTTTTGTCACCAAGAACAAATCATTCCACTTTAGGATGTGATCAATTCGAGGAGATTCCGAGAATCGAACTTTCAAACGAGTAAAATCCTAATATCAAATGGCGTCGCTGCCGGCTCTTCTTGTTAAGATCAACAGTTTTTTGTGAGAACTTGGATTTTGGGATCCGTTCCCCGTGAACGTTAATTTTTCATAAAAACTTTCAAAAAAAAAAAAAAACACAAAAAAAATATATAAAGTTTTCAAAAAAATCCTAAAAATTAAAAAACATAAAAAACCAAAAATATTTTTGCTTTGTTTTTGCCTTGTTAGTTCTTTTGAAGGTGTATGCGCATTCGATCCACGTCTTATCAAGAGCCCGAGCCTCTCGATAACTTAGACATGACCGGTGTACAAAACAACAACAACATACCACCTCCAAACAATAATAATAACAACAACAACCCGCCTTTTAACAACATGAATAATAACAAAAACAATGAGCCTCTACCGGATAATCGCCCGATGATTGAACTGCTGCAAGCTCATGTAGATGGCAACACTGATCCAATTGTCATACCTCCAATTGCCGCCAACAACTTTGAGCTAAAATCAGGCTTTATCCAGATGGTCTCCGCTCAACCATTCTTGGGACGTACCATTGATGACCCACATGACCATATCAAGAGACTCTTGCAACTCACTAACATGGTCAAGTTCAATGGTGTTCCACAAGAGGTTATCAGGTTACAACTTTTTCCCTTTTCTTTAGAGGGACAAGCCCGGCATTGGCTTGCTAAGGAACCGCCACAGAGTATTCTCTCGTGGACGGATTTGGAAACCAAGTTTATCAATTATTTTTTCCCACCCTCTCGTACTACCGCTTTGCGGAATGAAATCATAAATTTTGAACAAAAGTACGATGAGTCGTTTAGTGAATCTTGGGATCGTTTCAACGATCTTTTAAGAAAATGCCCACAACATGGTTTTACCAAAGTGCACCAAATTAACACTTTTTATAATGGTTTAAGCATGAATGACCAAGATTCACTAAACAGTGCGTCGGGGGGTAATCTTTTGGTTAAGACTTCCAATGCTGCTTGGGATATCATTGAGAATAAGTCTCGTGTGCAAACCAAGAGTGTTCGGACCAATGTCGCTAGTGCTATCACTAGTGACAGCGACAAGCGATTGGACAAAATCACTATGCTTCTTGAATCGCTTGTTACCCACACCGTCAACAACACCAACAGCAGCAACGCTAAAAACGCTCAAGTTAACGCTGTCAGCCAACCTTGTGAGATATGCGGTGGTCCTCACTCTTACACCACTTGTACTGCCACCCAAGAATACCCTTATGAGAATGTGAATGCAGCATATGGCACCTATCCTCAACCTGCTTATCAAGCTAGACCTCAAGGTGACCGTAATTTGCTTAGCTACCACTCCAACAACTACCTCTCACCACCCGGTTTTCCTCCAAACAACCCAAACGAACAACAAAACCTCAACCGCCCTCCTCAACAACAACAACAACCTCGTACACCATACATCCCTCCTCACAAGCAGCAACAACCACCTCAACGTAACAACCAAGTTTACCAACAACCTGCTTATCAACCACCCGCATACAATGCTCCTCCAAACCAACCCACTGCATTACACCAAGAGGTTGCAACCTACATGAGGACCAATGATGTGATCGTGGAAAATCTCCAACAGGAAGTGCGCAACTTGAAAGCAGACTTGGTCAAACAAGGGAACGATCTGAGAGCTGACATGAGAAACACGTTGGATAGCCAAACAAATGACTTGAAGAGCATGATGGCTAGTTTCTTCCAAGGTAATCAACCCTCTTCTTCGGGTACTCTTCCGAGTAACACCGTTGCGAATCCAAGAGGGGAGATGAAAGCAATCACCACTCGAAGTGGTAAAGGTACCAAGGAACCCGAGCTTCCTATACCTCCACCGGTGGTTGTGACTAAGGAGAACGAGTCACCTGCTCCTATTCCTAATCCTTCTCCTTCCCCAATTTCTCCACCTCTTCCTTCTACCCCTCCTCCACCCAAGGATGTGAGTGATCCTATTCTCCCAAAGCCTTCATCTTCTTCCAATATACCTTATCCATCTAGGTTGAGGAAAGAGAAGCTCAAAAGCAAGGACGATATTCAAGTTTCGAACTTTCTTAAGATGTTCAAACAATTGAATTTCAACATCTCCTTCGCTGAGGCTCTCGCTCACATGCCTAAGTACGCGAAAATGTTTAAAGATCTTCTGAGCGACAAGGAAAAGCTCCTCGATATTGCCAACACCCAACTTAATGAGAATTGCTCTGCAGTGCTCTTAAGGAAATTGCCAACCAAGCTTGGTGATCCAGGTCGTTTCTTAATCCCTTGCAATTTCCCGGGAGTAGAGAATTGCATGGCCCTAGCCGATCTAGGTGCCAGTATTAATCTTATGCCTCTAAGCGTTTGGAAGCAATTATCTCTCCCAGAGCTAGTCCCCACCAAAATGACTTTGGAGTTAGCTAACCGTACGGTTGCTTATCCAGTGGGGATAGCCGAAGACGTCTTTGTAGGAGTCGACAAATTCACTTTTCCTGCTGATTTCGTCGTTGTCGACTACGAGATGGACCCTCGTGTTCCCTTGATCGTGGGTCGTCCATTCCTGAGGACCGGTCGCACTCTCATCGATGTTGAAGCCGGCGAGCTTATCATGAGAGTGGGTGACGATAAAATCGTCTTCAACATGGGAAAGTTGTCTAAACAACCTTATTCATACGAGAGTGTTAATTGTATTCACGTTCTTGATGAGACTTGTGAAGAACACTTCCAACATGCTTGCAAAAGTATTCCTACCTCTCTTCCCAATGTTGAAACCGTTGCCTCTATCGATTCATCATTGTCTCTATTTGGAGAAAGTGATTTGTTTTGGAACAATCTTGAAGACACCATGGGAGATGTGAATTTAGCTACAAATGATTCTTCCACCGATGGGGATGAAGAAATGAATTTCTTTTACAATCTTCTCAACGAAGAAAATCCTTCGCCTCCATCTCCCACGGTCATTGCTATCGATACTCCGACTTCGAATACGCCTCCCGTCGAAAATCCTCCAGATTTAGAACTTAAGGAGTTGCCGCCCTATCTCGAGTATGTATTTCTTGAAGAAGAGAAGAAGTCGCTAGTCATCATTGCTAAGGACCTAAAGGAAGAAGAAAAGCCCGACTTATCACCGTGTTGAAAGATCATAAGAAGGCTATTGCTTGGAAGATTTCTGATATTCATGGAATTGATCCTCACTTCTGCACACACAAAATTCTCATGAAGGACGACTTTAAGCCCACAATTCAAAGCCAACGAAGGGTGAATTAAAAAATACATGAAGTAATCAAAACAGAGGTTATCAAACTTCTTGATGCGGGTATGATTTACCCTATTTCGGATTCACCATGGGTTAGTCCAATCCATTGTGTGCCCAAGAAGGGCGGAATAACCGTTGTTCCCAATGAACACAACGAGTTGATTTCCACTCGTCTCGTTACTGGGTGGAGAGTTTGTATAGACTACCGCAAACTCAATGATGCCACGAGAAAGGATAATTTCCCTCTACCTTTTATGGACCAAATGCTTGAACGTTTAGCGGGTAATGAATATTACTGCTTTCTTGATGGTTTCTCGGGTTATTTCCAAATACCCATTGATCCCCAAGATCAAGAGAAGACAACATTTACTTGTCCCTGTGGCACTTTTGCTTACAAAAGAATGCCTTTTGGCTTATGTAATGTGCCCGGGACTTTCCAAAGGTGCATGTTAGCTATCTTCCATGACATGGTTGAACAAACCATGGAAGTCTTCATGGATGATTTCTCGGTCTTCGGGGATTCCTTCTCTTCTTGCCTTGCCAATTTGGAACGTATGCTCAAGCGGTGCAAAGACACTCGCCTTGTTCTGAATTGGGAAAATGCCATTTTATGGTAAAAGAAGGCATCGTGCTGGGACACAAGATTTCCAAAGCCGGTCTGGAAGTCGACCGTGCTAAAGTCGATGTTATCGCCAAGTTGCCTCCACCTTCAACCGTGAAGGGTGTGAGAAGTTTTCTGGGTCATGCGGGCTTCTACCGTCGATTCATCAAATATTTTTCTCAAATCGCTCGCCCGGTGACCCACCTCTTGGAAAAAGATACTCCTTTTATCTTTTCCAAAGAGTGTCTCGAAGCCTTCAACTCGCTGAAGGATAAGCTAACTAAGGCACCCGTCTTGGTTACCCCTAATTGGGAGCTTCCCTTTGAGTTGATTTGCGATGCTAGTGATTTTGCTATTGGAGCGGTTCTGGGACAAAGAGTGAACAAACACTTCCAACCGATCCATTACGCTAGCAAGACAATGACGGGGGCACAATTGCATTATACGACAACAGAAAAAGAGCTTTTAGCTGTTGTCTATGCCTTTGAAAAATTCCGCCCCTATCTTGTCCTTTCTACCACAATCGTGTATACCGATCATTCCGCGCTGAAGTACTTGTTGACAAAGCAAGATTCCAAACCAAGACTTCTTCGTTGGGTTTTGCTGCTCCAGGAATTTAAAATCGAAATTCGCGATAAAAAAGGAGCTAAAAACCTAGCCGCGGATCATCTCAGTAGACTTGAGGATCCTTACCAGGGGGATCATCCGAACAAAGAAATCAATGATTCTTTTCCCTTGGAGACCTTAATGTCTATTAATTCGAATTCTGATGACACCCCGTGGTTTGCGGACTTCGCAAACTACTTGGCGGGTGGAATTCTCAAGGAAGGGTTGACGTCTCAACAAAAGAAAAAGTTCTTCACCGACATTAAGACTTACTTTTGGGACGACCCTTACCTATTCAAACAATGTGCCGACTTGATTATTCGCCGATGTGTTGATGGACCGGCAGCTATGAAAATCCTTGATGCTTGCCACAAAGGACCCACCGGTGGTCACTTTGGTCCCAACTACACCGCCAAAAAAGTGTTTGATTCGGGATTTTATTGGCCCTCCATATATCGTGATTCTCACAATATGGTTAAACGATGTGATGTTTGCCAAAAACAAGGCACTATCACACATAAAGACGAGATGCCTCAGAATTTCATTCAAGAGTGGGAAATCTTTGATGTTTGGGGTATCGACTTTATGGGGCCATTCCCTTCTTCTAAAGGAAACAAATACATCCTTGTAGCCGTTGACTACGTTTCAAAGTGGGTTGAAGCCAAAGCTTTACCCACTAATGACGCAAGGGTGGTTTGTAACTTTTTGAAAGCTATATTCGCTAGATTCGGTGTGCCTCGTGCCATTATTAGTGATCGCGGGACTCATTTTTGCAATGACCAATTCGCAAGAGTAATGGCTAAGTACGGTGTAAATCATCGTCTTTCCATAGCCTACCACCCACAAACTAATGGCCAGGCTGAAATATCCAACCGAGGACTTAAGCGAATTCTGGAAAGAACCGTGGGAGAGCATCGTGCCTCATGGGCTGATAAACTTGATGATGCTTTGTGGGCTTTCCGTACTGCTTACAAGACCCCGATCGGTTGTACGCCTTATCGTCTTGTGTACGGGAAAGCGTGCCACCTCCCCATTGAGTTGGAGCACAAGGCTTACTGGGCCTTGAAGTGGGTTAATTTTGATATCAACAAAGCCGGTGACCTACGCAAGATCCAACTCAATGAGCTCAATGAACTCCGTAATGAGGCTTATGAAAATTCTTTGATCTATAAGGAAAGAACTAAGCTCATTCACGATTCCAAGATTAAGAACCGAGAGTTCCATGTTGGAGACAAAGTATTACTTTTTAACTCTCGGTTGAAAATCTTTTCGGGCAAGCTGAAATCTCGTTGGTCCGGCCCATTCACCATTGCCCAAATTTTTCCATATGGTACTCTCGAGCTCGCTCAACCTAATGGACCTAATTTTAAGGTGAATGGCCAACGAGTAAAGTTGTACTTTGGTGAGGACACCTCTCAGGAGGTGATTCCTTCCCTCACCACGTTCCCCATGAACTAATTTTGGGTCGAGTCAGGCTCGTGACTCGGTTATCAAAAACAAGCGCTCCTCGGGAGGCAGCCAGAGTATCTATCCTTTTATGTTTTAACCTATTAAGTGTAGGGGGACCTCTATAGGGTGTTTGTCTTTGAGTGGTGATGTGATTACAGGGATAAGTGCACTCTTGGAATCTCTGAAGAACCGTGCTACCGTGTTATCCGAAATCCGGTTCTATCTCTCAACTATCGTGATTCAATTTTCTTCATACTCACATTTGAAATTGATCACTTTAGTTGTCTCTTCCTTAACTCGAGTTAACCAACGTGCACAATGTCATAAGTGTAAGGGAGACTTTTCCTACATGCTTAAACATTGAGGACAATGTTTATCTTAAGTGTAGGGGGGACTTCTTTCGAAGTTTTAAGTGGACTTTTCCATGAAAATGCCTTCATTTGACCGGAAAATCCTATTTTTCAACATTTTTTAAAATTTTTTATTAACTTTGGCCATTTTGTCGTAATTTTTAAATTTTTATCTTTGCTTTCATATGTATATATCCCGCAAGAAAGTCAAAAATATTAATAAAGTGGTGTAGCTAGTTTAGAAGTCTTTGACATATTAGGCCCGTTGCGTTTATTTTGACTCAACCCGAATAGACTTATCTAAGTTTATTCTAGCTAGTATCCTTAACCATGTAGGCCTTAATTGGTTTATTAGGCTAAGTGTCCACGAGTCTCATTACTTGAGATTTTAAATTGTGGAGGACGAGAAATGATAGAGTCAATTATAAGTCGGTATTCTTGCACAAGCTCACTTGGTGTAATTATTTGCCTATTCTCCCATCACTTGCTAATAATTTATCTGCAATAAGTAAGGTCGTACGATTTGAAAGGTTACTTAGCTTCTAGCCCAAGATCGTTTAAAATTTGCTCGGTAATGATGAGAGTTCATAGCCAAGGCATAACTTATGAAGCGGGGCGCGAAGATTGGCGAATCCGAAAAGGCCCTAACAAGGCATGAGGATTCCATTTTATTGCTAAAGATCTAAAGTGATGTGAAAAGCATTATTCCCAAAGTCAATATGAAGGATCAAGACTCACGACGAAAAGCAATCAACTCCCATAAAGATGATGGAGAAGTCTATCCGAAAAGACCCTAACAAGGTATGAGGATAAATAGATCCAAGTCCGAAAAGGAGGCGGATCGTTGTATCTCAAAATCCCAAATAGAGATTGAAGAAATAATCATGAAGTCGTGGTCAACAAAGTTGGAGTACCTCTCAAAAGTCTCCAAGTGAAGAAACTCTATGAACGATGAGAAGACCATTATCTCAAGCACGTCTCTCAAGATATGAAGTATGAAGTACATGCCAAATATCGGCCCGAGGAAGGTCTCAAATCGTGAACCAAGTTATGCCAAGATATGAACTTTTTGATATCCCGAGAAGCAGTTTTAAGAGATTTTGTCCTTTAGCTAACTATTGATCAAATCGTCCTACTTTGCTTTCGACCTAAATAAACTATCGAAATAAGTCCAAAAATGCATCTTCATGATCATTCTAAGACCAAAATTAAAATATAAGAGATACACCTAGGAATAAGGGAGTTTAAGCATTTAATTAAGCCATGTGTGTAAGTGTTTGATTTACTAACTTATAATAAACAATGATCTCGTTTTTAAGCTTAGTTTGGGGAACGTGAAACTTGAGGGTGATAAATCTTCGCAGCACCAAAGCCCTAATGTAAGTCCTTGATTTCTTTGCAAGTTATTTCCATCCTTTTGTTTATTTTAAAGTTTTAATTTCTCTTAGTATTTTAATTTTTATTTAGTAGTATTTGAATAAGGCCAAGGTTGATTGATTATGAGAAAAGTGTAAAATTGCTTTATCACTAAGCATTGCATGAGGGCATGTCAATGGTTAAGTGTAGGGGATTTGATAGGTGTGTAAACACCCATCCTTTTACCACTTAATTCTGGCTAAAACAAGACCAAAACACGTATTTAATATCATTTGTTTGGAATTATGCGTGGTTTTTGTGTTTATTGTGTTTTCAGAGCCAACCGGATGAATATTGGAGAAAACGTGGGATTGCACGGGCTTTATCGAAGAAAAAGACTCAAGATGAAGTCTATTGTCCAAGAGATGCAAAAGATTTGAAGTCACTGGGCCTATTCGAAGATTTATCGAAGAAAAGGACCAAAGATGGAAGATTTATATAAGTCGAAGAAAATCAAGTCTATTAAACGAAGAAATTAAAAGACGAGTTGAATTTAATCGACGACAAATCCCGAATCAGAATCGAAAACGTCAACTTTTCTGAAAAGACGAGAAGACAAGAAGAACGGGAGAAAGCCCACTCACCAACCAAAAGACAAGACTATATAAAGCCCTCCCCTCACACACTTCGCAGAGAGTTTTTAGTTTTTCCTTTCTGTTTTTCTCTTCCTATTTCGTAGGAAAACCATCTCCCTTAAGGAGTGGTTCTTCATCTTCTTTGATTTATTCTTTAATCTTGTAAACTTGATCCTTTCCTTTTGTTACTGAATCTAATTCATCAATACAAGTGTTCATTTAAAATTTTCATTCATCTTGATCTTCATCATATTTTTATTTAAAGTTCTTAAGTTTTTATTTAGTTGAAGTTTGATCTTAAAAAGTTGTTGAATTTGTGTTTTTATGATTGGGATTTGATCTTTGTAGTTAGTAGATGAATTGTGTTTAATTTGGTAAAACCGTTTCGATTATTTAGCTTGATTTGGCTTAAAAGTAGCGTCCCCTGTTTTTCTACTGTTTCTGTTCTTCATCCCCGCATCATTCCGAATAGTCTCATTGTTTCTCCTCTTGTTCGGAATATTGGTATATTCCGGATAGGCTTGTCACCTTAAACTTTTCATTTTCACACTTTTGCCCCAAATACTTTTCCAAAGTATTTTCAAGGGTATTTCTTGCCATTTTGTGATTCTTGAAGGGCTGTTTTGGTATTTTATTCAAGGATTATGGTCTTAACTTGTATGATTGGCATTTTGGAGGACTAAAATTGCCATGTCTTCATTTATGAGGGACCATTTTTGCCAAAAGTTAAGAGTCAAGGGTCCTTTTTGCAAATTAATATATATCAAGGACCAAACTTGTCTTTTCTTGTTCTTTGAAGGACTTCATGATATATTTGACTTTGAGGATGATAATATTGACAATTTAGCTTTGTTGAGCGACTAAAATTGCCAATTTTTCAAAGTGGAGGGCCCTTTTGGTAATTTTGACAAACTTTAGGGACCAATCTTGTAACTATGAAGATACAAGGGTATAAAGTGTCAATTCTTCAATATTGGAGGACCCTTCTTCATAAATCTTCAAATATTCATGGGTTTTCTTTGGAAAATTCTTCATTAGGGCTTGGTTCAATGTGCGGCTTCGTTTCCCGTGTTCGTTTTTGCATTATTCTTGTGATCTTTTGTCATTTTCTCAATATCCGTACCTAAAATACACAAGCAACAAACACAAGCATATAATCGGGTATTTTCATGATATTTAATGCATTTTAAGGCCTTTTTGGACGATGAGACTATGTATAATAGCAGTCTCATCAGCTTTTAAATTCCAATCTTGTTTTCTCGCTTTGATTGCTTGAGGGAAAGCAATAGCTAAGTGTGGAGGAATTTGATAACACTCAAATTATACATATCCAAACCTTTACTATTATTCCATTTTCCATGTTAAATAAATACTTTCTATACTTAAACATTGAGTTTTCTATGTAGGTTAAAAGGTTGAAGGTCCAAAGTGAAAGAAAGCAAAATAAAGTCCTTAGGTGCAATAAAAGAAGAATACGAGAGAAGAACATTCTGGACGCACGAAAGTGCGGCACACTTGTTCGTAAGTGTGGCGCACAAATGCCACTTCCAATGTGCGGCACACATTTTGGATGGTGCACATTGACACCCAAACAACACTATAAATTGAAGGCTTCTCTTCTAATTTTCATATAACTCATCTCACAAACAACACTCTCTACTCCGAGTATTTTTTTAACACCCCCAAATTTACACGCAGCGGAATATAGCTTTGGGTGCTAAACAATGGTATAAAAACACAAAATTTATAAAGAACGACTCGAAAAGAGACGTTTCAAATTTATCTTTCCTAAAACATTCATCAGAGTAGCGTAGTCCCAAGCAATCGTTACCAAAAGATAAGTTAAAACAACATATTAGTTTGTTTTAAAAATGGAACGATAAATAAATCAAAGAGTTTGAACAACAAAAGCAGTGCACAACTTCAATCCCGTGACCTCCAAGCTTCCACTTCTTGATTACCTGAAATACATGTGAGTAAAACAATCAGCAAAAATGCCGAGTGAATTTATAGGTTTATGTAATCAATTTGAACACAAGCAAAGATTATAAGTTTGTGGCATGCTTAACAAGCATCAAATAATAATTTGCATCAACAATAATAATTGTATATAGCATAAATTGCAATAAGCTCATGGAACCGAGCCCTTAGACACTCCCATATCAGTCTAATAAGACGAGAGATTTATTAATTGTCGTTACCTCCAAATTATTGGTACATTGCCGTATACCTGACTTCTCAATACAATATGTTCAAACAGTGTGGAGGTCGGGCCTAAGCTTCTGTGACAAGTCCACACAAACTGAACCGGGGCGGCTTCTCCCATAGATCTATTAAATGTACTAGCGGTTAACCCGTCATATGTTAATTAACGGTCCATAACTGAGGCTTTAACAATGGCAATCACTTAATGCAATTTAAAGGCAACCACGGGTCCATTCAAAGAGGGACAAGCATACCAAAAAGACTTGTGTTCTAAGTTTATGAAAAACATGTATTCCCCCTCGCGGGTTTAAAATCATTTAATAACTAGTATAAAGCGAGGCTATAGACTCACCTTAGTACTTATAGTAGTTGAAGACGATCGCCGACGATAGTAGATGCCCGATAAACACGACAACCGCAACCTAGCAAATAAGGTGCGTACATTAATAATAGACTCGAGAAATAAATGATACATAATAAAATCAAACTCAAGTATAAAATCATGACAACTCGAGAGAAAACGATACAAGTGGTTCTATTATACTCTCCTATATATTCATTTTATTATTCTATGCCTTTAATAAAAATCTGCCGGAACATACCGAATGTCCAAGCCGTTTTCCCATACTTAAACATATCAAATTTTTATGATACTACTCAGAGAACTTACTTACTATATGTAGAAATTCCTCCCAAGAGCCCATCAAAAGATTTTACTTCTAATGTTCCCTGCCCGACTCATCTATGAATCACAAAATTCGGACAGTTTAGCGACCTTGACTTACGAAACCATTTTGAGCATTCTAAACAACTCCATTTAGAAAACCGACACTTGTTTCTAAAAATAGACTCAAAACACTAAACTTTGAGCCTGAGAACAGCCCTTGAATCATTTTGAAACTCATTTTATAGTCCCCGAGATTCGATCCAAATATTGACAACAATTTTTGGATTGTGTCAAGCTTTGCATCGAATTAAACCACATGCTCCACCGCTTGTGCGGGCCCCCGTCAATTCCTTTGAGTTTCCTCCCGGTACACGAAAATCAAACTAGTGTATCTTCCACCTCGTTTGGAGTTGGAAGGCCTACTTTATATCAAATCGAAGCTAATGAAATTCTCTACAACATAATCCGATAATATAAATCTATTTTCAGACTTAAGGCCCCCGAAAATGGCCTCAAACCTACTGCCTAAAATTAACCATTTGAAAACCATACAAAATCAAGTTTTGATCAAAACCAACAACTTTTATCATCAACCTAACATCCTAACATCACCATAGACCAATCCTAACACTTGTATCATCATCAAAATCAAAAACCCAAAAATTAAAGTTAACTTTTTTTAACAAAAACATAGCATAAACATCATTTGATCATCACAAATAACACATGCATGATCAAAATCTCCACCTAACAAGCCTAGTTTTTATCAAAATCAAAAACTTAATTCATGTTAGTAAAAATGGCATCATTGGAATCACCTTAAAAAATTAGGAGGTGGAATTGAATTAGTTTTGGAAGAATCAAACAAGAAAATCAAAATTTTGGAAGGTTTGTGTGTGTGGGTTGTACAGCCAAAAGAAAGAAAAGAGGAAGGAGGTGGTGATTTTTGGTTAAATGAATTTTTAAATGAAATTTGGATAGTGGAGATTACTATATATAGTGTAAGGTTAGGGTAGTTTTTGACAATTTGTGATAGTTTTGGTCCAAATGTAAATATTAGTTAAAAAGCGGGAAATGACTAAAAGTCAATTTTAAAAATATTTACGGGACTCGAGTTTCGTAAAAATACTTTTTAAAAGTTTAAACGCACACGAAAAATAATAATATAACGACTCGATACGTAATTAAAACGATATCGTCGAAAGTATTAAATATCGAAACGATAGATAATAAAATATAAAATTGTGGGCATCTGTCGGTATCACGATCACTAGTAGTCCTCGTTACTCGTCAAAATATTAAAATATAATATTCAATATCAGGTTCAACTTAAAACGTTAAGCATAATAGTATTTAACGTTATAAAATACTTCAAAAATAATTGAAAATAGGATTAAATTATGACCTTATTTTTACGGGTTTTACATCCTCACCACCTTAAGGGAGCGACGTCTCGGCGCTCAACTCTCCTCATACTCGAGTTGTTCACTACCCGGAAGGATGAGGGCATTCCTTATAAAGAAGTCCTCACGTTCCCACGTGAATCTCGATCCACGATCTCCACTGGTTCTTTAACAAAACGTAACTTGTCGTCAATTTGTATATCACCTAAAAGGAATAAATATATCCTTATCCACCAGTCACCCGTCAAGCTCGACACATGAAAATTTTATGAATCACACGAAGCTCATTCGATGACAAGAATAGATGACAGGATTTTCGGGTAAGTCCAGTTAAAAGGAAGGTTGCAAATTAAAGGATATCCATCGGCCGGATAGCCATTGACACACATTCCAAAAATAACAAGACAATATTTTTGTCATCGGAGGGTGCTCACACGCGGGTCCCTACTCAAAAGATAAATCAAAGACACCATCTCACTTTCGCCAACGTGCATTAAAGTCTCAATAAACATCGTCGTTGAAAGTCAAAAAGATATTTCATAATATGTGTTCTACATGATCGGAGTCATCGGATGATGCCGTCTCAAGTTCTCAAAACTTACGATCATTTGACTAGATCACACACCATATAAGTACATAAAAGAAAAGGTCGAACATAAACATCGAGTATAGATCTCCACCGTTAATCATCGGATGATGCCGTCTCAAGTTCTCAAAACTTACGATCATTTGACTAGATCACACACCATATAAGTACATAAAAGAAGGTTGCAAATTAAAGGATATCCATCGGCCGGATAGCCATGGACACACATTCCAAAAATAACAAGACAATATTTTTGTCATCGGAGGGTGCTCACACGCGGGTCCCTACTCAAAAGATAAATCAAAGACACCATCTCACTTTCGCCAACGTGCATTAAAGTCTCAATAAACATCGTCGTTGAAAGTCAAAAAGATATTTCATAATATGTGTTCTACATGATCGGAGTCATCGGATGATGCCGTCTCAAGTTCTCAAAACTTACGATCATTTGACTAGATCACACACCATATAAGTACATAAAAGAAAAGGTCGAACATAAACATCGAGTATAGATCTCCACCGTTAATCATCGAGAAAACCTTGAACGAACCCTTGCTAATAACCACTTGATCTAAAGAGTCTTTCCACTTGCGGAGTCGGCTTTAACATACTCCTCGAGGTCGTAACGAATTTATTAACTCCATTCATTAAGAGATTCGGTCCTCAATCATTCCACAAGTACAATCATAAATCCTGGTGACACTTATCGTTTCTTCTTATACACTGCTTCCCGAGATTCATTTTAAACTCAGAATAAAATAGTGATCTTCAATACGATGAACAGAACGAGATAAAAATGAATTCAATAAACGCATAAATGGACAATATGTGGTAAAATGATTTAAGGTTGACGATCAACGAGGGATCTCGACTCACGTAACCGTAAAACATAATAATTCACAATACTAGAAAAATGAGAGCGAAGAAAGAATTAAATATTAACATTAAAGTAACATTTGTCACAATTATCTGTCCCGTATTTGTATTACCTTAAAACTAAGTTGAGGTACTTTCTTGATAAGGATGATATATCAGAATATGAGTTAAATAGCTTCATAATTTATTTTGGTTGTCTTAAGAAACTTTGAAAGAATGACATGAATTTATTAATTAAACTCGTATTGATGGTTACAATTAGAAAATATAATTTCCAAATTAAATCATTATTAGGAATGTAAATTAAACCGGTAATTTCATTACATTAAAAGTAAAGTATGATAAGTCAATTAGTTCAAAAGATAGAGCATAATTTCATTTTAAACATTAGTTATAGTTATACAAAATATGATGTATAAATTTGACCTTTTTCTTATGATGGTTATTTTGATAATTGAATCATTGGAAAATGTATAAAAGTTCCATAAAAAATTTATAATACGTTGTAGAAATACATAAAGGTGTTTATTATTTCAAAATAAATATGGCATATATTCGGGTTTCGAAATGTGACAATATAACAAACGAATACGAATGGAAATAATAGTCAACAATTAGTACGAAATCAATGGTACAAAAGGGGATGAAACAAATGTCGTATGAATTCTTAAAGAGAATAATAAGATGAAGGCGTTGATAGTAAGACGATAAGAAATAATAGATTAAACAAGTTGTCAATTTTGTTAGTGCGGTCGGTAGTTCACCAACATCAGCTCGTTAACTTAGCGGTGGTCGATACGCAATCGGAAATAAGATCTGTACAAAAATTTTAATCAAAGAAATTTCTTAATAATCACTTGTAATCAAATGAACGATGTTAGTGTTTAAAGAGAGAAGTCAAAGCACGGTTCACAATAGTGGATTTCGAGACAAACGAGAGTGACGGACATCATCCCGGATATACGGAAATTACTCTAGTGATATTTCATTATTCACGTGCGGAGAGATTCGAAAGATCTACCCAGTCGCATAAAGAAGATTGGACAAGAAGGAATGGTACAAAATCGAGACTTTCAAGTCATTTATCAACAGTCAGTAATTAGACGAACGGTCAAAAGAAATCAGTTATAAGACAAAATGAAGTAACAAGTGGAAAACGATCATCGAGTAAAAACGTATTCGTAAGCGCGTAATTCGTTCAAGAAAAGGTAATAAAACGTATGCGGATGCATAGAAATTGCGCTACATGCATAAAATATATAGGTTTTCAAAACTTCTTTTCACTTTATTTCATTTTATTTATCTTTATCATAAATACAAGTAAAAAGTTGATTATTATCAAAAATTTTAAGGTAACTACTATTCAGCCTAGCATGGCTCCTTCTAAATTAGACATAGGTGATCAGGCCATGTATAATTTAGGGCTAGCAATGTAGTGCTCAGTTTCGTCGAAAAGTATTACGTTTCTTATGTTTATATATAAACAATGCCATTTGTAAATGGAATTTAAGAATATTCTATAAATTTATAGGATACAAGTAATTTACGAGATTTTTAAGCAACAACTTAAATGTTATAAAAATTATTTCATATTATCAAAGTAAAACAATTTGTGAAAATAATGGTAATAAAAATGTCAATTAAAATTATAATGTGACATTTGATGAAGTATATAATAACCAAAGGTTTGCAGAAAGTTGCAAATAGTAGCTTATAGGAAAACCAATGAAATGGTTACGAGTTAATAAGGTTTCAAAAGGTTATATGGTTTAGACGGAAACGCCATGAGACACGTAATGAGAAGGTCGAAGAAGAATGTGAAGGTAAAACTTCAAAACTCAACCCAAATCAGTGGAAGGTTAGAAGAAAATAAAAATAAAATAACATCGAATGACAAATGAGTCATATATATGAAAAGAATAAATCAATCCATATGTGTATTCTATGTAAGATACTCGACACAACATGCTTTTAAGAAAGTATATTATTCGTTTTCAAATTACACCATTAATCCGGTAATTGCTAATCCTGTAATGTTTCTATTTTCAAACATTTTCACATGCAACTAGTATTCGTTAGTTGTGAAATAATATTCGTTAAAATTTTACGATCTCAAAAATACTTAGAAACGTTTAAAACCCATGTTCTGAATTTTCTATCAGATTTGACTTTTAAATATGAGCCGATTAATTGACCCGATAAATGACATCTCGAAGACTCAGAGTCCAAAGCTCTTTGATGCAAAACGACGTTTCAGACAACTTTCTAATTTTACCCTAGACCTGAAACCCAATATAAAATGACCAAAATACCCCTACAAGTTCTGTGCAGGTTTGACTATTTTATTTTAAAAACGCATGTTTTACTTTTATGTTTTGACCTGTTTATACACCCCCTGCAGTTTCTCCATTAAATATATTTTTCGACACTTCCTAACGGCTCAAAATATATATATATATACACATGTCTTGTGGATTTTACAACAACGAAAAATAATTCTCATAGTGAGCATCAAGTAAAAATATAGCATAATGAATGACATAAGATGCTTCAAGGTATCCAACATAAAATTTAGGAAGCAAAACGGTGAATGACGTTCTTAATTTAAGTTTCAAGGTGCAATGTAGGCAAATCTCCTTGGTGCCACGATTGTCCAAAAACACAAAACATAACAAGAAAAGAAAGGAACATTAACGGGTTGCACTCCGGGAGCAAGAAGGTTAATGAAAAAGGATAATACATGTTTATAGATGTAAAATCGTGTTCCAATCTGGCGCCATAATCTAGACGATGATTTATAAAATGACGATGACGTTACCGAGATATAAGCGAACTATACATTTCAGAGTCGATACATATAAATTTCAATGAATTAAATCTTCACATACAGTGCAAAACGGTGATAAAAATCAACAAAATATTATGAAAAACCATGATATTATTCAACACGGTTATAACAAGTGTTTCAAATGTGTGACTCACACGATGGCGGTTAGTCTATTCCAAGGACACATTGAGTTACACAATGGTCTAGAGACTACGTTCCAAGACGTTCAAGCACAAATAGCCGGAAAATGATTTGGATATCTTTATAGATATCTCGAAGGGTTAAGAAATGAACATAGCATACGCAGACGAAGGTATGTAAGGTCATAATATAAAATTTTTTGCAATAAAAGCTATTTAAATACTTCAAAAATAAATACAGAAAGATCTTGAAAATTCATTGTATTTATTTAAGTTAATCATTAATAAATGATAAACTTTTATCGGAAAGTTTAACGACATAAATATATATCGATAAAGGGATCCTAGATATAAATATATATCCATAAATGGATCATAGTATTTATTTATAAATACTTGCCAATAAGGTATACGTAATAACGTATACTAAAATTGTAATCCCAGAAGTAGCTTGAACCTGAAGTCACGCGAAGTCATGTGCACCGACTCTTTGAAAAATAAAAACTGACAGTTATAGTTTAGGTTTTTAAAATAAAGACCTTGTTCTCTATAACTCATGGATCTAGTACCAATCTTTAACACCCCCAAATTTACACGCAGCGGAATATATCTTTGGGTGCTAAACAATGGTATAAAAACACACAATTTATAAAGAACGACTCGAAAAGAGACGTTCCAAATTTATCGTTCCTAAAACATTCATCTGAGTATCGTAGTCCCAAGCAATCTTTACCAAAAGATAAGTTAAAACAACATATTAGTTTGTTTTAAAAATGGAACGATAAATAAATCAAAGAGTTTAAACAACAAAAGCAGTGCACAACTTCAATCCCGTGACCTCCAAGCTTCCACTTCTTGATTACCTGAAATACATGTGAGTAAAACTATCAGCAAAAATGCCGAGTGAATCTATAGGTTTATGTAATCAATTTGAACACAAGCAAAGATTATAAGTTTGTGGCATGCTTAACAAGCATCAAATAATAATTTGCATCAACAATAATAATTGTATATAGCATAAATTGCAATAAGCTCATGGAACCGATCCCTTAGACACTCCCATATCAGTCTAATAAGACGAGAGATTTATTAATTGTCGTTACCTCTAGATTATTGGTACATTGCCGTATACCTGACTTCTCAATACAATATGCGCAAACAGTGTGGAGGTCGGGCCTAAGCTTCTGTGACAAGTCCACACAAAATGAACAGGGCGGCTTCCCCCATAGATCTATTAATTGTACTAGCGGTTAACCCATCATAAGTTAATTAACGGTCCATAATTGAGGCTTTAACAATGGCAACACTTAATTCAATTTAAAGGCAACCACGGGTCCATTCAAAGAGGGACAAGCATACCATAAAAGACTTGTGTTCTAAGTTTATGAAAAACATGTATTCCCCCTCGCGGGTTTAAAATCATTTAATAACTAGTATAAAGCGAGGCTATAGACTCAGCTTAGTACTTATAGTAGTTGAAGTCGATCACCGACGATAGTAGATGCCCGATAAACACGACAACCGCAACCTAGCAAATAAGGTGCGTAAATTAATAATAGACTCGAGAAATAAATGATACATAATAAAATCAAACTCAAGTATAAAATCATGACAACTCGAGAGAGAAAGATACAAGTGGTTCTATTATAATCTCCTATATATTCATTTTATTATTCTATGCCTTTAATAAAAATCTGTCGGAACATACCGAATGTCCAAGCCGTTTTCCCATACTTAAACATATCAAATTTTTATGATACTACTCAGAGAACTTACTTACTATATGTAGAAAGTTTTCCCAAGAGCCCATCAAAAGATTTTACTTCTAAAGTTCCCTGCCCGACTCATCTATGAATCACAAAATCCGGACAGTTTAGCGACCTTGACTTACGAAACCATTTTGACCATTCTAAACAACTCCATTTAGAAAACCGACACTTGTTTCTAAAAATATACTCAAAACAATAAACTTTGAGCCTGAGAACAGCCCTTGAACCATTTTGAAACTCATTTTATAGTCCCCGAGATTCGATCCAAATATTGACAACAATTTTCGGATTGTGTCAACACTCGTCTCCCGGTACACGAATCTCCACCTAACAAGCCTAGTTTTTATCAAAAGTTGTTAGTAAAGTTGTCAACACTCGTCTCCCGGTACACGGATTGTGTCAACACTTGTATCATCATCAAAATAAAAAACCCAAAAATTAGAAGTTAACTTTTTTAACAAAAACATAGCATAAACATCAATTGATCATCACTAGTAACACATGCATGATCAAAATCTCCACCTAACAAGCCTAGTTTTTATCAAAATCAAAAGCTTAATGCATGTTAGTAAAAATGGTATCATTGGAATCACCTTGAAAAATTAGGAGGTGGACTTGAATTAGTTTTGGAAGAATCAAACAAGAAAAGAGGAAGGAGGTGGTGATTTTTGGTTAAATGAATTTTTAAATGAAATTTGGATAGTGGAGATTACTATATATAGTGTAAGGTTAGGGTAGTTTTTGCCAATTTGTGATAGTTTTGGTCCAAAATGTAAATATTAGTTAAAAAGCGGGAAATGACTAAAAGTCAATTTTACAAATATTTACGGGACTCAGGTTTCGTAAAAATACTTTTTAAAAGTTTAAACGCACACGAAAAATAATAATATAGCGACTCGATACGTAATTAAAACGATATCGTCGAAAGTATTAAAAATCAAAACGATAGATAATAAAATATAAAATTGTGGGCATCCGTCGGTATCACGATCACTAGTAGTCCTCGTTACTCGTCAAAATATTAAAATATAATATTCAATATCAGGTTCAACTTAAACCGTTAAGCATAATAGTATTTAACGTTATAAAATACTTCAAAATAATTGAAAATAGAATTAAATTATGACCTTATTTTTACGGGTTTTACAATTTTAGCCACTTTAGTATATTTTAGTATATTTTCACTTTTGGGAAATACTTGTAATAAAAGTATCTTACTCTTTGGATTGTGGAAAGTCGATACAATCATGACACTTGTGTACTCCTCATTTCCATTTAATCTAAGTATGATTTCCTTTTACTCTTTTCCATTTCATACATTATACTTAATTGCTATGTCAGGCTAAACTATTTGTGACTACATGGGTATGTAAATATAATTAATGATGATGCTATGATATGATCCTTTATAAATCGATTTTAAGTTAATGTCATAGAACCACGTTGCCACCTAGTTTTATCACATTGTTTTATCAAAATAGATTTGTTAGGATAGCTTCATGTCCGAGAGGGTCAAATTGTTATAACAAGTTTTTAAAGAACTTGTCTATAGTTTTTGAATATTTGGTTGGAGAGATCAAATTAGATAATTTGATAGAACATTGAACTTTTGGAAACTTGTTTAAGCTTAGTCGCTTAATAGACATAAGTCTTGAATCAAACAAGTGAATTGTGAAACGCCATTTTGACGAAAAAGGTTTATTACTTTTTTACCTACCTTATCATATCTCGATCATTATTATCATCATCACGAAATTATATGAGCTATCCCATTTGTAGTCATATTTGTCATTATATTTTAATCAACTATGTTTATCTTCAATTGTTATTTTGGTTATCAAAACGAAACTTAGTCCTTGCGAAAAATCATGGCTTACCTTTGAAAAACTATATTACAAACGAAAGGGTATACTTTCCCGTATCTGTGTTCTAGTCCCTTGTTCCGATAATCATTGTTATTTAAATTTAAGACTTGTGAACACGCTATCAAACCTATTGCTTTAATAGCCCCTCTCAAATTCACTGGGTGTCATATTAACCATGAATTCAAAAAAAAGTGTCAAAATTAGCCTAATTCAGAGGGAATGGGCGCATATTGCCACCTCTATTCTTTGATTGTGATAAATAGTCGTGTTGGGATCTTCTCAAATTCAATTTGAACCTGAACATGAAATATTTTGTTAACGATTTTCAAATCGATTCTATATATGCATACTTAATTAAGGTGGGTAAACTATCAAACTAACATAGTGTTTGTTATACCATAATAATTGTGAGAACAGAAAAGATAATTACGATGCAATAAATATATATTGTGAAATGTAATTATTCATTAATGGTAACGACTCATTATGTCAAAACTATTCGTTAGAGATCCCTTGTTTTTTTCATTACGTCTTTTAATTAAATCACAATTGCAAAAAACTCCATCATTAATTAAACGCGTTAAATAAATTTTCTATCATCAAAAGTATTTCATTCTTTTTATTATAATTCTATTGCATCTTATTAGACATAATTGTAATAAATCATTAAATTACAGTATTTATTCTATTATAACGTTCATTTATTTGAAGTTTCATTTCATCTTACCACACGAACCCTAAGGCCCTGTTTGGTTTGTCGTAATCCGACGTAATTGGATATAATTGTAATTGAATTAAATTACATAGGATGTTTGGTTCACATACGTAATGGAATCGTAATTCATTTTACATTACGTAGGTTGTTTGGTTTGCGTTGTAATTGTAATTCAGAAATTAAAATTACAACCATTGAGAGAATTCAGACTACATAAGAAGTTAGATGGAAAGTTTTGAGTTACGTTGTAATCAGTGTTTTTATACTTTAAAATACAGTATTTATAAATAATAATAATAATAATAATAATAATATAATAATAATAATAATTATTATTATTATTATTAAATTTTATTATTACAAAAAGTTATTATTATTAAAGTTACTATTATGAATTAGTAATTAAATAGTTATTATTATATTAATAAAATATATATATATCATAGCTTTAATAAAATAATTATTAGAATATATATAATATTAAATAAATAAATAACTATTTATTAATATGATAATTATTAAAATTAATTCTAAATAAAAATTATTATTAGAAAAATAAAAAGATTGATATTATATTAAAAGATTATTAACATTAGTAACATTAAAAAATATTAATTAAATATTTATCAATAAAAAAATTATCATAAAAAATTAGAAAATAACTAATTCAATTATTATTAATAAAATTATTACTATTAATAATAATAATGTCTTTATATTATTAATATATAAATATAATAATTATTAATATAATAATCATTGATAAAATAATTAATATAAAAAAATATTAACTATTGTTTTTATTTTTACAAACTAATTATTTTTAAGAATAATAAAAAACAATATAAATAAATATTATTTTTATTATTGACAAGCATCAAAAAGGCACCTAGGTTCGGGAGGTCGGGGATGATCAAAGAACATGATAGACATTGTTTGTTCTAGAGAGAGAAAGTTAAAGAGAGGTGAAGGAAAGTGTGTGTTTTATTTCAAGTGAAATGAAAACAAGGAAAATAACACTAAAAATTCCACACTCCCATGGAGAGTCATGGGGGGTATTTATATGCCTATCTTATCTAGACTATTCCTCGTATACAACTTTAGTCCCTGCGTATAGCAAAAGGTATATATCTAGTCCAACTCACGTGAAAGGCGCCAGCTTACCAAAAAGTAAGTCTAACAATCTTTCTCCAAGATGGTGAATCACGTGAGTTGGTTACAATTGATTCCTACAAGCAAAAATAAAGAAAAATAATAAACGAGAATTCCAGCATTCCTTGAGACAGTCTTCAACGAACTTCATCTTCTTGAATACTCCATCTCTATTTCCCTAGCTTGTAGAATCTAGTTGAGTTTTATTCCCTCCCAACTAGAAGGCCTTTCATTAAACAAGCAGTAAAGACTGCTCCCTCCCAAACAGATCTTTTAGAGGAAATCTGTGGGAGGTGATAACGTCATCAACATTCTCTCACAAATTGAAGCAATCACAATCTTGATTCTATAAGAGTTTACCAGAAGTACACACTCTATCCCGAACATGAAGTCAAACTGTAGCACCAGAGTCAATTAAGTCTCGGAAATGCACATTTCTCCTGACAGGACAGTGATGATATAAAGTTGCCACATCAAAGTCAATTAAGTCCCGAATGTAGACAACTTATCCCTTTATGTAGAAATGGTAACACCAAAGTCAAGTGACCCCGCATGTACACATTTCTCCCTCCAGGATGATACCTATTAAGGGAATCATCCTTCATGTGTGTACGTGGTATGCCAACTTCATACACATTTCTATCACTAGAAACACCTACTTTGTATCTTTCTTCCTTCTTCTTCATCTAATCTAATATTCCATTCTTAGTTTTTAATCTTGTTCTTCATCTTCTATATTTCTTGTTCTATAAGTCATGTGTTAAGTCTTACAAGTGGTATCATTTTCCAAGGGATTCGTGGATAGCTCTTGGGTGTTGTCCTTGTTTTTCTTGTGTTTCGTGATTCATATATCTTCTAAATAGTTGTAGTAGCAATTTGGGTACATTGGTTTCGATAGAAATATGAATTCCCAGGTAAAAATCTCATCTTTCTTTGTGCCTAAAAGTCTTGAACTTTTTATTCGTTACGATCCGAATATTGCGATCGCATAAACCTGGGGTTTCTACTTACGATCAAATATTATGATCACCTCTTACGATCTGTGTTACGATCTGACACTACGATATGTGTTACGATCTAACACTGCGATCGGTGTTACGATCACGACTTGCGATCACGTATTACGATCGAGAGTTGCGATCAGGGTTGCGATCACTTGTTATGATCAAGAGTTACGATCAGGGATTGCAATCACGTGTTGCGATAAATAGTTGCGATCAGGGTTGCGATCACTTGTTACGATCAAGAGTTACGATCAGGGATTGTGATCACGTGTTGCGATTAATAGTTGCGATTAGAGGTTACGATCAGACTTGCGATCAGACTGTGATCTAGACTTGCGATCTACATTCCGATGGACACTATCTAGACTTGGCCCGGAACATAGTTTACACGAAGATTAAAAAAGTTACAATTTTTAGGTCAAGTAAAATCAAATTTTTTCCCTACTAGGTTTTGTCTATCTCAAACTTAATTTCAAAATTTGGCGATACAAAACTTTTTCAGCTTACCGTTTTGTCGGACTGAGGAATTTTTGTCGGGCTGGAAAATTTCGGCAAAGTTTGATTTTGTTGAGACTCCAAAACACGCTTTCTACGAATTGAGATCCTGTTTTTCACACGACTTCTACTATGACTTATCAACAAGATAGTGATGCTGCGAGTTTTGAGCACCGTGATAGCAATGTAAGAAAGAAGAGGAATGCTGCCCATCTCCAGTCTCAGCTTCTTATAACACAAAAGGAAGAAGCAGGAATTCCACTTCTAGCTGAAGAGTTTGATCTCATGGCATCTGTAGCAGCATATGATGAGAAAGAAGGGGTGACTACCGACTCCATCTTGATGGTTAATTCGCAGCAATCATCCACATCGGTAGTTCAACCTGACAGAGCTCATGTGTATGATTCAGACGGTTCCTCTGAGGTACACCCACATCTCAATGATAATTAGTTATATAATATGTCTAATCAGGAGGAAGAGTATACTGAGTCATTTGAGCCTTCCACTGAGACACACGGGGTTCAAACGAATAATAGCAATATTATTTCTAATGTGCCTAGTGTAGACCTAAGTGGAGATCAAGTAGCGCAACCTACAACCCTTCCTGATGAGACGCATGCGTATTATAAATCATTATTTGATAAGCTTGCCAAGGATGTTGCTCATGCGAATGTGGTTAATAATAAGTTTAGAGAAACTAATGCCAAATTGACCACTGGGCTTGCGGGATATAAAGAACGGGAGAAATTTTTTGATATTCATCATGCTAAAATCAAGGAACTTGAACAAGCTCATGCTACATCGGTTTATCAAGAAAAATGCACCACTAAGAAATTAAATGATGAAATTACCTCTCTTAATAAACAGCTTTCAACTGAAAAATCTATCATTTTGGATTTAAAAGAAGAACGAAAAAAGCTGAAACATGATTTCAAAATTCGAGAAGATGGGCTTCTTGAGGATTTTTGCAAAGCTCAGGATAGGATTAGGGAATTAGACAACCTTTTGGTAAACGTGGCCAAACTATGCAAACGATAAATATTCTTGCACCTTAATAAGTGTGGAAACACTTATCCTTTTGCCACTTATTTCCAATAATAACAAGACCAAAACGTGTATTTTATGTCGTAAAAGTCGAAATTATGCGTGGTTTATGTTTTTATTGTGTTTCAGGATAAAAATATGCAAAAGGAAGAAAACATGGGCTATCACGGGCTTTTATCAAAGAAAACGAGAAAAGACGAAGTCAAAAGATCAAGAGTGTAAAAAGAACGGAAGTCCAAGGCCTATTCTGAAGATTTATCGAAGAAAATGTCTAAAGACGGAAGTTTAATGAAGTCGTAGAACTCAAGTCTAATAGAAGAAGAAAATTATAAGACAAGTTCAATTTATATCGACAAATCCCGAGACGACGTCGAGAAAGACAAAGAATTTAATTCGAGTCGAGACGAGAAGAAAGAAGGAAGCAACACATGCACTCCCCACCTCCTATATATACCCTCCTAATGACACATTAGGAGGGTGTTATTTAATTAGTTCATTTTTCAATTTTAGTAGTTTTAGTTTTTAGAGAGAGAAAGTGTTTAACTTTCTCTCACTATAAAAACTTCATCTTTTATTCCTTTCTTGTTTGAATCAAATCTTTACTTTTGAGAGTTTAATCTTGTTTTTGATCTTAATCTTCTTCTACCTTTCTTGTTTTTAATTTTGATCTTTATTAGTGATAATCTTTGATTTTATTTCATCTTGATGCTTATGTGAATAAAAAGTTTATCTTTTTATTCTTCTCCAAGTTTTAATACGGATTAAGTTTTGAGCTTTTCATGCTTATTGACTTAGTTTGTGTTTAGCTTATTTACGTTTTAAGTTTTCTTAAAGTTTTAGTCTTTTTAAAGTTTGATTTAAAAGTTTTGCTTATTTAAAGTTTTGAGAAGTTCTCATTTTATGCTTATTAGTTCGTCTTATTATTAATTTGATTAAGTCTTGGTTTGAGCTTGTTAAAAGTAGCTTAAAAACATGGCTTATTTCGTAGTGCAAGTCATCAGAAAAGGGTAAACCCCTTTCCGACTGGACATTCCGATTAGGGCTTGTTATTCCGATCAGATCACTAGTATTCCGATCACAAGGATCGGAATAGGGTTTCTGGATTCCAATCGTGATTCCGATCTGGATTCCGACGAGGGGGAATTATTTTGATATTCTGATAGCTTTGCTTTTAGATATTCCGATAGGACTTGTTTTCTTGCATTCCGATAGATACTTATTCCGACAGGATTCCGACTGTGTTTCCTTTTACATATTCCGATCACATTCCTACAAGCCACATTCCGATCTTATTCCGACACGCATTTCGATGGGATTCCGATTAGGATTATTCGGATGGGTTTGAGATTTTTTTTTTACAAAGTTTTTAGTTTTACAAAGTTTTCAAGTTTTAAATTCCTTACGTTTTAATTTCCAAAAATTGCACGCTTCCCGAAATCTCTGTTTTTACCAAGTGTTTTTCTAGTAATTTTTTAGTTTAATTTTTAAATCTCTTATTTTACTCAACAACATTTTCAGATTTACTTTTAGTTTAAAATAGGTAACCAAACCATTTATTTTTCCACCAAGAACGACTGAGTCGCACTTTTAACTAGTAATCAATTCGAAAAGATCGGTTTAACGAACTTTCATAACTAAGTATAATCTAGTTATTACACATAAAGTTAATGAGATAAATTACACCCGTTACAAAATGGCTTTAGGTTGTCCTCTTCCTCCCAATCCCGAATATATTAAGCAAGTTCAGGCCACAAATCAAACTCTATATAATGGTAGTGTGCTCTTGTCTAAGGAGCATGATCCTCCTAGTGTGCATGAATCTGAGGAAACTACTGAACTTGCAGTAGAGACTCGTTTAAGAATGAAAAAGCTTGATAAAGAAGTGACACATGTTTATTATCCGAAGATTAATCTTCCAACTGTTTTTGTTCGGTCTAAAATGAGTACTGAAATGCTTTTTATACCGAGTGAGGAATTGTCGGATGATCCTCCTAAACCGAGTGTTGCACGACGATTTCTTAATGAGCTAAAAGATAACTTTTTCATTCTCAAACGTGTTGTTAATTCAAAAATTACTGTAGGAAACTTTACTTCACCTGTTCAGATTGAAGTTCAGAATATTCTTCACAACGAGATTAATCTGATCATTAATCAAGTTGATGCTAGGATAAGCAATCTTGAGAACGCTTTTCTAAAAGAACTAGCCAAATTTGTTGAAGACCTTAAATCTTTGGCGAAGGAGGCTGATGAATCTCTTGTTAGAATTAAAGTTTTGGAAAGCGACCTTGCATGTCTCTCGAAAGCAAGTGACAGTGGTGATTATGTTGATAGTAACCCCGTTGTGGTAAACATCTCTGTGTTTGACAATGAAACCCTCCAAAAGGAGTATGATCGTACGAACGAGAAAATGGAGTCTTATGTCATCAAAAGGACAACGAATTCACCGATCTTTGGAATAAATATGTCAAAAAATGTGATGAATGTAAGGATGACAAACTCTCGCATGATAAAGCTTACAATAAACTGCAACAAACAATCGAACAGCTGCAAGCTCAGTTAGGAGGTGAATGTCGCGACAGTGAGCCTTCAACAAATTTTAATCAAAAAGAGTTCACAATTCTTCACAACCGATATGATTTTCTTCAGAAACATTGTCATTCTCTTGAACTTGCTTTGCAATACAAAGTTGGAAAAGTTCCAGATGACAGTTGTAACTTACAAGTAAAACTCTCTGAATCATTTCGGGAATTGAGCTAAAAGATAGTGGAAATTTCTGAATTGAAACCTCAGTTGCAAGACAAAGACATCGCGATTGCTGAGTTGAAGAAACTTGTTGGAATGTTGGGTGGAAAAACTATAGAACCTATGGTTGTAAAATCAATTGTTAGACAACCCAATGCGTACAAAGTACCAAAGCCATCTATCTTAGGAAAACCGCCTTCTAATGTTTCTAGGTTATCTCCTAATACCGATGTGCAATCAATTGTTCCAAAACCAGCCATATCACCCTATGTTCCACCATTTAGGGAACCCGCTCTTGCTAAACCCAACCATGTGAATGCACCTTCCACTACTCCTAAGAGTACTCCCAAGCATGTGATTCTTATGCCCACAAAGGAATCTAAAGGGTCAAATGATGTTGTTCAAACCAACAATCTAGTGAAGGGTATGCCAAAAGGGAACATTCAGAAAGTAAACCTAGTGTATTCACCACCTAGTAAACAACCAACTGCTAGAGTTCAACACACTCCTAATGGTAGTAAACCAAAACCTAGGATCCCTTACCAGCAACCTAGGAATTGGAAACCACCAATGAGTAGTCGTGTATCGAACAAGGTGCCTGAATGAACAGCAAAACCTAGGTACACAAGGACTTTTGAAAATTCCAACTCCATGTATGCCCCACGTGTAAAAAGGGCATTCACCATGGAAACCATGCTCATTGCACTCTACAATACCTCTATGAGGTAAACTCTCATGCCTTCTCATAGAGAAAGAATGTAGAATCCATAAGACAACAAGGAGATTCCCACCCGTCACAAAGAAAAGCAATGACAATAAATCCTCAAGGCGGGTCAATGCAGGACCTAGTTTCTCTCCAAAGAAGTCTTCCGCTGTGCAAGAGAACACTACTCCTAGATCTAGTCTTCAGTGGAAACCAACGGGTAGGATCTTCAAGGAAGTTGGTCTTATGTGGATTCCCATCGATAAGAGTGATGACACCTGCTCCAGCACTAACGCGAGTGTTCTGAATGTAGAAAATGCATTTGTTACACCTAACACTAGTATTTGTGCAAACTCTTCTTCTGTCATTGCAGGTACAACAACGCATTCTGAATCCATTTCTTCAAAGAGTTCCAATTCCGTACATTCGACATCACCTTCTTCTACTGTACAAAGGTCTATTTTGGATTATTTTTGAAAAAATTGAAAAAATAAAAATACAAAAAATATAAAACCTATAAAAACAAAATAAAAAACAAAAATCTTTCAAAAATACAAAAAATATCCTTCTCGACATGTCTTTCAGTTTTGATAATATGGACGTGCCTAGAAATGTCGCTCTTTAACAACACCGGTGTGTACATAAAGCTCGAATGAAAGTTCAAATGTTTTCAAAACATGTCATTTCTTTTTTCTTCGGATGATTTACAATTACTTCAGATTGTGACTCGTGCCTCAAAGAAAGGAAAGTTGATCACGGATAATAACTTATCCGTAACAACGAGAAAATACAATCTTCTCGGTCATGAGCGGTCAATAAAAACATTCCATGTTTTTAAGCTCATAAACGACTTACAATTAAATGTCAGACTATAACTCGAACTTCAAATAAAGGAGAGTGTATCTTTAAAGATTACTTATCCTAATAACGGGTAGATCAATCTATCACCGGTTAAGCTTGTCACGAAACATTCAAAGTTTTGAGCTCAACATCATGGCTTATAGTCACATGTCAGACTATCACCCGGTCCCAAAGAAAGGAAAGTCTATGACTTTTCCTCGTCAACGGGAAATTAATTTTTTCTCGGTCATGGGCTTATATTAAAACATTCAAAGTTATAAGCTCATGAATTCAAGGAAAATGTTCATTTATGTACATTTTTCCTCAACAATGGGAAATTCAGTTTTCTCGAGTTTGAGCATAATTTTTCAAGGTACTTCAAAACTGTGTGCTCATACACTCCCCTATTTTAATTAGAATTTCTTTTCGAGGGGGAGTCCAAACTTTCATGCAACATTATTCTCTCCATGTTTTATCACTAGTTTCACAAAAATGTCTATCACATTCAATTTTTGAGGGGGAGAATAGTGATTAAAATGTGTTCAAAATGTGTCATCTTGGATAAGATCTTTGATATAAGTGCTTTCTCTTCCTAATATGTGCAAAAACCTTTCATTTGATGATGCACATATGTAGGGGGAGCGTTTTGGTGATATAGAAAACTCTCAAGGTGTAAACATTGATTTCATCAACACCTTGATTGCCTTTTCAATAGGTTTTTATAATTATGATATCTATATCCTTTAACACAATTATTCACGACGATATTGGTGTCAAAAGGTGGTTAGGTACTCGTCCTATGATCTGACCAAAACCGGAGGGATCTTCCCAGGGACAATCCATTAGAACTTAGAAGTCCTTAGGAAAGATGGAGTAGTTGAGTGAATGGGAATAATGCCGACTAATGACTTAAGCTAGCACTGGAACAATCACAACAAGGTGCTAGTTATGACGTCTTGGTAAGCATTGAAGGGGTTGAAGAATGAAAAGAAATGTAAGGATAAAGGGTGTAAAGAAATCAGCCCTCCATACAACTTAGGCAGAAACCGGGTCAATACATCTACTATCAGAATCACGTTGATGATTTCTGGTATTGAAGACAAAGCATCATGGACCCAGTGATGCAAAGCACAACCCATCCCAGCCTACTCAAGCTTCTCTCAAAAGAAGTTTGTTTTTACTGTCATGGAGTTCAACTTATTTCTATCAACTTTCTCACTCCGAGATAGTAGATATTGAAAAGGTGACAGTCTGCTCCAACATCCGATCACCAAATAAACGTACACTTATAGAGTCTAGAGCCAACGAGATTCAGCAAAAATCTCATTAGGACACTTATTTCATATATCAATTGTTGTTCTTTAACACAAGCGATAATTTACAGAGTCCTACTGATGGTTGTAATTTTACACTTGTTTAGGAAAACAAGGTAATTAGGGTACGTATTAACAAGTGATTTAGGAAAACCACGAGTTATGACCCAAAGTGGGGATTGTTCTCAAGGAGGCTTGGTGTGTGTGTTAAGAGATGATTAATTATATGATTATATTGATTATGAGAAAGAAAATAGAAATGAGATAAGAAGAGAATGACGGTTACGATGACAATTTACACTAAGACGAAAAGGTCGTACACGTAAAACCGTAAAAGCACCAAAATTAAAAATTTACTCTAAAAATTCCTAGAAAATTGCCATAAATCCTAAATAAGGCAATTAGAGTTTACAAAAAAACAAAAATCACCCAAACCTTTTATTTAATTAAATAACGATTTTTTAATGCTAATTAAAGCCCTAAAAATCAATTTAAATTAATAAAAACCCCAAAATGAGATTTATCACTTTGTAAACCTCTAAAATGACCTAACTTAATTTAAAACTATTTTTGAAAATTTTAAAATTAATTAAAACTATTTAAAAACAATTAAAAACTATTAAAACTTAAAATAATTATAAAAATTAATCTAAGGACAATAAAAATATTCTAAAAGTTGTAAAATTCCTAACTTAATGTATTAAACCTAAGAAAAATCTAAAAACTTGCAAACTAGCTTAATTTAACCTAACTAAACAGAAAATGAAGTTGAAATTACAAAATACCCCTAATGGGCCTAGAAATGGGCCAAAAGTCCAAACAGTCTCCTTATTGGGCTCAAATAGGCCCAATAAGCAAAATGTTGTCCAATTAAGCCCAAAAACTCCTATCTGACTCAAAATTTGATTTTAAACACAACTTTTCAAAGGCCCAAAAGCTGAAAATGTGAAATAAGCTGACTTATACCAAACAGCTTATTCTTAATGGGCTTTTTGGCCCATTAAGCTATAAGATGATGCCATAAGCTCAAATTAGACACACAAGCTTCTTTTGAGTTGCTTAAGACTTCTGTAAAAAGAAATTTGAAAAAATTCCAAGGAATAAGCCTGAAAATGCAATAAGTAATCTACAGAAAATGACAAAATAGTCGTTTTTGAGTTCTAGGCTATCCCAAGAGCTGATTCAAGTTTCAAAAGATTTTAAATGACTTAACTAAGCTTAACAACAAAAAGTTTTCAAATAAGTTCAATCAATAAGCTGGAATATGCAAATAAGCACTTATGAAAAAGTCAAATGAGTTGGTTTTCTAGCAAAAAGTCAAAGTCAAAGTCTAATAAGCTCCAGTTCAAACAAATGGGTCAAATAATGAAGATCTATCACAAAAAATAAGTTGTTACAGGTCTGGATAAGCCAATATGGCTTATTGATAAGCTGAAAGCAAATTAACACTAGTAGGGGCTAGTTTTGGGGTCTGAGCAGTGGAAACTTTTTCCACTGCTTGACTTCTTGACTTTTTTGTCTAGTGACTTTTTTGGAGATTCAAGTTACACAAAGGCACCCAAATTATTAGTGGATCAAGAGGAGTCAAATACAACAAAGAAATCACAATCACTAACAGCCAATTAGTACAGTTAAATCAAAACATCCCCAGATCTAACACAGACATGAAAAAATAAGCAGTTAAGCACTTATAAGCTGTTTTAGCAATTTTCAGCCAACCAAATTGCACCAAAAGCATACACAAGCTATTATAAACTTAAATGAACAAGTTTAAACAGTTTTCATGCAATGGCTCAAAGCCTAAATCAAGATTCAAGCAGATGAAGGTTACTGATGAACACTAACACAAGCAGATTTTACTTTTGCTGATGCACTTGACCAACAAGCCAAATTCAATTACTCAGATCTATCACATATGTTATATAAATGATGTTTTAACAACGTTTAACCCAAAGCATGCATAAATTCTAGATTTTACCAAAATCTTAGGTCAAAAACAGTTAAACTCAATGAGATATAGCACAATGTTTGATTTGAGGTTTCAAACCCAAAAACTTGCAGCAATATGCACTCAGCCAAGTATTTAACAGATACAAAGCACAAACACAAACTTCTAACCACACAATAACAACTTATGATCTTAAACAGGTAATCCCAAACACCCTTTTAACTTTTCAAAACAAAATTTTCAAATCAAAAGTGTTATCCAAGACCACCTAAACCCAAATAAGCACAATAACAAGTAATATATGCAGATTTAAGCAAGATTACACCATAAAATCACCAAGAACACAAGTAGCACACAAATTCACAAAAAATCAAGATTTTGACAGATTTTGGGTAAAAAGGTGTGTACCTCATGGATGTACATCCACACCCACGAATTTTGAGCTTATGTACTAGCAAGAACAAGTACAAGCTTCCACAAACAACCCTGCTAAGAATCAACAAGGTTAAGAGCACAATATCAAAATCAGAAAAGTTAAAAAGCCTTGATTAATGCAACTCTTGTACCCCACACTTGATTATCCCCAAGTTATATGCTTCACCACACCTTGATAACTTAATATCAGGATGCTATGATCAGCTTAATAGCCCAAGAATTCCAAGGTGTACCAAGAAACTTAGCAAAATATCAAGCTTGAAGGAAAATGTGCAAACTTTTGCACACTCCTTAAAAACAGGTTTTGAGATTCAAGATTAACAAACTAAGAGCAATAATAAGCAGTAAACAACAATGGCACTTGAGTTTTTTTCAAAGCTTCAAACACATTTAATTAAACTGAATATGGATTTACAGAATATATAACAAATGAAAATTCAAGAGCAATTTGATACTAAACTAGTGTTATGCCTTATATAGGCTACAAGAAGTGATTCCAAACCCTAAAAACGTGAAGCCTAATGTTACAAAATCCCTGAAATGCCCTTGAGAACTTTTGGCAGTTTGTTGAATCATGTGATGGAATTGGCTGTTTGTGTGTTGCTGGCAAGTTTGAATTGCATCCAATGGCTTGAAATAAGCTTAAGGAGTAAGCAGGATCCTTGGACGTTGGATGACTGGCCTCTTTTGGCATTTTACCCAAAGGTGGTGTAGAAGGGTTTATCATGTGAGCTGGTATGGTGACGTGGCCAAGGGTTTAAGGTGGGGTTGGGTTTAGTCTCACCTTAATCACAAATCTGGAGTGAATTAAGGGGTATTATCAAGTATTAAACAAATACCCAAATTTGCTTATGAACTTCAAGAACACAAGTTTGATCTTCTTTTGTGTTTAAAAGGGGTGTTTAGCGCCTTAATTAAATAATTAATTTAGGTTTGGTTAGACGGTTGTGAGTGGAGAGTGAGGTGGAGGCAAGGACGGATTTCATTGGTTGAGAGGTGTTAGTGGGACAAGTGGCGTTCATTGGTTGGTCTAGGTAAGGTTCATTGTCTTCCAAGAATAGACCCCCTTCTTTCCTTTGTCTTTCACTTGAAAATAAAATTGCCTAAACTTCAATTCCTTTGTTATTGAAGTTTCACTTTTCACACTTTTGCCCCAAAAAGTTTTGTAAAATGATTTTAGGGGTATTTCTTGCCAATTCTTGATTCTTGAAGGACTGATTTGGCATTTTCTTCATAGATAATGGTCTTGACTTGTTTCTTTGACTTCTTGGAGGACTGAAATTGCCAAGTCATGATTAATGAGGGACCGTTTTTGCCATTTCTTCAAAGTCAAGGGTCCTTTTGGTAATTTTGATATTTTTAAAGGACCAAATTTGTAATTCTTGTAACTTAAAGTTCTTCATGGTATGTTTGACTTTGAGAAGGATTAATATTGACATTTTAGTTTTGTTGAGGGACTAAAATTGCCAATTCTTCTTAGTGGAGGGCCCTTTTTGCAATATTGACAAACTTTAGGGACCAATATTGTAATTATGAAGATACAAGGGTATAAAGTGTCAATTCTTCAATATTGGAGGACCCTTCTTCATAAATCTTCAAATCTTCAAGGGTTTTCTTTGGAAAATTCTTCATTAGGGCTTGGTTCAATGTGCGGCTTCGTTTCTCGTGTTCGTTTTTGCATGATTCTTGTGATCTTTTGTCATTTTCTCAATATACGTACCAAAAATACACAAGAAAAAAACACAAGCATATATTGGGGTATTTTCATGATATTTTATGCATTTAAAGCCCTTTTTGGACGATAAGACTATGTATAAAAGCAGTCTCATCACTCCCCCATACTAAACCATTGTCGTGCCCTCACGCAATGCTAGAATAAAGTATCGTAGCACCTCCAAAATTCATTTTTATTTACTTTATTGAATGATAAACTAGCTACAATACTACTATTACTACTACATGCGTTTTAGACATAATGTATGATTTTCATCGCAAAATGGGACGTTTAGGTTCATAGAATAAGAACACGTGAGTGATTCGTTAGAAATAATTTCATCGTCCTTGATTTTCACCCCAATTCCATGGCAAGCGTGCAATGAGATCATTGTCATTATAAGTTAGTAATGCTAACACTACTCATATGCCCTAATCACGTACTTATCCTCCCATTTTCCTAAGTTGTATCTCTTATATTTTATTATGTCTTGAATGTTTCACGAGGATACATTGTTTGACTTATGCGATAATAGAGATTTAGGTCTAAAAATAGAGTCCTAACAGTGTAACCAAGACCATCAAATCAATAACCCCTCCTAATAGACAATGATGTCAAAAAATTAAGTCAACAAGAAGGATCGATAAACACGGTTCTAAAACGGTTTTGAACATGAGACTTATTACCAAGACTTTTATATGCCCCCTAACGGTAGGGCCTTATTATCTTTGGTTTACCTCCATCTTTTATTCAACTTCGCCATGAAGCTTTTATTATGACTTCGGTCTTGCCTTGCCTTTTATTATCCACCTCATCGGTAGTTTTATTAGCCAAAGACGTATATCCTCACGCTAAGGCGAATTTTGGATCTTTAAAGCTTCAAAGATTAAGGCTTGATTCACTTTTAATTTTGCATAGATTTTTCGGCCTTGTGAGGCTTCAAATTCTTTGCTTGATTTAGGTAAGCACTTGAAATCTTATTATTGGGTGAAGCTTTTGATTATTCGGGTGCCAATATGTAACATCCCATTTTGATAAATGGAATGTCACGCGTAATTATGGAGTGTCATCAAAGCATGCAAGGTAATATGTACTAAACATACATGACCATAGGGAAAACCGGAATCAAACATCGGTTCCAAAACATAAGCCCAAAACATAAATAAAGTAAATGAACAAAAAGGAAGACTAAATAAGCATAAATATGAAGGCAAGAGGAGAAGGAATCTAACGTAGCTCCCATCCTATGCGTGTCCTCCAAATGCTCCAGTTTGTCCTTGAGTACCTGCCGTTTTGGGACATGGAAACGAAAGTAACGGCTGAGCAAAATGCTCAGTGCACGGATATAGACAGAGTATAAATGACTGAAACATAATTATAGACTTAATAGCAGCGGAATTGTATAAGTCCTGAAAAACCTGGAACATGTTCATAAAACTGGTTTTATAGTTTGAAAAGCCTTATATTTATCTCATGAAAACTGTTTAACATCTTTTACCATTAGCCAATATAGGTCATGAAAATCCACCGTGCATGAATACTTGGAGGGGTGACCTCATCATGCAAATTAGAGGGGCTACCTCTAATTTAATATACTGATTTTGGGTAGGAGGGATCAGCTCCTTGTGAAGGATGCAAGGTACACACCACATTCACACTGAGTAATCTGCTGAAAACATGTAAATAGGATGCACCCATACGCCCCACATGATAAATATAATAAATGGCCGAAAGCTGAAGGGATGCCACGAGCAATCACTCCGTCGTGGTGAAGTCATAACACCAGTGGCTCTAGTGTTATGGTTATGGTACCTCCATAACTAGGTGAAACTAGTCATGCATGCATATGGATATAGGTATTATAAATTAAACATAAGCAAATCAAACATATAAACTTATACAACGGGAAAACAGTTGGCTGCATGCGGGGAATCCTAATAAGGAAAGAATGTTTATACTGAAAGGACGGGAATCCGTACCTTATTTCCAGTGAACGAAGAAGACGAACTGAGGAGAGTCCTACTTCGGTATCACTAATGCTACATAAATACATACGTGTATAAGTATCTGATTACTAAATACGTAACTGGTTTTATGTCATGTCTTAGCTTATTTTATACATTCATGTCATGTTTTACTGTTTTAAGCTTTAAACTGTGTTTATCTTATATTTTGTCTATTCTGATTATGTATTACTTGTATTTCATGTATTATTATACTTACTGTGTAATAATAAGTAACTTTCTAAAAATAGCTGGTTTCCTAAAATAGAAAGTTTCCAAAAATAGAGAGTTACCAAAAATAGAAAATTTCCAAAAATAGAAAGTTTCCAAAAATAGAAAGTTTCCAAAAATAGAATTACTGCTTAAAATAGATAAGTTTCTAAAAATAGAAAGTTTCCATAAATAGATTAGCTGCCTTAATTAAATAAGTTTCTAAAAATAGAAAGTTTCCATAAATATATTAGTTGCCTGAATTAAATAAGTTTCTAAAAATAGAAAGTTTCCATAAATAGATTAGCTGCCTGAATTAAATAAGTTTCTAAAAATAGAAAGTTTCCATAATTAGATATAAGTTGGTTAAATAAGCTAAGTATATAAGCTTAAGTGTTTTCTGATTATTTTCTTAAGTCATAATGATATAAGGTATAGTTTATTAATTATTACATGTAATTTAAATAAATTATAGGTTAAAAGTATTTAATTAAATATATCATGTTTTTAATTAAATAAAGTTAAATACTTAGGTTAAAGCATATATTATTAACTATTAATAATATAACCTAAGTCATGTTAATTAATTAATTATAACCATGGTTTTTAATAATTAATTTATTATAAGGTCTAGAAAAAATATAAATACTTAGGTTAAAAATTCCATGATCTAATAATTAAATTATAACCTAAGTCATGTTTTATTAAATTAATTATGTCATATTTTATTAATTTAATCTTTAACATATGATTATTAAAAACATAATCTTAACATAAACCATGAACCAGATCGTGACTAGAAACCATGAACCGGACCTGTAATCAACACCATACCCCGAACCAAGGCTGGGGTATCCCTTGTTTGCTGCTGCCATGGGACCCACACCACCATACCGATACCATGAGGTCTCGGTGGTGGTTCATAAGCCAAGCCGAGACCCTTTGGGGGTTCGGTTTAGGCGGCGGCTAGAACAAACACCCCTAAACACCCTTGTTTTGATTCACCCCATAATCATAGACATGTTTTAGTAAATGTTTTTAATTAGTTTTTAAAAACATCATGATTTTATGTGATTCAACAAATCAAAACATTAAAGAAAAAGGTTAAAAAGCTATACCGAATACGTGGATCAAATAAGGATGAACACACACGAATCCTTGCATAATTTCCAAGATCAAAATCAACCCGAACACCCCTTCATGGTGTTTATAGGTGGCGGCTAAAAGAAGAGGAAGAAGAAGGATTAGGGTTTTCTTTGTTTTCTAATTTTTGTAAAAATGAAACATGTTTTCCTCCTTTTTTCCAAGTTAGCTAATTTTGCATGGGCTAAGCCCATTTATCTTCCTAATTTCGTGGTATGGGGCCCACATTGGGTAACCCGAACATTTTCCGTGTCTAATTAATTAAGTGTGTTCTTGTGTTCGTGTTTTACGCGTTTTAATTAGTTATCGATCGTGACTTAATATATTTATTCGTGTTCGTAATAAATAATATATACATACGTAATATTAGTTTGTGATTAATTTACATTCATGATTTCATGTTCGTATGCTCGTGATTATAATTATTATTTGAATAATTATCGTGTGTTCATACGTAATAAATACTTATCGTGTTCTAACACGTACGTAATACTTAAAATTCTTATACGTGAAACGTAAACATGTTATAAAAGGAAAGTTCTAATCCTATACGTACGATCTTAAGGGTAATATTCATGGTAAAAGTATGCGGGTTTTACAACTCTTCCCCCCTAAAAAGAATAATTCGTCACCGAATTATAGATAACGTAAACTGAAAGAGAAACATACGCGAATTAATTGAGCGGGTATGTAAGATAAATGAACGTGCAGGTGACCTGGCAGAAGGAGCGCGGAACGTGACATGTCTTGAAAGGACATGGGACGTGACGTGACTGAAAGGACATATCTAATTGATAAGAGAAAAACGGATAAGAAGTCCGGATGGACTTGTCCGTTTCCAAGTGGCATCCCTCTTGGAACGGTTCCTTTAAAAGATTTTGACACGAATGATAAATCTTGGTCCTCCTGACCTTGACTTGAAAATACGAAAAGTTCATTGACATCAACGTAAGATAGATCCCCTGAATTTGATCGAGGGAATGAGAATTAACGTGTAAGGGCAACTAAAACGTTATCGTGCAAAACACTCTAACTTAACTGATAATTAGAAACGATGCGCGAGACATAAAGAAACGTAGTACGTGAAAAATTTTGAACGTGACACGTTAAAAATTTTGAACGTGATACGTTCAAAATTTTGAACGTGATACGTTGAGATATGATGAGTGTAGTATGAGTAAACATATCGTGACCATGATACGTGTAACATATCTTGATCATGATATGAGGAACGTGGAATGAACATGACATGTGAACCATATCGTGAACATAGAATATAATGGCGGTAACGCCAAACGCTACAAGGTGAGACATAGAATATGACGAGAAACGTCTATCTGAGGATAGGGAGTTATACTAAACTTGGGTCCGGTCTCTCAAGTTCTTGCAAAACTTCCCAGAATGAGAAAAAAATGAACGTAAAATCGTAAGCCGAGATGCCATCATGAACGTGAATAGTGTCATGAACGCGAGCGCGAAAGCAAGTCGTGAAATTTGAAAAAGGACGTGAAGTAAATAAGGAGCACAATTATGAATATTTGTCTGACCCGATAACTGAGGGATTGCCAAGTGATCGGATGAGCCTTGGCTGGAACATGTCCGATCAATCTGTTGGTTTTTAAATCCTTGCGGATGTAAGGATTCTGTAGACTTGATCAAACTGTTGGCAATAACACAGATAGCATCTTGCTTCTTCTGAGTTTGCGTTAATTTGGTAACCAAAATCCATGGAGATCTTGTCCCATTTCTGTTAACAATTTCAGATGATGAAAACATCCCAGTCTGTTGGTGTCCTATCTTAACCTGTTGGTATGTCAGGTACTTAGATATGAACGTAACTGTATCTTGCTTCGTAGAACTTGATACATAGGAGTTTGCGAAACTCTGAGTCTCTGATTCTAGACTTCTCCTAGCGTAGGATTTTCTAGAACACCTAATGTAGTGTAGGGTTCTCTCCTTTACGCATAAGCTGAGTCATGGTAAGATTAACCGTAGAAACCCATGTGATTCAGCGTGGCACTGTAATCAACCAGAATTGATATTGGCAAAATATTCCAGGGTAAAATTTCCCTTGTCATAGGATTTGCAACATAGTGCAGATATGGTCTTCCTATTCTTCTCTAGGCTTATAGGAAATCAGGTTATCCATAATGAAAACACTGATGAATTTGCTATGAGTTCATGGAAACTCATTCTTATAATGCCGTTGGAGCATTGATGAGACTAATTCAAAATCATAAATCTAGCATGACTGAGTCGTGTACGAATAGCAGTCATGGACATGTCCTGCTCTTTCACTCGTCACTGTTGGCAGCATGATCATGAATTTGATCTTGGAAAAGTGATTAACACTATAAGGTCGATTGGACATGTTGTCAATACGTGGAGGAGAATAACGGTCATGAATGGTGATTTGTTTAAGTCGACGGAAGTCGACACATAATCTCATGGTACCGTCCTTCTCCTTGAAGGTTCTTCTAGAATGTACGGGAAGATTTTGGAATAATCACTGGCTATGCGTAAAAGGACTTAAGTAGTCGTGTCTTACTGACATCTTGAAAATTTTAGCGACCATGGCTAACAACGCACATGCTTGTAAGCATTGATAATTTGTACAGATTTTCCTGATGGAAAATCAAGCTGAATGTATTCAGGAGCCTGAACATTACTGTACGTAATTATGAATCGTAGCATGTTGTGTTGTTCATAGTCCATAATTAGGATAAAGTTCATCTCGTGTCTGTCCGAGGAAATGCGTTAGCAGCTTGGATCTCATCATTAAGCTGAAGGAAAACCTTCATATACATGGGAATACGTAAGGCGTCCTTCATGGTCATGAGTATATGAAATATGGTGAAAGAAATGAAAGTGACATCGGCAACGTGACAGTTCTCACTGATGCGCTGGTAATGGTATTGAAATTCTTGTGGCCTGATTAATACATGGCACAACAAAATGGATATACCCTTGGAGGGTACCCTGAATTTCTTAGTAATGTTCCATAGTTGGACATGAGTCATGTGTGCTGACTCCTGTCTTGGAACTATAAGCATGACATATGTCTTGACTGGTGTCTTGACATGTGTCTTCAGAAAGTATTCATGAGACATGTGTCTTGACTGATATCTTGACATGTGTCTTTAGAAAGTATACGTGAGACATGTGTCTTGACTGATATCTTGACATGTGTCTCGAGACATAAAACCATAGAACTACAATATTAGGTTATTATGCCAGACTTGGCGGATCGGTTGGTCTACTGATCCTTTGTATGTCTGATCATGTCTGCGGCCGGAGCCTCGGTTGCGATTTCTAGGATAGTTTCTTTCATAGTAGTGGTTACTATCGTCCTGACTGTCAGTTCCATGACGGTCATTCTCGTGACCGTGATTCATGTAACTATTCAGCTAAGTGGCCGGCTGGTACCGGTTTGCACTCATATGGCTGACATGACAGCCAAATGACGTGTGACATGTAACTAAGAATTAGGGACAATGATTGATGAAAATCGTCTGATGGTGAAGCATCTTCTCGTCCGATCGCTTTGATCTAACGCCTTTGTCCTCGTTTTGTAAGATCTCCAGGTTGTGAACAGCATGTAGCGTCTCCAAACATCAACAACATCAACTTTTAGTAACATCTCCCAGTTATGATCGGCATCGACAATCTTGTAGAATATCAGCAAGTGAACATACACCTAATATGATTTATAATTGACTAGCTAATACTTGTGAAGTATTGCAAGTGAAATACACATGGATTAAGGTATGTGAAATACACATGGAATACGGTACATGGAGTACACACGGAATGCACATGAAATGATTGGTATGGGGTCGATCATTTATCATGATTTAAGGAAGGTATATCGGTTAGACGGTTAGAAAAAACCATTATGATAACCTGGCAGTATTAGCATAGACATCATTCTGGTTGTATCGAGAAACGTTAAAGTGTGGTTACACAAAATTCAACGATGGTTTGCCTGACAGCATGATCAATGAAAACCAACCATGACTATCATGAAAGCAGAATTCAATGAAATCCAACAATGTCTTGCATGAAGGCATAATAACAAAAGAGGCGTAAGACGTAATCCACATGAAGAGGGAATTATCATGAAGAAACATGAACGATTTAGCATGAAGGAGTGTATAACATAATCAGCATGAAACTGAGTTTAACCATGACAGTATGAAAACATACTTGATATAAAACATAATACTTATGAGGGGACATAAAAAAAATTATGCCAATAAATCATGAGAAAAAATTTTACGCATGAAAAACAATGCATGAATGTATAATGTAGTTTATAAAAACCTTTACATGTGCGAGGGGACGCCTATGGGTCGGTCCCAAAACAAAAGACATGGAGAGGGGACGCCTATGGGTCGGTCCCAAAGTTAAAAGTTTCGATAAACGCACATGCGACTAAATAGGGCCAGTCCTGTACCAAACATTACTTAGTCATAATCCCTGCAACAATGATACATGAAACATAAATAAATGAAACTCATCTGTCAAAACTTATCTGAAAAAATTTTATGTGACTAATTATGAACTATTGAGGTTCAGTCCACATAGTCACAGTTCACGAGGAACGTCATGCATGAAACAATGACACATAACTAAATATGAATGGCGGTTGTCCATCCATATTAGTACAACAATATCGATGAAAACATCAAGGTTAAAACCTCAAGGTGCTGAAAACATCATGGTTAAAACAACAATGCGCTGAAAACATCAATACGTAGAATAACAAACGTTGGCTTAAGAAGCTTCTTGTGACTACCCACTAGTCACAGGTCGAGTTTTAGAGCCTACAGGTCGAAGCCTGGCTCTGATACCATAATTGTAACACCCCATTTTGATAACTGGAATGTCACGCGTAATTATGGCGTGTTATCAAAGCATGCAAGGTAATATGTACTAAACATACATGATCATAGGGAAAACCAGAATCAAACATCGATTCCCAAACATAAGCCCAAAACATAAATAAAGTAAATGAACAAAAAGGAAGACTAAACAAGCATAAATATGAAGGCAAGATGAGAGGGAATCTAAGGTAGCTCTGATCCTATGCGTGTCCTCCAAATGCTCCAGTCAGTCCTTGAGTACCTGCCGTTTTGGGACATGGAAAGGAAAGTAACGGCTGAGCAAAACGCTCAGTGCACGGATATAGACAGAGTATAAATGACTGTAACATAATTATAGACTTAATAGCAGCGGAATTGTATAAGTCCTGGAAAAACTGGAACATGTTCATAAAACTGGTTTTATAGTTTGAAAAGCCTTATGTTTATCTCATGAAAACTGTTTAACATATTTTACCATAAGCCAATATAGGTCATGAAAATCCACCGTGCAAGAATACTTGGAGGGGTGACCTCATCATGCAAATTAGAGGGGCTGCCTCTAATTTAATATACTAATTTTGGGTAGGAGGGATCAGCTCCTTGTGAAGGATGCAAGGCACACACAACATTCACACTGAGTAATCTGCTGAAAACATGTAACTAGGATGCACCCATACGCCCCACATGATAAATATAATAAATGGCCAAAAGCTGAAGGGACGCCACGAGCAATCACTCCGCCGTGGTGAAGTCATAACACCAGTGCCTCTAGTGTTATGGTTATGGTACCTCCATAACTAGGTGAAACAGGTCATGCATGTATATGGATATAGGTATTCTAAATTAAACATAAGCAAATCAAACATATAAACTTATACTACGGGAAAACAGTTGGCTGCATGCGGGCAATCCTAATAAGGAAAGAATGTCCGTACTGAAAGGACGGAAATCCGTACCTTATGTCCAGTGAACGAAGAAGACGAAATGAGGAGAGTCCTACTTCGGTATCACTAATGCTACATAAATACATACGTGTATAAGTATCTGATTACTAAATGCGTAACTGGTTTTATGTCATGTCTTAGCTTATTTTATACATCCATGTCATGCTTTACTGTTTTAAGCTTTAAACTGTGTTTATCTTATATTCTGTCTATTCTGATTAAGTATTACTTGTATTTCATGTATTATTATACTTACTGTGTAATAATAAGTAATTTCTAAAAATAGCAGGTTTCCTAAAATAGAAAGTTTCCAACAATAGAAAGTTACCAAAAACATAAAGTTTCCAAAAATAGAAAGTATCCAAAAATATAAAGTTTCCAAAAATAGAAAGTTTCCAAAAATAGAATTACTACTTAAAATAGATAAGTTTCTAAAAATAGAAAGTTTCCATAAATAGATTAGCTGCCTGAATTAAATAAGTTTCTAAAAATAGAAAGTTTCCATAAATAGATTAGCTGCATGAATTAAATAAGTTTCTAAAAATAGAAAGTTTCCATAATTAGATATAATCTGGTTAAATAAGCTAAGTATATAAGCTTAAGTGTTTTCTGATTATTTTCTTAAGTCATAATGATATAAGGTATAGTTTATTAATTATTACATGTAATTTAAATAAACTATAGGTTAAAAGTATTTAATTAAATATATCATGTTTTTAATTAAATAAAGTTAAATACTTAGGTTAAAACATGTATTATTAACTATTAATAATATAACCTAAGTCATGTTAATTAATTAATTATAACCATGGTTTTTAATAATTAATTTATTATAAGGTCTAGAAAAATATAAATACTTTGGTTAAAAATTCCATGATCTAATAATTAAATTATAACCTAACTCATGTTTTATTAAATTAATCATGTCATATTTTATTAATTTAATCTTTAACATATGATTATTAAAAACATAATCTTAACATAAACCATGAACCGGATCGTGACTAGAAACCATGAACCGGACTTGTAATCAACACCATACCCCGAACCAAGGTCGGGGTATCCCTTGTTTGCTGCTGCCATGGGACCCACACCACCATACCGAGACCATGAGGTCTTGGTGGGGGTTCATAAGCCAAGCCGAGACCCCTTGGGGGTTCGGTTTAGGCCGTGGCTAGAACAAACACCCCTAAACACCCTTGTTTTGATTCACCCCATAATCATAGACATGTTTTAATAAATGTTTTTAATTAGTTTTTAAAAACATCATGATTTTATGTGATTCAACAAATCAAAACATAAAATAAAAAGGTTAAAAAGCTATACCGAATACGTGGATCAAATAAGGATGAACACACACGAATCCTTGCATAATTTCCAAGATCAAAATCAACCCGGACACCCCTTCATGGTGTTTATAGGTGGCGGTTAAAAGAAGAGGAAGAAGGAGGATTAGGGTTTTCTATGTTTTCTATTTTTTGTAAAAATGAAACATGTTTTCCTCCTTTTTTCCAAGTTAGCTAATTTTGCATGGGCTAAGCCCATTTCTCTTGCTAATTTCATGGTATGGGGCCCTCATAGGGTAACCCGAACATTTTCCGTGTCTAATTAATTAAGTGTGTTCTCGTATTCGTGTTTTACGCGTTTTAATTAGTTATCGATCGTGACTTAATATATTTATTCGTGTTCGTAATAAATATATATACATACGTAATATTAGTTCGTGATTAATTTACATTCATGATTTCATGTTCGTATGCTCGTGATTATAATTATTATTTGAATAATTATCGTGTGTTCATGCGTAATAAATACTTGTCGTGTTCTAACACGTACGTAATACTTAAAATTCTTATACGTGAAACGTAAACATGTTATAAAAGGAAAGTTCTAATCCTATACGTACGATCTTAAGGGTACTATTCATGGTAAAAGTATGCGGGTTTTATACAATACTTCAAAACCGTGACGCTGGCGATACCTTAATGTCTTCCCAATTTAATTACACGGAAGCTACCAGAAAAGACTAGAAACCCAACAATCAAGACTAAACCGCTAAGTCAATATTTATTAAGCAAAAAATATTTACAAGCGAAGGGAGAATAAGCAAACAACGAGAACACATGAGTTTTTGAAAGAATACGAGTACTCTACGTTTAGCATAGTAACTTATAATTAACCCTATCATTTCCCGTCCTCATTTAAGAGACTTAGCCTAATGTGAAGTTAAGGAATCAAAGCTAAGTGCTCAACACGCACGGTTGAGTCAAAAATTACTCTTATTCTTGCCTCAGAAAACCTACATTCGTGTCTTCAAACACTTATAAAACATGAAAAAAAAAAAAATTTGGCCATTTTTAGCCTTATTTAGCAATAAAACGATAAAAAAATAAACTTTGGAAAGCGTGAAGGTTTGGCAAGGCAAGTATCTATTCACCCCCCATACTAAAGTTAAACATTGTCCTTAATGTTTCGAGTCTAGGGGTGCAAACACCCCCATACTAGAGACGTAGTCGAATGCCTAGTCTAGCATGGAAAGGGTGTAACCGTTAATTTTAAAGCCGTTTATGAAGTGTGCTAGAAACCTAAGGTTAGAACATAAAAGGATATATCATGGATATTGAGAAAGTCTTCAAAGCAACGATCGGGTGCTCCCATAAAACAAACACGAGAGGCTTCAATCGTAAAGATCATGATCATCTAAAATCCACAATTCACAAACAACCATGGAACAAAGGTTGTAAGGGCACAAATCCCCACACGTTACTACATTAGAAAGCGATAATATGTACATAGGATAAGCATGGGACTCCCCCACGAGGCACCTCATTTTTGATTACCGAGTCATGAGCTCGACTCGATCCCCTCAATACTAATTATCATTGGGGAAGGTGATTTGGTCGAGGTAGTTCAAGGATGGAACTTCCCCGCCAAAGTAGTGCTTCAACCTATGTCAATTCACCTTGAAATTGGGGCCATCATTTTGAGCTAGCTCGATGGTCCCATAAGGAAAAACTTGAGTCACGGTGAATGGACCGGACCAACGGGATTTCAACTTACCGGAAAAGATTTTCAAACGAGAATTAAAAAGCAAAACTTGATCCCCAATGTTAAAAACCCGATTTTTTATTTTTGAATCATGCAACGTTTTAGTCTTTTCTTTATAAATCATAGAATTTTCATAAGCAATATCCCTTAATTCATCCAATTCATTTAATTACATTTTCTGGTGTTTTCCCGCGGTCTCCATGTCATCATTACAATGCTTTAGGGCCCAATAAGCCTTGTGTTCGAGTTCAGTTGGAAAGTGACAATTCTTCCCATACACTAGATTATAAGGAGTGTGATGAGATGGCATTTATACATGATCTCATCGTTCTTTTCGCGCTTTAAATGCATAAAAATGTCATAATATACCATATATATGCTTGTGTTTGTTTACTTGTGTATTTTAGGTATGGATATCGTGAAAAAGACAAAAGATCACAAGTTAAAAGGAAAAACGGACACGAGAAACGAAGTCGTACAAAGAACCGGGCCCTAAATCATGGAATATTCAACATTTATCCTTGAAGACTTAAAGATGTGCAAGTTTTATCCTCAATGAATGACACTTAAAACCCTTGTATAATGATAATTACAAGTTTGGTCCCTTAAGTTTGTCAAAATTACACAAAAGGTCCTTCAACTTTGAAGAAATGGCAAGTTTAGTCCCTCAACAATTTCAAATTGTCAATTATGGTCCCTCATCAAGCCAAAGATACATTGAAGACCTTTGAAGATCAACATTATCCAAAATCAGCCCTTGAAATATGCAAAAGTGTCAAAAATAACCCTTGATAACCTTTTTCTAAAGTTTGGTGCCAAAAGTGACAAATGGTGAAAGTTATTAACAAAGGGAAACACGTTTTGTTTGCAAAATAACTTGTTATACAACTTTTCCCAAAACACAAGGACCAAAGCTGTCATATCTCAAACTTCAAATTCCTAAAAATGCGCCAAACACTTACTGTTTGGATTTTTACCAGGGATGAACAAGTTTTTACCCATGATCAAAAATGAGCAAAACAAAGGGGAAATCAAAATTGACTCAACCCACGTGTGATTCACATCACCTCAATCACATCCCACACCTTAAACCTCAAATCCCACTACCAGAATGATTCCCCCATCCCCACTCACAATACGAAACCTGGCATTTGATCCTTACTTGGCAAAATCAAGGGCTGCAAATCATTACTTGGTCCTTAAGCACTCAACAAACGTCCAGGATTCTCCCAAAATAGCTGGCAACACAACTAGAAGATTCTGCAAGGATAGAATAGGAATTTCAGTTTCTAGGGTTTGTGAATAGTGTTTAGCCAGGCATTTGCCTATAAAAGGAGACCTCAACATGTGAGAGTCCCTTTGTTCCAGTTTTAGGCTATTATCTTTGTAATTCCTTTTTAAGTTTAAATAAAATTTGAATTTCTGAAATTGTGAAATCTCTTTTTGATTTAATTAAAAGTTTGGTGTTTGAGTAGCCTAATTCTGAGTTCCATTTGATTGTTAAGGCCTACCTTAATCTTGTGGTTAAGGCACGTCTTGTTTCATAAGGTTTTTAAGGTTTGAGTACCTTGAAATCCTAGGTTCTGTTTTTGGCTTATTTTGTGTACTAACCCTTGACCATTTGCTATAAGCTCTTACCAGCTTGTTGACACCAAGCTTGTGAAGGGATTAGAGCCCTTGGTTGAGTTGTTTGCTGCTTGTGTTGAAGATATAAAGTCCTTGAGGTTCTACTTTGAACCATCAACAAAGGCAGTTTGCATCATCTTCATTGAAGTACCTTGGTCTTGTTCTAGTTGTTGAACAAGGTCCAAGGAGCATTGCTGGCCTTCCTAGGATGTTGAGGAAGGCAGGTATAATCCCTTGTTAAGATTCCACTCAAAATTTCATGTTTATGACTGATTTTGATTTGGTGCTTTGATTTTGAGTATTGGTGTTTGTGCTGGTGATTTTTGAGTTTGATTGTGTTAGTTGCTATTGTTTAAGTGTTTTTGATCATTAAAATCAGTAGGTTATTAGTTAAAATCACAAGTTCCTTTGTTAAGTGGTAGATTAAAGGAGTGTTTGGGTCTACTGCTTGAATTGGGATTGTGGTTTGCTAAGTGCTTGTGTTGTGGTAGCAAGTGTTGGTATCTGTTTGTTAGGTGCATATGTTCATCTGTTTGCAGGTTTTGTGGGTTTGAACACATAGATTCATAATTTGGCTATAAAATCTTTAAAACTTTGTAAAATTGGCTAGGATTTTGAGGACACCTAGATCTAAGCTTAGGCTAGGGCTAACAAGTGCTAAATCATAGTTAATCACATCAGGGAAGAAGGATTTGAGGCTTGAATTTGGATCAAGTGTCAAGTATATCAGCAAACTTGTCTGCATATTGTTCATTGTTCATCAGAAACATTTTGAGCTTTGATCTTGTTGATTACTTTGATTCAGTGTTTGATTCTTGTTGCTTTGTGTTTGTTCTTAGTTTATATAGCTTGTGTATGCATCCTGTTAAGTTTGGTTGGCTTATTGTGGCTAAATCTGCTTATTAAGTGCTTAACTGCTTATTTCCATATCTGGTGCATATCTGGTGACTGTTTGGCTTATTGTGGCTTATTGTGTGAACCAATTTGTGATTTTCTTGTTTCTATTGACTCCTTATGATTCACTGATCACAAGGGTGCCTTTGTTTCCAATTGAATCAAACCAGAACTCTCAAATAAGCTTGGTCAAATAGTCAAAGCAGTGGGAACTCCTTTCCCCTGCTAGTTACCACTGATAGTGTAAAACTGGTGTCAGCTTATCAATAAGCTATAATAGCTTATTCCAACCTGCATCAACTTTGTTTTTGTAATAGGTGCTCATATTTTGACCCATTTGTTCATACTGGAGCATTTGGATGGTTGACTTTAGGGTTTGACTAGAAAACCAACTCCTTTGACTTTTACATATGTTCATTTGTGCTTATTCTGGCTTATTGGTTGTGCTTATTGGATTTTTGTTCATTGATTTTACTTATTGAGTCCATTTGAAAGCTTTTGCAAGTTGAATCAAGTCCTGAGGTGCCCTAAATCTCTAAAACGACTATTTTGTCTTTTAGTGAAATTTTTCTTTGCTTATTTCTGGCTTATTGAGTGAGCTTTTTCAAAAATTCTTTTTACAGATCTCATAAGCATCCTAAAAGAAGGTTGTGTGTCAAATTAGAGCTTATGGCATTAGCTTATGGCTTAATGGGCTGAAAAGCCCAATAAGAATAAGCTGAGTGTTAAATAAGCTGTGATAAGCTCATTTTAAGCTTTTGGGCCTTTAGAGTTTTGTTCTTAGAATTGAATTTTAAGTCAGATAGGGCTTTTCCAAGTCAATTGGGCCAAGTTTGACTTTTTGGGCCCAAAAGCCCAATTTGGTTGACTGTTTTTGGTTTTGGCCCATTTGAGGGCCCAATAGGGGTATTTTTGTAATTTCACTTTGATTTTCTGATTATTTAGGTTAAAATAAACTAGTTTGCAAGTTTTTAGAATTTTTTATAATTTTTGGATTTTTAATATTATTTTAATATTATTTTATTATTATTTTTAAAATTTCACATTTTCCAACTTTTTACATTTTTCTTAGGTTTAATAAATTAAAATAGGAATTTAGCAACTTTTAGAATAATTTTATCTCTTTTAGATTAATTTTTATAATTATTTTAAGTTTTAATAGTTTTTAAATCATTTTAAATAGTTTTTATTAGTTTAAAAATTTCTAAAAATAGTTTTTAATCTTTTTAGGTCATTTTAGAGGTTTACCAATTGAAAAATCTTGATTTGGGCTTTTTGATAATTTATTTGATTTTTAGGGCTTTAATTAGCATTTAAAAATTGAATATTTAATTATCTAAAAGGTTTGAAAAAGTTTTGATCATTGGTAAACTCTTAGTTTATTTAATTTGATTTTTGGTGAATTTTTTGTAATTTTTAGAATTAATTTTTATTTTTGTGGTTTTTAAGGTTCTACGTCTTAACTTTCTAGTAGTGTTTATTTTTATTTTTACGTCTTCGTCATCTTCTTTTCTCATCCCCTTCTAAACCAATCATTAATCACAAACATTTAACAAGTTTTTCACACACATATACCTCATTGGGAAACGAACTTTCATTTCATTAAGGGTCATTAGTGTTGATTTTCCTAAATCATCACTCGATACTTACCGCTCATATACACTTCTTTTCCTAAAGGTCGTATTTTACCACAATCATTTTGGCGCCGCTGCCGGGGAGGTGTGTCGTGATTAATTTGCATTGTTGTTTTTAATATTAACCATAAATAGTATTTGTATTAGTAGAACTCTACTAATACGTATTATCGGTTTTCTTGGTTTTTCTTGTACAAATATTATTACTATATTGTATTAAGTATCACAATAAATTCACAATATCTCCAAAAGTGTGAAAACACAACCTTAATTGGGATTTCATCACTCAATTATTGTATTCGAATCTCAAACAAAAAGAAAAAGGCAAAAATAGATAAATACTTTCGTGAAGCTCGATTTTGAAAGATACGAACTATAAGGTGGGTATAAGGCGGGTATTATAAAATATACCCTAAGGAAAAAGGCTCTTAAGTGCTTCGCGCCGCCTTGTTTCCCCGCTTGCTTGTGAGGATTTTGAGATTGAATGCTAATCGAGGGTTTTGCCGCCCAAAGTATTATTACGTATACTATATTTGCTTGATTTCTTTGTGATTAAACACTCTTGAACAATTTGGTTTTCACCAAAGTTCTAAAGTCATTCGAAGGCGTTCACTCCACGTGATCGTTTTCATTCCTTTGAGGCTTCTTTAATCAAGAGTTTGATTCGAGGAGAGATTTTGTAAATTGTTGTCTATGAAGATACACCATAATCCAAAAAAATTAAATATCATCAAAAACACAAAAAAATTGAAAATTCACAAAACACCCAAAAAGAATCTTCTTTGCTCACCTCCCATTCTTCGTGCAGTTTATGATCACTCGTAATCAAGCAAAACGAGCTCGTAAACGACTTCAAAAGCAAGCCAATCAAGAAACGTTGATTGTTGAAGAATCTCCAATTGTTGAACCTATTGTAGAACAAGAAGTCGTCATGGCTAATCGTACTATGATGGAGTTGCTACAAGCACCCACCGAGGGTTTTGGAGAGGCTATTGTGATTCCCGCCATCCTTGCGGAGAATTTCGAGATTAAGACGGGTTTAATGACTATGTTGCAAGAAAATAAGTTTAGAGGTCACGAGAAAGACAACCCGCATTATCACATTAGGAATTTTAACCGTCTCACAGCCACTAGCAAGTTTAAGGATGTTCCACATGATGCCATTAAGATGATGTTGTTTCCATACTCGTTGGATGGACCCGCAAAAATTTGGCTCGAGAAAGAACCGCCAAATTCGATTTTGACATGGGCCGATCTCGTTTCTAAGTTTGTGAACAAGTTTTTTCCACCATCTAAAACAACACACTTGAAAAATGAGATTTCACGATTTGTGCAAAGAAATAATGAAAGTTTTTCAATGGCATGGGAACGCTTTAAGAAATGTTACATGAATGTCCACACCATGATTTTACGGAATTGCATCAAGTGGATACTTTTTACAATGGGCTTAATGATCATGAACGAGATTATTTGAATGCCGCCGCGGGTGGTAATTTTTTGTGCAAGACGACAAATGAGGCTTTACAAATCATTGAAAATAGATCTAAGGTTTATAGCCCTCGTAACACACCGAGTGTTGCCAATTTGGGTTCGTCATCTTCGTCACAATCGTCTCGTAGCATTAACGCCTTACATGATGAAGCTAATGAGGAAAATCGTTTTTTTGATAGATTTGCTAATCTTATGTCCCATTGGAAGGCTCAAGAAGCTTCCAATTCCGCTTCGGTTAAAGCGGTTGCTAAGAGTTGTTCGTCTTGTGGGGGAGCTCATGATCTTTCCGAGTGCATTACCGCGGATGGTAACACTTCGAGTGCTTATGTAGCAACGGTAACTTATAACCAAAACGGTCAAGGTTCTCGCCAAAATCAAGCTCCACCAAACCAAAATGTTAACAATTATTGAAACAACAACCAAGGTAATTACCAAGGCAATTCACGCAATTACAACAAAGGGAATTATCAAAATGGGAATGGACAAATTTCTAATCAAAACCAAAACCGTGATTTTCAAAACACTACACAAGGTTTTCAAAATGCTCACACTAAAAATTTGCAAGGAGAATTTTTGGATTATGCAAAAGCAAATGATGCTAAATTTGATAACATGCAACGTGAGATGATTAGCTTAAGGTCCGAGTTGAAAAACGAGCTAAAAAATGAACTTGCTATGAACTAAAAACTTATGCAAACAAAATGGAAGGAAATGTCCAACGTCTTCAACAAAATCAACAAAATATGGAATTAGGACAACATGAGATTAAGCAAGAGTTATTAAAAGCGGATGCTAGGCAATCAAAATTTGAGGACCGGATGGCTAAGATGTTTGAAGCAATCATGTGTAAACCCTCTTCCTCGGGTGGTCTTCCTAGTGATACCATTGCAAACCCGAAGGGAGAAATGAAGGTTATTACTACACGAAGTGGTAAAACTTTCAAGAAACCAATCTCTCGTCCAAGTACTTCTACGGAGAATGAAATTGAGAAAGAACCCGAGGTGATGGTCGAAAAGGAGCACATTACAATCCCACGAAGTACCGCTCAAACCACACCTACGGTTGAACCAATACCAATTGTGGAACCCGAGTTTCCAAGGCCGTTGCCTAATGACCAACCCACACCACCTTTACCCTACCCTTCGAGACGAAATAAAGAGAAATTGCAAGAACGTAACAAACAACAAATCGAGCTTTTTATAAAAATGTTTCAACAAGTGCATTTTGATGTGAGTTTAGCCGACGCGTTGTTGTATATGCCTCGTTTCGCTTCCACTTTTAAAATTATGATGAGCGATAAGGAAAAGCTTTCAAAGCTTGCTAATTATTCTTCGGTTTATCTTAACCGCATACCGGAAAAAGTTGGTGATCCCGGAAAGTTTCTCATTCCTTGTGACATACAAGATATGAAAGAATGCCTCGCCTTGGCCGATCTTGGTGCGAGCATTAATTTGATGCCATTTTCCATTTGGAAATCGCTTTCACTTCCGGCTCTCATTCCTTCGAACATGTCCATCGAGATGGCCGATCATTCTACGATTATGGCATGTGGAGTAGCCGAAGATGTTTTCGTGAAAGTGGGGAAGTTCTACTATCCCGTTGATTTTATAGTAGTTGACATCCCCGCGGATCCTCAAGTTCCTCTAATTTTAGGTCGTTCATTTTTAGACACTTCGAGATCGCTTATCGATGTTACTATCACTTTGAGATTCAACGAAGAGGAACTTGTTATAAACGCTACTCAAAACTCGAAACCTTCTCATGTTTATGCAATCGCTACCATCAATCACATTGACATCGTTGATGTGGTTTGTGATGAGTTTTCACAAGAAGTGTTAGGTTTTTCCGATAGCTCGTCAAGTGGCAATCCCACTATTTTGGATCCGATTCTTGCTAATTCCACACCAAATCTCACTCCATTCCAAGGAGGCGATCTCACTTCAAATAAGATTGACAATGAAGATGAGGTGTTGATTAGTGATGATACTTCTATTCCACCATTTCTTTCGCCGATGGAAGTTAAGAGTGTTGAACCAAAATCTTCAATCGAGGAACCACCTATCCTTGAATTAAAAGATCTTCCTTCTCACCTTGAATACGCATTCTTGGAAGGTGATGACAAGTTGCCGGTTATTATTGCAAAAGGTCTTGCTAATGATGAAAAAACCGAGCTCTTGAAAGTTCTTAAGGCTCATAAAGGGGCAATTGCGTGGAAAATATCCGACATTAAGGGTATTGACCCAAAATTTTGTACTCACAAGATTTTAATGGAGGAGGACTACAAACCCGCAATTCAAAGTCAAAGAAGGGTGAATCCCAAAATTCACGATGTCATTAAAAAGGAGGTCCTTAAACTCCTTGACGTGGGAATGATTTATCCTATATCCGATAGCCCATGGGTGAGCCCAATCCATTGTGTCCCTAAAAAGGGAGGAATGACCGTTGCGCCTAATGAAAACAACGAGTTAATTCCCACTCGTGTTGTGACCGGGTTGGAGGGTGTGTATTGACTACCGAAAGTTAAATGACGTCACTCGTAAAGACCACTTTCCTTTGCCCTTCATGGATCAAATGTTGGAGCGACTAGCGGGAAATGAATTCTATTGCTTTTTAGATGGTTTTTCCGGTTACTTTCAAATCCCTATCGACCCTCGTGATCAAGAGAAGACTACTTTTACGTGTCCTTATGGAACGTTCGCTTATCGTAGGATGCCTTTCGGACTTTGTAATGCACCCGGTACGTTTCAACGGTGTATGATGGCGACTTTTCACGATATGATCGAGAAGTCGATGGAAGTGTTTATGGATGACTTCTCGGTGTTTGGTAATTCGTTCACGTCATGTTTATCTAATCTCGAGCAAATGTTAAAACGTTGTGAAGAAACCAATCTTGTGCTTAATTGGGAAAAATGTCATTTTATGTGTAAACAAGGAATCGTCTTAGGACATAAGGTGTCGAAGGCGGGGATTGAGGTCGATAAAGCTAAGGTAGACGTCATCGCCAAATTACCTCATCCCAAAACCGTTAAGGGAGTTAGGAGTTTCCTAGGCCACGCGGGCTTTTATCGTCGTTTCATCAAGGACTTTTCGAAAATCTCTAGACCTATGACACACCTTCTCGAGAAGGATGCTCCTTTTAACTTCAATGAGGATTGTGTTAAGGCTTTCGAAACTCTCAAAAGGAAACTTACCGAAGCTCCCATTCTTATTGCTCCTAATTGGGAATTACCCTTTGAAATCATGTGCGATGCAAGAGATTATGCTATAGGGGTCGTCTTAGGGCAACGTTATGACAAGCATTTCTGTCATATCCATTATGCTAGTAAGACAATGACCGAGGCTCAATTAAAGTACACCACAACAGAAAAGGAATTCCTTGTCGTGGTCTATGCTTTTGAGAAATTCCGACCTTATCTCGTCTTGACTAAAAGCATCGTGTATACCGACCATTCGGCTATCAAGTATCTCTTAGCTAAGCAAGATGCTAAGCCGAGATTGCTTCGTTGGATGCTCCTCCTCTAAGAATTTGATGTCACCGTGCTTGACAAAAAAGGAGCCGAGAATCTAGCGGCCGATCATCTCTCTCATCTAGAAGATCCTCACAAAGATGTTTTCGAGAACAAGGAAATCACCGAAACATTTCCTCTTGAGACTCTCGGTGTAGTGAATTCTAAAGACACCACCCTATGGTTTGCCGACATTGCAAATTACCATGCGGGCAATTTCATAATCAAGGGTATGACGACACAACAAAAACGAAAATTCTTTCGTGACGTCAAGTTCTATTTTTGGGACGACCCTTATCTCTTTCGGATTTGTGCGGATCAACTTGTTAGACGTTGTGTGTTTGGTACCAAAGCTTCTAATATCCTTAGGGCTTGTCACGACGGACCCACGGAAGGTCACCACGGTGCTAATCTCACGGCTAAGAAAGTGTTCGATGTCGGTTTCTTTTGGCATTCTATCTATCGTGATGCACACGCACTTGTGAAGTCGTGTGATTCGTTCCAACGTCAAGGAAAATCGTCTCAACGTGATGAAATGCCGCAAAACATAATTCAAGTGTGTGAGATTTTCGACATATGGGGAATAGACTTTATGGGGCCGTTCCCATCGTCTCATGGCCTCAAATATATCCTCGTCGCGGTGGACTACCTTTCTAAGTGGGTGGAAGCTAAGGCTTTGCCTACTAGTGATGCTCGTGTGGTAGTAAAATTTTTGAAGCAACTATTCTCTCGGTTCGGAACCCCTCGTGCTATTATAAGCGATCGTGGAACCCATTTTTGTAATGACCAATTCGAAAAGGTTCTAAAGAAATATGGAGTTACTCATCGTCTTTCTACGGCTTATCACCCGCAAACGAGTGGGCAAGTCGAGGTTTCGAACCGAGCTTTGAAGAGGATTTTAGAGAGGTCAATTGGAGAAAACCGTGCTTCATGGTCCGACAAACTCGATGATGCTTTATGGGCCTTTAGGACCGCTTATAAGACACGTATTGGTTGCACTCCTTATAAGTTAGTCTATGGGAAGAACTGTCATTTTCCCATTGAGTTGGAGCACAAGGCATATTGGGCCCTTAAGCATGCAAACTTTAACTTGAAGACCGCGGGAGATCACCGGAAAATACAATTGAATGAATTGGATGAATTAAGAGATAATGCTTATGAAAATTCATTAATTTTTAAAGAAAAGACTAAAAAGTTTCATGATTCAAAGATTAAAAACCGGGTTTTTAACGTTGGTGATCAAGTGTTGCTTTTTAACTCTCGTCTTAAGATATTTTCCGGGAAATTAAAATCTCGTTGGTCGGGTCCGTTCACCATTACACAAGTGTTTCCATATGGGACCATTGAGCTAGCTCAAGATGATGGTCCTAATTTCAAGGTGAATGGACATAGGCTTAAGCACTACTTTGGTGGGGAAATTCCTTCAATGGTTGCCCTCGACCAAGTCACCTTCCCCAATGATAATTTAGCATTGAGGGGATCGAGTCGAGCTCATGACTCGGTAATCAAAAACGAGGTGCCTCGTGGGGGAGATCCCATGCTTATCTTTTATGCTCACTATTCACTAATAAAGGGACTTGTACCCTTTCAACTCGTTGTCTCGTGGTTGTTTGTGATTGTGTTATCTAGATCATCATCATCTACGATTGAAGACTCTCGTGTTCGTTTACGTGAGCCTCCATCGTTCGTTTGAAGAAGTTTTTCACGATTCCATGACATATCCTTTATTGTTCTAACAATTATCTTTTAGCATACTTAATAAACGGCTTTAGATATATTGTTGATCACCCTTTCCATGCTAGATCCTAAGCATTCGACTCTTCGTCTCTAGTATGGGGGTGCTCCACCTTTAGACTCGAAACATTGAGGACAATGTTTACTATTAGTATGGGGGGGGTGAATAGGTACTTACTTTGCTACGCCCTCACGCTTTCCAATTTTCAATGTTTTGTTTTGCTAATAAGGCTAAAAATGGCCAAATTTTAAACTTTTTCTTAGTTTTCATAAGTGTTTTTAAGACATGAATGTATATTTTCCGATGGGTAGAATAAGAGTTAATTTTTGACTTGATGGGCATTTGGAGCCATTTACATTCCTTAACCCGCTCAATTCAAGTTTTGCTAGACTTTTATATAGGGAGCTTTAAAACGCGAAAGTCTTAACTCATACGGGTTAAGAACAAGAACTTTTCGCAAGTTCCTATAATTGATCCTAGAAAGTCACTTATCAGGGGAACTTCAAAACACATTCTCTAAACTTGAAAAAGTCCAAGAAAGTGCAAGATCCTATAGGTGGCTTGAAAACCCAAAACTTTGATTTGATATAGTCTTAATGAAAGCTAATCCAAATTTGGCTTAATTTTGACTTGCATGGCTAAGTATTCACGAGTCTCTTTAATTAGAGGTCTTTATATAGTGAAGAACGAGATATGATAGAGTTAGACAAGTGATCATGCTAAACGTAGAACACGAAAGTGTTCTTTCAAAAACTCATATGTTTTTAATTGTGGCTTTTTCTTCCCATAAGATCAATGCATTAGGAATAAATCATAATTGCAATAAGTAAGGTCGTACGATTTGAAAGGTTACTTAGCCTCTAGCGCAAGATCGTTTAAAAGTTGCTCGGGGTTGAATAGAGTTCATAGCCAAGACATAACTTATTGAAGCGGGACTCGAAGATAGGCGATTATCCAAAAAGGCCCTAACAAGGCATGAGGAGCTCTATTTTTGCTAAAGATCCAAAGATGATGTGAAGTATCATTATTCCTAAATCAATATGAAGGATCGAGACACACGACGAAAAGCAATTACTCCCCTAAAGATCATGGAGAAAGTCTATCCAAAAAGACCCTAACAAGGTATGAGGACAAATATATCCATGTCCGAAAAGGAGGCGGATCGTTGTATATCAAAATCCAAAGTAAAGATTGAAGAAAAATGATGAAGTCGTGGTCCAATATGAAGAATCTCTCAAAAAACGTCAAGTGAAGAAATTCCAAATATATGATGAGAAGACCATAATTTCGAGAACGTCTTCCCAAGATTTGAAGTATGAAGTACATGCCAAATATTGGTCCGAGAAAGGTCTCAAATCGTGAAACGAGTTATGCCAAGATATGAACTTAAGGAGATACACGAGAAGCCGTTTTAAAAGATTTTGTCCTTTGGCTACCTATTGATCAAATCGTGCTACTTTGCTTTCGGACTAATAACTACTCAAATAAGTCAATATGAATCACTTGTGATCCATGACAAATAGATAAAAAAAAATGCTAGTAACCCATTTTACTTTTATAATAACTAGGATTGCGGGGAGAAAAAGTATTACACAATTTGGACGTATGAGTAGTGGTAGCATTGTGACTTGTACCAACAATGATCTCGTTTTTGCACTTAGCATGGAATGTATGACAATCAAGGATGACGAAGTTTACTCTAAGGGACATTTACTTGTTTCTATTCTTTGACCCTAAAAGTCACTTTTTGTGATGAAAATCATATATTATGTCTTTACAAATCTTCGTAGTATGTTGTAAGTCTTTTACTCTTCAATAAAGGTTAATAAAATTGAACTTTGGGGATGCTTAGATACTTTATTCTAGCATTGCGTGAGGGCACGGCAATGGCGTAGTATGGGGGAGTGATGAGATGGCATTTATACATGATCTCATCGTTCTTTTCGGGCTTTAAATGCATAAAAATGTCATAATATACCATATATATGCTTGTGTTTGTTTACTTGTTTATTTTAGGTATGGATATCGTGAAAAAGATAAAAGATCACAAGTTACAAGGAAAAACGGACACGAGAAACGAAGCCGTACAAAGAACCGGGCCCTAAATCATGGAATATTCAACATTTATCCTTGAAGACTTAAAGATGTGCAAGTTTGATCCTCAATGAATGACACTTAAAACCCTTGTATAATGATAATTACAAGTTTGGTCCCTTAAGTTTGTCAAAATTACACAAAAGGTCCTTTAACTTTGAAGAAATGGCAAGTTTAGTCCCTCAACAATTTCAAATTGTCAATTATGGTCCCTCATCAAGCCAAAGATACATTGAAGACCTTTGAAGATCAACATTGTCCAAAATCAGCCCTTGAAATATGCAAAAGTGTAAAAAATAACCCTTGATAACCTTTTTCCAAAGTTTGGTGCCAAAAGTGACAAATGGTGAAAGTTATTAACAAAGGGAAACACGTTTTGTTTGCAAAATAACTTGTTATACAACTTTTCCCAAAACACAAGGACCAAAGCTGTCATATCTCAAACTCCAAATTCCTAAAAATGCGCCAAACACTTACTGTTTGGATTTTTACCAGGGATGAACAAGTTTTTACCCAGGATCAAAAATGAGCAAAACAAAGGGGAAATCAAAATTGACTCAACCCACGTGTGATTCACATCACATAAATCACATCCCACACCTTAAACCTCAAATCCCACTACCAGAATGATTCCCCCATCCCCACTCACAATACGACACCTGGCATTTAATCCTTACTTGGCAAAATCAAGGGTTGTAAATCATTACTTGGTGCCTAAGCACTCAACAAACGACCAGGATTCTCCCAAAACAGCTGGCAACACACCTAGAAGATTCTGCAAGGATAGAATTGGAATTTCAGTTGCTAGGGTTTGTGAATAGTGTCTAGCCAGGCATTTGCCTATAAAAGGAGACCTCAACATGTGAGAGTACCTTTGTTCTAGTTTTAGGCTGTTATCTTTGTAATTCCTTTTTAAGTTTAAATAAAATTTGAATTTCTGAAATTGTGAAATCTTTTTTTGATTTAATTAAAACTTTGGTGTTTGAGTAGCCTAATTCTGAGTTCCATTTGATTGTTAAGGCCTACCTTAATCTTGTAGTTAAGGCACGTCTTGTTTCATTAGGTTTTTAAGGTTTGAGTACCTTGAAATCCTAGGTTCTGTTTTGGCTTATTTTGTGTACTAACCCTTGACCATTTGCTATAAGCTCTTACCAGCTTGTTGACACCAAGCTTGTGAAGGGATTAGAGCCCTTGGTTGAGTTGTTTGCTGCTTGTGTTGAAGATATAAAGTCCTTGAGGTTCTACTTTGAACCATCAACCAAGGCAGTTTGCATCATCTTCATTGAAGTACCTTGGTCTTGTTCTAGTTGTTGAACAAGGTCCAAGGAGCATTGCTGGCCTTCCTAGGATGTTTTGGAAGGCAGGTATAATCCCTTGTTAAGATTCCACTCAAAATTTCATGTTTATGACTGATTTTGATTTGGTGCTTTGATTTTGAGTATTGGTGTTTGTGCTGGTGATTTTTGAGTTTGATTGTGTTAGTTGCTATTGTTTAAGTGTTTTTGATCATTAAAATTAGTAGGTTATTAGTTAAAATCACAAGTTCCTTTGTTAAGTGGTAGATTAAAGGAGTGTTTGGGTCTACTGCTTGAATTGGGATTGTGGTTTGCTAAGTGCTTGTGTTGTGGTAGCAAGTGTTGGTATCTGTTTGTTAGGTGCATATGTTCATCTGTTTGCAGGTTTTGTGGGTTTGAACACATAGATTCATAATTTTGCTATAAAATCTTTAAAACTTGGTAAAATTGGCTAGGATTTTGAGGACACCTAGATCTAAGCTTAGGCTAGGGCTAACAAGTGCTAAATCATAGTTAATCACATCAGGGAAGAAGGATTTGAGGCTTGAATTTGGATCAAGTGTCAAGTATATCAGCAAACTTGTCTGCATATAGTTCATTGTTCATCAGAAACATTTTGAGCTTTGATCTTGTTGATTACTTTGATTCAGTGTTTGATTCTTGTTGCTTTGTGTTTGTTCTTAGTTTATATAGCTTGTGTATGCATCCTGTTAAGTTTGGTTGGTTTATTGTGGCTAAATCTGCTTATTAAGTGCTTAACTGCTTATTTCCATATCTGGTGCATATCTGGTGACTGTTTGGGTTATTGTGGCTTATTGTGTGAACCAATTTGTGATTTTCTTGTTGCTATTGACTCCTTGTGATTCACTGATCACAAGGCTGCCTTTGTTTCCAATTGAATCAAACCAGAACTCTCAAATAAGCTTGGTCAAATAGTCAAAGCAGTGGGAACTCCTTTCCCCTGCTAGTTACCACTGATAGTGTAAAACTGGTGTCAGCTTATCAATAAGCTATAATAGCTTATTCCAACCTGCATCAACTTTGTTTTTGTAATAGGTGCTCATATTTTGACCCATTTGTTCATACTGGAGCATTTGGATGGTTGACTTTAGGGTTTGACTAGAAAACCAACTCCTTTGACTTTTACATAAGTTCATTTGTGCTTATTCGAGCTAATTGGTTGTGCTTATTGGATTTTTTTGATTGATTTTGCTTATTGAGTCCATTTGAAAGCTTTTGCAAGTTAAATCAAGTCCTGAGGTGCCCTAAATCTCTAAAACGACTATTTTGTCCTTTAGTGAAATTTTTCTTTGCTTATTTCTGGCTTATTGAGTGAGCTTTTTCAAAAATTCTTTTTACAGATCTCATAAGCATCCCAAAAGAAGGTTGTGTGTCAAATTAGAGCTTATGGCATTAGCTTATGGCTTAATGGGCTGAAAAGCCCAATAAGAATAAGCTGAGTGTTAAATAAGCTGTGATAAGCTCATTTTCAGCTTTTGGGCCTTTAGAGTTTTGTTCTTAGAATTTAATTTTGAGTCAGATAGGGCTTTTGCAAGTCAATTGAGCTAAGTTTGACTTTTTGGGCCCAAAAGCCCAATTTGGTTGACTGTTTTATGTTTTGGCCCATTTGAGGGCCCAATAGGGGTATTTTGGTAATTTCACTTTGATTTTCTGATTATTTAGGTTAAAATAAACTAGTTTGCAAGTTTTTAGAATTTTTTATAATTTTTGGATTTTTAATATTGTTTTATTATTATTTTTAAAATTTCACATTTTCCAACTTTTTACATTTTTCTTAGGTTTAATACATTAAAATAGGAATTTAGCAACTTTTAGAATAATTTTATCTCTTTTAGATTAATTTTTATAATTATTTTAAGTTTTAATAGTTTTTAAATCATTTTAAATAGTTTTTATTAGTTTAAAATTTTCTAAAAATAGTTTTTAATCTTTTTAGGTCATTTTAGAGGTTTAACAATTGAAAAATCTTGATTTGGGATTTTTGATAATTTATTTGATTTTTAGGGCTTTAATTAGCATTTAAAAATTGAGTATTTAATTATCTAAAAGGTTTGAAAAAGTTTTGATCATTGGTAAACTCTTAGTTATTTAATTTGATTTTTGGTGAATTTTTGGTAATTTTTAGAATTAATTTTTATTTTTGTGGTTTTTAAGGTTCTACGTCTTAACTTTCTAGTAGTGTTTATTTTTATTTTTACGTCTTCGTCATCTTCTTTTCTCATCCCCTTCTAAACCAATCATTAATCACAAACATTTAACAAGTTTTTCACACACATATACCTCCTTGGGAAACGAACTTTCATTTCATTAAGGGTCATTAGTGTTGATTTTCCTAAATCATCACTCGATACTTACCACTCATATACGCTCCTTTTCCTAAAGGTCGTATTTTACCACAATCAGAGTGCACCCGATAGGCGTCTTATGAGCGGTCCTAAAAGCCCATAAAGCATCGTCCAACTTATCCGACCAAGATTGTCGGTTTTCCCCAACGGATCTCTCAAAGATCCTCTTCAACGCTCAGTTTGAAACCTCGACTTGCCCACTCGTTTATGGGTGATAAGCCGTAGAAAGCTGATGTGTAAACCCATATTTCCTTAGGACCCTTTCGAATTGGTCGTTACAAAAATGGGTACCACTATCGCTTATGATCGCACGAGGGGTCCAAACCGAGAAAACAAGCTTTTCAAAAATTTGACAACCACACGAGCATCATTGGTGGGCAAAGCCTTAGCTTCCACCCACTTAGATAGGTAGTCAACCGAGACGAGGATGTACTTATTACCACGAGATGATGGGAACGGCTCCATAAAGTCTATTCCCCAAATGTCAAAGATCTCACACACTTGGATGATATTTTGTGGCATTTCATCTTTTTGTGAGGCTTTTCCTTGTCGTTGGCATAAGTCACACGACTTCACAAGCTCATGTGCATCTCGGTAAATAGTAGGCCAAAAGAAACCGGCATCAAAGACCTTCTTAGCCGTGGGATTAGCACCATGTGACCACCCGTGGGTCCCTCGTGACAAGCTCTAAGGATGTTAGAAGCTTCGGTGCCAAAGACACAACATCGGATAATTTGATCCGCACAAGTTCGAAACAAGTAAAGGTCGTTCCAAAAGTAGAACTTGACATCATGAAAGAATTTTCGTTTTTCTTGAGTCGTCATACCCTTGATGATGAAGTTGCCCGCATGGTAATTTGCAAAGTCCACAAACCATGGGGTGGAAGAATCAAGCTTATAATGAACTACACCATGTGTCTCGAGCAGAAATGTTTCGGTGATTTCCTTGGGCTCGTAAACACTTTGGTGAGGATCTTCCAAACGAGAAAGATGATCGGCCGCTAGATTCTCGACTCCTTTTTTTACAACAATTTTGTGATCAAATTATTAAAGGAGGAGAATCCAACGAAGTAATCTCGGCTTAGCATCTTGTTTAGCCATAAGATACTTGATAGCCGAATGATCCGTATACACTATGCATTTCGTCAAGACGAGATAAGGTCGAAATTTCTCAAATGCATACACCACGGAAAGGAACTCCTTCTCCGTTGTAGTGTATTTAAGTTGAGCCTTGGTCATCGTCTTGCTAGCATAGTGAATAGGCAAGAAGTGCTTTTCATGACGTTGCCCCAATACGGCCCCAATAGCATAGTCACTAGCATCATACATGAGCTCAAAGGGGAGGTTTCAATTGGGAGCAAAAAGAATGGGAGCTTCGGTAAGTTTCCTCTTAAGGATTTTAAAGGCTCGTACACAATCTTCGTCAAAGACAAAACGTGCCTCTTTTTCAAGAAGATGTGTAATAGGCCGAGAGATCTTTGAAAAATCTTTGATGAATCGACGATAAAAGCCCGCGTGGCCTAGGAAAATCCTAACTCCCTTAACGGTTTTGGGATGAGGTAATTTGGCGATGACGTCTACCTTAGCTTGATCTACCTCAATCCTCGCTTTCGAAACCTTGTGCTCTAAGACGATTCCACTTTTAACCATAAAATGACATTTTTCCCAATTAACCACAAGGTTGGTTTCCTCACAACGCTTCAACATTTTCTCAGGATTCGACAAACACGAAGTGAACGAACAACCAAACACGGAAAAGTCATCCATGAAGACTTCCATCGTCTTCTCGATCATATCATGAAAAATAGCCATCATGCACCTTTGAAAGGTTCCCGGTGCATTACAATGTCCGAATGGCATTCTACGATAGGCAAACGTTCCATATGGACACGTAAACGTAGTTTTTTCTTGACCACGAGGATCGATGGGGATTTGGAAGTAACCGGAAAAACCATCTAAAAAGCAATAGAAATCGTTTCCCGCAAGACGCTCCAACATTTGGTTCATGAAGGGTAAGGGAAAATGGTCTTTACGAGTGGCTTCATTCAACTTTCGATAGTCAATGCACACTCTCCATCCGGACACGAGTCTAGTGGGAATTAACTCGTTGGCATCGTTTGGCACAATGGTCATTCTTCCCTTCATAGGGAGACAATGAATAGGACTCACCCAAGGGCTATCAGAAATAGGGTAAATCATTCCCGCGTCAAGGAGTTTAAGGACTTCCTTTTTTATGACGTCGTGAATTTTGGGGTTCACCCTCCTTTGACTTTGGATTGCGGGCTTGTAATCCTCCTCCATTAAGATTTTGTGGGTACAAAATTTGGGATCAATCCCCTTAATGTCGGATAACTTCCACGCAATTGACCCTTTGTGATCCTTTAGAACATCGACAAGTGCGGGTTTTTCATCATCCGAAAGTTCTTTCGCAATAATAACCGGTAACTTGTCGCCCTCCTCCAAATAGACATATTCGAGATGAGGAGGTAAATCATTCAACTCGAGGATAGGTGGTTCCTCAATTGAAGATTTTGGCTCGATACTCATAACCTCCTCGGGTGGAGGAAATGGGAAATCGTTAAGAAAATCCTTGATAATCAAAAAGTCCTCATCATTGTCGAGGTCTTCATTACAAGTACGTGGAACATCGAATTCTTCCAACGTAAAACCACCACCTTCAAATGGAGTGAAGTTTGGTGTCGAATTATCAAGAAATTGGATCAAGCATAGTGGGATAGCCACTATTTTCATCATCACCAAAACCTAGAACTTCTTGTGAAAATTCCTCGCAAACAATGTCAATCATATCAACGAGGTTTATGGTTGCAATGGAATAAACATGAGTTATTTGAGAGTTTTGAGTTGCGTTTATAACAAGTTCCTCGTCGTTGAAACGTAAGGTGATCTTTCTAGCATAAACACCGATCAAAGCCATAGACGTATCTAAAAACGAACGACCTAAAATGAGAGGAACTTGAGGATCCGTGGGAATATCGACAACGATAAAGTCTACCGGATAATAGAACTTTCCCACTTTCACAAAAACGTCTTCCGCCAATCCACATGCGGGAATCGTGGAATGGTCGGCCAACTCGATAGACATTAGTGAAGGAGTAAGATTAGGAAGATTGAGAGACTTGAAGATTTCAAGTGGCATCATGTTAATGCTAGCACCAAGTTCGGCCAAGGCATAGCATTATTCCATATCTTGGATTGCACAAGGGATCAAGAATTTACCGGGATCACCGACTTTTTGAGGTACGCGATTAAGGTAAACCGATGAACAACTAAACAATTGATGTAATTTCTCCTTGTTGTTAAACATACTCTTAAAGTTAGCGGCAAATCGAGGCATCATGACCAAAGCATCGGCGAAACTCACATTAAAGTGCGAATCACGAAACATTTTCATAAAAAGCTCAAATTGGTAATTGTCGCGCTCTTGACGTTTCTCCTTCCTAAGTCTCGATGGATAGGGCAAAGGTGGTGTGGGTTGAGGCATAGGCATAGCCTTTGGAATCTCGGGTTCCAATGTTGGTAATGGGTCAACCGTAGGTGTGGCATGAGCGGTACTTCGTGGGATTGGGACATGCTCCTTTTCGACCACCACCTCAGGTTCTTCCTCAATTGCTTCCTCCGTAGGAGCAATTGGTTGAGGAGTCGGTTCCTTAAGTTTTCATCTCAACCTTTGGGTTTGATATGGTTTTACTTGGAAGACTACTCGAAGACGGTTTGCACATAATTGCCTCAAACATAGATGAAATTTTATCCTAAAAAATGGATTGCCTCTTCTCGGCTTTAATCATTTCTTGCTTAATTTCATGTTGCCCTTGTTCCATTTTTTGTTGGTTTTGTTGTAACCTAGTTACATTTCCTTCCATCTTGTTTGTATGGATTTTAAGCTCATTCGCTAACTCATTTTTCAACTCTTTCTTCAAGTCGTTCTTAAAGTCGGATCTTAGGCTAATGATTTCTCTTTGAATGTTGTCAAACCTAGCATCGTTCCCATTAGCATATTCAACAAATTCATTTGGAAGATCTTTCAACGTTTGCAAACTTTTGTTGTTGTTTTGAAAATCATTTTGATTTTTGTTTGAAACTTGATTATTAGCCCCTTGATTACCATAGTTTCCCTTGT